>CM021104.1:390835713-391449199 GCA_007115665.2 Sequoiadendron giganteum | reverse complement strand
TTGTTGCAAGTATGAGAAGTTGGTGTTTTCACTGGTGTCAACCATATGAGAAGAAGAATGTAGCAAGAGTGTGAATAGTTGTTGATGATGCTTTGATTAGTTGCATTAAGTTATCATTAGTAAGCTATTGGTGCCAACCTCTAGTGTTGTTTTGATAAGATTTTTTCTATGGTTGAGTAAGTGATAGAGATGAAGAGTATTTGTTCTTGGTTCTTGGTTTCCAAGTGCTTTTGAGAAAATTTGATAAAGAGAGGAAAAAATGTGTTGCAATGTTGTTTTGTGTTACAGAATAGTGTTCTAGTGTTGCTCCACATTTCTTATAGGTTGAAGATCTACCTATGAATTCTGGATATGATTATCAAAGGTGTTCAGAGGTTTTATATCTAGAATTTGGTATGCTAGATTGTTGTATAGAATAAGTTTTGTTCACCAGTATGTAAACTATGTATTGAAAAGGTGTCTAGGAGATTTTTTTTTATTCTACATTTCTCCATAATTTGGTTTTAGGCCTTATGGATCTTAAGATGTGTTGATAGTGTTGGCATATTTCTCCAATTGAGGTTGTTTGAGGTTTTGCGCTTCATAAGTTAGTTTCTTAAGTTATAGTGTATGACTAAGTTGTTTGAGTTTACTAGGTGTGTACATTCCTTAGGTGAAAGTTGTTGTGGAGGAATTTGTTGGATTTCAGGGTGTTTATGGAATATTCTAGATTGTGTTTAGGTGAAATTTTTTTTCATGAGTTATTGTTGGATAAAAGGAAGCATGTACTTAAAATTTTAATGGTGATTACATGGGTAATGACTGACCTTGGTGTTTACACTAATTGTGATGGATATTTATTGTTTTTAGAAGCATGTTATTACATGGTGTTATAGATTTGGATCCTAGATAAGGAGTGGTGTGGTCCACCTTCACTTCTATCTGCCACATAAGTGTTTTGGTGCTAACCTAATTTGAATTTCTTGGGCGTTGTTGTTATGTTGTTGATATATGGTTGTCATTGATGTCAACACTATTAGAATTAATGTCTTTAAGACTTTATATGTTGAGGATATTGAGAAAATTGCAATAAAATAAGTTGTAGGTTGTATGTGAAGTAGTGAAGATCAATATGATGGAAAGTTCAGTATGTTAATTGTGAGAAGTTGCAGATCAAACGGTTTGTTTTCAAGTCTATCTAGTTTATCAACCAAAATTTTCAGAGGTGTACATGAATATTTGAGCAAGTTATGAGTTTCTATGTTTCGACAGTTATTTTGTTACTGAAGTTGGTGTTCTTGGAAGAAGATAGTGTGATTCTGGTAATATGAGTTGTTTCATATGTTCCTATGGTGTTTATGGATGTTTCTAAATCATGCTCTATCTATGGTGCACATCTAAATTGATTGTTGTGCTCACAATCCATGATTTTCTCTTGCATGTTCATGTTTTTCATGTTCATGGCTGATAGGGTGATTATAGCATGTTGTGGATCTTTGAGGAAAAATATTTGAAGGTGTTTTATGTTCGAGGATATTTTTTTGGGTCTCTACTATGTTGTGGCTGACCTTGGTTGATTCAAATCAACAATCTTTATTGTTTTGGGCTGATAGTTTGCATTCATTCTATTATTTTGTTCAATCCAACATAAAGTAATGTAATTACTTGTTGTGGATATATATGAGCAATTTTTTATCTCATTTGATGAATAGATGATGTGAAGTGTGTGAGTTCTATGTGTGAATAAATATCAGATCATTCAAAGGCAAAGAAGCATGTGAAGAAGAGTGAAGAAAAGTGAAGAAGTGTTCATGTGCTTAACCGAAACTATAACCAAGCATTAGAAAATGCTACTCACTCAGTTCAAATTCTTTAGATGGATTTAATCTAAATGTTTCTATAAGATAGCGAGTCTTCCCTTGTATCTGAGTAGTGAGATCTAGGCAGTGTGCTTGAATGCATGTGCATTTCCATTTATTCTTCTTATACTATTAATAGAGTATAAACTTATGGATTAACCTCCACCATGGTTTTTCTCCTAATAGGGTTTCAATGCAAAAATCTTGGTGTTATGTGTATTTCTAATGTGTTGTTGATCTATGCATTCATGGTTATTAATCAAATTTGAGAATAAGGGTTAACAAAGTTAATAAGTTTGAAACTTTGTGACAACTGATTCACCCCCCACATCTTAGTTGTATGCCCTTGTGTTTCCAACAATTGGTATTAGAGCAAGTTCCTTGGAAGAAGTTTAACATCTTGAGGTGATCTAGGAAGGTGATATATAAGAAGAATAGTTCGAGATTTGATGGAACATACTATTTTCTATGGAAGAATCGAATGGAGTGTCATCTGAGATGCATTGGTGAATCTTACTAGAACATTACAAGTAGTAGGTATGTTATTCCTCAAAATGGTCCTACTACTACTGTTGAGATTAGGGATGTTGAATACAATATCAGGGCTAAGGAAGCATTGTTGAGTGCTTTAACTGATTCTAAGATGACGAATGTTATGGATCTGAAGACTGCTTATGAGATCTGGAAAAATTTGGAAACTTTATATGAAGGTGATGCTAATGTGAAGATAGCTAAGCTACAGAGTCTAAAAGTTAAATATGAACTATTGAAAATGGGTAATGATGAGAATATTACTACTTTCATACAAAGAGTGAATGAACTTGTATGTGGCATCAGATGTGTTGGTGGATAGTTGGTTGAATAAGAGATTGTTGCTAAAGTTCTTAGATCCTTTCTTGATGCATACAAAATAAAAGTTGTGGCTATTGAGGAGCTCCAAACTATGACAAATATAACCAGAGATATGTTGATTAGTAAACTTACTACTTTTGATTTGAGTGAATTTGGTGATGCCCTTCCTAAGATAGAATCTACATTGAAATCTACTACCTCTGGAAGAGACAAGCAAAGATATTATCTAGGTAAAATTTCTTCTAGAAAGGAATTCAAGTATGAGGAAGAAATGAGATAGATTGAAGAAGAAGAAAGAGAACTGAATGAGCTTGAAGCACTTATTGTCAAAAGAGAAGCTATAGGAGAAGGTAAGTATAAGGAAATTTTCCTATTAAAAGTTTTTCCTATAGAAAAGATAGGTCATTTTGCATCAAGGTGTCTAGAAGGAGTCCCTAAGCCAACATATAACAAGCCTAGATTTCAAAAGAAGTGTTATTATGTTGTTGATGAAGGTGTGACAAATGATGAATCTAATAAAGGGAATGTAATTGAAGATGAGTTTGTTTTTATTGCTATCAAGGAAAATAAACCTGTGTCTATTAAATCTGCTACTTGTACAAATGTGGAGAAAGCCCTAGTTGCTCGAGTTGAAGAAAAGGATGAATGGGTAATTGACAGTGGATGTTCACATCACATGACAGGTGATAAAATAAAATTTGTGAGCTTGGAAAAGTATGATGGTGGTGTAATATTTGGTGATAACGATGGTGGTATAACCTTGGCATAGGATGTATTTCTTTTGATGGTAAGCATAATACTGATGATGTTCTTTATGTTGAAGGTTTGAAGAATAATATTTTGAGTGTTGGATAGATGGTTGATAAGGGATACAATCTTCAATTCAAGGATGGAAAGTGTAGAATATTGGGAAGTTATGGAAATATGATTGCTTCAGGAACAAAAACAAGAGGTAACATTTTTCACTTGAATGCTGCTAGTAAAAGTTGTATGATTGCTCAAGTTGATGAAAGTTGGTTGTGGAATAGGAGAATGTGTCATGTAAACTTTGATAGTATTATCAAGATAAGTTATACTTAGGCAGTGAGAGATCTTCCTAAGTTGGTAAAGCCTACTAATGTCATATACAAGGAATGTCAGTTAGGAAAGTAAACTAGAATTTCATTTCAAAGAAAACAACATTGTTCAAATGAATTGTGGGAGCTTGTGCATATTAAATTGTGTGGTCCTGCTAGAATCAAAAAATTTCAAGGTTACAGGTATTTCATGTTGCTTATTGATGATTATTCTAGGATGATGTCGGTCACTTTCTTAAGGGAGAAATCTGAAGCTCTAGAGAAGTTCAAGATCTTAAGGCTATGGTTGAGATAGAGACAGGTCTAAAGATTAAGTGTCTAGGATCAAATAGAGGTGGTAAATTCACTTCTGGTGAGTTTAATTATTTTTGTGAAGAACATGGGAGAAAGAGACAATTATCTACACCATGGACCTCTCAACGAAATGGAGTTGTGGAAAGGAATAACATGATAGTTCAAGATGTTGATAGAACTATGATGTTGGAAGGAAATGTTCCTCATATCTATTGGAGAGAAGTTGTTTATAGCCTCAACCGGTACAAATCAAAGGTGATACTGGTAAGACCCCTTTTGACCTATGTTTTGGTCATAAGCCTACTGTTAGATATTTCAAAATCTTTGGGAGTAAATGCTACATTAGAAGAGACAAAGATATAGGAAAGTTTGATGCTAGGAGTGATGAAGGAATCTTTCTTGGTTATTCTACTAAGAGCAAGGCCTACTAGTGCTACAACAAGAGATTAAAGAAAATGGTTGAAAGTGAAAATGTTAAGGTTGATGAAGACATTGCTAGACAATCCAAAAATAGTGGATATGACTTTGATGATCAGAATGACAGTACAAACGAAGGTTAGACCTCAAATCAAGTTCAGATCATTTTGATGAATCAAGAAGAGAGATCACAAGAGCCCAAAATTCAAGAACAACCTAAGACTCCAAGGTATGTGAGATTAAATCATTCAAAAAATTAGATTATCGGTGATAAGAACAAAGGTGTCCAAACTAGGAGAAGAATTGCAAAAGAATATTGTCTGATATCAAAGACTAAGCCAAGTAATGTAAATGAAGCATGCAAAGATGAACATTGGATTAAAGCAATGAAAGAAGAACTGTAGAAAATTGAGAAGAATAATACAAGGATTCTTGATCCTAGTCTTAAGGATACAAATGTAATTGAAATTAAATGGGTCTTTAGAAGCAAACTGAATGGGCAAGGTGAATTTATCATAAATAGAGCAAGACTACTATGTAAAGGATATTCTCAAATGAAAGGAATTGACTTTGAAGACACTTTTTCCCCTATTTCTAGAATTGAAGTTGTGAGACTATTTCTTTCTTATGTTGCTTTCAAAAACTACAAGGTTTATCAAATGGATGTCAAGTCATCATTTCTAAATGGTGAATTGGAAGAAGTGTACATTGAGCAACCTAATGGATTTCAATTGACTGATCAGGGAGATATGAAGTGTCAGTTGAAGAAAGAATTGTATGGACTCAAGCAAGCTCACAGAGCTTGGTATGCCAGATTGGACAAGTATTTTCTGAAGCTTGGATTTAACAAAGGTACTATTGATAGTAATATGTATTTCAAGATTAATGATGATACAGATTTGTTTGTGGAAGTATTTGTTGATGATATCATTTTTGGAAGAGATGATGGTTTATGCATGAAGTTTTCTAATGAGATGCAGAAAGAGTTTGTGATGTCAATGATTGGAGAGATGAAATTCTTGTTAGGATTTCAAATAACTTAGCTAGATAAAGGGACATTTATATCTCAGTCCAAATATGTGAAAGAATTGCTAAAGAAGCTTGGTATGGAAGATTCAAAGCTAGTCGGTACACCCATGGTGATCGAATGTGAGTTGACAAAAAATGATAATTCTCCGAAGGAAATCAAAATAGATACAAATCAATGACTAATGGATTGCTTTATTTGACTCAAAGTAGACCTGATATCATGAATGTTGTATGTATTTTTGCAAGATTTTAAGTTGATCCTAAGGAATCTCATGTGACTGCTATAAAAATAATTTTCAAATACTTGAAAGGAATAGATGATTTTGGCCTATGGTATCCTAAAGATGATGATCTTACTTTAAGTGCCTTTACTGATGCTGATTGGGCAGGAGATGTGAATGACAAGGAAAAGTACCAGTGGTGGTGCATTTTTCTTTGGAAAGAAGCTGATTTCATGGTTAAGTAAAAAGAAAAATTATATTTCTTTGTCTACTATAGAGGCAAAATACATTGTTGCTGCTAACAATTGTACTCAAGTATTATAGATGATTAGATGTTGAAAGATATCATAATTGTGTATGATGAACACATTGCTATATTTTGTGATAATTCAAGTACAATTAACATTTCTAAGAATTTGGTGTTTCATTCAAAGACCAAGCATATATCTATCAAATACCACTTTTTGAGAGACAAGGTGAGTGATAAGGAAGTCAGACTGGAGTATGTGCCTACTAAGGAGAAGATTGCAAACATCTTTACTAAGCCATTTCCTAAGGATACTTTTCAATATCTCAGAGGGAAGTTAGGGGTGATTACCCCTCCTAATTAGAACTAAGATGCAAGACATTGCATCAGTTTGAGCATTTCATAGTAATATCTTGATTCAGATTGATGTTGTGGTGGCTTCTACTCATGGGGAGTAGTCAAAAGATTCATATATGTGGTTCAGAGATTTTGTATCTTTGTCATTTATGTCAAAGGGGGAGAAGAATAATGTGAAAAACTCTTGAAGAATCAAGGGGGATAAGAGCAATGTGAAAATTTGGAAGAAGTCATGAGAGAAGAGTCAGAACCTAAGAGGGAGTAAGTGCTGAAGTTAGTTGCATTGATGGTGTTTTTCACATCATGTGTTGCCATCAATTCCAAAGGGGGAGATTGTTGGATTTTGTGGTTTTATTTATGTCAACACTATTAGCATTAATTTCTTTAAGATTGTATATGTCGAGGATATTGAGAAACTTGTAATAAAATAAGTTGTAGGTTATCTATGAAGCAGTGAAGATAAATATGATGGAAAGTTCAGCATGTTGATGGTGAGAGGTTGTGGATTAAAGGGTTTGTTTTCAAGTCTATCTAGTTTATCCACTAAAATTTTTAGAGGTGTGCATGAATATTTGAGCAAGTTATGAGTTTCTATGTTTCGACAGTTATTTTGTTACTAAAGTTGGTGTTCCTGGAAGAAGATAATGTGATTCTAGTAATATAAGTTGTTGCATATGTTCTCGTGGTGTTTGTGGTTGTTTCTTAGTCATTCTCTATCTGTGTTGCATGCCTGAATTGATTGTTGTGCTCATGATCCATGCTTTTCTCTTGTGTGTTCATGTTTTTCATGTTCATGTCCGACAGGGTGATTATAGCATGTTGTGGATCTTCGAGGAAAAATATTTGAAGGTTTTTTATGTTTGAGGACATTGTTTTGGGTCTCTACTATGTTGTGGCTGACCTTGGTTGATTCACATTAATAATATTTATTGTTTTGGGCCAACAATTTGCATTCATTCTATTATTTTGTTCAAGCCGACATAAAGCAATGTAATTACTTGTTTCAAATATATATGAGTTATTTTTTATCTCATTTGATGAATGGATGATGTGAAGTGTGTGAGTGTTATGTGTGAATAATGATCAAATCATTTGAAGGAAGAGTAGAGTGTGAAGAAGAGTGAACAAAATTGAAGAAGTGTTCATGTGCTTAACCAAAACTATAATTAGGCATTAGAAAATGCTACTCACTTAGTTCAAATTCTTCAAATGGATTTAATCTGAATGTTTATATAAGACGGTGAGTCTTCCCTTGTATTTGAGCAGTGATCTCTAGGTAGTGTACTTGAATGCATGTGCATTCCCATTTATTCTTCTAATACTTTTAACAAAGTATAAACTTGTGGATTAACCTCCACCATGGTTTTTCCCCTAATAGGGTTTCCATGCAAAAATCTTGGTGTTATGTGTATTTCTGATGTGTTTTTGATTTATGCTTTCATGGTTATTAATCAGATCTAAGAATAAGGGTTAAAAAAGTTAATAAGTTTGAAATTCTATGACAATTGATTCACCCCCCCTTCTTAGTTTTCTACCCTTGTTTTGCAAACAAAATTTACATAGTTGATGTGCATAGCCAAACTTGGATATTGATTTCAAGGTTGAAGAAGATATAAATATGAGTTGTGTTATCGCGGGATGCAAAGAGAGATAAGCATGATGCAAATTATGTGAATTGTAAAGTGTTAGAGTGTGACTTTGGGAAATACAATGTGATATTTCTTGTGTTAGATTGTTGGATGTAATGAGAAGAAGGTGTCTATAATTCTTTAGAGAGACTATGAAGGTGTTGGTGACGTGGTAGATTTTTCTATTACTTTGAGATAAATTTCTCATTGTAACAATCTTCTCTATATTTTTTTCTATTCTAGTAGTGAGCCTTTGGCAATGAGACTTTCTTTCTCTTAGGCAATGATCCCTTTGGCTATGAGCCCTATTTTATTCAATGTTGATATTACTTTATATTGTGAGCTAATCCTCATTGTGGTTTTTCCCATCTTGGTTTTTCCACATAAATCTAGTGTTCTCTTGTGCATGGTGTTGATTAAGTTTTAGTTTCTACTAATTACTTTTCATGCTGAATTATTATAATAGATTGTGTTAATTGAATGAATGTGGATCTAAATGTTTATGAGGGTTTTGATGTTTTAAGGAACAGATGATTCACCCCCCCTCTTAGTTTTCTTGTTCGATCAATAGAAGAAATGTGGAGGACAACATAGAACACACCCCTATCATCTTGTACAGTCTATATATTTTTTCTCAAAATCACTTGGAAACCAAGTGACCTTGCTACATCTACAACACCTTCTCAACACCACAAACACTTTCTTATCATGACCACACTAGATTTTGACATCAATGAAAACATAATGACAACATAGTACACAAATCTCCCCCTTTGTCATTGATGGAAATACTTACTGAAAAAACCATCAACACCAAAATAAACTATGCATCACCAACACTTAAGAAACTCTCCCCCTTGGACGTTTCTTACATTTCAAACTTATTTCTCTCTCCCCTTTCTTATATTTTTCAGGCTCTTTCTCTCCTCCTTTAACGTCAATCGTAAATGGAAACACCTACATACTTCTCTTCTCTCTCACTTTTAGGCACAAGATATGCTCCCCATGATTGCATTAACCAAATATGCCACTACCTACTCCCCATGATATGTAGCCTCCATTAATCCATGACAAGGAATTCTTTTTTATTTTCTCCCCTAGATAGATGCACCAACTTATGCATATATTTGAAAGAAGGAGGGGCAATAACCCCTAGCTTGTTTATAAGATACTCAAATGTATCTTTTGGAAGAGACTTTGTGAAAAGATCTACTATTTTATTCTTTGTAGGTACATACTCAACTTTACTTCATTCTCAACAACTTTCTCTCTTAGAAAGTGATATTGGATAAAGATATGTTTTTTTCTTGAATGCATTACTAGATTTTTTGAAATGTTGATAGCACTTGTATTATAACACAAGATAGAGATAAGTTCATCATATGATACTCTAATATCTTTCAATTTCTAATTCATCCACAACACTTGTGTGTAGCAAGATTCTATAACAATATATTCTTCCTCTATAGTAGATAATGACATTGGATCCTTCTTCTTACTTAACAAAGAAACTAGTATGTTTTAAAGGAAGAAAGCACCTCCACTTGTACTTCTTCTATCATCTACAAAACCTACCCAATGTACATCAGCATAAGCACTCAAAGAGAAGTTAGTATCCTTAGAATATTATAGACCATAGTCTAAAGTTCTCTTCAAGTATCTGAATATCCTTTTTATTGTTGCCACATGTGATTCTCTTGGATCTTCTTGAAATTTTTCCACAAGACATACTTCATGCATAATATAAAGTATATATGCAATTAGATATAGTATTCCACCAATCATTGATCTATACTTGGTTTGATCTTTCTTAGGAGATTCATCATTTTTTCTCAATTTACAACTAGTAACCATGGGTGTGCATACTAGTTTAGAGTTTTCCATTCCACACTTCTTTAACATTTTCTTAACCTATTTTGATTGTGTAATTAATATACCTTTTTCTGATTGACTGATTTATAAACCAAGGAATAAATTCATCTCTCCAAACATTGACATTTAAAACTCATTTTGCATCTCCTTTGTAAACCTTTTACACATTTCCTTATTTTTCCAAAGATTATGTCATCAACATACACAAATATAATCAAGATTTGATCTTTGTCAACTTTAAAATAAAGGTTGCTATCTATAGTACCATTTTTGAATCCCTGTTGTAATAAATACCTATCCAATCTTGCATATCAGGCTCTAGGAGCCTATTTGAGCCCATATAAATCTTTTTTCAACTTGCAAACCATTTCAGGGTCTCCTAAAAATGGAAAACCTTTTGGTTGTTCACTATATACATCTTCTTCTAACTCACCATTTAAGAATGCAGAATTTACATCCATCTAACATACTTTAAAGTCTTTATATGCTGCAAAATCAAAAAACATTCTAATAGCCTCCATTCTTGATACAAGAGAAAAAGTATCTTCAAAATCTATTCCTTCCACTTGTGACTATCCTTTACACAGTCCTAGCCTTGTCTCTGATAAATTCTCCATTATCATTCAACTTGTTCTTGAAAACCCATTTAGTTCCTATCACATTTTTATTTGATGTTCTTGGTACCAACTCACATGTATGATTCTTCTCAATCTACCTCAATTATTCCATAGGTTTGATCTAGTTCTAATCCTTGCATGCTTCAATGACTATTTTAGGTTCTATTTTAGAAATTAAACAAAATTTTACATGTTCCTCTATCATAGCAGCTTTTCTTCTTGTTAGCACACCTTTGCATTTATCTCCAATTATTTGATCCTCAAAATTATTCTTCTGCACATACTTAAGAGTCTTAGGATTATTTTTTAGAGCTTCTTCCTCTTCCACCAACATCTCCTTTTCTTTTGCTTCTTCTCACAAGGGGATTCATTAGACTCATATCCTTTTATCAATACTGATCTCTAATGCGATTCTTCATCCACTTTGACACTTGTACCTTCAACTATCTTCTTTAGCCTTTTGTTGTAGCACCTGTATTTCTTGATCTTTGTAGAATATCCAAAGAATATTCCTTTATATGATCTTGCATTAAACTTTACTAAGTTCTCTTCATCTCTTATGATATAACATTTAATTCTAAACACTTTAAAGTATTTCATAGTAGGATTTTCTCCATTTCATAACTCATAAGGGGGTCTTTAAACTATTTACTCTTCCTTATCCTATATTAAGAATGTAAACTATGGTATGAATTTCTTCCATGTAGTATACATCTAGTAGATTTACTTCCTTGAACATGGTTCTTGCTACTTCATGAACTATCCTATTATTCCTCTCCACAACCCTATTTTGTTGTGGAGTCCTAGGAGCTGATAAATTTATTTGTATCCCATGATCTTCACAAAAAATAAACTCATTGGAGGTGAGCTCACCACCTCTACCAGACCCTAAAAAATCGATTTTAAAATCTATTTCATTCTCAACCATAGATCTAAATTCTTTAAACTTATCTAGAGCTTTTTATTTTTCTATGAGAAAGGTCACTCAAGTCATTCTAGAGTAATCATATATTAACAATATAAAATACAGGTCAGATTGAGAGCTTCTTATTTTGGTAGGTCCACATAGGTCTATTTTCACCTACTCTAAAGGCCCTTTGTTAAAGTATTCTTTAGTTTTGAACCTCTTCTTTGTCTATTTTCCAAAATTGCATTGATAGGCTTTGTAATTCTTGGCATCTCTCACAGCATGAGTAGAGTTTATCTTCGCTAGGATATCAAAATTGATATGAAAAATTATTTTGTACCATAGCCAACTTTCATTTATTTGAGTCATAAATCACTTACCATCAACACCTTTGAGCTGAAAAGCATTACCTCCTATCCTCATTCCTAAAACAACCAAAGTTCCAAAGCTTCTTTTTTTTATTTCACAACCATCATCTTGAAACACTAGATTGTATCTTATACTACACATTTTTCCTACACTAAGAATATTATATGAAAGACCCTTGACATAAAGAATATCATTTGTCTTATACTTTCCATAGATCTTAGCAAATGTTTCATCACCAAACTTAACAAAACCACCATCATATTTCTCAAGTTTTAAAAAATTACTCTCATCACTTTTCATATGATTTGAGCATCTGTTGTCAATTATCCAATATTTTCTCTCCTCTCTTTCATGAAAGGTAGTCAACATAGTTCCTTCAATACTATGACCATTTTTGAAGCAATTTCCTTCACACATCTTTCAGGGTTAGTAGAATTAGGTCCAACATTCAAAACCATGAACAAGCACTCATACTTACATCATCTAGATAGTTTTATTCCTCATCATCAGTTGTACTATTGTCTTTTTTAACATAATATCTCTTCTTGAAAGATTTTCCTTTATGATCTTTATTTTTTCTATTTGAAACTTTAGCTAGACATTTTGAAGCATAATGACCTATCTTAACACAATTGAAACACTTGAAGGGTAACTTACCTCTATATTTTTTAGTGACCTTTTTCAATATTCTTAAAAAAAATTCTTCCGCTTCATCAAGATCATTCAGATTAGATTCATCATTCCTCTCTTTCTTTCAGATTTTAAAAGAAATTTCTTTCCTTGAAGAATCTTGATTGAAATCTCTTAATTCAAAAGTAGTTAAAGCACCAAATAATTGATCTATAGAATATTGATCTAAATTCTACGCTTCCTCAATAGTAGAAACTTTAGCACTATAATATTTAGGAAGGGTTCTCAATACCTTTTCACAATTTCACTTTCCTCTAGTTTTCCACCAAGAACATTGATGACATTAACAATTTCATCCACCTTAGCATGTAGCCTGCAATATCTTCATCCTCTCACATCCTTAGGGTTTCAAATTTAGCTTCAAAATTCTAAATCTTTGCTTTATTGACCTTAGCATATCCTTCATAAATGATCTTCAAATTATCCCAAACCTCTTTAGAAATTTTGTAGCTTATCACCTTCACAAGTTTTGAATAAAAAAACCCACTCAAGATCATTTTTTTTTCTTTTCCATTATTCTCATAATATTTGATATCATCTTCACTTGTTAGCTAGAGTAGTAGGCATAGTATATCCATCTTCAACTAATTTCCATACACCAAACTCTAATGAGAAAAGAAAGGCTTCCATCCTTATTTTCTAGAAGACATGATTTATTCCATTGAACATAGGGAATTTGACACCATTCTTCTGTGTCACCTAGATCTACCTCAAGTGGTTGAGCTTCTTCCAAGGAACCTCTTCTCTGATACAAATTTTTAGACACATAGGAAAAATGAGAGGGGGGTGAATCAGTTGTACATTAAAACCTTTAAACCCTAATTAATATTAAAACCCTTATTAAGCATTAGCATGAATGTAAATAAATGAAACATCAACATGTCAACAACCACACATAATAGAACACTATATTTTACAGGGAAAACCCTAATTAAGAAAAAACCATAGTGAGGATTAACTCACATATATATGAATATCAACACTGATTACAAAAGGCTCACTTCTAGAAGGGCTCACTACCCAAAGGACTCACTATCCAAAAGAAAGAAAGGCTCACTACCAAGGGTTCACTACCCAAGAAGATCACTTCTTTCAAAATACAAGAGAATATAAATAGACTATTGTGTAGTTTTTGCACACACACCCCACTAAAAGTGGGGACCCTCTTTTTGCTTTTGGTGTCTTGCCCCTTCTTTTTTTGGGGTCTTCGCCTACTTGAAGCTCATTATTTGATGTTCATCTTGCTAGTTGAAGTCACCACATTTGTGAATTTTATTGAAAATCTTGAGTTCTCAGTGCATTTCAGACTTTTCACAATTTTTGGGGAAATCTGCCCTTGCCAAATTTTCTCGGTTTTCTTTCGGAGTCCAAAGATGGTTCTCTAGTGACCCAGATCTGAGGAAATCCATCATGTCTAGATTTCTCCAAAGTCTGTGCCTCTATCGGATTTTCAGGTTTTTGGTCTTGGTTGTCTTGTCGATCGCATTAATGGCGATTGCACGATCTTTTGGGGTAATGATATATCAAATTTTGGGAAGTAATTGGCCATTTTAGTTTGTTTGTTTGCTTAGAATTTGAGTTTGGAGTCTTGGAGCTTGTGGCGTGTTGCTAGATCTTGCATTTCAGAGTTGTTTCAAGTGTTGCATTTGAATTTCGTGTGCATTGCTCGTATCCTGCTCATGTTTGTGGGTTGTTTGCTGGCATCATCAGTTCTAGTTCTTTTTTCTCTCATGGTATGTGGATATGCTCCTTTCCTCTATTGGTTTCAAATTAATTTTCTTTGTTTGCCTCTATGTCATGCATTGCTTTGTTATTTCCTCGGGTGTGCGCGCCATGTCTGGGCATTTAGGGTTTTCGTTGTTCTGCCAGTCCCCTAGATTGATCACTGAATGTTTTTTTTTTTTGGTATGGTATTGCACTATTCTCTTTGGTGCTTGATTTCATTTGTCCTAAACTTCCCATCTTTGTTGGTAAGCGAGTCGTGCCTGGTTTTTCCATGCTTCCATGGCGGAGATTTTAGGGTTCTTGACCTAGGGCATAGCCAGTCCCTCTCAAATTGTTGAGAGGAGAAATTTAAATTCATATTTGATCCTTTGGAGGTCTAGGTTAAGTGGTTGTCAAGGTGCAGATCCTAAGTCCATGGTCATTCAATTCATTTTTGGTAAAGATGAGAAAATGTGGTAAATTTGGGTTTTCGGTGTCTTTGCGAAATTCCACTTCCTCCGGATTTCCTCGAATTTTCCGTTCTTTCTCTTTTTGCCTCTTAAACTAGACTTTTGTCAGCCTCACAAAAATTTGTTTCCCCCAGATTTCCCCAGTGTCTGTGGTTGGGTCATTCTGCTAGATTCTTGCTTTGATGGTAATTTATCTTATCCCTACTAAAATCCACTTCCTCCTGATTTTCCCAGATGTTTTGTGCCTCCTCCATTTTCCCGGGTTGATTGAAACTGTTGCCGTTTTTGGGAAAATCTGTCTCTGGTGGATTCTTCCAGGATTTTTATGAAAATGTTGAATATGATGATTATGAGGAATTTTCTTATGGATGATGTATTTAATTAATCAAATGAACTTATGCTAAGTATTTCTCGGGTTACTCCTTTATTGGATTGATGGATTGAATGATATTATAGGGGTTTGTGTGTTTGTTTCGTTGGATTCCGCCTAGTCTGGATTTCCCCAAAATTCCTCTCCAGTGTGGAATCCGTGAAGAGGGCTAAAACTTAAACTTTGAGATATTGATTTCTTGCACTTTTTTATCTTGCACCTATTTTTGGTTGTTTTTATTTTCTTATAGGTAAGGTCAAGACACGATGTTACTGGTCGTGGTAAGGGAAACACAATGGATCCAGGTGTAGAGACTTCTGCCATCTCTGATGTGGAGAAGGTAAAATTGGATATAAAGAGTAGGATTCCTGAAAGCAAGCTGAATTCTATTTGGTTAGGAATCACACATACCAATGTGGGTATGTTGGATTATGAATATTTTAAAGCTGAGATGGCAGCACAGAGCCCTCCTTTTTTGGCCAAAAGAAATGTGGAATCCGGTTTGGCACATGTAGTAGGTTTTCCCTCCATAGTGCAGTGTTATGATTTGGTGCTTGAGTGTGCCAAGAACTATGATAGAGGGACACAAAGGATAATTGGTCCCCAGGGAAGGATTGTGACAGGCTTTAGCCCAGTATCCATTGCTATGACTTTTGATATGCCTGACAGGTAACATGTGGTGGCTTTTGATATGGATGGTGCCGGGAAATACTATGAGGAAAATGTGGTCAAGTCCCAATAGGTAATCAACTCTTGGTTGGAGAAGCCTAAGTCCCATTTCTCCAAATTGCCAAAGCAGCTATTCAAGCTCAACTTTAAAAGGGAATATTACAATGTCATCACTCTTCTTGGCAGACTGGTAGGATTGAAGAGTATAGGGGTGTTCAAGAGCTAGATGTTTAATTTGATTTCTCGGATGGAGCAGGGTGTAGATTACCATTGGGTAGGTGTCATAAGTGTGGTGATCCATGAGTAGTTGTGCAATGTCTTGCAAACCAAGACCTTCACCATGACCTCCTACCTAGAGTATGCATTGGCAAGATTCCACCCATACAAGGGGTTAAGCACTAGGGGAACCTTTGGACAAGATGCAATATATGAGGTATACCTATAGCTGCACCTAATAGGAGGGAACTATAGAAGAGAAAATGATGCTTTCACAATGTACATCACCAGATTGCTCCAAGGTGCAGAGCATGTGAGGATTTATGACAAAGCTAAATAATTGATAAAGAGGTATGGGGGATGGTTCATCCAGTTCCCCACCTTCTCTTACATTAGGATTGATGGTTGTCAAAGGGCTCCCTATAGACTCCCGAGGTACCCTACTGATCATATTATATTGCCGGAGGTCACTAGGAAAATTTGTGACTTTGACATAATCATAAAGGGAGACAAGCACAAAACAGGTTTTGGGAATGATTTTCCCTTGAAAATAGGAATGAATGAGGTCTTCCCTTCTATCTAGTCTGCTCATGTTTCTAAGGAGGAGATGAGTACTTTTGGCCTCTCTTTCCATTCCAAGAGAGTAAGTTTTAACATCACTGGTGAGGCACAAAGAAAGGCCAGTAGGTAGTATAGCCATAAGGCTAATATAGAGGATTATTAGGTCAACCTCGGTGATGAATTTGAGGTAAGGAAGAAGAAATTCTCTAGGTTACCAGTAGACCTAGTAAGGTTATATAATGTGAACCCCATCATTGACTAGGTGGAAGTGGATGGAAATTTAATCCAAGGTCATGTCTTCGAGGTGGTGATAAATAAGCCAATTGGGGAGATCGACTAGTTGGAAGAAGAGAAAACATAATTGGATCAAATCATGACTCTGGTGATCAAGTGCACCAAAGTATGGCTGAAGCAAAAGATGTTGGAATTGGAAAGCGAAGGTGTCCAATGCACTTATGAGTTGATGGGAGACTTGGAGTCTCATTCTTCTTCTGAGGAATCACATGAACAAGATCCTAAAGGTAAGACAAAAGTGAATTCCCCCTTCAAGATTCAGGTTAGAGATGTTCAAGTTGAAAAGGTGGCAAAGGTAGCTAAGTAGAGGAAACCTATTTCCAAGAAGAGGAGACATGCCTCGAGAAGAGAGGCTGAAAAATGAAAAGAAGAGAAGGAAGAGGTAGAAGTTACTCCTCCATTGAAAAAAAGAAGAAAGCTTGAGAAGCTATCATAGAAGCAGGAGGAGGCTCCTAAAACTGATAAGGGGGTTGAACCACCAGTGGTAGAAGTAGAGAGTTTAGGGGAAAGAACACAAGTATATATGAGGAGGTCAAGGACTCCTTCCCCAAAGGATGCTACAACAAAGGAGGATGTTCCAGTGACTGCTCCCATTGTTGAACAGGAAAGTATCTCCATTCCTCAGGATACTGGTAGTGTACAAGATGAACCAAGGAAGGATGAAGATCCTAAGGACTTGGGCGAGGAGGAATTTTAGAAAGGAGACCTCTACAGTATGGAGGCAGAAAGTGACAAGGTGATTTAGTCTCCCTTGGTAGCATATGTAGCTTCACCAATAGAGGAGCAATTAAACAAATCTCCTTAGTAGGAGGAGATACCAGCTAAGGTCCCTTCACCAACACAGGGTGTTGTAGAGGAGTAGTTGCAAGACAAGGAGGATCCAATCATAGAAATCCCTAGTGTGCCAAGTGTTGAGAGGGATGCCCCTAATGACCAACAGGAGAAAGATAAGCAAGATATAGTGTCAACTAAGTCTACTATTCCAGGTTGGCTGGATAAAGAATTGAAGAGTAAACTAGTAATAGTAGAAGATGCTCCTCCTAATTGGGATGACTTAATGGCCAAGGTTGAAAAGGGAAAGACTAAGAAGAAGGCTAGGGTTGTGTCCTGGATTGAGAGAGATGGGTCAGGCAATAGAGTGGCTCACATTGGTACCCCTGCTCCAGATAAAGATACAGATAATGTGACTTCCAAGGATTATCATGTGTAGACTATTGACCTAGGGTATGCTTCTATGGAGCAAGATATTGAGGAGTATGAAGGATCCAATGTTGTAATTATGGGCATATTGAAGAAGGTTGTGCAAACCAGGCATGAGTTGGAGAGAGAGAATGAGAAACTAAAGAAGTGCTTGCAGGAATTGATGAAACCCTTGCAGTCTATCAGCTCTTCCTCCTCTGTTGCAGGTTTCTTGCCTCAGGAAACAATCTCTGAACTTGAAAAGATGAAGGCCACCACACATGCCATAGTTGCTTGGTTGCAAGGAGTTCAAACCAAAGGAGATGGTGCCATCAAGGATATCTTTTTGACTGCAAGAGATGCCATGAGGTTAGTGGATTGGTTGAAGACTATGTTAGCTCAAGACAAGGGGGATACTGACCTTCTACAGTAGAAAACCAAAAAATCATGGAGTTCACTGAAGATAAGCTGATAAAGAGTGGGATTCTTCCTTTTCCAAGGGTCTCTAAACCTTGGGAATGGTTCAAAATTTTGAAAATGAGACAGAAGGCCTTGAGGAAGATTCACAAATAAGAGAGGCAGATTGATGAAACTTTAACTGGTATTCATGATAAGTGTGTCTCATTCTTTGAGATTATGATAGGAAGGAAGAAGTTTGCTCTAAAACATCTTAATCTGGAGCAAGTTAGGAAATGGTGGAGGGATGTTTATTCTCCATTCAGTGAAGGTCAAGTCACTAAACATCAGCTAGATGATGCTGCAACATATATTGCAGTTATTGACATATACTTAACTAATAGGGCTGATTGGGATGGTACAGTAAGGCAGGAAAGGGATGATATTAAGTCTCTTGAAAGAAGAGTTAGGGTTTTTCCTGTACCACCTATGGCTGAGATGGACAAGGTATTGTTGGTTGTGCATGGTGAAGAAGATCGAACTAAGGACAAGGATGGGAAGTAGCTATATAGGGCTACATTGAGATTTGTGCTTCCCATTACCCACATGCATTGGGCCAAACCATTTTGACACATAGGCCAACTTGGATGAAATTGGTGCAACTGACACATTTCATATTATATTTGAATATATTTTGAGGCTGACCTCTTGTATGGCATGTTTTATTGTAAATTCTTATTTTTTGGGCCGACCTATCTTAGGGATTCTCTATAAAATAGGCATGTTGCCTCATTTGAGAATATAGATATCGATATAGATAGATAGGTGATACATGATTTGCATAGAGGAATAGAATAGATATTTAACATTTGAGCGAATTAGGGTTTAGTTTCAAGCAAGTGTTGTAACAAAAAGCTAGAATTTTTGCCATTTTGGATGACTTAATATAAGAAAGGATATTGTGATTTGGTATCTATCTTGTGGGCTTTCATCTACCATGGTTCTCGTTATTCTATATTTAAAATTTATTATGATTTTATAGTTAATTTGTTTGATGATGCTTAGGGTTTCATGCTTGGAATGTTTGCAGTGATCTCTAGTCCATACTTTTTGCAGTTAGCTACTTTGCAAAGTTAGCCTAGAATTAAAATTATGCTTAGTTAAATTATAAGGATTTGTTCATCTTAGTTGCAATAGGATTATTTGAATGAATGTTTGTGATCTGAAAATCTTTAATACCTTAGAAGATTGCACTATTTTTGTGAAATTGCAGATTTATCTAGGTTTAACAGAAAGTAGTTTATGAGAGATCGGTCCATTTTAAGCATTTTATCTCTTAGTATTTTCAATCTTAGGGTTAGAAGTAGTCTTAGAATTATCTCTAAAACATTCATATTTTGCTATTTTCTTTATTATCTGGGTTCAATCAAAGATTCTAAGTATCAATTCATTGTTTAGATCTGATAAATTCAAAGTCCAGTGTTTGCTTGTAGTAAGGTCCCTTTGTGATTACCAACATTTTCACATTATCTCTGAGTTGTTTCACTCCATTGTCAAGACCTGACATTAGAGACCTTGGGGTTATCTCTTTTCCCATAGAGATTTACCTTTCAAGAGAGATAGGATATCATATTTTGTCTGAGTTGTTGCTGTGTAGAAAACACCATCAACAAATTGGTGCTAGAAGGAGGGAATTGAACAGGCAAACTGGAGCGTTTTCTAAATGTCATCTCTCTTGAGAGGCTTAGAAGAAGAACTAGATCAACTCTAGGAGGAGAAGAATTTCAAGAATTACAAGCCCCTACTAGGTCAAGAAGGACCAGAGGAGGGGAAGAATCATCATCCGTTCACCCACTTCCATCATCTCCATCATCTTCATCCTCATCTAAATCTAAGGGAATTCCTATTCTGTAGCCACAACTAGTCATAAATTAGCCATTACCACCCCCACCCCCACCAATGGATTTCCTTCCTAATAATCCATCCCCATTAATCTTTAATAATTACAATGTCATGCCCAAGAACCCTAAGCATTTTTTCTCTAAGTTTCATACTCATGACCCTAACAGAACAATAGAAGAGCATATCAAGATTTTCCAAACTTGTCTGAGGGATAGAGAAATTAACCATCAGGATGTTGCATGGAGGCTTTTCCCTTATTCCCTAGGAGAAGAGGCCTTTTATTGGTATAATCACTTACCTGCTACCTCCATCCATAATTGGAGTGAATTAGAAATTGCATTTCTGCAAAAGTTCAAGATTCTCATCAGTGCTAATGAACTATACCTACAATTCACTATAGTAAAAAGAGAGATTAATGAGCCCATAGGATCATTCAATGATAGGTTCCATCAAGCATATACTAGACTCCATACACCTTATGCTGAAAATGAAAATACTACTTTAGAAGTTTACCTTGAATCCTTAGATAGCCTTACAACTACTTTCCTTAAACAAAGGACTAATCCTCTGAACACTCTGCTCACTGCATAAGTAGAAGTTGTGAAGGTCAGCATGGACTTGAGGCAACACTTATCAGGACCTTTGCCTTCCTTGGGACCTGCTGCTCATCCAGGACAAGTTCAAGCCCTTAATTAGTCTTTGACCAGTCATGCTCCCATAATAAATCCAATACATTCATTGCCTTTGGTCCCTCATCTAGGTCCACCTTTAAATCAATCCCAACCTATGACTTCTTATCCTCAGCAAAGAGCTAATCAACCCCTTCATCAACAATAGGCTAGTTTTCCTACATATTTGTAGAATTCAGAAGTTTTGAATCAGGCCGTTGGTTCTGGAGGCACACCCGAATACCCTTCTAGTAGTGCCAATATGGCACCACCTAAAAGTCTAGATAAGGAAAGATTGGATGAGTTGTCCAAACAAGTGAAAAGTTTGAATATGGAGGTAACCTATTTGAGAAATCAGAATACCCAGCTTCAGGCTGCTTAGAAGAACATGCAATCTAACTATGGTAGGGAGAACAGGAACTTTGAAAGGGGGTAGTACTTTGACAAAAATCAAAATTTTGACAAAGGACAAGGTTCCGATTAGAATTTCGATAGAAGACAAGGTTCTCGTCAGAATTTTGGTAGAAATCAACAAGGTGGACAAGGATTTGACAGAGTGCAACCACCTAGGTAGAATAGGTCATGGAATACTGGACCTAATAATGGAGGGATTCCTACTCCCTTGGATCAGTCTTCTACTCAAGAGAAGCCTCCAAATGGTGTATACTTGGTAGAAGTAGGTTTGTCTGGTTGGTGCAAACTCCATAAGACAAGTCAACACTTCGAGTTGGATTGTACCAAATTTTAGACTGCAAATTCTATCTTTTAGTACGAAGTGGAGAATAATTCTGATGGTCATGAAATTGTGCTCTCAAATGCCTATGATTCTCTAGTGTTGGTACTCAACCATGCCCCATTCCCCAAAGATGGGGAAATGAACCAAAAGAATTATTTGTTGCAGAGGATGAGGTAGAGCAGGTGTTGAATGAAGACGAGATCTCCTAGTTGTTTAATGAGGAGAATGAGAATGATAATGGCCCTTTGGATGAGGAGGAAGTTAGTGTTGAGGAAGTTCAGATGTTTCAACAACCAATGAAGAAATATTATTTAAGAGGTAGACCTAATAGGAGTCCACAGGCTAGAGGTCCTTTCACTACTTCTATCCCTCCTAACAATTTTAACACTCCGCTAGATCCACAAGCTAGTAATAATCCACCTTATCCTCATGTACCCACACAGTACTTGTCAAAGGGAAACAATGCTGAAGTGACAAAAGATAGGTAGGCCAGTGGCTACAAGGAAGCCCGTGCTAACCTGAATGTGGACCAATTGGACGAATATGTGATTGAGGAATTCAAGAAAGTAAAGGTAAGTCTTTCTGCTTTTGAGTTATTAAGGGTTCCTACTATTAGGAATACAGTTTTTGGCTCATTTAGTTCGAATATAGTACCACAAGGGGTAGCTTCCAATGAGGCTGTTACTAGGTCTTCCAACTCCCAGACACCTAGAAGTCAGGTCCCACCTCTAGACAAAAGGGGAGATAAGGATAAAGCTCAAGTTGCATAGGCTGACACTCATTTGAATTTGTTTCAAGGTAAGATGGAAACCCCTCCTTTCCTAATATTTGTTCGTATCTTTGGAAAGAATTTGCATAATTGTCTCCTAGACTCAAGAGCATCTACGAATGTTATGCCCTTTTCTGTTTGTAAGGCATTAGGTATTATCCCTATAGCCTCTCAAAATAAGGTTACTCAATTGGACAAAACAGATGTAAGTGTAGTTGGGGAATGGAATATGATCCCTACGTAGCTTGCATCAGATCCTAGGGTGCAGCAAGTGATCAATATCTAGGATGCTGACATTCTAGATACTTATGGTTTGATCTTAGGCAGATATTTCACTAAGGCATTGAATGGGTATACATCTAAAAATCATTCTCACATGTGGTTACCATGGAAAGGAGTGCCAAATCATATCCGAATTGAAAGAATGCCCCAAATGAAGTATGTAATCACTGAATACCAGAATGTTTGAAATGAGGTGTTGGTGTCTGAGATTAGCATGGGGAACTATGTGTTAGCTACATCAGTTATGGAGGATGAAGAGGTTTTCATGTTACAAAATCCCTTAGATGAACACATTCTAGAGAGCAGTATTTCTGAAACACTGATTGAGCAAGTGGATGAAATAGGTGATCAAGAGGATGGGTAGCTTAGTTTGTTGGATAATTTTTAGGAGTTCATCCAGAAATGTATGGAGGATTAGATACAGCTGAAAGGAAATATGACCTTTGAAGAAATACTGCTTCCTAATTGGTGCAGAGTCCATGATGCTCCTCATTCTGAGCTGGAATGTGACTTGTGTCAGACTATTGTCCAATAGATACAGAAATGCATCAATCCAGTTCCAACCATTGGAATTAATAGGCATGAAGAATTAATAATGATAAGGGTAAAAGCCCAGCACTTCCTGAGAAGCCCCCCATTTTCAAAAAAGAGCAAGATAGATCGAAACCAAGGGAACCTAATGGTTGTTGGACATTGAGATTCAATGGATCCAAATGTAAGTAGGGTGCCAGAGCAGGATTTGAGTTGATCAGTCCTAAAGGTAAGAATTATTTTTCTGCTCATAGAATCCAATTCCAGTGCACTAATAATGTTGTTGTGTATGAAGCTTTGATCCATGGCTTTTCAATGGCACCAAGGAAGAAGGTTAAGATATTACAAGTTTTCAGAGATTCGGAGTTAGTAATCAAACAAGTAAGGAAATAGTATTCATCCTGCGATAGGAGAATGACCAATTATAAGCATAGAGTGTGGGATCTCATTGAGGGATTCGATGCTTTCAATATCTAGCTGATTCCTCAAAACAAAAATCAAGTTGCAGATTCTCTAGCACAAGCTGCTAACACCTTGCAGCCTTTATCACTGTCAGGGTTGAAGAAATTTACAGTTGAGCTCACTCCAGTACCTTCAATTCTCGACAATGTTACTAATTTCTAGGTATTTGAAGATGATAAGAACATTTTGGACTTATTACAAGTTGTGATGTGTTTGCTTCCTAATTTATTGATGAGATAGAGCCTCGAGAAGCAAAAATAGACTTTGGAAGAATCATTAATCTAAGAACCAATACTATTCCAAGAGGTATGGTGCAACTTGAACGAATTTTTGATTTGGATAAGATAAGAGATTAGGAACAACAAGCTAAAAGAGAGTCTCTCAGCAGCTAGTGTGAAACATATTATATGGGGATACCTGGTGACATGAAGAATGTTTTTATTGGCAAGGTGTGTACTCCAGAAGAAAGAAAAGGGATTATTGATGCCTTACATACATATCATGATTTAATAGCTTGGAGTTATGAATACTTGAAAACATATGATACTTCAATCATTACACACACCATCCCTTTGAAGTCAGATGTCAAACCATTTAGGTAGAGACAAAGGCCAATCAATGCTCTATTAGAACCCATTATTCAAAAGGAGGTGCAGAAATTGCTTTCAACACACATTATATTTCCAGTAAGACACTCTACTTGGGTTGCAAATTTAGTTCTAGTAAGGAAAAAGAATGGAGAAATCAGACTATGCGTGGATTTTAGGAATCTAAATAGAGCATCAAAGAAAGATAATTATCTAGTTCCTTCGCTAGATGAGGTGCTTTATATCGTTAATGGATCTCAAATGATATCCTTTTTGGACGGGTATTCTAGATACAACCAAGTTATGGTGTAGTATGAGGATAGGCAAAAGACTGCCTTCACTACAAAATGGGGAACTTTTGCATACATAAGGATGCCATTTGGGTTGATCAATGCTGTAGCTACATTCCAGAGAGCTATGGATATTTCTGTTAAGGACATAATTGGTAAGTGCATCATTATTTATATGGACGATTTGATATGTTTCTCCAAGAAATGAGGCGATCACATAATTGATTTATGCAAGGTATTCCAAAGATGCAGAGAGTTTGGTATTTCACTTAATCCAAGGAAGTGCATTTTTGGAGTCACAGAAAGAAAGTTGTTGGGAGATATTATCTTATAATAGGGTATTGCTATTGATCCTAAGCGAATATAGGCTATCTTGAAGATTCAGCCTCCTGCAAGTAAGAAAGAGATGAAGTCATTCTTTGGTAAGATTAACTTTGTTAGAAAATTTATCACTGGATTTGCAGAGATAGTTAAGCCATTGAATGCTATGTTGAAACAAGAAGAAAAAATATAATGGAATGCCGAAGCTAAGGAAGCATTTGCAGAAATCAAAAAAGCTATTGTTGAGGCCCCTGTATTGGTGATTCTAGATTATGCTAAGCCTTTTTACATATATTCATTCACTTCCAATCACTCTTGTGCTGCAATGCTGACTGAAAAGTTTGATCAAGGCGATGAGAATCCTATAGCCTTCATGAGTACTCCCTTAAAAGATGCAGAATTAAGATATCATAATGTAGGAAAGCAGGCCTATGCTTTGGTCAGAGCAGTGAAAAAATTTAGGCACTATGTTCTGAAGAATAAAGTTTTTGCCATAGTACCTGATCTTGCAGTAAAGTTGTTGTTAATGCAGAATGAGTTAGGTGAATGAAGAGTCAAATGGGTGACTATGTTACAAGAATATGATATGGAAATCCAGCCCATGAAATTAGTAAGAGGATAGGGACTTACAAAGACAATGGCTGAGACAGGTCCTGATCTCACGGCTCAACACTATTATCTTCAAGAAGTATCTCCAGGAGATTGGTATGATGAAATCATTTTCTATTTGTAAAATTAGTAGTGTCTTGATCACCTTAATACAGTTCAGAGGTGGGCCTTACACCTAAAGAGTGGTAGTTACATGATGAAAGGAGCTATTTTGTATAAATGAAATCATGAGGGTGTATACTTAAGATGTTTGGGAAAAGAGGAAGTTGTTAGAGTAATGACTAAATTTCATGAGAAATATGGCACAAGCCATGGTTCTGCATCATCCACTGCAAACTAGATCTTGAGGGCAAACTATTACTAGCCTACTTTGTTCAAAGATGCACACCAACATGTGAGAACTTGTCACATATGTCAAACTACAACAAGTAAGGAAAAACATGTAGCTCTCCCACTTCAGCCCGTCATAGAGGTAAAACCATTTGCTTAGTGGGGTATGGATTTCATAGGTCCAATTAATCCTCCATCTTCTACGGGCCACAGGTATATTCTTACCATAATTGATTATTTTACTAGATGGATAGAGGCTCTCACTTGTAAACAATGTACTTTAGATGTGGCAATCAATTTTCTTGAATCTGGGATTATTAATCATTTTGTTTCTCCATTGTCTTTGGCTTGGGATAATGGTCCTGCATTTGTATCACTAAAATTTTCTAATTGAGCGTTTGATCATGGGATTGTTATTAAATTTTCATCCAATTATTACCCCCAGGGTATAGTCTAGCTGAGTCTTCCAATAAAAACCTACTGACAGTTATCCGTAAGTTGTTAGAACAAAATCCTAAGGATTGGCACACCTAACTTTGTTTTGCTCTCTAGGCAAACCATACTAGACCGAAGGCATCCATAGGAACCTCTCCTTATCACTTGGTATATGGTCTGGAACCCGTGTTTCCTATCCAATTGAAAATCCCTACTCTACAATTTATCAACGAATACTATAATGATTAAGATAAATGTGAAGCACGTTTGGCTGAATTGTTGCACCTAGAAGAGAAAAGAGATGATGCCCTAGAAAACTTTGCTAAACATCAAGCTGTAGTGAAAAGATGGTTTGATGGGAGAGCTAAGGTGAAGGCCATAAGAATTTCTAACTTAGTTCTCTACTGGAATAAAGTCCATGACCATAAGGGAGAGCATGGTAAATTTGATAAACTTTGGCTTGGTCCTTACTAGATTTCAAAAATTCTGGGAGATAATGTTTTTGGCTTGAAAACCCTCACTAGTGAGGATTTCCTACTACCTATCAATGGGCAGTATCTAAAGCATTATTTTCAACCTTGAACTATTGCAGTTCATCCTATACATAGCTTAGAATAGGTTTGTTTCTGCTTTGTTTTGTTGGTTTGCTTTGCTTTGCTAGTTTTGCTTTGGTAGTTTAGGTTTGCTTGGGTTCATTTCACTTTTAGGTTCCTTGCTTTCTTGGGATTGTTGTGACTGCACAACGGGCTATTTTCTTGGGATTGTTCTAGGGATTTCTTTTATAAACTCTAATCAGATTTTCCGAGTCAAGTGGTGGAATTATTTTATCTGATGTCCCTTGTACTTAGAATTAGAGTCACTTGTTTTGGATACACTTTGGAGTATACTTGGGTCTCACATCTTCACACTACAATTAAATTTTGGAGTTGCAAGGGGTTCTTGAATAATTTGGCTTGGTGAAAAATCTTATATTCTACTTTAGTGCCACTGTGTTCCTCATCCCTGAGTGTGAGTTTCATTACTTACAAAGGTGAAGGAGAAAGGTTCTATAAAATGATAAAAAAAAAGAGAAAAGGAAAATGAAAATTTAAATATGCTTCACCTTATCATGAGTATCCTAGTATCTCTACTGAGGCTATGGATGCCTAACTAGCAATAGAGCTATGCTTGGGAGGGTCACAATGATAACCTTGTCGGGGCTATGGATTCCTGACTGGTAGTGAGGCTCTATCAAGGTTGCTTTTGAAGTTTGAACCTTTATGTAGCTTGGTCAAATTTTCTTTGGTTCCCATCGCACTTACCAGATAGGAAATGAATGCATAATACACACACTTGGACCCTAGTATAAGAAAAGATCTTCTTGCTTGTGGTTTCTAAAACTTTGTTCATAGGTATCCTGATGAGAGGATTGAAACTAGAGATTTTGGGTCCTTGATTTTAGTTAGTTCTTGAAATGCTCTAGAGCATTTCCCTAGAGGAGTCACCATTTGTTGTGCAATTTTTGCACACACGCCCCACTGAAAGTGGGGACCCTCTTTTTGCTTTTGGTTTCTTGCCCCTTCTTTTTTGGGGGTCTTTGCTTGGTTGAAGCCGATGCTTTTATGTTCATCTTTCCAATTGAAGTCGCCACATTTGTGAATTTTATTGAAAATCTTGAGTTCTGAGTGCATTTCAGACTTTTCACCATTTTCGAGAAAATCCGCCCTGGCTGGATTTTCTCGGTTTTCTTTCAGAGTCCATAGGTGGTTGTCTTTTGACCTAGATCTGGGGAAATCCATCGTGTTTGGATTTCTCTGAAGTCCATGCCTCTGTCGGATTTCTAGGTTTTTGGTCTTGGTTGTCTTGTCAATCGCATTAATGGTGATTGCACGATCTTTTGGGGCAATGATATATTAAATTTTGGGAAGTAATTGGCCATTTGATTTTGTTTGTTTTCTTATCATTTGAGTTTGGAGTCTTGGATCTTGTGGCGTGTTGCTAGATCATGCATTTTAGAGTTGTTTCAAGTGCTGCATTTGAATTTCGTGTGCATTGCTCGAACCATGCTCATGTTTGTGGGTTGTTTGTTGGCATCACTGGTTCTAGTTCTTTTTGCTCTCATGGTATGTGGATATTCTCCTTTCCTCTGTTGATTTCAAATTACTTTTATTTATTTGCCTCCATGTCATGCATTGCTTCATTATTTCCTTGGGTGTGCTTGCCATGTATGAGCATTTAGGGTTTCCGTTGTTATACCAGTCCCCTAGATTGATCACTGGATGCTTTTTTTTTTGGTCTAGTATTGCACTATTCTCTTTAGTACTTGCTTGCATTTATCCTAAACTTCCCATCTTTGTTTGTAAGCAAGTTGTGCCTAGTTTTTTTTAGCTTCCATGATGGAGATTTTAGGGTTCTTGACCTAGGGCATAGCCAGTCCCTCTCAAATTGTTGAGAGGAGAGTTTTAAATTCATATTTGATCCTTTGGAGGTCTAGGTTAAGTGGTTGTCAAGGTGCAAATCCTGAGTTTGTGGTCGTTCGATTCATTTTTGGTAAAGATGAGAAATGTGGTAAATTTGGGTTTTCGGCATCTTCGCGCAATTCCGCTTCCTCCAGATTTCCTCGACTTTTCCGTTCTTTCTCTTTTTGCCTCTTAAACTGGACTTTTCTCTTCCTCACAGAAATCCATTTCCCCCAAATTTCCCTGGTGTTCGTGGTTGAGTCATTCTACAAGATTCTCGCTTTGATGGTAATTTATCTTATCCCTGCTAAAATCCGCTTCCTCCGGATTTTCCCGGATGTTCCGTGCCTCCTCCATTTTCCCGGGTTGATTCAAACTGTTGCCATTTTCGGGAAAATCTATCTCTGGCAGATTCTTCCAAGATTTTCATGAAAATGTTGAATATGATGATTATGAGGAATTTTCTTATGGATCATGTATTTAATTAATCAAATGAACTTATGCTAAGTATTTCTAGGGTTAATCCTTTATTGGATTGATGGATTGAATGATATTATGGGGGTTTGTTTGTTTGTTTCGTTGGATTCTGCCTAGTCTGAATTTCCCTAGAATTCCTCTCTAGTTTGGAATCCGCGAAGAGGGCTAAAACCAGAACTTTGAGATATTGATTTCTTGCACATGTTTCTCTTGGACCTCATTTTGGTTGTTTTGATTTGCTTATAGGCAAGGTCAAGACAGGATGTTGCTGGTCGTGGTAAGGGAAAGGCAATGGATCTAGGTGCAGAGACTTCTGCCATCTCTAATGTAGAGAAGGTAAAATTGGATATAAAGAGTAGGATTCCTGAAAGCAAACTGAATTCTATTTGGTCAGGAATCATAGATACCAATGTGGGTATGTGGGATTATGAAGATTTTCAGGCTTAGATGGAAGCACAAAGCCCTCCTTTGTTGGCCAGAAGAACTATGGAATCCGGTTTGGCACATGTAGCAGGTTTTCCCACCATAATGCAGTGTTATGAGTTGGTGCTTGAGTGTGCTAGGAACTATGATAGAGGGACACAAAGGATAATTGGTCCCCAGGGAAGGATTGTGGCAAGCTTTAGACCAATATCCATTGCTATGACTTTTGATATGGATGGTGCCAGGAAATACTATGAGGAAAATGTGGTCAAGTCCCAGTAGGTAATCAACTCTTGGTTGGAGAAGCCTAAGTCCTATTTCTCCAAATTGCCAAAGTAACTATTCAGGCTCAGGTTTAAAATGGAATATTACAATGTCATAACTCTTCTCAGTAGACTAGTAGGATTGAAGAGTGTGGGGGTGTTTGAGAGCTGGATGTTTAATGTCATTGCTCAGATGGAGCATGGTATAGATTACCACTAGGTAGGCGTCATAAGTGCGGTGATCCATGACCAGTTGTGCAATGTCTTGCAAACCAAGACCTTCACCATGACCTCCTACCTAGTGTATGCATTGGCAAGCTTCCACCCATACAAGGGGTTAAGCACTAGGAGAACCTTTGGACAAGATGCAATATATGAGGTATACCCACAATTGCACCTAATAGGAGGGAGCTATAGAAGAGAAAATGATGGTTTCACAATGTACATCACTAGATTGCTCCAAGGTGGAGAGCATGCGAGGATTTCTAACAAAGCTAAATAATTGATAAAGAGGTATGGGGGATGGTTATCCAGCTCCCCACCTTCTCTTACATTAGGATTGATGATTTTCAAAGGGCTCCCTATAGACTCCCGAGGTACCCTACTGATCATATTATATTGTTGGAGGTCACTAGGCAAATTTGTGACTTTGACATAATCATAAAGGGAGACAAGCACAAAACAGGTTTTGGGAATGATTTTCCCTTGAAAATAGGAATGAATGAGGTCTACCCTTCTATCTAGTCTTCTGATGATTCTGAGGAGGAGATGAGTACTTTTGGCCTCTCTTTCCATTCCAAGAGAGCAAGGTTTGACATCACTGGTGATGCACAAAAAAAGGCCAGTAGGGAGTACAACCATAAGGCTAATATTGAGGATTATTGGGTCAACCTCGATGATGAATTTGAGGTAAGTAAGAAGACATTCTCCAGGTTACCAGTGGACCTAGTAAGGTTATATAATGTGAAGGCCATCCCCAAAAAGGTGGAAGTGGATGGAAATTTAATCCAGAGTCATGTCTTCGAGGTGGTGAAAGATAAGCCAATTGGGGAGATTGACTAGTTGGAAGAAGAGAAAACATAATTGCATCAAATCGTGACTCTGGTGATCAAGTACACCAAAATGTGGCTGAAGCACAAGATGCTAGAATTGGAAAGAGAAGGTGTCCAATGAACTTATGAGTTAATGGGAGACTTGGAGTCTCATTCTACTTCTGAGGAATCACATGAATAGGATCCTAAAGGTAAGACAAAAGTTGATTCCCCCTTCAAGATTCAGGTTAGAGATGTTCAAGCTGAAAAGGTGGCAGAGGTGGATAAGCAGAGGAAACCTATTTCCAAGAAGAGGAGACATGCCTCAAGAAGAGAGGCTGAAAAAGGAAAAGAAAAGAAGGAAGAGGTAGAAGTTTCTCTTCCATTAACAAAAAGAAGAAAGCTTGAGAAGCTATCATAGAAGCAGGAGGAGAATCCTAAAACTGATAAGGGGGTTGAACCACCTATGGTAGAAGTAGAGAGTTCAAGGGAAATAACACATGTATATATGAGGAGGTCAAGGACTCCTTCCCCAAATGATGTTGCAACGAAGGAGGATGTTCCAGTGACTACTCCCATTGCTGAACAGGAAAGTATCACCATTCCTCAGGATACTGGTAGTGTACAAGAAGAACCAAGGAAGGATGAAGATCCTAAGGACTTGGGCAAGGAGGAATTTCAAGAAGGAGACCTCTATAGTGCGGAGGTATAAATTGACAAGGTGATTCAGTCTCCCATGGTAGCATATGCAGATTCACTAGTAGATTGAACAAATGTCCTCAACATGAGGAGATATCAGCTAAGGTCCCTTCACTAGCACAGGTTGTTGTAGAGGAGTAGTTGCAAGACAAGAAGGATCCAATCATGGAAATCCCTAGTGTGCCAAGTGTTGAGAAGGATGCCTCCAATGACCAGCAGGAGCAAGATAAGAAAGATATAGTGTCAACTGAGTCTAGTGTTCTAGGTTGGCTAGATAAAGAATTGAAGAGTAAACTGGTAATAGTAGAAGATGCTCCTCCTAATTGGGATGAATTAATGGCCAAGGTTGAAAAGGGAAAGACTAAGAAGAAGGCTAGGGTTGTGTCCTGGATTGAGAGGGATGGGTCAAGCAATAGAGTGGCTCACATAGCTAGCCCTACTCCGGATAAAGATAGAGATAATGTGATTGGAAAGGATTATCATGTGAAAACTATTGACCTAGGGCATGCTTCTATGGAGAAAGATATTGAGGAGTATGAAGGCTTCAGCATTGTAATTATGGGTAGATTGAAGAAGGCTGTGCAAACCAGGCATGAGTTGGAGAGAGAGAATGAGAAACTAAATAAGTACTTGTAGGAATTGATGAAACCCTTGCAGTCTATCAACTCCTCCTCCTCTGCTGCAGGTTTCTTGCCTCGGGAAATAATCTCTGAACTTGAAAAGATGAAGGGCACCACACATGCCACAATTGCTTGGTTGCAGGGAGTTCAAACCAAAGGATATGGTGCCATCAAGGATATCTTGTCAACTACAAGAGATGCCATGAGGTCAGTGGACTAGTTGAAGACTGTGTTACCTCAAGACAAGGGGGATACTGACGTTCTACTACAGAAAACCAGAACAATCATGGAGTTCACTGAAGATAAGTTGGTAAAGAGTGGGATTCTTCCTTTTCTAAGGGTCTCTAAACCTTGGGAATGGTTTAAAATCTTGCAAATGAGGCAGAAGGCCTTGAGGAAGATTCACAAATAATGGAGGTAGATTGAGGACACTTTGACTGGTATTCATGATGAGTGTGTCTCATTCTTTTAGATTATGACAGGAAGAAGTTTGCTCTGAAACATCTTAATCTAGAGCAACTTAGGAAATGTTTGAGGGATGTTTATTCTCCACTTAGTGAAGGTCCAGTCACTAAACATTAGCTAGATGATGCTGCAACCTATATTGTAGTTATTGACATATACTTAACTAATAGGGCTGATTGGGATGGTATAGTAAGGTAGGCAAGGGATGATATTAAGTCTCTTGAAAGAAGAGTTAGGGTTTTTCCTATACCACCTGTGGCTGAGTTGGACAGGGTATTGTTGGTTGTGCATGGTGAAGAAGATCAAGCTAAGGACAAGGATGGGAAGTAGCTATATAGGGCTACATTGAGATTTGTGCTTCCCATTACCCACATGCATTGGGCCGACCCCTTTTGACACATAGGTCGACTTGGATGAAATTGGTGCAAATGGAACATTTCATATTATATTTGAATATCTTTTGAGGCTGACCTTTGTATGGCATGTTTTATTGTAAATTCTTATTTTTCGGGCCGACCTATCTTGGGGATTCTCTATAAAATAGGCATTTTTCCTCATTTGAGAATATAGATAGACATATAGATAGATACGTGATACATGATTTGCATAGAGGAATAGAATAGAGATTTCACATTTGAGTGAATTAGGGTTTAGTTTCAAGCAATTTTTGTAAAAGAAAGTTGGAATTGTTGCCATTTTGGATGACTTAATATAAGAAAGGATATTGTGATTTGGTATCTATCTTGTGGGGTTTCATCTAGCATGGTTCTCATTATTCTATCTTTAAAATTGCTTATGAGTTTATAGTTAATTTGTTTGATGATGTGTAGGGTTTCATGCTTGGAATGTTTGCAGCGATATCTAGTCTATAATTTTTGCAGTGAGTTGATTGTTAGCTGCTTTGCAAAGTTAGCCTAGACTTAAAATTGTGCTTAGTTCAATTATAAGGATTTTTTCATCTTAGTTGCAATAGGATTATTTGAATGAATGTTTGTGATCTGAAAATCTTTAATACCTTAGAAGATTGCACTATTTTTGTGAAATTGCAAATTTATCTAGGTTTAACATAAAGTAGTTTATGAGAGATCGGTCCATTTTAAGCATTTTATCTCTTAGCATTTTCAATCTTAGGGTTAGAAGTAGTCTTAGAATTATCTCTAAAACATTCATATATTGCTATTTTCTTTATTATCTGGGTTCGATCAAAGATTCTAAGTATCAATTCATTGTTTAGATATGATAAATTCAAAGTCCAGTGTTTGCTTGTAGTAAGGTCCCTTTGTGATTACCAACATTTTCACATTATCTTTGAGTTGTTTCACTGCATTTTCAAGACCTAACATTAGAGACCTTGGGGTTATCTCTTTTCCCATAGAGATTTACCTTTCAAGAGAGATAGGATATCATATTATGTTTGAGTTGTTGCTGTGCAGAAAACACCATCCACAGAGACTATTACAAGGAGGTTTACTACCTCAGATCAATAGGAGAATCCATCACAACCATCCATAACCTTAGGCTCACTGCCTCCAACAACTTCAGACATACTAAAATGTAGACACCTTCTGATCACTAATTTCTATAGTCTTAGAAATTCATTCTTGCATCACACATCACACCATCCAACAATTGACATTGCATATATACCTTCTGCAACCACTAATAACCTTCTCCAAGTGAGCTTCAATGAAACATATGCACCTCAAACATTCAACCACCAAATAGGTCAGCACCAAAAACTTCCATAATGGAAATAAGTGATTGGAAACCACACCAAGGGTTAACTAGGCCCCAAATCTACATTGACATGCTACACCAAGATTTTACAAACCATGAAGCACATCCAAAAATAGCACTAACATACCAAGTCAGCCAAACTAGCATTAACACTACCAAGCAATCACATACACACTTCAACAAGTCTAGAAAAATCCCACAGATCACATAGAAACATCACACAACATCCTAGGATATTCCAACACCAACTAAATATTCAAACACATGCAACTAAGAATACTATCATCATGTGCAATTAATCAAACTACCTTTGAGACACAACATATGAACCAAGCTTGTAGAATAATTGAACACAAAACCATCCAAGGGAAGATAGATACAAGTATCATTAGCACATTCCCAAATCCATAAGACAAGAAACTTAAACATGGAGAAATGTGGAGCAATTCCATTTCTCTAGACAACCCTCTTCACAAGCCAGAGTTAGTCCAACACACTATCAAACACGTCTTCTATTTTTGCATGATCCAAAACCTAAAAATTTGGATATAACACCTTAAAATAAAACTAAACATCATATGAAAACCACACAAGCATATCTTCAAGCATGAAGAAATGTGGAACACAACAAAAAACACACCCTTGTCACCTTATAGACTCTTTATACAAATTTTCTCAAAATAACTTGGAAACCAAGTGACCCTCTTGCATCTACAACACCTGCTCAACACCACAAACACCTTCTTACCATGACCACACTATAGGTTGACATGAATGAAAATACTAATGTCAACATAGTGCAACACTATACTCAAATTATTATAGTGCTTTATTTCTAGTGTTCTACTAAAAAATTGAGAGCAAGGACTACTTACAACATTCTCCAAGGTGAATAGAGGAAAACAATGGATCTATGCTATGGTATATTATGTATTATTGTGTGTGAAGGTTTGTATTAATTTAGATATTATTTTCTTTATTTTATTTATTAATGTAATCTTTTGGTTATGATTCTTTTTTATTATTTCTTATCTTTTTTATTATTGAGCATAGATATATTTAAAGAGATCTAAAATACCTTTCCAATTTTTTAAGAATCATAAAAATCAGAGATACAAGAAAAATCATGAGCTTGGAAGTAGAAAATGATGATCTAACTTCAACAAGTGATAAAATTGTTACCTATTTTTCACTACCAACTCAAACAAGTAGAGCTGAATTGTAAATTCATGCTAAGGTACACAACTTGTTTTAAAAAAAAATCTGCTAAAGTACTCATATCGTGCATTGATTTATTACAATGTAGATTTCAGTATGTTATGCAAAAACATCTCAAAATGATATCACCAATTTGCATAATGTTTGTTGTTATATTCATAATGTGCGAACCAGAATCCCACACAAGCTGTGGGAGTAACTCATTACTTGATTTTTTATAATCAAGAAAAAGATGCATGAGCAAAAGAAAAGTATACAACTAAGAATAGCGAAAGAATAGGGTAGAAAGTGATTCGTCATTGCCTAGAATGACGAATCATTGATAGTTGAGGCTTTCAGTTGTGACGCCAACTCCAGCTCCAACTCTGTTTCCATTTTCAGCTCCAGCTCCGCGTACCTGCAGGTTTGAGGGAAATGTTGTTAGAGAAATGCGGATCAAATCCTATCATATGCCTGTGCTACTAACAGAAATATAAGATACAGTCAATCAGGCACCCATCAGATGATTACAAAAATTCAAACAACATAAGGAGAAAAGAGAGGACTTTCAACTTCTTTTATTTTTGCTAACATGTTTGTTCACTATGTAGGAATAGGTGCATTATGTTCATGATCATTTCATCAGATATGTGGAGTAAAATGGGCTCCCACAAGGGTTGAGCCTGACATATCAAATAGGACACTTTTAGGTGTATCATGAGAGTCATTTACATGGATAAGAGTCATTTAAGGAGCTACTGAAACAAAGAAATTGATATAAAAGCAGCCCTATTTTGAAGTTATTACTCTATTTCAGCTCTACTTTATTTATTTTTTCCACATTACATTTAAATGAGGTATCGAGCCTCTTTACACTGAAGAGAACAGAATCAGAATAATCAAGCATGGAGTTTTTCATGGAGCTTTAGCATTGTTTTTACATGAGACAATGAGTATTCACCATCCTAGCTCGAGATAAGCATGTTTGCTTTCAATACATTTTTTTTTATCATGCTGAAACAGAATCATTGGTAAGAAAACAACTTGTATTTTACAGAGATCAAAATATCCAACTGCCATTATTGTGATAACTTTCAGCAACAATCATTAAGGACAACAAAAGAAATCTAAGTTTTGTAAAGAGCAATGATGCTTGTGAAGGAGCTTGGTTTCTACTAATCAAAGGTCATACCAATTTCATAATGGATTTTTGAAATAGCCACGGTTCAGCATGAACAGAAGTTTTAGTCAGAAATAAAAGGATGGTATGCTATAGGACTGCAAAGTAATTAATAGGTTTCAACTCCAAACAATGTGAAAGTAGTCTTAGCACCAAGCGGGCTGATGTGCTACAACTCAAATTTACAGTGGTAATTGATTATAAAGCACAGTCATGGCAAATACAATCCTATTTGTTACACAGTCAAATAGCAGTGCCAAATATGGAAGATACAGGAAAATACAAAGGGCTGGAGGAGTAGTGAATAGGTAAAGTCATGTTTCTTTGGTTCAATAAGATCTGTGCTCTTTTCCATTTATCAAGGGAGTTGAAGTCCAGAGAAAACCGAAAGTAAACTTGTTGCCAGAAGGGTTTAAAGAGCAGTTCAAGAATGACAGTCTTAAGGGAATATCTTATCATAAAAGGGCCAAGCATGTTCACATGTTAAAAAAAATAGTCACTACAACAATTATATAATGCAACAAATTTTCAAAGGAGCTCTACAATGGTAAAGGACACCAGATTTGTTTAAGTGCTGAAATAATACCATAAAAATATAGAAATGATGTCATGATAGGAGCAATGATTCAACAGTGGGAAGGTTACAATCTTTGTAGGGCAAAATTCTTCATGCAGAGTATAGTATTTTCAGTAGAAAAATAAACATAGATGGGTGATTATCATGACAGCCTATTTCAAGTAAAATCCAGGCTAAGTGTTCAGCAAATTGTCAAAATATATGGAGTGGCCGACCAATGCATTAGAGACTTTTCTTATTAATGCAAAATATGAGGTGCTTCTTCTAAAAAAGATTCATAGAGGCTGAACATAGTGTCTTGGGCATATTTATTTTGATACAATAGTATATCGATAGAGAGGGATAAAGGTGCCAATAGCCATCAGGAGGAATGATAGTCACGACCTGTCACAAAAGGAAAGAAAACACAAGGTTTACCAGTTAAAGAGAGAGGCACTAACAAAAAACAAACAAAATGCCACTCTCAGCATTTCCTAAGGTTGCAAATACAGGGTTTCATGGTGGCTCAAAGTATAGTATTATCAATAGAGAAATATCAAAGAATGTTTGATAGAAAAATACAATGGCCACGGCTGGTGGAAGGAGTTTTTAGCTCACAAAGGAATAAAGACTCATTAAAGCTTTACAATCAAGTCATAACCTATAGCAGCAGATCTTCAAACACACAAAAGGAGATAATAATAACTTCCTTTCTACATATTTTAGCATAAGAACAGATCTCAATCAACAAAGGTTCAACTGTGCATTCGAGGTGGCCTTGTAAAATCAAATTTCGAGCCCTTTCATGGTGGTTTTCAGATATGGAAGGAGTGAGTCACCATCTAAATAGATCAAATTTTCTTTCTCTCTACAACATATTAAGCTACGATGGAGTTATTACACTAGTGTCAAAGCCATGAGAGGTGGAAGGAGTCAAACTCTCAACAACAAAAGAACACATTAGATTATGCTGGAGCCGCAGTCATACATAGACATTGCAAAAATAAAACACAAAAAATCCCATCAAAAAATTATGGAGGCCTAGCCATGGTTACCCAAAAGTATTTGCATATAGAAACAAAGGAACTCACTGTAAGCGCCTATTAAGCAGAGAAGAAGTCACGGCCAAGTGTCTCCACAGGAGCTTGTGAAATCAAATTTCAAGCCTTGTCATGGTAGCCAATGACTTTAGTTTTCATAAATAATAAATTGAGGTCATCATGAGCAGTTAAGGCCAGTTCTAAGAGAGAATTAGAAGAAGATAGTTCGGATGTAGGTCACACAGAGAAACCTTAAACTCCATCACTTGTGGCACACCATATTCTCCAAAAAACTCCAAACAAAGTGAAATGAAATTCAGTTTAGGGTTTTTGGTGGCCTTTTTGTCAAAACCCTAAAGTCGAATGAGGTAATGTTGTGAAGTATTGCTATAGTATTGACTTTACAATATCAAATGACCTAATATGAAGGGGCCCGTGAGTTTATTTAGACATTAAATTATCAAGGCATATAAAATATGAAATGTTTGAAGCCTAATATTATGCATGGACAAGCTCATCAAAGACTCCAAGTCTTCTAAAGATGGAATCAATATTTAGATGAAGGTTCGTAGCTATGGTCTTTTTATTGAATGAGGATAATATAAATTTAATGTTATATTTTCTAACTCATGTAAAGTTGTATTAATCAAATGATAATTTATAAATCATTTAATTAATACAACTATTTTTAGGAAAATATAACGTTAAATTAGATTAGATCATGTAGGCTTGCAAATAAGACAAAGATGGAGTTTCATTTTGCATGGGCGGATTGATACAAACGAGGCAATTTTTTGCATGCTTTGGCCCACATTTTCAGGGATTCGGAGTTTAGTTGGAATAGTGCATGTATCAATTATGACTTGGTAGTGAGTTTGAGACTTAGTGGACTGGTTTTTGCATGGTTTTGGGCCTCCTTTTTAGAGATTTTTTCTTCTACTCAGAATTGGCCTTGGAGTTGGACTTTCAGTTCTTTTCACATGCCTTTTGGAAAGGCTTTTTGTATATATTGAAAAACTTAACTATTTTTCATTAGTTCTTATTTTTCTCCTTTGCACTCTACAAAGCGAATGATTTGTAACAACATTTTTTTTCCAGATTAATACAGTAGCAGGTTTATAGGTTATGTTAGTGTATTTTGTGTAGAGTTTTTCCTTCTATTATCATTGTGAATCAGGTATTATCCTTATTGGATTCGGGTGTTGTGTCTTATGAATGTTCTTGATGCAAATTTACTGTGTTTCATATCGAAACCTTTAAATTTCTGTCACATTCATGAATGCATGTGCACAAAAAACCATACTTAGTTGCAGGTCAAAGATTGTGTTCATAATATATTCATTCCTTTAAGTTGTGAAAGTTTTTCCTTCATAGAGAATGAATTGTCAAGCCTTTTTGTGAATCATTTATGCACTTGAGTTGTTCAATCTGAGTTGTGAAAATAAGCTCACGAAGAATCATTTGGGAAATAAATCCATATCTTAAATTTCCATTTAGGTGTATCACCGCAGTTAAAGTTTTACAGCTTAGGTTTCAAGCTTAGTCTTTTCATCCTTTTCCCAGCAATTCACCCATTTATTAATCAGAAAAAATTCATAGGAACCAACCTAGAATCTGGAGGTCTAATTCCTTATAGGATACCCATAGCCTGGAATTAGTTCCAATGTGTCAACAGATTGCTAAAATTCAATATTTCAGCATACGGGTGCAATCTGTTTGACAACAAAAATATTCTAGGATAAAATTTTGATTATGATACCTACACCATTAGAAATTATGAAAAATAAACTTTCCCATGATATATGATTTTCAAATTTTGACACCATATTCCCAAGTTATACCATAATAATAAAATATATTCTTTAGGGCATGTTGGTAGAGATAGGGGATACGTGACAACAATTGGGAAGATCTTGTGTGGAAAATGGGCAGTTTTTCTCACCTACGTGGTGACTAAGTTGTGACTTGGATAATAAATGGTAGATAGAGTGTAGTAAATTGGTGGCGAGTTGGTGGTTGTCCCTTATATTGGAGGAAAATAGGAAGGCATACCTAGGCGATTCCATTTTGGGAGGTAAAACTAGATTTTAAAGTGGCATAGGGACTTAAAATTATGGACCTTGATCACCAACATGACTGAGGCCTAAACAACCCACAACCATTAGTAATTTATGACCACTGGGAACCTAAAATTTGCAAATGAGAACATGGTGATTATTTTAAATTCAACTAGGTCAGTGAGGTTAGCCCTGTAAATACATGTGTAGGTTTTTACAATAACTAGAAATAGAAAATACCATAATTTTTAATTTATTCACTAATTTTCTTTTACAAATGTCATTTAAAAAAAATAAAATTTGTAGTTGTTCATATGCTTGAAATTAATGGTGGATCTATATGTATAGTAATTTCCATATGACATATGTATTATGTATAGATGTATAAATCTATACACTATATGGAATTCAATTCCCAAAATCTTCAACTCCTATTTTTTATTTTATCAACTACTCAAACTTGAGCATTTAGACAAGTGATCTTATGGTTTTGCATGATTTGGATGAAATGATGATGCATTATTTTCTTGAATATGCTTCAATTTATTCCTCAAGGACATATCTCTAAGAAAATGGATAGGATGTCATAGATCTAGTGTTATTATACCATGTTGAAGTTTATTGTTGAACCTCATAGCACCTAGAAATCACCTATACCCAAAACACCTATCACATGAAGAGAGAAAAAGTAGATAGAGTGTTATGCAACCTTGAGAATTGATTGATACCAAAGGGATCCATAATTGAGCTTCTATATTGAATAATTTTGGATTGTATGTTGGATAATTAAAATAATGAATAATAAATCCTTATAAAAGGAAAATGTAAAAAAATCCCTAGGTGAAATCCTACATGAGAATTAAATTAGATCATGACATGTGTCTTCATCCTATGCTATGAGACAAAAAGGAATATGACCTAAATATAGAAAATAACTCTTAGGTTTAGCTTAACTGTAATAAATTAAAAAAGGAACCTAATTAATTAATTTATTTTTAATTAATTAATTAGGTGATTTTAATATTTTACTCTAACAACCCCCTTAAGTATAACTTAGGGATAAAATAAAAATATAATGATGAATAAATGGATGAGTCTCAACTACAAGGCCCGATGAGGTACCCATGTAAAAAAAATGAATCTCTCATAATCAAAGAAAAAAATGAGAAAACCTCATGGTAAAAACTCCCCTCGAAAAGAGAGAATGTATTAGTGAAAGAAAGAAATGATGAATTGATATGACCCCTATATATCAATTATATCGCACAAGTACAATATATGTCCCCAAATAGGAGAGAGAAGATAAGAATATGAATCTCCTCACAAATAAGTTATCTAATGAAAATGATGATGAAATCCTAAAGATAAAATATAATCCACTATCTACAAACAATATTTCTTCCCTAAAGAAGAAATAGACCCATTGTTGATTGAAGAGTCCATTCCCATAAGATATATTAATAGGGAATCCAAATAAAAATGATATGCACCTTTAAAAACTACTCAAATGTCCATATAATATAATTGGATGATGTCAATCTAGAATCATGTGAAGACTACTATAGAACAATCTCCAAATTTGATGATAATGGGACAACAATAATGATGTGGTTTTAATGAAAGAAGAGATGTATGTACCCACAATAATCCTTCAAATCTATCATATGAGACTCCAAAAGCTAAGATTATATGTCTGATAGATATGAATCCCAAGTAGGGATGTCTAGAAGATGATGAATTTCCTACTACACTGAATCAATAAGGGCATGAATGTGGCAACACTAATTTTATTAGGAACAAAAAAATATGGAGATTGGGTCTTGATATGAAGAGTGGGAGTAAGGAGACATGCCTTTTAATCATCAAAACATGAAAGACTTGTCATATACTCAAGATCCTCTAAATTATCATCATCAAAGTATATGCAATCTACATTATCAAGGGGAATGAAAAAAATTGCAACATTATCCTCGAGGAATGGAAAGATATGAGGGTCACCATATATCTCCCAAAGTTTAAACTGAAGAGTGTTGGGACAATCAATTTCCATTAGAACACATAGAGTTTCATGATCTACACTAGAATAAATTACTCCTGCAACATGATCAATTATGTAGTGCCATGTTGATCTACTCCTTCATGTGTTTGGTTTAGGTACGAATCTATAAAGATAAGGAAAAATATTAAGCTACTTGAGATTTGTCAAGACTCATAATTATCCTTTTTCATGATTACCATATAAGAATGAACATAAAAACACATGATACCTCCTCAAATGAAAAAATAAGAGAAAAATAACCTCAATTCATATAAAGTAGATAAAATAAAATCATCTAATACAAACGAAAAAAAAAAAGGTGACAAGATGTCCAATTAATTGATAAAAAATTGAAATAGTGAAAAACTAAATAAAAATAACTAGAATAGATTTTGAAAATAGTGCATCAATATATTTGAAGAGCTATGAAATACCTTTTTTATGTCATAAGAATCATAAAAATTAAAGATAAAATTAAAAATTTATGAGCTCAAAATAAAAATGATGATCAAAATTCAACAAGAAATAAATTGTATCAATAGAAAAATTTGATGATGAGACCTATACCATTAGAAAGTACATGGAAATAACTTTCCAATGATATCTCATTTGTCAAATTTTGACACCATATGCATAAGTTTACCAAAACAATATCCTTTATATAATGATTGGTTGGTAATGCAGATGTAAGGGGACTCCAAACTAACACAAATTCAATAAACTTTTCATGACCAAAACTCTAACACTTCAAACAAATGATTTTTCTCATAATCTTCCACTATGCTTTTATGAGAGCAGAAAATAAGGTATTTTTGACATAACTTTCAGATAACAACTCCAAACCACGACCTAAAACCTGTTTTGGATACCCATTTGGACTTTATATAACATATATTACATTCAGGTGGGGTTACTTTGGAACATATCCCTCACAAAACTTGTTGCTACGTGTCCCAAAGGCCCAATTCTGCAAACCTATCTTAAGTAAAATGATAATAAAACACTCAAAAATTAATGAAATTTGATGATACAAAAACTAATATATATATAATTCAATTATCTATCCATTAAAATTAATTAGAAACCATAAAACTTCCATACGGAAATGTACAATACTCTGAAACAACAAAAAACATTGGAATTTTTAGAAAAATAAGGGTTTTATATTGAGTTCTCTTCAAAATACAAGCCACCACCATTTTTCTCACCTTATCAAGGCCAATTTAAACATATTAAATCCATTTACCAACTTCCCTTTGAGTTTCAATGACCAAATAACTTCTTTTCTCATAATGACCCTTCATATTCCTCATTTTTGCAACTTTGTAATTTGACAACTTTTGCAAAGTTGACAACTTTTGCAAAGTTGACAACATTTTGCAAAGTTGACAAAATTTTGCAAGATTTACAACATTTGCAAGATTGACCCCAAATTACACTAAGTAAATTTAAAATTGTGTATTATGATCTTATTACATCACATTTAGACTCAACAACACAAAAACTCAATATTAGACTAAAATTGCACAATTTGACTAGGTGCCCCTACACCATACTCCCAGAAAAAGAAGAATTCAAGTACCTTTTGAATTGAAGGTAGGAATTATCTTTTTTTATATCTTTTATCTTCTTCGTTTTACTTCCTTGTTGGCTTCATCTTGAATTTATGTTTATCCTTCCTTAAGGATGCAATAACACAACTCCTTTTACCCAAATTTGTCATGCTAGATGTTGCTCTCATCTTGAGGTCTATACAATCAAAAAAACTTTCCTTTTCTTGGCTAATGCTAACCTTAAATGGAACCTTTGTCTTGAAATCAGACCACTCAACATCATCTTCACCCATTTGTTTGATCAATGCAAACATATAATATGCTTCACCCTTGTCTTCCATTACCTTGACAGTTTTGTCTTCCCACTTTGCATGAGAACTAACTCTTTGCCTTGTAACATCATCTATTACCACTGTTGGGTAGAACTATGGTCCAAATCAGCTATTGTTTTTTACTCAAATTTGAATTCATATTTCTTTCCTTAGTTCATACCTAGATATTTCAATTTGGTTCGTAGACTGATGAAAGGTATCGAGGCTATTTACCAAAGGGGTGAAGATAATAAGTTAAGTGAAATGAAATGCAACTATTCAGACCTAGATTTAAACAAATATCCTATAACACAGTTCTCCAAAATAATTAACTCTTACTTAAAATACCACAATAGAGATTCGGGTTCGTGTCACAGAAGTGACAAAAAGTGTGTTGGTTATGACAGAAATGATTTAAAATAGAAAATGATATTTAATCAGAAATTGTAGATGAGCTGCCAGTACCATTTCCAAAATTCCATATTTGGATCTTTTAACTCCCGATGTAAACTACTGTTGTAATTAAAGAATGAGATCAAACTTGAACAAATAATTAAACACACAATTCAAATTGGGTTATTTATAATAGATCGTTGAACTATTACTAAATCGCACATAGATCATTCAATAAACAAAAAATTAATTTAAAATTTGAAATTAAAAAACACACAAAACATACATTTGTGATTACCAACAATGCACATTCAATTGTTAAACATTGAGAAAAATCACTACATATTATGAATTTGATATTCTAATCATGAACACACAATTAACTATTCAAAACAAATCACATAATACATTACCACACAATACAAATAGTAAATCACTAATTCGGCACAAAGAGTGGGCCTTGCCTCCTTGACTGCTCGGTGATGGAAATTACTTCAACTCAGCTCCACCGCATTTGTGCAAAGAGAAAACCAGATTAAGAAGAACATCATAATTCTATATTCATAACTTATATCCAATTATTCAAAACCCATGCATATTTATATTGGATTATGCATCAATATTTAGTTATATTTTTTTGTGGCCTTCGACCAACAAACTATTAAGTCTAGTAACAAAACAATATACAAAAAGATATGCAAAACAATATGGAAAATGATATGGCCATTGGCCACAAGTTCATAATAGGTTCAAACAAACACCATCAAAAATAGCCATAAACCGATTGAGTAATTATCACAGGTTTCATCCTCCATCCATTTTCTCGAACATTTGTCTCGATTTATTTCTTGTAGGTTTATCACAAATTAGTTCAACACTTTTGATCGAATAATGGAATTTCCTAATTATTTCATTTCCTAATGTATTTTATCAAATATATACTTCCTATGCCAAATAGTAGCAGAAAGGAAGAAAAAGGGTGAATGAAAGGAAAAATGAAGGATGAACTATTATGACTTATTAACCCTCATCATTTCCCCCAGCTTAAGGTTTTGCATGCCCTCATGCAAGAAGAAAATAAACAAACCAAGTTAACCTAGTCAGCTTATGAATGGTGTTGGTTAGTTCACAAGTCCACTAATGTCATAGCTCTTCCATTTCTATCTCATGCTCACCAATAAGCATGTATTCTTCTTTGTTGACTATTTCTTTTTACAATTATTCTTTTAATTTTTGGTTCTCATTCTCCTTAGTTTGAGAAATAGATGAAGTTTGATGAAGCTAGGTTTGTAATTTTTGGTTCTCCCCCTCTAATTTCTTAATAGTATTTATAATTTTGTATTTTCATTTTGCAATGCATTAACTGAATTCTATAATTCTTTAATTTGGTTGAAGAGAACCTCATTTTCTTCAAATTCCTCATTTGCTTCTACTTCATGTTGTTTGTCTTATTGATTAAGGATTTGTTATTCATCGCTCGGTTCAATGTAGGTCTCCATCATCAAGGAAAGGGAACCATGTTTGTCTTCAATAAGACTTTTGGAGATCCCAATTTATTGGTCTCCCTTTTGTGGAAAATGAATTCACTCACTGCTCCTCATACCTTCTCCTGTGGTATCTAAATGCTCCAATATTGTGAACATATTGATTTCAGCTTCATTGTATTCTTCACCAAATTGTTTGATAAGATTCCCCATATCTTGATTTTCCTCTTGTAGTTCCTCTATCTCCACATTTGGTGCTTCTTTATTCAAACCCCCTACTTTAACATTTTTTTGAGGAATTTTTTCTTGATTGATTTCTCCCAAGATCTCTCCATTTTTTATAATAATTTCATTGGTTTGTTGCAAAGGTCTTTCAACTACTATATCCTCTGTTTCTACAGGGATTTCTCCAGCCAACTCCTTATCACTATGATGCAATGTGGTAGGATCTCATTCATGTTCAACATGTTCCTCAGTGGGAGATTCACTAGTAGTAGATTCTTTAGATTCTTGAGGTGGACATATTCATTCTCTTTATTTATTTCTTCTCTTAATTCCCTTTGTTTCAGGGGCAGTTTTTCTTTTTGCAGCCCTAAACTCCCTACTAGCTTTTCCTTGTTTCTTTGAGACTTTGGAAAAAACCTCTACATAAAAATCAATAACATTTACTTTTGCACGCTGCATGTGGCTAGCTACATTGGCTAGGTCATCTAATGTAGTTTAAATTATCTTACCCTTTCTATCTTTAGGTAGAACAAATTCTGGCTCTTTGGGACCTTTTGAAGATACGACACTTTCTTTTTGCACTATTTTAGCAGAGGATCCTGAGGCTTGTGTGACCTAAGGTTTCTTCTTTTCTGAGGACCTACTGACCCTCTTTTCAGCCATTTTTTGTGTGGGGGTTTCTAAACTAGGTCCTTCTATGGGTATGTCGGATTTTTCTTTTGTACCTGATTATTTTGAAGGTTCTTTTGAAGAACCTTTGGAACCCTCAAAGATGGTGTCATTTTTCATATTCACAAAAGAGTCCCAATCACTAGGTGGGGAGAGTTTCTGGAGGGTGTTAATAATTAATAGTCTTATTAACCCATTGTGATCTAATGAGTTCTTATGTCCCTCCTGAACAATTTTACTCATATGGTGTAGGGAGCAGAAAAGAAAGTAAGGAATGTTCAACAGTTGTTTTACCCTCAAATGTGCCATTAATCTAAAATGTTGAGCATAAAAATATACATACCTTCCATCACAAGTAATGTAATGAATTATAAACCTTTCTACATCCTTCTAGATGTCGATTAATGACTTCAATTTCATTCCTTCGCCCTGTACCAGCTCCACTGACTCATTCTGCTTCAAAAATTCCTTTCAAGCAGGTTGCAAGTCAAAAACTTTATTTGTTTTGTCAAGAAAATAAGCTTCACTCATGCACGGAAACCCTGTTACTTTGGAAATGAGCTCAATAGAGACTGAGAATTCCAAACCCTGGATAGAGATATTCATGCCATCAAAGCTCATGGAAAATTCATGTGCAACTCATTTATCAAATCCTCTTAATTTTTTGAAATATACATCCCACCGAGCCTCCTTATTTTTATGGGCTCTCAATTCATCCATGGTGGTTGGTTCATAATGGGGTCATCTATCTTTGGCCATGGTTGTACCGAGAAGGTAAGGAAACTCAACAGTAACAAAGTGAAGCAAAATGATAAAAAGCTATGGTAAACTGTTTACAAGGTGGAAATGACAGCAAAATAAAACCACTTTTTAAGAATGGTAAACTGCCTTGCAAAGTCTTGGTAATAAATGGAAAAGATTGGTGAAATCATGGTGAGGGATATGGAATGTACAATAAGGATTTTTATTTAAAAGGTTATGATGCTTAGATGGGATGGGTATGACAAATGTGATAGGGTTTTTAATGGAAGAACCCAATAAGTACAAACCTCCAATTTGAGAGGGCTTCCAATAAAATAACCCGATAAGTATATCCCCAGCTTAAAGATGACCCATCCATGGGGCAGTAAACTATAAGGCATAGGAAAGTAAAAATATTTAACACATACAAAAGAAAATGAAATTTTTAAAAAATACCATTACTGATACCAACGGTTGAACCAATCGACGGGGAAGCAGAGGAAGACGTGGTCGTTCCAAGTATAGGATGTTAAATCCAACAAAATAGAAGAATGTGAGACACATGGTAAGCATGTTGAAGTGGAAGGCAACTGCATAATAAATGCAATAACACATTATCAGGGCAGCGAAGCTAATAGCAACACGTGAGGTTCACCAAAAAAAGTACCGGTATGTCTTGACATTGGTGGAGAAGATAAGCATGAAAGGACAGGAAGAGAAAAAGTTCTCCTGACCTGGTGGTGATAGGAAAGAGATTAAAATTTTGAGAGAACAAAAATCCTTCTACTTGTCATACCATAGAATAGGTAGTGACAGGAATATTGGCAATCGAAGAGCTCCTATCACACAGAGGTCACGAAGTGGATTTTTTTATATATAGTATTATGACAGTAGACCATCAGAGGTCTGGTTTTCAATCTACCACCACCTAATGATGTCAGTAACCCAATTTTCATCAATAAGATTATTGAACAATTAATACTCACTAAAAGTTGGTTTTCAAGCACTAATCGACCAACAACGTCGGATTTTTCTTTCCATTGTTGGATTGCCTTTTTCTCAGATTAATTTTTGAGGAGGCCAAAAGGAACAATAGTAAGTTCCTTTTCCACATCACATAAGAAGGCTTCTTTTGAAAGAGTTTGCTTATAGAGCTTCAAGTGGTGTCCATTAACAAGGAGAACTCTTTTGTTAGAGTCCATAGTACAAAGGTGTATGACACCATTGTCATATACCATCTCAATTTTGTAAGGTCCGAGCCACCGCATGTGAAATATTAAAACCTAGAGTCATGCAAGAGTGCCCAATCACCAGGTTGAAATTCTCATGATCGGATATGGAAATCATGCCATTGCACTCATTGGTTTTGAATCATCTCTGCATGAAAAATTGCATCCTAGCGTATTTCGTTTAGAGCATGGATTTGAGTAAGCCTTTCTTTTTATGCTTCATTGAGACTCATCCCAAGTTGGAGTGCAATTCGAAGAGTCTTTACCTCAAAATCAATGGGAAGAACAACTTTATTACCATAAACTAGTTTATAAGGGGTCAAACCAGTGGTGGTCTTCCACATTGTACGATAGGCCCACACAGCTTCAAGAAGTTATGTTGCTCAATCACGCTTATGAAGATAAATAGTCTTGGTAATAATATTATCAAGCTCCTTTTTGGTGACCTCGAATTTCCCATTGGCTTGAGGATGATATGGTGAAGACTTACAATGTCGGATTTCATATTCTTTTACTAGAGTAGAAATGAGTTCTTATGTGAACTAAGGTCCCTGATCTATGACAATTTCCCATGGAACACCAAATCTTGTGAATATTTAAGAATAGAGAAATTCAGCTACTTTTGTGTCCCTTGCATGTTTCAAAGAAACAACCTCAACCCACTTAGTGACATAATCTATACATACAAGAATATACTCTTTGTTTTTGGATGGGGGACTAATAGTTCCAACAAAATCAAGACCCCATTTCTCAAATGGTTCAATGGATAACTGGTGATGTTAAGGAATTCCATCTTATATGTTTGGACGACCCATGTGCTAACATTTATCATAGCATTGAGCATAGTGCTTGCAATCCTTGTGGAGAGTAGGCCAGTAATAGTCTAAAGTTAGAACCTTTTGAGAAGTCCTCTAGGCAAAAAAGTTTCCTCCACAAGGTTTGGTGTGGCATGCCTAAAGAATATCAAAGACATCTTCTTTAGGCACACATCAATGCACAATGTTTCCAAGGCCATGTTTAAAGAGCATTCCATTAATCCAGGTATAGTCACCACTAAGCCCCACAATTTTTTGATGTTCCCTTGGAGAAAAATGAGGTGGAAAATTGCAAGTAACTAGGTAATTTTCCATGTCAACATAACATGGGATCCTTGCTGATATAGCGAAGAGATGCTCATTTGGAAAGGAATCATCAAGTGGAACTGGCACATCATCTTGTTGCTACAACCTTGACAAAAATTCTACAACCACATTCTCATGACTAGGCTTATCAAGTATAGTAATATCAAACTCTTGAAGTAAAAGTAGCCATCTAATAACTCTACCAATCAAATCTGGTTTATTCATTAAAAAGAAAATTGTAGAATTGTTTGTATGAAAAAACACTTTATGCCCAATAATATAACGACGAAACTTGTTAATTGCATAAATAACAGCTAAAAACTCCTTTTTAGTTACCGTATAATTTACCTCTTCCCTCGTGAAGTTATTGTTGATATAGTAAATGGAGTAGAAGAGATAATCTTATTTTTGTCTAAGGACAACCCCCATAGAACAATCTAAGGCATCAATGTGAATTTCAAAAGGTAGTTCCTAGTATGGACCTCTGAGTACTGGTGTAGTGACAAGCTTGTCCTTAATGGCTTGAAAAGATTCTTGGCATTATGGTGTCCAGGAGAAAATGACATCTTTTGCTAATAAGGTAAATAAAGGAGAGGCAATCTTACTGAAGTTTTGAATAAACCTCTAATAATACCCTACATGGCCTAAAAATTTGTGCACATCTTTTTGGCTAGTGGGTATAGGCAAGTTTTAAATGATCTGAATATTTTTAGGATCAACCTGAATACCTCCAGAGGAAATATAATGACCAAGTACTATCCCCTCTCTCATAATCATATGACACTTTTCATGGCTTAATGATAGGTTAGTTTCAATGCGTCTTTTAATTACCTTTTCTAAGTTTATTTTAGCCTCTTCATAAGTATCACCATAAACTATAAAATCATCCATATAGACCTCAACACAATCATGGATTAAATCTACAAAGATACTCAAGACAACTCGTTGGAATGTAGCGGGTATGTTACATAACCCAAAAGGAAAGAAATTATAGGAAAAGGTACCCCATGGGCAAGTAAAAGTTGTTTTGTCTTGGTCTTCTAGGGAAATAAAGATTTGGTTTTATCCGCTAAACCCATCAAGAAAGGAAAATAACTTCTTACCAGCTAGGGTGTCTAACACTTGGTCAATGAAGGGAAGTGGGAAATGGTGTTTCTTTGTAGCCTTGTTAAGGGCCTTATAATCAACACATATCCTCCATTTCCCATTCTTTTTAGGAACTACACCAAGCGGAGATACCCATTAGCTATCTGATATATGGTAAATGAACTCTACATTAAGTAATTTTTGAAGTTCATCCTTAACTATTTCCTGCAAGACGAGGTTTAGTCTCCTTTGAGGCTATCTTTTGGGCCTACTCCCTTCTTCAATATAGATGTGGTGAGTGCAAGTGGCTGGATGAATACCCATCATGTCCTAATAGTCCCACACAAAGGCTTCTTTATGGGAACTCAACATAGCAATAAGATCTTCCAATTGTGATGCACTCAAGTTGGGATTAATGTTAAGCATTTTTCTAGGAAAAACTTCCATAGCTTGTGATTGCACAAGAGTATTTACAACGAATAATTGTGAGTTGGATGAAGATGGGTTAGAATCTCCAGATATTAAAAATGACTATATATACATGTGTGGGGTAATAATTAGTGTAGAGTAATGAAATGTTGTATTGACTAGGAGTTACTAACTAATGGAAAGTTCCCAAATGGGCAATGATCACTTATACCTATAGGGAAAATCATTGTTTCAAGAAAATTATCAACCAAATAATAGTTTTTCCAGAAATTATTAATGATAGTGTCCTCAGTAATTTCCTCAAATTCCCTAATTCAATCTATTGTTAATATAGGAAAAGGTTCTTCAAGATCACTATCAACCCATAGTGGATCTTCGGTTTCCAACATAGGTTGGGCTAGAGGGTACAATGTCAATTGCTTTGTTTGCTCCCCATTTAAAATCACCATGTTTCTGAACCTGCAATTAATAAAAGCATTAGCAGTGGCTAACCAAGGTCTTCCCAAAATTAAGGGGTATCCCCCCAACTTAATTTTGGGTTGTAGAATCATAAAATCTATTGGATACTCCCAGGATTCAATTGAAATAATGATATCTTCGATCATACCTTCATGTTTTACAAGGGAGTGATCAACCATTTGTAAGACAGTTGGAGTAGGCCTTAGTCCATGAAGGACCAACCTTTCCTTGGTCTCATTAGTCATTACATTTATTGTTTTTCCCAAATCCACAAGTGTATTTTGGAATAATTACATCACCAATACATACCTTAATCATTGGACTTCCTAGGTCTACTCATTTAGGGACTGTGACCCTTCCCAACATCAGATCCACAAGCTAGCCAATGACTTAGACTATTTTGGGGTCCTTTTCTGTTGTTTCCTTCCACAGATCTCCTTAAATACCTTGGTATATACCAGAACATCCCCAATTGCCTAAAACAAAGGAATTTTAATGTTAATATTATGCAATTCACTTGTAAAATCAAATTATGTTTGAGATGTTTATTTTATTTTGATTTCTCTTGAAGCCTAATAGGAAATGGGGGCCTTGTTTGTTCCTCTTCTATCTCATGTGGAGAGTTAGGTGAAGAGTCCTCAACTTCAGTGATTGTTGGTCCATGGAGGTTCTCCCAGATCCTAGCGACAAGACAAGTTGGGAATCCTGCCACTTCATTATTATAGACTGGTTGTGGAATTTTATTGTTTGGGTTGGGGTTTGGTTGTGCTAGCATGGGTGTTTGTTTAGGTGTTTGATTCAAACTTGATGGTTTATTTGGTAGTGATGGAGGAGGTGGTAAGAGCTACTATGATTGTTGATAGGTATTTATTGTTGGAAGTGAGGGATATGGAGGAATTGATTGGTATTATGTATATGCTTGTAGGTATGTTGGTGGTGGTGCTTTCCATGCCTACCAAGATTGTAGAGCATATGAGTATTGTTGTGGCCATGAAGGTTAGTTTGGAGGTTTTTTCCATCCTCCATACCATCTCGATGGATTTTGGAAAGAATTTTGTTGAAAAGGATTTTGGGGCATTGCTTGGTAATCAGTTGGGGGTATACCTCTTGGTTGCCAAGGTCTTTGCTAAGCCATAAAGTATACATGTTCCTCTATATATTCTACCTTTTTCATATTCACAGGAAGGGGTCTTGGCACAGTCTCCCTAATAACTTCTTCCAAAGAAGAGATTTTTTGTCTATTATATGGGAATTCTTCACTACTATGGCTTTTTTGACAAGTAGGGAAAAAGATAGCCAAGGCTTTTTCAGCCTCTTCCTGTTTCCTGTGAGTATAAAAAGTGTCTATTTGTTTCCCCATATGACTTAATAAACTAGTTTTAAGGTCCTCAAGTAGATTACCTATTTTGTGCTTTGTTATACCAGCAGTGTTTCCCAAAGAATATGGCCTACTTGGATAGTTTCATCCCTACTACTACAACCTAGAGTAATTAATGAAAATATCATAGATGTCATCAAAATTTAGTTTATAAATATTTTATTTACCTATAAAATTTAAATAATCCATCGTGCCATCTCTAATTCCTTGAAGGAACAACATTTTGATAGTGTCAATATTTTTCCCTTGTTGTCTTGATCGGTGAAGGTTGAATAAAAATTGTTCAAGTAAATCTTCCACCGACTCATCTTCCTTTTGTGTCATATGAAATATTTCATCCCACACATCTTTTGACTTGCAATAATGTTGGTACTTTTTCAGAAATTCCTCCTTCATGTCATTCCATGTCTTGATGTTCCTAAGATTTATGAACCAACGTAGAGCCACATCCTTCAATGTAGCTGGAAATAGCTTGCGTATATGTGCATCAGTCTGATAATCATAATTGTGACACAACACATCAAACTCAAACAAAAACATGTCAGGATCCTCATTAGCAAGTCCACAAAAAGTAGGTAAAGTAGAATGAGGTATATTTTCCATAGGAGCATCATTCTCAGGATGTCTAATAGGAAACTCAAAAGTGATGGGGTTGTTTTGAGCTAATATTCTATCAAGATTCCTATCAAGATTGTTGTTGTTGTTGTTTTGGTTGAGTTCAACCATGACTTGGGATTCCCAAGGAGTGAAATAAGTCTTGAATGTCTTTGGGTTTCTTGAAGATGTTTCTAGATCATTGGCTCTAATTTCATAAGAGTCATGAAATAAATTTTTAAACCTCTTTTATAATTGTTCAAAATAACCTAGTTGAAGTCTGGTCGGTGTTTGAACAATGGTGGGTTCAAAAACAAACTTATCAAGATTTGTCTCAACTAATCCTTCTTCAGACAATATTTCCACCACTAATGGTTTTATTTTGTTTTGGGGATTTTCTAGTTTTTCTTCTTTTTGTGATTTTTTAGGTAGAGTTTTCTCTCCCTTTAATGTAATGGTTTTGACTCACTTTTTATTTTTTCCGGCTGTGAACTACTCCCCTTATCCTTCTTAACAAATATTCCTTTACTGTCCTGGCTATGATTCATGCACCTATATGACCTACAACAACACAAATCAAGAATAATCACCTAAACAAGGTTGATAGTTGTACAATATTCCTTCAAGACATACTAGTCCTAGCTTAACTTACTATGGTTTCACACCTTTTAACACCCTTCCCCGAAAATGGTGACAAAAATGTTGGGTAGAACTATGGTCCAAATCAACTATTGTTTTTTACTCAAACTTGAATTCATATGGATTTCCTTAGTTCATACCTAGATATGTCACTGATGAAAAGGTATCAAGGCTATTTTCCATAGGGGTGAAGATAATAAGCTAAGTGAAATGAAATGTAGCTATTCAAACCTAAATTTAAACAACTATCCTATAACACACTTCTCCAAACTAAATCACTCTTAATTAAAATACCACACTAGAGATTCGGGTTCCTATCACATATGTGATAGGAAGCATGTTGGTTATGATAGAAATGATTTAGAATAGAAAAAGATATTTTATCATAAATTTTAGATGAGTTTCTAGTAGCGTTTCCCAAATTGCATAGTTGAATCTTTTAACTCCTGATCTAAACTATTGCTATAATTAAAGAATGAGATCAAACTTGAACAAAGAATTAAACACATAATTCAAATTGGGTTATTTATAACAGAGCATTAAACTATTACTGAATCACACACAGATCATTCACTAAACAACCAATAAATTTAATATTTGAAATTAAACAACACACAAAACATAGATTTGTGATTACCAACAGTGCACATTCAATTGTTAAACACTGAGAAAAGTCACTACATATTATGAATTCGATATTCTGATCATGAACACATAGTTAAATATTCAAAACAAATCACACAATACATTACCACACAATACAAAGAGTAAATCGCTGATTTACCACAAAGAGTGGGCCTTGCCTCCTCGACTACTTGGTGATGGAAATTACTTCAACTCAGCTCAACTACATTCACACAAAGAGAAAACAAGATTCAAAAGAACATCATAATTCAATATTCATAACTTGTATCTAATTGTTCAAAACCCATATATATTTATACTAGATTATGCATCGATATTTATTTATAGTTTGTTTGTGGCCTATGGCCAACAAACTATTAAGTCAAGTAACAAAATTATATACAAAAGATATGCAAAACAACATGGAAAATGATATGGCTACTGGCCACAAGTTTCAAAAAAACACCATAAAAAATAGCCATAAACTGATTGAGTAATTATCATAGGTTTCATCCTCCATCCATTTTCTCGAACATTTGTCTCCATTTATTTCCTATGGGTTTATTACAAATTAATTCAACACTTTTGATTGAATAATGGAATTTCCTAATGTATTTTATCAAATGTCTATACTTCCTGTGCCAAATAGTAGAAGAAAGGGGGAAAAAGGGTGACTGAAAGGATAAATAAAGGATGAACTATTATGACATTAACCCTCATCAACCAACTCAACATGTTCTTGCAACAAATTTTGAACTTCAAATGGTAATATATTAATCCTAACTATTGTTATAACAGTCATATATTTACTCACTTTTTTATCATCTGCTTCTTCCTCTTGTCTTGGTTTTTTTCTTCAATCAAGGACTCCTACATGCTTGATTTTGTTTCTCCCACTTGTCTTCTTCTCTAAACAATCTTCTCGATAGGCCATATAATCTTCTTCTTTATTGGTAAATACCAACCTTATTCTTGGTTTTCTCTCTCAAACAACTGTTGCATCTCAAGTTCCATTCTTTCTTGCATTTTTTCTCATTCTTTTTCCATTTTTTCCAAGGCTTGCCTCAATTCTTTTATCTATTGGTCAATCTCCATTTTTTTTGCCTTTTCTTTTTCCTTTCATCTCTTTTCCCTCTTTTTCCATCACTTGTTTCTTCTTTGGTGAACCCTCAGTCTACAAGTATCTCTTCAACACATCCATCTATCTCTTTCTACAAGCAAGTCTCTTTCACCTTTCTTCTTATTTTCTTTGTGATACCTCACCTATATTTCCTCTTTTCTTCACTACCTAGTCTCTTGGCATCCAAGTTCTTTCTTCAACCTACAAAAAGACAACACACACAAACACACAACTTTCCTTTACCAGAGTCTTCTAGCTCTTATACCAATTGATGCAAAGGTAATGTGACTCCAAACTAACACAAATTCAATGAAATTTTCAAATATCAAATTGTCTCACACACTCAATCAATTCTAACACAATGAAAAAAATGGTTTCTTCACAACTTCAAGTGTTACACACACAAGGTATGCACCTAACAATGCTACAAAGTGCCAAATGTGTATTTTTACAACTAGACCTCTATCCAACCTATGGAAAACCATTGGTAGATTGAAAATTACATTCTAGGACCAAAAATGGTCTTTATAACCTCACACTCCAAACTTTGTTCACACTTCCTTCACAAATAGGCTTCAAACCTAGTAGGACAACAAAGTGACAAAAATGGGAATAAATTTTCATGCAGATGAGATCTCCAAAAACTAACCATAGATTTGAGTATGAATTTCATCCTTAAAAAACATATCTTACATTTAGGTGGGGTTACTTTGTAACATATCCCTCAAAAAATTGCTTCTATGTTGTCCCAAAGGCCCAATTCTGCAAACATATCTTAAGTAAAATGGCTATAAAACACTCAAAACTCAATGAAATTCGATGAGAAAAAAACCAACAAAAATTTAATTCAATTATCCATATATTAAAATCAAATATAAATCATAAGAATTTTGTACAAAAATGTACAATGATCTGAAACACTAAAAGAACAATGGAATTTTTAGAAAAATAGGGGTTTTATATTGAGTTCTCTTCAAAAAATAATCCACCGCCCTTGGTATCACCTTCTCAAGGACAATTTAAACATATTGCATCAGTTTCAAAATTTCCCTTTGAGTTTCAATGACCAAATAACTTATTTTCCCACAATGACCCTTCATATTCCTCATTTTTTCAACTTTGCAATTTGATAACTTTTCCAAAGTTGACAACATCTTGCAAGATTTACAACATTTTCAAGATTGACCCCAAATGAGACTAAGTACATTTAAAATGGTCTATTATGAACTTATTACATCACATTTAGACTCAACAACACAAAAAACTCGACATTAGACTAAAATTGCACAATTTGGCTAGGTGCCCCTACACCAGTAGGGCTAGGGGTTAGGTGGAAGCAATTGGACAACTCTCGAGTGGAAACTAGGTGGCCCCACTCTCCCATATAGAAACTAGGTTATGATTAATTTGTGACTTGACTAAGAAATGGTGGCTAGATGGTGATGAAATTGTGGTGAGATAGTGTTTATCCTTGGTGGGGGATGTAGATAAGATAATGCACCTATGTGGTGCCACTTAAGGGGGTGACATTGATGTTTGAAGTAGCATAGGGGTTGAAAATGATGGCCTTTTTCATCAACATGACTAGGTCCAAAAAACTCCAACCATTGGTAAGTTTTGATTGTCAGGAACCTAAAATGTGTGAGCAAGAAAATGAAATATGATGATTTTATTTTAAAATAAAAAAATTTAGCTAGATTGGTGACATTAGTCTTGAAAATTCATGTGTAGCATTGTATGAAAATCAACAATAAAAAATTCCACTATTTTTAATTTCTTCGCAGAAAAATACGATCAATGAAATTTTAGTTTTTTTTTTTCATTTTTCTATTTGTATGCCTAAAATTAATGGTGGATATATATATATTATGAACCATACATTTCATGAAATCCATACAACTTCATGGATTTTAAGATTTTAATAAATTCAATGTAAAAAATCTTCAACCCCTCAAAACAATTTCAGTTGCTTAGATTTGAGCATTTAGGTAAGTAATCTTAGGGTTTTGGATGATCTAAACATAATGGTGATGTTTGTTTTGCTCCAAGATGCTTCAATTTTCTATCAATTATAGATCTCTAAAAAATGGAAAATAAGTTAAAGATTTGGTGCTCTCATACAATGTTGGAGTTAATTGTTTAACCCCACAATGCACATAAATCACTTGCAACTGAAATGTGCATCATATGAAGAGAGAAAAATAGATAGAGTGCTATGCAACCTTAAGAGTTGATTGGTCCAAAATTATCCATGATTGAGATTTGGTAATGGATAATTTTGGATTGGATGTTGGATAATTACAATAATGAATCCTTATAAAAATAAAATAAAAAACCAATCTTAGATGAAGCCCTAGGTGAGGATTAAATTAAATCATGACATGCGTCCTCATTCTATGCTATGAGAAAAAAATCCCATGAACTAAATATAAAAACACTCCTAAGTTTAAGCTTAAGTGTAATAAAGTAAAAGGGGGACCTATTTAATTAATTAATTATGTGATTTTCCTATTTTTTCTAACAAAAGATGTTGGTTTCACAACACATAAAATTAGTATTTTATTATTTAACGATGGCTTCTCCCTCCAATAATAGTTTCAAGTATTATTATTAATTATATAGAATATTGGAAATATTATGGTAACTCAAAGAATAAATTGATTAATGGATGTTGATTTCATAATGATGTAAACATGATACCACCACTTGGCCCCAAACCCTAATATTTTTTAAAGGTTTTTTTCTTATTTTTGACATAACTTGGGCATACAATGTCAAAAATTGACAAATGAGATATCATGGGAAAGTTGGTCACATGTGTACTTCTTAATGGTATAGGTTTTATTATCAAATTTTTTTATTAGTAAATATTATCATTATCAAAGTTAGATTATTTTTGGCTTTTGATCTTGTAAATTTTTTCTTTCATCTTTGATTTTCATGATTCTTATGGTGTTGAAAAGGTATTTAAAAGCTTTTCAAATCTATCCATATATTTTTATTTGAATCTACCCCAATTATATTTTATTATTTGATTTATTATTTCACATTTTGGTGAATTACTATGACATCTTGGAACATAGAAATTCTCTCTTTGCATGAGATGACTTCATTTGAGCTACTTTATGTGAATTGAGGTAATTGGTCTCTAGTCTTATCATTTAAGGGGGTATGACATGTTTTTATTAATCCTTCTACTGTAATCATAAAAATGAATAATTATGTCTTGGTAAAATGGCATCCTAACACATATTAGGTGGCTTAATTGTTTTCCTTGTCTTTATAGACTCGTACCTAAACCAAACACACCAAGGAGTATGTTAGCATGGGTTAATATCATGATCATTTTGTAGATTTTATTTTTTCTACTATTGATCTTGACACTATGTGTATTGTATCAAAAATTTATTATTATCCCCATAAACTTTGAAATAGTCTTTAGGAGATCTATTCAAACCCTTATATCTCTTTATTCCCAAAGGATCCTACTATAGATTATTTCATTCCCCTTGATATAGATATTATACTCTTTTATTATGATACTTTAGAGGATCTTGAGTATATCACAAGTCTTTCATGTTCTAATGGTTTAAATACATCTCTTCTTTCCATCACTCCTATTGATATTACATATCCATCTTTTGTTGTTCTTGATGGTATTATTATCATTATATTTAGAGCCCCTATTTATTTAGTGAAATAAGATATTCAACCTCTTCTATACATACCTACTTGGGATTCATATATATTAGACATATCATCCTTATTTGTGGAATCTCATTATAGATTTGGAGGATTATTTTGAATACATTCATCTCCTCTTTCATAACAACCACACCATTATATTTGGAGCTTGTTCTACAATAGTTTTCATAGGATTCTAGATTGACATCACTTAATTTTGACAAATAGATATTTAAGTAGTTTTTAGAGACATGCATTTGGATTTAGATGTTGAACACACCAAAATACTAAGAGGGGGGTGAATCAATATTCTATCAAATTACACACTTTCTAGATCAAATAGATACTCTTACTCTACCATATAAAAATGAACATGAAAGATGAAATCAAAGAACAACATAACACCAAATATACATGGAAAACCCCACAAAAGAAAATCCATGGTGAGAAAAGCTGCTAGGAGCTACTATCCTAATCCAGCCTCATAAGTTTAACAACATTTACAACTTTGTTTTAGGGCTACAACCTAAGGAAGCTACAACACCCTGATTATAATTTTTAGGTTCACTCCCAATGAAGCTAAAAATCCCTATTTATACAACTTTATTTTAGGGCTACACCCCAAGGAAGCTTCAAATCCCTAATATAAGCACACACTCAAAAATAATTATAGAATGAAAGACCTTCCACTATCTAAAATTGACAATTAAGCTCACTCCTTTTGATGATTGTAATGTTTCTTTGTCATTTCTTCAAATGTATTATCATCTACCTACAAGCTCAATAATTTTATCAATCAATAAATTTTTCCTCTGGCTCACTACCTCCAACAATAATTAAGCACACTTCTACACTTTCCTTTTGTCATAAATATATTATCAAGTTGAAATTAGATAGGATCTTCCATAACTTGTTTTTCTTTTTCAGCCACTCATACAATTATAATCATGAAACTACACACCCTAACCTATATCAACTATGTTTACAATTTATGCATGATATTTCATTGATTAAATTATATGTCAACCTATAAGAACAAAAATATTACATCTCCAAGTTGGCCAAAGATAAAACAATCAACATGAAATATGTAGAGGGTAAGACCCAAAAGGCTGCATGCAACACCAAGAAGAGGAACATGCTTTGTAGATTCCAACACACACTTAACCTAGTCCCAATCTATCTTCAAAACTTTGATCTTCTATGAACATAATCCAAACTCTTTGCAAATACAAATTAAGTTACCATAAACAAGCAATTATGAAACTTTTAGCATGTCGGCCTTCACATCTATTACCAGTACACAAGAATGATAAAAAATATTATATAGTATGATACATGTGGAGAGTCCACACAAACTCATACAACTGAAATAAAGAATCTTATAATAGCACAAGTATTAAAACATATGTTCTAATGAAGATTAAACATCTAGAATTGACTGTATCAATGTGTAACTATGAAAATTAAACTTGTAGAGCACCAGATCACTTCAAACTTCAATATAGAATACATTAGACATCACTAAGTATGTACTCAAATTCTCTTGGCCAAAACTTCATATCTAGAGGAATGTGGAGCATCCTTACAAGCTTTTTGAACCACTTTTCTCTATCGTAGAATAGATTAAAACTCTATCACATATAAATTTCTCTATATAAGGGATAATGATATGAAATTTTGGGTATGACACCTTCAAGTATCCAGTAAATTAACTTCTAAAATATGAGACCATATCTGAAAATACAAAGAAATGTAGAGCCATTATTTATACCTCTGAGAACATCCTCATTAAAACAATGCGGTCTTTAAACTGTCACACTCAAAAACACCTTTTTGGTAACACAAATGATTTGAAACTTGGATCACACATTCCTTTAAAAAATATAAATGTATCCTCCAAAACATAGATGTAAAACATCATTAGATTAGAAATGAGGAGCATTCCTCAAAGACTCTAGAAACCAAACAACCAGACTGCAACACTCTTCATAGAAATTTTGACATCACTGACAACCAAATTGCAATAATATTCCCCTTTGTCATTGATGGAAAAACTAGCCTCACACCACTTTTGTGTATAATATCTCCCCCTTTTACATCAAGGACAAAGGGAAAAAGGACATTCTCTCCCCTTCATATCTCCCCTTGTCAGCAACAACCACTACCTACTTCCTCTAAGAGGTAGTCTTCATCAATCTAGGAATAAAGATATGACTTAAATTACTCCAAGGACATATGCACCAACTATGAATCTAACAAGAAGGATGGGAAATTACCCCTAACTTATACCTAATATATTCAAATGTATCCTTTGCAAGCACCTTTGTGAAAATGTCTTGATCCTTTGTTGATAGATACTCCAACTTCACTTTTTTATCTACAAAATTTTCTCTCAGAAATTGATACCTGATTGATATGTGCTTGGTTCTATAATGCATCACTAGATTATTTGAAATATTGATATCACTTGTATTATCACATAGAATAGGAATGGTCTCATCATACTTTATCTTGATATCCTTGAATGTTTTCTTCATCTACAACACTTGAGTACAACAAGATTTTTCACAAATATACTCTACTTTTATTGTTGATAAAGATATTTAATCTTTCTTCTTACTATTCCATGAAACCAACCTATTTCCCAAAAATAAAGAACCACCTCTGGAACTCCTTCTATCATCAATACAACTAGCCCAATCAACATTATTTTATTCACTTAGATCAAATTCATTACCTTTTGGATACCATAATCCATAATCTAGAGTTATCTTTAAATATCTAAGTATTTTATTGACTACCTTCACATGTGTTTCTTTAGGATTAGCTTGAAATCTTACAACCAAACATATTACATGCATAATATCAGGTCTTAAAGTAGTTAAGTACAACAAGCTTCTAATCATAGATCTGTATAAAGTCTGATAATCCAAGATATCTCTTTTGAAACTACTAATACATGGTTTTGTAGGTTTTCATGTGTCCAAGGCATTATTTTGAAACCAAAATCTTGTTTAGATTAGATAATATTTCCATTGGTGCTTTAAAAAGAAAAAAATTTCATCTCTCACATAGATTTAACTACGAGGTAATGAATCACTATTTTAGTGTTTGAAGGATGATAGATATTATGCTCTCACCTTATGTAAACTCGGTGATCTGAAAGCCATACCCATCTATTTTTGTGTTTACCCATTAGAGGAACTACCTTGGTGGGAAAAATTACTCACCCCAAGGGAACGACCCAAGTAATATCAAGCTAAAGCCAATTCCTTCCAAACTGCTATATAAATTTTTGATTGCAAGGAAAGTTTACAATCAACAAGAAGTGATGTGTGATAGCTCTCCCCCAGTATCTATTTGATGCAAAAATCCCTTGTTCTAAGGGTTGGAAGGCCTCTTGAAGGAGTCTATCATAGTACCCCTTGAATCAAATTCCCTTACTAGATACCTCTTATTTTTAGAATCCTGGCCTTTCAGTCATTGTTGGTATAGCACAGGGTACAATATCATGCCTAAAGATTACTCACTACTAACCCCCTTGAGTAGAGATAGAAAATTCCTCTTTAGGGAATTCAAAGTTGGTGCGCTTGAGAAGTGAGTGTCGTGGAGGGGAGCCAGTGCCACCAAATTTCTTAGCTATCCACTCTCAAAAGAGAGAAGTGTTTCACACTGACCTCGAGGTATTTTGATGGGCTATACCAAGTATACACACCTTTCCAACAAGGATTTGTGCTTGTTGTTTAAAAAATTAGACTTTTTCACATCAAACCAAACCAAAAACAATTGCTTGATACTATATTCTATTTTTTCCAATCATATTTCATCAAAAACAATCAAAATATAGATCAAAACAATTTTAGAAATCAAAATTGTCAAAGAAACATTCTAGAGAACCGCAACTATCAAAAAAAGACCCACAACTATTACTATGAACCACAATTGAGAACTGGAAAACAATAATTGTCTACTTGAGCTACATTTTCTAAATACAGATCCACATTTGATGATTTGAATCACATTTGATAACCTAAACCATAACTGTGTGACACATTTGGTGAAAACATAGCCACAATTGTCTAGTAAATAAAAAATTCTAAAATCTATGTCCAAAACCTGACCAAAACAATTTCACAGTGACCTTTATTTGATAAACCAGAGACTTGCAAGATTCACCAGCTCATTTTTTAGCATTCCCATTAGAAATACATTGTATTATAGGTTGCATTCCTCCATCCTTTTTAGTGCACAAATTAGACTTTCATTTTTAGGTTGTATTTGGACCTTCTGATTTTGAACATAGGGAGACCTTTGAGATCTTGGAAATTTTAGGTTACATATTTTATTTTTAATTGACCATTATCCTTGTCATTGTCATGTCATTGTCACCTTCTCAATTTTGGGTCTTAGTCTTGTTTCCTAGTCTTGGTTGTTCTCTTATGGTCAATGACACTTGGAATTTTTTGCCTTGGGTTCACATTAGCTTGATTGCCACCCTTTGTTTAAAATTCCTTTACATTACTTTCATTTAGACTCATATTCCTTAGATTTAACTTTTCATCTTTATCCCAAAAATGCAAAAAAAATAGTTCATTTCCACCATATCCTTAGCATGACATATCCTTTTACATCCATTATCCTTTGACATTAGTATAGCTTTCCTTCATTTTAATCTTAACATCGTTTAGTTACCTTATCATTAATCAAAATTTAGCTTCCTTTTTCATTTATAATACTTACATTATCATCATTTCCTTATCATCCTTGCATTTTCATATCCTAAAATCTAAAAATCCAAAAACATAGTTTGGTCTCATTTACATCTTGCATTACCCCTTAACTTGCAAAAGTCTCACATGGTTGAAACAAGGTCAAAATCCAAAAGAAAGGAAATAGATTATCCAAGTGACCTTTTCATGACACTACCCTTGGAAAAAATTCAAATCATTCTACACCTACAAGAGACACATCACAAGGAAATCAAGCCAACACGTGGGAAGACATGAGCCTAGAAGAATTCAACAAACGATTGACTCCTTAATAAATTGAAAGAGCTTATCAAGATCCAAGAATTTTAAGCATGGTTGATCAACTTCTTAGTGCTAAACCTAACAAAATTTTCTATATTCTAGCTAAAAAGGGTGCCAAACTACCTAAAGGCTTTGACGTGTCAACCCTTGTGGAAGAGGAAACTAAAAATCCATTTGTCCTTGGCATGTCTTCATCACAACAAACATCAAACATACCCCTTGGGAAAAATTCACACATAAGTACCACTACCACACATATCCCAAGCATCCCAACATTTGGAAACAAAGTAACCCATGCCACTACATGAGGGAAAATTTTCACACTTGGAAGTTCATCCAATTCCATGGGTAAGACCTTTAAAAACCCCCTTTTTCAAAACACACATCAAGGTTCCACTTCACAAGGTCTTACACCTTTGACTCAAAATGCAAACCAAGGTCCTATTCCTACACTTCAAAACAAAAATCAAGGATCCTTATTTCAATTTTGAAGTACACCTTCATCAATTCAACCTAGAAAGGTTCACTTTGTCTCATGAAAAATCCCAAACCAAAACAATAATCAAGAATCTATCCCATCACCCCAAAATGTGAATCAAAGGTCCCTTCCATCATTCCAATATTTTAACCAAGGAACCATTCCTTCATCACAAAATTTCAATCAAGGACCTACGCCTTCATCACAAAATATCAATCAAGGAACCATTCCTTCAAGTCAAAACATCAATCAAGGACCTACACCCTCATTTCAAGATACCAACCAAGGACCTATATCTCCATTACAAAATGAAAATCAAAGACCTAATTTTCAAAACCAAAACACAAATCAAGGGTCTACACCTCAATTATAAAACACCATACCACATGCAAACATGACCTTTGGAACAAACCTAAATTCAAATTTAATTCCAAATAAAACCAAAAAAAATAAATATGCAAACCCAAGTCTTACATCACAAGGCATCAATCCCAATTCAAATCCAACCTATGACCTTAATTCTAACATCATGACACCAAATAAAAACAATGCACCACCATCTCTTGCAAAATTCTTGATACAAAAAGTACAAACCTTTCAACAACATATGATAAACATGCAATTGGGGGCTAACAAGAAGACTTATTTTGTGGAGGAATTGTGCCCCTTTCCATTTGACCAGAATCTATACATGCCACCCTTTCCCCCTCATTTCACAACACCACCTTTACCTAAGTACAAGGGGACAATGGATCCAATAGAGTACATTCGAGAATTCAACAAATCATGTATGGAAGTCTCATATGATCCTACCTATTTAATGAGATTATTCCCATGAAGCCTTACAAGGCCAGCTCTAGATTGGTTTGCATAACTTCCTTCGGGGATAAGGACATGGGGTGAACTAGACGACAAATTCATCAATAATTTTTCCTTCAACTTTAAAAATGATGTCACCATTACAACATTGAGCACAACCAAACAAGAAGAAGGGAAATCTTTCACCTCATTTTACCAAATATGGCGAGGTTTGGTTAGAAAATTACCTTGTCACATTCCTGAAAAAAAATTGGTCATCATGTTTGTGGAAAATATTAACGAAGAACTAATGAGCCAAATTAAAATCCAATGTTGCAAAAACTTTGAAGAGATACTTAATAAAGGTGTCCATATTGAAAAAGGCCTTATCACTAAAGGACTAGTCAAGGAAAACAAATAAAATCTGAAATTCAACAATTATAAAAGAAAATACTTGTGTCAAAACAAAAATGTCACAAATGATGGAGTTTTTGATGCCAAAATGATAACCAAAGGTCCAAACATTCAACTTAAAGTCCACTCCTCATCAAATACACCAACTATACCAAACAAACAGATCCAAAGTAAAAACCAAATGCTAAATGTTGTCCAAAATAATCAACAATGGAGAGGACCTCTCCATGCCAAGAGAACATACACTCTATTAGGTGAACCCATCGAATCAATCCTCAAAAATATTTTTCAATATAATATCATCTCACTTCCAAACACCAATGATTATGAACCCACCTTGATCAAACCTAATTGGTGGAAAGTAGACGAATACTATGAATACCACAGTGGAAAAGGACACAAAATAGAAAGATGTTGGACATTCAAGAATATTATTCAAGACCTCATTAAGAATGGAACCATATTGGTAGGAGATTCAAAAGGAAAAAATAATGTTGATCATACCATATTCAAGACTCCCTTGCAAGACCATGATAAAGGGAAAGCCTCTAGTTCAGGGAACAACAATAGTGCCAACTATGCTACAGTGAAACATGATTATAACACTATAATTCTTAGCATAACACCCTTTGATGATTTCATTGCTAATATCACCATAAACAATACAAACTCATATTGTTTTTTTTCTACTCGTAGAACCAAGATAACTATCCTAGGACCTCCATCTAATTCAAATCCAAATAGTCAATATAACCTCTTGGACCAGTTGGGAAAAACCCCCACACAAATTTCTATCTTGGAGCTCCTTCACACATCCCCAAAACATAGAGATATCCTTGATAAAGTATTGCAAGAATCATTTGTCCCCGCCAACCTAGATTTCAATGCATTTCAGGCCATGGTTGGATACCTAGTTATGCCACACCATGTCACCTTCTCCAAGCAAGACTTTTCTAGACCAAAATCTGATCATAATGACCCCCTACACCTTGAAGTATGCATTAATAAGTGCAAGATTAGATGAGTCCTAGTAGATGGTGGAGCATGTCTGAATATTTGCTCACTAAAATTGGTGAAATCATTGGTATACCCTAATAATTGTATAGATCGAACAAATAAAATCACTACAAAAGCTTATGATGATGCTGAGAATTCGTTCAAAGGTGTAATTTCACTTCCTATAAGAGTTGGCCCAGTAATGCAAGATACAATATTTCATGTCTTGGATTTGTATTTACATTATAATCTTCTCCTTGGTCATCCTTGGATTCATGCTATGAGACCTAGTCCATCCGCCTACCATCAATGCCTCAATTTCCCACACAATGGCACTGAAATCACTATTCCAAGTGACCCTGATCCTTTTCAGTACTATTCAAACCTAAGAGGAACTGTTGAATGTCAAGTGCCCATCAAGTGAGAGGCCTCACCTTCCACTTCATTTTCCACTCCATCTCACTACATTGACCCATATACCCTGGTCAAATCATCCACTCCATTTACCACACCTTCCATGCCTAAGATCCAAATCCAAGAAAAAGGATGCAGAGATTATAACATGAAGAGTCTGTTTTTCATTGGAAAATTACCTAAATCCCCGAAGTCATATGGAAAACCACATACCCTGCAACCTAAGGTTATCATCCATAATCCGCATACCACCTTCACTAGATGGGGGGAACTTTCCAAAGAACCTCTAGATGGTCATATCCTTAGATGGCTATACAAAGTAGAGGAGGACGCTGAATCTAAGAAGTTTCCAGTTGAACAATATCCAAAAGGGTTCCAAATAATAAAGCAACAAGGATATGATGGACACAGTGGTCTTGGCCTAAATAAACATGGAACCCTTGCAACCTCCTAAGCTAATCAAACACCAAGGGCTAGGGTTTGTACCAATAAAAGTGACTATCTGAGGTATTGGGTTACCTTTGAGTGAGGTTGCTAATGCTTCAAAAGAGACCGAGACATATGAAGACCCTTGGGATTATGATGTCGATTCCAATGAATATGAAGGGGATTACCTATCCTACACTACCTTTATGGATTTAGATAAATTTTTTAGAACATTCAATGAGTCTCCCCTTGAAAATAAATTTAGTCAAATGCTTACAATTGGTTCTCTCCTAATCTTTACAAGCCCTTGTCCAAAAGCCCCTTTGAATGGAGAAGAATGGATTAAACACTTTTGGGAAACCATTGATACTGCCTCCTAGAAACCTGATGACTCTACTTCCATATTTACCCTATCTTCCTACACCATGACTCCTAATAGCACTGATGATGGATTACCCCTTGTCTACCCCCAACTCATAGATTGGGATCAACAAGACCCACCAAGTTTGGACACTTTCGAGAATGACAAAGCAATTGTTGAGTTCATGGGACTTCATGAAGGAATACCAAGTGGGGATCATAAGTTTGGATTTACCATAGAAATTGACTATGCAACATACTTTGGTGGGGCTATCTTATCCTCTAGTCACAAAATTGAAAATGGCAAAAGTAAAAATAAAAATAATAGGTCTTCAAGTGAAAACTAAAAGATACCTGACCATGAAAAAATAAAAATAAAGGATGTATAAAAAGGTGAAAACCTCCCCAAGGAACCTAAGGATGGAGGATTGGACTATCTCCCAATAGACCAAGAGATATCGCCATTGCTAATAGAATAAATAGAAATGCTAAATGTTGTAACACAAGATAATTCCAAAATCATACAATTAGCAGCATCTTTGAGTGACAAGGAAAAGCCCGAGTTCACAACATTATTTGTAGAAAGACAAGTCAATTTTGCCTAGTCATATGTCAACATGCTTGGATTGGATCCTAAATTGGTTCTACATCACTTACCATTTCTACCTAATGCTAAACCATACAAACAAAAGCTAAGAAAAATGCATCCATAGATTGCACTCCTTGTCAAGGTGGAATTGAAGAAATTTCTAGATGTTGGATTCATTCATTCTATTGATAACATAGATTGGATATCAAATCTTATTCTTGTCACCAAACCACATGGTCAAATCATAGTTTGCATGGATTTCAAATACCTTAACAAAGCTTGTCCCAAAGATGATTTTCCCCTACCAAAAATTGATATCATAGTAGACCTCATAGCTAGATATGAAATCCTATCACATATGGATAGATTCTTAGGTTATAACCAGATAAGAATTGCTACTAAAGATCAACCAAAAATAGCTTTCATATGTGCTTCGGGAAATTTTTATTGGAATATGATTATGTTTGGATTGAAAAAGGCTGGAGCTACATACCAAAGGGCTATGACTACAATTTTTCATGACTATATGCATGTGCTTATGGAAGACTATGTTGATGACCTTATTTCTAAATATCTAGAATTAAGTGGACACTTAATAGTATTGGACAAGATTTTCACACGACTAGAAAAGTACCAACTCAGACTAAATCCAAAGAAATGTGTTTTCAAGGTATAATTAGGAAAACTACTTGGATACATTGTCTCACGTAGAGGAATAGAAGTTGATCCCGCAAAAGTCAAAGCTATCTTAGAGATGGCACTACCAACCAATATCAGTCAGTTGAGAACATTACAAGGAATACTACAATCAATTTTTAGATTCATTTCTCAATTAGTAGACAAGATCCACCCATTCCAACATGTGTTAAGAAAAGGCATTCCTTTCAACTGGATAGAAAAGTGTTAAGAAGAATTTGATCAGATAAAAAATTATTTACTAACTCCACTGATTCTTATACCTCTAATTGACAAAAAATATTTGATATTATATATGACAGCAACAACATCAACACTGGGGGCATTACTAGCACATAATGATAATAATGGAAAAGAATGGACTATATATTATATCAGTCACACCCTAGTGGTATATGAGTTGAACTATAGCCCTATTTAATGAGCATGTCTAGTAGTGGTATTTGTAGCACAAAATCTGAGACATTACATGTCGAATCATAAGATAAAACTGATTGCCAAAATTGATCCTTTGAAATATCTTCTCAGCAAAGTAGCACTAACAAAAAAACTAGCCAAGTGGGTTATGATGCTGAGTGAATATGACATTGAGTACATAGATAAAAAATAAATGAAAGTACAAGTTATAGCAGATCAACTTAAGATTCCCCCATAGAATTAGATCATCCTTTGATATCCAATTTCCTAGATGAATCAATCTTTGTTATAGACACACCAACTACATGGAAGTTATATTTTGATGGATCTTACACAAGTTGTTGTTCAAGATCTGGATTTTTTTCATCACACCTCAAGGAGATTCCATTCCAATGTCATTATGAATATAATTCCCTTGCACTAATAACATAGCAGAATATGAGGCATTGTTGATAAGACTTCGAATAGAAATAAAATGGAAAATCAAGGATCTTCAATTCTATGGTGATTCTCAGCTAGTGCTAAATAAATTTAATGATGATTATGATACCAAGGATGAGAAATTGATTCCCTACAAGCACATGGTGGATAGTTTCAAATTATACTTTGATAATATTTCTTTTGAATAGATACTGAGAATCCTGAACAAAACAGTTGATGCAATGACTACCATTAGATCTCTCTTGGACATTCCTAATAATGCATTTCAATATGAGTTCTTGGTAGAATAGTTATTGATCCCTACATTCGATGTCCCTAAAACAAAACTAGTGTGTAAACTTGTTGGTCTTGATTCACCTTGGTACAAAGATATTTATGCCTATTTTCATGAATAGACTATCCCTCTTGACTTGTCCCTTAACCAATGCAAAACCTTTATTTGACAAGCATCTAAATATGCCATCATTAGATATACCCTTATCATCGTAGTCTAGATAGTACCCTCCTTTAATTTCTTGACTCAAATGAAGCACAAATAGCCCTATAAGAGGTACATCATGGTATATGTGGATCTCACTCTACTATTTCTACCTTAGCCAAAAAGCTCATGAGAACAAGATATTATTGGCCTACAATGGAACATGATGCCTATCATTTTTTGAAAAAATGTCACTAGTGTTAGATTCATGAAGATCTTATACATGCACCAACTCAATAATTATAGATGCTTACTTTTCCATAGCCATTTTATCAATGGGGACTCGACCTCATAAGAAAATATCCATCCCACCTCTTCCAATGGACATAATTTTATCCTTGTCACTATTGAGTACTTTAGAAAATAGATTGAAGCCATCCCACTGACTTACATCACTGGAAAGTAGATAGCCAAATTCATCCTGAATCACATCATTTTCTGGTATGGTATCCCATAATCCATCATAATAGATAATGGTCATCATTTTAAGAACCAAGATTTCCATGAGCTTTGTGAAAGATTCCCTATCCAACATCATTTTTCTACTCCATATTACCCCCAAGGTAATGGTCAAGTTGAGGTGTCTAACAAGATTATCCTAAAAATCTTAAAGAAGACTATCAATGATGCTAACCATGATTGAAACCTACAACTTAATCCTACCTTATGGGCTTATCACACCATTATTCGCACCTCTACAAGAGCCACGTCATATTCCCTTGTCTATGGATCCAAAGTAATACTTCCTATAGAGGTCAGGTTACCATCCCTACGAGCCTTTATGCAAGACTTGATTGATCAAGAAGAATACCATGTATCTTGTCTACAAGAGCTATATTTATTGGATGAAAAGAGATAGAATGCTTTGACACATTTGCAAGAATATCAAAATCACCTTCGACGTAGTTACAATAAGAAGGTTTTTCCTAGAAGTTTTGACATTGGTGAGTTAGTCCTAAAGGAAAATCTGAAGAATCAAGAAGAACGAGAAAAACCTGGGAAGTTTGAGCCTAATTGGTTGGGCTCATAAATTTTCATAGCAACATATGGATCACGTGCTTATCAAATTTCTACTCCTAAAGGAGAACCATTTCCTGAACCTATCAACAACATGCACCTTCACAAGTATTACACTTGATTCTCAAAGTATCCACTTAAAAAGTTAAAAATACAAAAAAATAAAAAAAATAGCCTGATGAAAACTTGGAAAATAGGCATCTTGGTGACAACAAAAAAAATCAAAAAAATCAAAAAATATTAAAGAGAAATAATTCATCCAAAAGTGAAAACCACTTCGATGGCTCTTTGGATAAGTACCATGGTGAAAACCTATCAAATAGACACCATGAGTATTCGGTTTATGCTCATCTATCTACTATCACTCCATCTAGTCCTTCATCTATTCACACCCATCCCTCATCCATAATAAAACTTAATTATCCTTCCATGGCCTAGGAACCACTAATATTTAGTATCCTTTGCATCCTTTGTGTACGCCACTACCCCTTATGCATAATAAATTGGTCCTATACTTGATTGGGTACAATTCCTTGAATTACATATTCATGCAAAATAACATATGGTATCATCCTTTTAAAACCTTCAAAATCCATAAAAATCATAAAATGTCCTAAAAAAAATCCAAAAAAAAAATCCAAAAACTATCAAAATCCAAAAAAATAAAAAAACCATCAAAATCCAAAAACATCAAAACTTCCAAAAACAAAGTCAAAATCTAAGTTTGAGTCTATGTTAGTCTATATTAGAGTGGTCAAACTACATTGTCTTTGTGCATTTTCTACATAGGTAAGGCTCATCTTAAATGGGCCCCCAAGACATTAGGTCATTCCTTTTAGGTTGTCCAAATAAAATCATGACTTTTTCTTTTGTCAAAGCCAAGTTGTGTCAAACTACAAGGTCTCTGTGTGTATAATGTAGGCAAGTCCATCAATCGATGAGCCCCCAATGCCACCTAGGTCAGTTCTTTAGGGTTTGTCGAGTCTGGTCATATTTTTGGTCTACAAAAAATCATCATTTGAACCAAATCATTAATCAACAGACAAACATAACCAAAAAATATTTCAATTTTCAATCAATCAATCAATTTTCAATTCAATCAATTCATTAGTCTTACATTGGAGTGTGGAATTGTCATTTGTCTCATTCAATCTTATCTCCCATCTTTTATCAGGATGCATCCCTCCTGAGATTAGGCTTTGTCAATTTGGTCATTCACCTTAAGCAAGATGTGTCATTCTTGCAATTAGGTGCCTTGTCAAAACTAGTCACTTGGTCAAATTTATCACATGTGTCCCTCACCTTAAATAGGATATGTCTTTCCTAAAATTGGGTATTGTCACATCGCTTGTTCATGTCAATCAATATTTTCAATCTCCCCTTAATTAAGATGTGTCTTTCTTGAAATCAGGCACAATCAATCAACCTTGTCAATCAATCCCTGTCAACCTATCAATCAACTTTTTCAACTTTGTCAAACCAATCTTTATCAAATCAATCAATCTTGTCAATCTTGTCAATTAAATCTTGCCTTAATCAGGATGTGTCCTTCACAAAACTAGGAACATTCAATCAAATCCACTCATCAACCTTTGTCAACCTATCATCAATCCTTATCAACTTATCAATCAAAATTTGTCATCTTGGTCAACCTATCAATCAGCTTTGGTCAAACAATCAATCAATCTATCATCTTGGTCATCTTGGTCAACCTAATCAATCATATCAAACAATCTTATCACTATTATTGGAAAATATTGTCTCTTTGGAAAACATTTTGTTGGTCTATATTTGTCTTATCCTTTTGATTGGTCTTGGGTCATGTTACTAGTCTCCTCGAGGATGTCCTATTAATGGATTTATAGGGACGATGATGGATCATGGCCTATTTTATTTTCTTGTTGTTTGTGGTTTGTCTTGGAAAAAATACTAGGATAATTGGATCCTTAGTATGATTTGGGGCATTCCTTGTCATTTGGATTTGTCTTTTGACTGCTTGTCTCTCACAAATGGTCACCTTACACACTTTGGTCTATGTCATACCATGTTTTTTGTGTTCTATTTGCAATACATTTTTGCCTAATGATGATAAATATAAAAATGGAAGTACGAAGGTTGGTCCCTTATCATCTCCCATCTAACTTTCCATCTCCATCTTCCTTTGCTTTCTCACACTAACTTCCATCCTCTTCCATGCTCAAATTTCTTCTGGCCGTACCTTGACCAAGTCCTATAACACAAAAACATCTTGCATCCATAATCATGTTAGATTGCATTATAGAAATCACCATCATCATAGACATCATTTTCATATTAGTTCACATATATTTGTATGATAAAATACAAAAAAACACAAAATACATCCATCATACTAGCATCATCATTATCAATCTACCATATTAATATAGCATCATCACATCACCATCCATTATATCATATGGCATGGAATTTCGCATAACATTACATCCCATACATATAGTACCACATCAATAGCAATATGCCATATCATATCCAATATCACATCTTACATTAATATTAGACATTATCCATCATGACATTTAGCATTATCACACAAGAATCTTCTCATAACATTGCATTGCATTTTACACATATTGCATCACATTAATAATAATATTATAATATATAACATTAAACATTATATTTTGCATTCACGTTTCCCATCAAACATTTTGTATTATCATATAACCATCTCATAACATTAACATTGAATTACATTGATTATCCACACATAGAATAATAAAAGTATCTATAAACTATCAATTCATTACATAATCTACATTTAATAAACATTAGGTCATCCATATTGCATATCATAAAAGCATAAACATAATCATAAAGCACAGTAGATCATCACATCATCATATAGAATGCATCAATGAACACCATAATCATAGCATGAATATCAATCACATAACATGTCATAATAAATTCATAAACATATCACATTGCATATCATCAACCACCTCCAAAGTCATATCATATATATCACTCAAAAAATAATGTGTCATAGGTACAACATTAAGATGTGTCCAATAAAAGTGGAGCTCACAAGCTCGATAATAAAATATTAGTGTCCAACACATATAAAGCATAAATAACAAGACGATCTATCCAAAACTGCTCTGATCTCCTATCCCTAGGGAATTCTCCCTACATGGTGCATCTTTGGGTTTGTGGTCTATGGTAGGAGGCCTATCATATGGAGTGGCTTGTATGACATCTAAAGTATCACCCTCAGACCTGATTTGTGTTCATCTACTATGGGTCCTGATCCATGACCTACCTCATTAAAAACTATCAATCTCAAAAAATGAGGACTCTCTCCTCTCAGGAGGTACCAATCTCTCATATAAATCCTTGTAATATTGCCTACACCTACTTGCCCTAACATACTCTCGTGCAACCTCGACCACTGAAATCAATCATCCACTGGTCAGTTTTCTACTAACTAATGGTTGCCAAATCCCTCTCCACTTGAAAGGCATCCCTCTCACCCTTAAGGTCATCTCTCTTAGTAGTGACTATCCTCAACTCTTTTTCTATTGCTTGTACATGCACTTGTAGCATGACTATCCTCTACTCAACAATCTCACCATCTACTCAGCCCTCCTCCCCACATCTCCCATGATAATCCTCTCACAGAGGACCCACTCTACCTCATCTATCTCAACCTCCTCCTCTTCTCCTCTTGGAATCTCATGTCCACCCTCTCCCCTGGCCTCAACCTCCATCACCTTCGGTTGTACTATCTTTGTATGTTTCTCTACTACTTGAGTTTCCACCTCTACATGTTGCTCCCCTACCTATTCTAACACCTCTACTGCTGCCCTAACCTCTAGCTGATCCCCCTCCATCTCCTCCTCCTCTCAGATAGGTGGAAGCTATCTAGCATCTCATCATCCTCCATCCCTCCTCCACCTATTACAATCTCCTCCTCCTCACCCTCCTCGTCCATCCCCTCATCCTTCATCTCCTCCATCCCTCCCACCTCTGCCTCCCCATCGACCTCTCAAGCCCCTGACTCTATGCTCTACTAGTGTTGGCTACTACAAATTTGTGAGTAGAATAGGTCTGTGTACTGACCACCAGGCATCATAATCTAGTGTGGTCCCTACGTCTATCTCCCCACCTCACCACTTCCAATCTAAAGCCTGCATGGAATCTATTCCTACTCAGCTATAGTAATCATAATCTATGGACCCCAAGGATGCACAACCCATGAAAACTGTCCATAATCTATCATACCAACTGGAACCCCCTATCACTCACCAAATTTTTGCTTGACTCTCTTTGGCAAGTACATCTCAATAGTATGTTGTGATTGCATCATCTGCCTGATCAGATACTTGGGTTGTCAACACCAAGGCAAGTGGTCATCCTCATCTATCCACAACTAATAGATCCTACATGACCTCCAAATAAAGCTCACCAATGTGTCTAGACCATGCCTCCAATAACCCACATCTCCAACATGTGTCTGAGTCAATGCTCCTTGATAAAGATAAGCATATGGCACATTCCCCATTACCTGCCAAACCACAGGTGGCCAAGACACTTCTATGTGCTCCCACACCCAAACTATCAACAATGTCACTCCACAGCTTAGACTATGTCCCCCTCTATAGTCGATATCATGTAGTTGAAAATAACGCATGGCCAATAGACATGGCCACCACATATAGATAGTCCATGAGGCAACCATCGATCTAAGCACCTCTCCCCATCCCATTGGGAAACTACACCCCCTACGATTGGGAATCAAAACTCCTACTATCAACGCACATTAAACATAGTCAAATTGGTCATAGGTCTCTTCCAGGGTCTCCCATCGGATCTCATACCCATGAATCCCAAGCTTAGTGTTGATGGTCAAAATAGCACAATAATGTTAAAAAAAATATTTCTAATCTATTTCTCCTAAAAAAGATAACTGATCTAAAACCACCTATCTTCCAAGGTCTTTGTAGTTGGTTCTCAACTATGTTGTTTCATTCAGTAGTCCATGCAACCATAATATTCAAGGGGCCTGCTAGTAAAAAAAAGGACACAAATTGCATGACGTGAACTAATCTAACATTTGGGGGGTGTAAAATAAATAGAAAAAGATGGATCAAAGAATAGAATAGAAAATCATAAATGTAAACTCCTTTCAATTTAGACATATAAATTTCACAATGAGCCTTTCAAGTAACAAAGAAACAATAAAATGATACAATCCATAGACTATTCTGCACCCTTATATTCATTCATGGTGCTAATTCAAAAATGTACAACCATCAAACCTCAACAATCAGACAAGAACACATTACTAGCTCATCATTAATTCACAGATCAACAAACATAAAAGAATCTCATTTATAGATAGTTTAATGAAATAGCTTTTAATTCATAATATTCTACTGATTTGCATCAAGTAAGAAACACTTATGCACAACATTTACTCACATATGAATTGCTATGGTTCATCAACATTATCATTGAACAATATTCCAGAAATAATATAACTTGTATTGAAAATTTTGTATAGAAAATGTATCCAAGTGTATCTGCATAAACTGTAAAAAAAACTCTAAAAAATTGTAAACTATCTCTTAAGTCTCCTCTTAGGTGGCCAATCTTGCTTCAATGAGCTGAACTTTACAAAGTGGATAGAAATTCTATATATAAACCTATTTATCACTAATTTCTCTCATCAAAATCTAGATCCACAAATTATGGAGCGATTGGAACAATGTAAGAAGAGTGCCCATTTTGATCTTCAATTGTTGATTGAAGACTTTATCAAAACTTGCGTCCAAGAAGGGAAAGGAGAACTTGTTGAGATCTCTTGTTTGAACTAATTTCACAATCCAAGAAAATAGGAGAGGGAAACTATTTAGTTAATCATGCCTCCTTGATGTTGATCTATCAAAAGAACATGTGTGTGGTAACTTTAACTCTGCATTTTATGCTCCTCTATATACTCATCATAACTAGTGATTACTTGTTGAATCATTTATGTATCTAGCCCATCCACCCAACTATCTTAAAATTTTATTCTTATTAGCTCAACAAAGGCAAACTCTTTCATATCCTTAAGTTTGATGAGTTCCCTTCTGGCAGATTTGACCTCTTCTTTAACATCCATCAACCTATCCATTAAGAGATCATTGCCATCATTCCCCTTTTGCATAAACCTTTCAAATCTACTACTCCCTTTTTCCTTGAGTTTATCAAGGATGAGGCCATATTCCATAGGGATGTCTTCATCAACAAGTATGGCAATACTTTCTCCTAACTCTTCAACTTGTTCATTAAGATCTTTCCATGCTTTTTGCACTTCATTCCTGTAAGTAAAAATGAATGAGGACCTAAACCTAATGATGCTAATGGTTTTTTCCAAAAAATATGCACTGTCCCTTTCCAAGATGGATTTTTCTAACAGGGTCTTCTTGGGTAACTTATTGATGTCCTTCAGCCTCCTTGCATGCTTTGAATACTCTTCCTCTTGTTTACCAAGAGTTTCAGCATGTGTGACCATGCCATTAATAAATTCTAACGCTCCTTAATGAGCCCTACAAATTTCCACAAGAAAATCCTCCACTTCTTGGTTCATTCTATTAATCCTTCATTCCCACTTTATTCTTCATTTCCACCAGGTTATTTGCATCTTTCTTACTTAGCAAAATGGCTGTTTCAGGAGCAACAAACTCTAAAGAGATAGGGGAAGAGAATTCCCTCAAGAACTTATGCAATTGATCAACCTGTGACTTAATATCATCTTTCTTTTGCTTTTCCTAGATTATTCTTGACTTGGTAGAAGAAGCCACAATATCAATCAAGTTCAACTATTGGTTTTTGTTAGGCCTCCCTAAATTTAAAATACCCAATTGGTAATCACCTATTTGCATATCTTGCTTATCCTTGTCAAACATACGAACAACACATTCAACAAAAATTTCCCCAGGATCCGTTAATATGGTAGAATGGAGCAATCTATCCCTTTTCTTTGGTCTTTCCTTTTCAATCTCCTTTCTAACATCATCCCATTTAAGAGGTTCTGGTTGTAGTATCTACTTCTTCTCCACATTAAGTTTCAGCCATTTTGGGGCAGTAGGGGGAGTTATTACCTGAGTGGAAGAAGATGCGGTAGGGAAGAGAGGTTGCCAAAGTGTTACCTTGGGTTGAGAGTCAACCTCTTTTTGTTTCTCCTTCTCTGCTTTCTCCTTAGCCAATTTTTCAGCTTCAGCCTTTGCTTTTCTTTCTTGTTCAACTTTGGCCAGTCGGTCTTCTAATCTCCTCTCCTCCAACAATTGATCTCTTTGTTTCTCTAACTCCCCTACCCTGGCCCAAATTTTAGAAGCTTCTTGATCAATTTTGGCTTGTTCCTCTGCCTCTATCCTTTTTAGCTCCAATTATTCTTCTTTCTTCCTCTGAGCCTCTTCAACTGCTTTAAATTTAGCTTCAAGAGCTTCCTTTTCTCTCCTCTACTGAGCCTTCTCTTCCTCTAGCTCATGAATCTTTTGAAGCAAGGCTAACTTGTCTCTCTCTTACTTAGCCCTTTGCTCAGCTTCCCTTTGTTGTAGCAGCAGATCCTCCTTCTCCTTTTGTTGCCTTGCCAATTCTTCAGCCTTGCTAAAGCTTCCAATTCTTGTTGCTTGGAAAGCATATCAACTTTGGCCTTGGCTTCTGATTCTTGCTATTTTTCTAATTCTTCAGCTTGTGCTTTAGCATCAAATTATTTTTTAGCATCTTCAAACAACTTCCACTGATCCTCTAGGGTGAGAACATGTTCTTCTCCAAAATTTTGAGTAGACACATCTTTAACAATCTCATCAGCAGAATGTGTTTCTTCTGAATCTATGTATATGTCACGAATTTCAACCTCAAGCTCTTTTCCCTTCAGTGTTTATGCTTGTTCATGAAGGTTTCCTGTGGGTATTTCTTTTCTTGGCTCTTGAGTAAGGGCAGGTTGAGAAGAGGAACCTTCTCCAACAGTTGTAGCATCCATGCCTTGTGATTCATGGACCTCTTGAGCTGGTATTTCTAGAATAGCATCTCCTTTAGAGATAGGAGGAAGATATTCAAGTTGCTCTCTAGAGGCTGCCCTTCTCTTAAGCCTTTGATATCCTTTGGTGGCCCCTACTTTCCTCTTTTTTGAACCTTGAGCTTCAAGTTCTTTTATTCTCATGACCACCTATTGGATACTTCTATCCAATACGGTCCTAGAAATCTTCTTGATGTCAATGAATTGTTCTTCCTCCCAATGGATGGGGCCTAAGTCCTTGGTGCCAATATTTTTAGTCTCATATCCTAGATCCAAGGTCACACCATCATTTGACAATGTGTCAAGAATATCTTCATTTATTCTAAATACAATCATCCAAGGAATAGGAAGTCTTTCATAATTCATCCTTCTCACATCATACTCATCCTACAAATCCCACCAAAAATCTTCTAGAAAATTTAAGTGCTTCTCAAACACAGTGGGAAGCAACTTATTCATCTTATTCTTCGGGTCAAAATAATTCCTAGAGGTGTATAATCCCAACCTTCAGTGACTCAATTTATCACATACTATTTTTGTAGCCACGGTATGAGCACAACATTATTCTCCCAACTTCATCGGAAACTTGTGACATCTCGTTTTATGTTTGATAGAAAATTTACTATTAACTGCCAAGGCTTGGTACACAAACTCCATAAGAAAAATTATGTCACTACAACACCTTGGAAGTAGGTGAGGGTACCCATCAAATCCTACCAATCTAAAATAGGAGAACTTGGGGTATTGGATATACCAATTTCCCCACTCTACAATAATGACTATGGCATCCTTAATTAGTCTATATCCAACATCTCCAGTTAGCCTATTAATGATGACATAGAGGAAGGCATCTTTAACCCTTCTCCAGTGCAACTCTGATGTATGTAGGGTGAGTTGATCATAATTTTCCCAGGGTCTCTTCTATCCAGGAGCTTCCGCATAATTCCTATAGCATTCAATCTAGGGAAGATACCCATCCTTTTGTAGCATATATGACATAAGAAGTCATAAAAAAATTCTTTGTTTCTCTTACCCTTTGCATTTGTGTGGGTAGTCTAACAAAATCATTGTCCAATCAAATTGTTGTCTCCCAACCAGAATTGTCTCAATAAATTGAAACATCCATTCTTTGAAGCATGAGGAATCCCACTTCCCAAATATCCTAGACACCATCATGATTAAATCACCTATGTATTTTTGGAAATCTTCCCTTTTAAGTTGATCTGACACCTTGATTATGGACTTATTTTTTGTCTTTAACCATCTTTTGTTCATATGAGCTCTATTGACTTCCTTGTGTTTGCTAAACAATTGCAATGCCTCTGCCTCATTCAATAGCCTAGTATTTTGAGGGGTAGGTGCATTTAACATTAATTCATCATTTGTGGAGACAAGTCAATGATCACATTTCCTTGAAGATCAACACATTGCTTGGTTGTCGGGTTATAAGCTCTTGCTACCACAATGATAAGTTTTGGGCACTGGACTGAAAGTGGGAAGATGGTGACCTATGCCAATCTTGATTGAAAAATTCTCTCAGTCCTCCCAAACACATGTTCAGAGAAGGCATCATCAAACAAATCCTCACAGTTCAATGGGCCTAGATTGGTGTCTCTGACATTAGCCAACTCTGAATCCAATTTGCTTATAGTGACAGTGGGACTCTGATGTTTGTATCTCAACATGTATGGTAGTTGCTCCCCTTGATCCTCCTAGGCTTTGTTTTTTTGAAATTTCTATAGTCTTCCCTTCCATTTGTGACACTCCTATAGAGCCTCTTGACATCACTCAAATCCTGCATGACAACCCAAGATTAGATTTATATAAAAAGTATGAGAATTAGTATTAGAGAACTTACATTCCATATTACTTTGTCCTTCTTCATGTAATATCTACATACTTAGCAAAATTTATCATTCAATAGAGGTGGGACCAAGAAAAGAATATCATAGGAAAGAATTAATTATTGGCAAGGTCGGGGTCGGGAACATCATCGGAACTGGGACTAGAACAAAGTACATGTCGGGATTGGGACTGGAGTTGAAATGGTTATCGGGACTAGGACCAGATCAAAAATTGGACTTTATAAATTAGGGAGTTGTTATGCCTTGCATAACCACCCCATCTTTTGCCTTGTTCAAAATGGGTCCCCTTTTGTGTTTTATATTACTTAGTTGTTTTTGAAACAAAGTTTGGAGTCTACTTTTGCCAGTACTTTGTTTTTCTTTGTTTTCTCTGTCAGAATTGGAACCAGAGTTGAATTGGGTTCTGAAGGTTCTTTTGAGGCTTGTTTTTGGTTCTATCCTGGCGGTCTTTTCTTTGCCTTTGTTTTTGGTCTTCGGCAGAAGTGGACTCGGAGTGGGAATTGGGATGGTTGTTATCAAAATTTTCAAAATCAAATTCAATTCCGATCCTGCCTCCGCTCCCTTTTAATGTTTGTTTTGTCTCGGTTTTGTGTTTTGTTTTATTAGGTTGGTCTTTTACTTAACTTTTTGTTTTTGTTTTTTTTTTGTTTTTAGTTGTCGGACGCGGAGTTGGAATGGGAATAAGGTTTGGAAATTTTATGAGTTTAAGATCCTGTTTCAATTTTAGTTCCGTCCCCGCCAATTTTTGTCGTTGACTTTTTTACTGAAGTTGCACTGCAAACTAGTGTTCATTCTCTTACAGTTCCGACTCCGCCTTTATTGTGTTTTAATGCATTAATGGTGGTTGCCGATGTAGGTAGAAATTCGCATATTTTTCTTTATTAAGGGTTAAAGCAGATCATTATTGTTATTATCACAAGTCTGAGAGTGCGAAGAGCAATAGCAGAGTTCATTTGAGAAAATTGATCGAGATAGAGAAGGGATATTGGGTGCGAATCGATTCAGAAAGTTAACGTGGCTTTGTTTGCGTTTGAGGTAGGCATTTTATCTTTTTTGTTCGTTGTTTATTTCCTTGTTGTGTTTTGCTTTGTATTTGCTCGCGTGTTCAATCATTGTGTTTTAAAGCAATTTTATGATCATCGATGTGATTGAATGAGCAGGTTCTTGTTTTGGCTTGTTTGTTTTAATTTACATCTTTGTTGTCTTGTTTTATCGTGTTGTTTCTTTCTATTTTAGGGCATTATCGCTTTCACGTCTTAATTGTGATCACGTCGTGTCGTTTTTGATTTGTAGTAGATTAGATTAGATTAAAGGTTATTATGGCGTGAATTAGATAGGGAATTTACAGTGAGGTAGATTAGGGATTTTACAGTGAGTTAAGATAGATTAGATTTATTGTTTAAATTAGGGTTTCGTTATTTGGGAGAATGGTAGGGTTTTAAACCCGTGCCTTGGTTTTATTAAGTTTGTTAGATTAGGGTTTCATCGGTCTCTGTAATTACTTTAAATAAGATTTAAATAAATGGGCCCTAAAATACAATTGTTCCCCATGGTCATATGAGGGTAGAGTTTTTAAGCTCCTTTGCCATTTTATGGCGACCTAGGTTTAATCATGAAGTTATGATGAAAATGAATAAATTTGATGATGTCATGATTAGCATTGGCGGAGGCGGGATCGGAATTGATCCTGAACTTAAGAATTTTGTTTGCAAAGGTTATCAATTCTGTTTTCATCCCGTGTCCGGCTCCGCGTATTGTGGGAAGTCTTTTGTTGAAGTAACAATGACCAAATCGGAGGCGGAGGCAGAATGGAAATAGAATATGAAAAGTAAAATTCAAAGAAAACTAAATCCAATTTTTGTTCCGACCTCGGTTCTGATAATCTCCCCAACTCCGAATCCGAGCCTGTTTGTTATTAGGTGAAGTTCCTATATTGGTTTTTGCTCCGAGTCCGCCAGTTTTGTAAAAGCACTTGTTTTGAGCTTCTGTCTAGTTCTGACTCCGATGTATATGTAAGAGGTATTTTTTTAAAACATGTTTTATGATGATTTATTTGAAGGTCTAATTAGAGGTTTGCTTGCAGGAGATTTGAGAGATGTCAGGAATGTCAGGAAAGGTTGCTCGAAGGAATCAACCGGTTGGAAAATCAAACACAACACTGAAAATCAAGAAGGTGAAACCAGAACAACTACCTTATACATTAAGGTAAGATCATAGGAATCCGGTGGTGAAGGCGACCAAGGTGGAATCAGACTGGTCAGATATCATAGATACTAATCAAGGTAGAAAATGACAAGATGGAACTGATACAGAAGATCCATGATCTCGAGGAGGAGAAAGCAAGAAACCGAAGGGAAAAGGAAGCCCTGGTTGCTAGCAGAGGAGGCTCGACAAAAAGAACAAGAAGTTGAAGCTCTAAGGAAAGAAAAAGAGGCTGAAGAGCTAGTAAAGAAACAGCAAGCTGGGGAAGAAAGGGAAAATGCAAAGAAACTCATAGCCTTGGAAATGGAAAGGATAAGAAAAGAAAAGGAGGCTGAAGAGCTAGTTAGGAAGCAAAAAGAAGAGGCTGAAGCTACAAAACTTAAAGCTTTAGAGGAAGAATGGTTGGAAAGAGAGGCCTTAGAGAAAGAAAAGTTAGAGAAGGATCAGATGGAACAAAGAGATAGAGAAGAGGCTGAGAAGTTGGTGCAGATGCATGTGCTACAGGAGCAACAAGAAAAAACAAAGGTTGATTCTCAACTTGAGGTAAATTTTCAGCCATCCTCTATAGTTGTCGCTTCCTCTTCCATGATGATGACTACTCCTAGTGCTCCTACATGGTTAAAATTAGATTTGCAGAAGAGAGCTAGAACACCTCCTCAACCTCTTAATTCTGAGGACATGATGAAGGAGATTGAACAGGAAAGGCCTAAGAAGAGGGCTAAAGTTTTGCATTCTACCAGACTCACAAATAAAGGGGAGATAGTTGCTAAATGTGTCATGCCTATGATTGAAAAGGAGGTAGGGGATATGTAGCTCACATACTATCAATTGAGTACGGTTAACTTGGGAAGACCCACTAGAAATCAACAAATGAATCTGATTGATGTGGTGGCTTCAACGACAAAATCAAGGATGATCAAGGGAAAACAAAAGAAAGATGAGCTTAAGGCTCAATTGGATCAGTTACATTCATTCTTGAAGAGTGTCTCCTCTCCAAGGTCACAACTGGTTGCAGCAATTGAGACTCCGGTTTTATTAAGCAAAAAGGAGGTTGATGATTTGGTGCAAGTTAGAGGTAAGGTAGAGATGGTTGACAAATGGATAGACAAAGTGAACCGAGAGGTAGGTGAGGTTTTAGAAAAAGGGTCTGAAACCTACAAGGAGGCAGAGGGAGAAATAAAAGAGATGCATCAATATATTGAGGCATCCGAGAAGTTAGAAGAAGAGTACAAAGAGTATAGTGAAAAGTTAGAGAAGATAAATACATTTCCTTTGACTACGCTTCTAGAAGAATCTATACTCGAAGAGGATAACAAAGATTTTGTAGAAAAGACTTCTCGTATTCTTAAGTTTAGGACTGGCTTTTTGAGCAAGCATAAGGATGAGATTCAGGATGCAGTTAATAATTTAACTGAACAGTTGGAAGAGTTGGAAGCGGTTATGGCCATAATTGTAGATGTAAATGTAATGACCAAAGATGGCATGCCATTGAGTCAGGTTAGAGAGAAATGGAATGAAAGATTCCAAGGACTCATGCAGGAGAAAGATGATGGAGGAGACTTAGTGATAGATCGGCTTGTAGGAGTCAAAGAAGAAATAAAAGTTGCAGGGAGAGAGTTGACCAAGGTAAAAAGTATGAAAGAGTTTGCTGCAGTTGAGTTGGATCGCATCAAATTTGAAGATGACTAGATTGATGGGCCAGATATGGATATGCTACAACAAGTCTTCACCAGTTATGATGAGTTCATAGTGGATCCAACTTCACATGCATAAAATCCTGCATGCATGATGTTCTTCTTCCTTGCATGATGCATGATGATCTTCTTCCTTGCATGTTGCATGCATGCAACACTGATAGTCTTGAGGGCGCATGACTTATTTTTCTTCTATTTCTATCTTCTATTGTTAGATCAAATTGAATGCATAATGTAAGAACTCAAGATCAAAGTTGATCTGAGTTTACAAGAAAGTTGATTGTTCCTAAAAAGGTGGAAAGTCTAAGATAGAAGTGAAGTTTGAACTTCTTTTTTATATCTATAAATACCAGATGGGTATCACATTGTAAGGGTGGGCTAATTGAGAATTGGATTGGCTTACCTAGTGCTAGGAGATAGAATTTTATAGAGCTTTTTGTAGAGATACATTGTACCAGATCTTGTTTACAGTTAATAGAATTGTAGGTTTACGAAATATGGAGTTTACATTGAATTGTGTTGTTTGATAAGGTTAATGAGTTATAATCCACTTGAATGCCAGTGATTGTGCTGAAGCATGATAGTTTATTATGTGATGAAAGTCATTAGAAGAAACCAGGTTTAAAGATTATCTTGTTAAATTATCATTGAATTAAGGTTATTAAAGTTTGTTGATCTATAGTTTTGATGATGAATGAATGTGTGTTGTTTTGAAATCTTCGAAATACTTGTGATATGCGAATAATGGAATTGAATTAAGCACCTAAGATGTATAGGATGGTACATTTATACTATGGGTTGTGTCATGCTATGGTTTTTGTGATCGGTTGAGAAAACATTCATTGTTAGAGGTATATGTCTTGATATTAGATAAATTTAATTCATACTTGCTCATTTACCCCTTTGATCTATCTTTTTCTTTTATTTAAAACCCACTGATTTATAGGAACTATTTTGATAAAGAGAGTCATAGCTTGAATCCTTTGTTACCAGCACAGGCCCCTTGAATATTATTGTTGCATGAACCAATTGAGTGACATCAAATAGTTGAGAACCAACTACCAAGACCTTGGGAGTTAGGCCACTATAGGTTGTCTTTCTCTTTCAGGAGAGATAGAGTAGGAATATTATGTTTTAATGTTGTTTGTGTCATTTTAACCATCAACAAAAATTGGCGCTAGAAGGAGGGCCTGAAAGGACAAGCTGGCTCACGGAAGATATTTTTTACCAAAGGGATACGAGAGGGTTCTTAGATCCTCTACTAATCGTGAACTATTCAAAGAACTTCAAACCCTGGTTAGATCAAGACCTCATGCTCATAGGGTAGAAATACCTACATTACCATCACCGCTTACTCCACCAGGATTTCCACCAATTCCATCCACACCACCACCAAGTAGGCCTTTGTCACCACCAATTCGGCCTTTATCACCACCACCTTCCCAACCAATCCCACCAATGGCTTATTTTGTGGGTAATCCCTCCTTGTTAGGGACTATTCCAGGTGGATTCCATGATCTACTAAAGAACCTAGAGAAGTTCTATCCAAAATACATGCATGGAGAATCAAGAAGTGCAGAGGAACATATGCAAGCATTCAAAGATGCCTGCACGCAAGCTCAAGTTGCTCATCAAGATGTGGTATGTAGAATATTTCTTTACTGTTTAGGAGATATGGCATATAATTGGTATCTAAATCTGCCCCAAGGATCCATTCTGGGTTGGAATGATTTAGAGAATGCTTTTATTAATCAATTCAGGGTTTATGTAGACCCTGCAATACTATATCACCAATTTTCCACTATTAAAAAGCAGCATCATGAATCGTTGCCCTTGTTTAACACTAGGTTCCATAGAATGTATCGTAGGCTACAAGAGCCTTACCTAGTGCCAGAAGCCATGGCCATACAGGCATATCTGAGAGTTGTTGATCCTTTGATTGGTCTGTTCTTACAAAGAACCTATCAACCTGATGAGATTGACTCACTATCTAAGATTTATCATTTGGCTATCAAATTGCAACAGCAAACAAACCTGCAACCTGGAGGGCTGGGAGTATCTTTTTCTCCAATGAATTATCAAATGCCTAATCCATCGTTATACAACACTATCCCAGGGACATCTTATTCCCATTATGGACTTGTATCTGAGTTGCAAGCTCCACCAACTGTGCCCTTCTTTGGCAATAGCATGCATGATTCCTCACATCAATCTCCACAATAGCAACCTCAACAGCAACCTCAAAATCAATCACAACAAGGGGGAGGACCAACCCATGTCCATTCCCTAGCCATAGTTCAAAATGTGCAGAATGATCAAACTGTTCAACTTACAAGTGAAGTAGAGACTCTCAAAAAGACTCTCTCTCAGATGTCAAATGACATGGCATAGCTCAGACAAAATCCTCCCAATAATCAAAACCAGAATTACAACAATCAGGGAGGTTACAACTATCAGGGAAATTACTCTAATCAGAACACCAATAGGAACTTCCAGAATCAAAATTTCTCAAACCAGAATTATCAAAATCAAAATAGAGGATACAATCAGAGATTCAATAACAATAACAAAAACAATAGGCAGTGGAACACTGGGCCTAACAATGGAGGAGTTCCCCATAATTATCAAGCACGTGAAGAGAGATCAAATACTGCTAATGTTGCTTATTTAAATTTTATGACAAATTGGTGTAGGTTGCATAATACAGCAGATCATTCTGAGGTCAATTGCCCAGAAATGGAGAAGATGGTGAAGATTGCACAGGCTGATGCCCATCCTCAAGCAGGAAATTCTAATCAAGGCAATGGGCCAGCCAGCACCACCATGACTTATGAAACCATTGAAGAAAAGTATCAATTCCCTATGCAAGGGGATAATGAGCTAGAAAAAGATGTCTATGATGCTCAAGCCTTCCAATCTAAGGGTGGTCTCTGAGGAACCATAATAACGGGCCATTCACTACATCTGCACCCCCTAACAACATGGTTCCACCAAATCAAAATGCAGATAACAATCCACCCCCACCAAAGGGACCTTCCGATACTCAGAATAGAGGTAATCAGCCTTCTTTTCCTAAATATCAATTTAGGAATGATTCAGAGTTTGATTTTGTTGTAGAATTACAAAGGCAAAAGACATCACTATCCTTCTTTGATATCATGAAGTGGTGCCCAGCTCAAAGGGAGGTGGTATTAAAAGCTTTGGAAGAAACAAATGGCTTGAAAGGGAAAGGTAAGGTGACTCCCGCAAATGAGACAAATGCTGCTATGTATAAGGGTAAGACCAGTACCCCACCTTTCTTGTTAAGTTTGAGGATCTTCGGAAAGAATCTACACAATTGCTTATTAGATTCTGGAGCATTAGGGAATTTCATTCCTTTTTCGATTTGTAAAAAGTTAGGATTGAGTCCTATTCAAACCAATAAAAAGGTGGTTCAATTGGATAAAACCAAAGTTAATGTTGTAGGTGAGTTGAAGAACATGCATGTGTAGGTTGGATTAGATCCAAGGATCCAGACCTATATAGATATTCAAGTTGTTGACATCCCAGAAACATATGGGATGCTTTTAAGTCAAGAGCTAATGAAAAGCATAGGTGGATATCTGTCCTTGGACTTCTCGCACATGTGGTTACCATGGAAAGGGGTTGCCACTCAGATAAGAATTGAAAGTGAACCTAGGCTCAAACACATGATTACAGAGTATGATACTCCAAATGAAGTAGCATTCTTTGAGACTAAGATGGGTGTTTACAAGCAAGAAGAAGTCCTTACTTTCTCTGTAGCTGGTTCTGAGGATACACTATTCTTAGACCACACTGATTCAATGGTTCACATCAACCAGCAAGTTCTAATAAGAAAATTGCAACAAGATAGGCTGGTTTTAGGAATAGAAACTGATTTAAGTAATCTACTGCTTCCTAATTGGTGTAGAATACACTATCATAACCATTCAGAGTTGACATGTCAGTCATGCATAGATATTCTAAGGCATGTAGATCTACCCAAGCAAGAATCTCAAGAGGTAACTGAGACTCCCATCAATGAGTTCTCTTTCCAAGCTAAGGATGCAACTATTTTTACATGGATTAGTCTTGCTCAAAAAGAGGTTCCTTTACCAGTAGAACAGACTCAGGTCTTAGGGTTTTCAGATCAAAAAGAGGAAGTGGAAGTATCTCAGTTTCATTTTAATACCCCTATTCTAGATGCTTTACCAATACCAAAAGAGTTAATAGAAGATGAGTTAGATCCTGACTCAGCCCAAGAAATCACTCAAGAGGTAGTTGTTGAACAAATTAAGGAACTAGGAAAATCATTAACTGAACTTCTTCTCAACACAAATTTTGATAAACAGCAAAAGTTTGAGCCACCACATGTCATAAGTGGCAAAATCCCTGTAGTTTCTAAAAAGAAAGAGCTCCTAGCTAAAGACTAGTTATGGACTCTTAAATTTGATGGTTCTAAATCTAAAGTAGGAAGTGGAGCTGGAATTGAACTAACTAACCCAAAAGGGAAAACTTATTTTGCTTCTTACAGATTGCAGTTTGGTTGCACTAACAATGTGGCTGAATATGAGGCACTTGCAAAAGGACTTATGTTTGCTCATAAGAAGAAAGTAACTACTCTTACAGTAATGGGAGACTCTGAGGTAATTGTGAAACAGGTATGTAGCCAATACACTTGCCATAATAAAAGATTGGCTGCTTATAGGAATAGGGTTTGGAATTTAATAGAAGATTTTGATGCCTTTGGGATTACTCTTATTCCAAGGGAAGCAAATCAAATAGCGGATTCTCTTGTCGTTGCAACAAGTACATTAGAGCCGATGCAGAATTCAAATCTGAAGAGGTTTTTTGTGGAATTGATTTCAGTTCCTGCAATTCCTGATAATGTTAGACACTTCCAAGTGTTTAATGATGATCAACATATTTTGGCCTTTTTGGAGAGTTCTGATGTATTTCAAGGACAGATAATTGATGATGTTGATAGGGATCAAGGAGACTGGAATCCAAGAAGTGACAATATAGAAAGAGATAATCCAGAAGGGATAATGGATTTAAAGAGCAATAACATCCCAAAAGGGATGATAGCATTGGAGAGGATATTTGATTCAGAACCATGAGTTTATTAGAGAATGCCTACAAAGAGTGAAGGAGGCAAGTATGAATCCATTAATTTGACTCACTCAGGGGTAGAAAGGAATGTTCTTATAGGAAAGACTTGTCCTTAGGAAATAAAGGATGAGATAATCAAAGTTTTGAAGCAATTGCTTGGAGCTATGAAGATTTGAAGACTTTTGATACATCTATTATCACACATACGATTCCTCTTAAGCCAGAAGTCAAGCCATTTCACCAAAAGCAATGCCCAGTCAATGCATTAATCGAGCCACTAATCCAGAGAGAAGTACAGAAGCTTTTGGCTGCAAGAATAATTTTTCCACTTAGACACTCTACCTGGGTGGCTAATCTAGTTCTTGTGAGGAAGAAGAATGGGGAAATCAGGTTATGTGTGGATTTCAAAAATTTAAACAAAGCCTCTGAGAAGGACAATTATCCATTACCTTCTCTTGATGAAGTATTACAAAAGGTTAATGGATTTCAAATGATGTCTTTCTTGGATGGATATTCAGGATATAATCAAGTACTGGTAAGTCATGAGGATAGGATGAAGACTGCTTTCACTACAAAGTGGGGCACATTTGCCTACAAGAGGATGCCATTCGATCTAATTAATGCTGGTGCTACTTTTCAAAGAGCGATGCATGTAGCATTTAAAGACCTGATAGGAAAGTGTATAATCATCTATGTTGATGATCTGACCATCTTCTCTAAAAGTAGAGAAGATCATGTGGTTCATTTAGAGAAAGTACTAAAGAAATGTATTAGTTATGGTGTTTCTCTCAATCCAAAGAAATGTGTATTTAGAGTTTCTGAAGGGAAGCTTTTGGGTCACATTATATTAGAGGAGGGAATTTCCATAGATCCTAATTGAGTAGAAGCCATTTTGAAGTTGACAAGGCTAGGAAGTAAGAAGGAGATGAGATCTTTCTTTGGAAGGGTTAATTTTGTCGGGAAGTTTATAACAGGGTTTACAGAAATTGTTAAACCACTTAATGAAATGATGAAAAAGGATGCAAATATTGAATGGAGTGAAGAGGCTAAATATGCTTTCATGTAGATTAAACAAGCTATATCTGAGGCACCTATTTAACAAGCCTAGATTATCTAAAACCCTTTTACATCTATTCTTTTGCTTCTGAACATTCATGTGCAATAGTCTTGACACAGAGAAGTGAAGAGAATGAGGAGAGGCCTATTGCTTTTATGAGCTCTCCCTTTAAGAATGTAGAGGTAAGATATTCATCAATAGAAAAATAGGCTTTTGCATTGGTGCGAGCAGTGAAAAAATTCGGACACTACTTAATCCGAAGTCAAGTGATGGCTATAGTCCCAGATCCAGCTGTAAAGTCCCTCCTGATGCAAAGTGAACTAGGAGAAAGAAGAGGGAAATGGATGGCCATTTTACAAGAATTTGACTTGGAGATTCACCCAATGAGGCTTGTAAGAGGTCAAGGTTTGTCAAAGGTGATGGCTGAAGTGGACAGAAGTATAACTTGTCAACAATACACTGTTCAATCATTCACAAAAGATCCCTGATATACAGACTTAGTCTTCTTCCTCCTCAACAACAAGTGTCCAGAAGGGATGAATGCAACTCAAAGAAGAGCACTAAGGATGAAAAGCATCCATTATATGCTTAAAGGAGGATCAATCTATAGGAATAATTTCCAAGGAATCTACTTGCATTGTCTGGATCAGCAAGAAGCTAAACATGCTATAAATGAATTTCATGGTAGGCATGGAATAGGACATGGATCTGCCAATGCGTTGGCTCATCAGATTTTAAGGTCAGGTTACTATTGGCCTTATGTGTTTAGGGATGCGCATCAAAATTGCAAGACTTGTCATGTATTTCAAACTTCTGTATCAAGAGAAAGAAATCCTGTGATGCCCCTACAACCGATTTATGAGGTAAGGTCATTTTCCCAATGGGCACTTGATTTTGTAGGAGTGATTAATCCGAATTCTTCTGCAGGCCACAAATTCATCTTGACTACGATGGATTATTGCACACATTGGACGGAGGCCCTACCTTGCAAGAATAGTACCATGGAGGTGGTCATTAAATTTATGATAGAGAACATCACAACCAGGTTTGGAGTTCCATTTGCTCTGGTATGTGAGAATGGCCCTGCTTTTTCCTCCGCTGAATTTATTTCATAGGCTTATGAGCATAAGATTGTATTAAAATATTCTTCCAATTATTACCCTCAGGGGAATGGAGTGGCTGAGTCCACAAATAAGAATTTATTGGAAGTAATAAAAAAGTTGTTAGAAAGCAAACCTAGGGACTAGCATACCCAACTGAGATTTTCCTTATGGGCAGATCGAACTAGAATTAAAGCAGCCCTAGGTAATTCACCCTTTAAGCTAGTTTATGGCTAGGATCCAATCTTCCCCATACATTTACAAATACCTGTTATAAAATTTATGCAGGAGTTTTATAATAGGGATGATAGGATTGAGGTAAGACTGCTTAACTTATTGAACATGGAAGAACAAAGAAATGCTGCTTTGCAGCAATTCTCTAAACATCAGGTTGTTGTCAAGCGTTGGTTTGACAAAAGAGCCAAAGTGAAAGCTTTTAGAATATTAGACCTTGTGCTATTATGGGATAAGGCTAGAGAAAGGAAGGGAGACCATCAGAAATTCGATAGACTTTGGTTAGATCCCTACCAAATAGCTGAAATCTTAGGGGAGAATGCCTTTCGTTTGAGTACATTAACAGGAGAGCCTGTTCCATTACCAATTAATGGTTAGTTTTTGAAGCACTACTTTGGTGCATAGAAATTTTGGTGTTTTGAAAAGGAATGTACTATATTGTATCATATGTAATTAAGTTTTGTTTTTTAGTTTTTTAGGTTTTAGTCTTTTTTTTTCTTTGTTTTGTTTGTTTGTTATGTTTTGTCTTGTTTCGTGGGGGATTTTATTTTGCTCATCTCAAGTTAGGGGGTTGTTATTCAAAGCATACTACTAGTACTAGGAGAGAAATTGGTTTAGGTATTCTCATTATAATCATTGAAAAGGATTTTCATTCTAAAACTTATGTTTTATGATCATTTTAGTTTGGGTTGGAAAAGTTATTAAGGATAGAAGATGTATATGTGAATATCTTATGAATTGTGATCAAAGATCTGTCACCAAATTAGAAAAACATTTGCATGAGTAATTACCTATTTGTTTTAGAATGAATCTATCTATATTTCAAGTGAAAAATCAGATTCCAAAACTATCATGAAATCCATTATAATACTCAACCCACATTTTAGATTCATTGAATCTGAGTATTGAGAGATGCATAAAAGAATATCCATCCATAAAAAGAGAAAGAGAAAGAAAGAAAGAATAGCAAGCTCAATATCAAATGGGTAACCAAGTATCTCTATTGGGGCTATGGATGCCTATCTAGCAGTAGAGAAATGCTTTGAGAGCACTAGAGGTATCTCCGTCAGGGCTATGGATGCCTATCTAGTAGTGGAGCAATACCTAGGATTTTACTGCACGATAGTTAAAGGACTCAACTTATGTAGCTTGAAACTTAGGTATAGTTGTTTACAAGCAGAGAAAGTAGCTACAAAGAATGGTGCACAATATAGGCACACACTTAGATTTAGAAATAACTCATGAGCACATAGCATCTGAGATTCAAACTCGAGATTATCCTACAAATATCTGATCTCATTCAAGGTAAGGTGTTTATAAGCCAAGTAGTTTTTGGGTGACTAAAATTTTCTTTGGGTATTTTGAAAATAGGTAAACTATTTTCCCAGCTGAGTCGCCATTTGTTATGCCTTGCATAACCACCCCATCTTTTTCCTTGGTCAAAATGGGTCCCCCTTTGTTTTTTTTTGTACTTAGTTGTTTTTGAAACAAAGTTTGGAGTCTACTTTTTCCAATACTTTGTTTTTCTTTGTTTTCTCTGTCGGAATCGGAACCGGAGTTGAATTGGGTTCTGAAGGTTCTTTTGAGGCTTGTTTTTGGTTCTATCCTGATGGTCTTTTCTTTGCCTTTGTTTTTGGTCTTCGACGGAAGCGGAGCCGGAGTGGGAATTGGGATGGTTGTTATCAAAATTTGCAAAATCAAATTCAATTCCGATCCCGCCTCCGCTCTCTTTTGATGTTTGTTTTGTCTTGGTTTTTGTGTTTTGTTTTATTAGGTTGGTCTTTTACTTAACTTTTTGTTTTTGTTTTTGTTTTGTTTTTAGTTGTTAGACGTGGAGTTGGAATGGGAATAAGGTTTGGAAATTTTATGAGTTTAAGATCCTGTTTCCATTTTAGTTCCGTCCCCACCAATTTTTGTCGTTGACTTTTTGATGAAGTTGCACTGCAGACTAGTGTTCATTCTCTTACAGTTCCGACTCCACCTTTACTGCGTTTTAATGCATTAATGGTGGTTGCCGATGTAGGTAGAAATTGGATATTTTTCTTTATTAAGGGTTAAAGCTTATCATTATTGTTATTATCACAAGTCTGAGAGCGCGAAGAGCAATAGCAGAGTTCATTTGAGCAAATTGATCAAGATAGAGAAGGGATATTGGGTGTGAATCGATTTCAGAAAGTTAGCATGGCTTTGTTTGTGTTTGAGGTAGGTCTTTTATCTTTGTTGTTCGTTGTTTATTTCCTTGTTGTGTTTTGCTTTGTATCTGCTCGCGTGTTCAATCATTGTGTTTTAAAGCAATTTTATGATCATCGATGTGATTGAATGAGCAGGTTCTTGTTTTGGCTTGTTTGTTTTGCTTTAAATCTTTGTTGTCTTGTTTTATCATGTCGTTTCTTTCTATTTTAGGGCATTGTCACTTTCACGTCTTAATCGTGATCGCGTCGTGTCGTTTTCGATTTGCAGTAGATTAGATTAGATTAAAGGTTTTTATTATGGTGTGAATTAGATAGGGAATTTATAGTGAGGTAGATTAGGGATTTTATAGTGAGTTAAGGTAGATTAGATTTATTGTTTAAATTAGGGTTTCGTCATTTGGGAGAATGGTAGGGTTTAAAACCCGTGCCCTGGTTTTATTAAGTTTGTTAGATTAGGGTTTCGTCGGTCTCTGCAATTACTTTAAATAAGATTTAAATAAATGGGCCCTAAAATACAATTGTTCCCCACGGTCATATGAGGGTAGAGTTTTTAAGCTCCTTTGCCATTTTATGGCAACCTAGGTTTAATCATGAAGTTATGATGAAAATGAATAAATTTGATGATGTCATGATTAGCATTGGTGGAGGCGGGATCAGAATTGATCCTGAACTTAAGAATTTTGTTTGCGAAGGTTATCAATTCCATTTTCATCCTGTGTTCGGCTCCGTGTATAGTGGGAAGTCTTTTGTCGAAATAACAATGACCAAATCGGAGGCAGAGGCGGAATGGAAATAGAATATGAAAAGTAAAATTCAAAGAAAACTAAATCCAATTTTTTTTCCGACCCCGGTTTCGATAATCTTTCCGACTCTGACTCCGAGCCCATTTTTTATTAGGTGAATTTCCTATATTGGTTTTTGCTCCAAGTCCGCTAGTTTTGTAAAAGCGCTTGTTTTGAGCTTCTGTCTGGTTCCGACTCCGATGTATATGTAACAGGTATGTTTTTAAAACATGTTTTATGATGATTTATTTGAAGTCCTAATTAGAGGTTTGCTTACAGGAGATTTGAGAGATGTCAGGAACCTCAGGAGATGCTACTCGAAGGAATCAATCAGTTGGAACATCAAAGACAGCAACGAAAATCAAGAAGGTGAAACCAGAACAGCTACCTTATACATTAAGGTATGATCATAGGAATCCGGTGGTGAAGGCGAGCAAGGTGGAATCAGATTGGTCAAATATCGAAGATACTAATCTAGGCCAGTATAGTTTTGAAGAATTACATGAAGAGACCTTTGTAGAAAGGGAAAAATTGACAAGGAGAACTCAAAGGATTGTTGACTCCGGTCTTGCAAATATCACTATGTTTCCTTTATCAGTTCAGTGTCCGAAGTTGATATGTGCAGTGGCTAGTACTTATAATCTAGCTACAAGATTATGCATGGATTCACAGAATAATGTGATTATAGATCTTACTCCACAGATGTTCCAAAGCATATTTAATGTTCCTAATCTCAAGAAATTGGTGCAGCTAACTGTGGCTGAGGCATTGGAGAAATATAGTAAGCACAAAGACTCGAATAAGTCTCATTTAAACAAAAGATGGTTAAGCACCAAGAAGAAGTCTTTAAGCAAGCTGGCAGACTAGCCAAAGAGGGTAGACTTCAAGAAGGAGATATCTGATTTGATATTGATGTTGTCTAGAGTATTTCGGAAGAGGGATGCCTTCCATTTCAAGGAATGGATGTTCCATTTTATTCAAGTGATCTTTCAGGGTGATTATCAATTTGATTGGTCAATGATTGTTTCTGATGCCATACATGATTAGCTCACAAGGGTCAGACAGACCAAATCTTTCTTCATGACTTCATATGTGGTCTATGCTGCAGCAAGAATGGGGATTTTCCCAGGATTAAACAGAGTAGGTATCATGGGAGTCTTGGATGGACAAAGGAAGGTATGGGAACACTATGATCAATTATCTCTTTAGGTTGCTGAGACTCACTTCAGAAGAGTCAATGATGCATTTTTAGATGTGGTTATCAACCAGTTGAGTGGAGATGCAGGATACAGGTTAAGCCAAGAAGCTATGGCATTCATTTCTGAATGGGGAAGTTGGTACATCCAATACCCCAAATTTACATACTTCAGATTGTTTGGTTTTGAGGCTCATCCCCATTTACTTCCAAGATGCTACAACAATAGAATAGTGCTTATGGAATTTGTATATCAAGCCATTGGATTTAATACTAGATTTGGGATGAAGCACAAGATAGGATGCCATAAATTTCCCATGAAGTTGGGGGAATATGGCTGTCAACACTTGAAGGCAGCAAAGGTGGTTTGTAATGAGTTGATACAATTGAAATTGGGATTGTATACAGCTCGTAAGTATTTTGATCCAAAGAAGAAGATGTATGCTTTATTACCTTCAGTGTTTACAAGACATTTTAATTTCTTTGAGGATTTTTGGTGTGATAGGCAAGATGAATATGACTTAAGGAAGAAGAATTATAAGAGATTATCAGTCTCACTTATGGTAGAGCTGAGTATTAAAGATAATGTTCCTGACACTTTGGTGGATGATGGAATTGTATTAGATCCCTCATATGAAGCTTTGAAGATTAGCACCAAAAACCTAGATCCAATAGACTGGAATGAGGAAGAAACGATTGATATTAAGAAACTAGGAAGGACAGTCTTGGATAGAAGTGTGCAATGGTTGTTGATGAGAACTCAAGCTCCTCAGGGACCAATCCTCAAGAAAGGTAAAGGGTATAAGAGGATTAAAAGAAAGGCACCTTCCAAGGAACCATTAGAATTCTTTCCTCCTGATGTTGAAGAAACAGAGTTGGAGGTAGTCAATGAAGAAGAAGAGACACCCGAGGGAGATGTTCCAATTGAATCTTCTATTTCTATGCCTACATTGGGTGAGTCATCTGCACAAGCCCCACTCACAAGAAAGAAAAGTAAAGAAGTTCAAGGAGTACTTTATGCCATGGCTGAAGCTACTAAAGGGAAAGAAGTGGAGGAAGACTTGGTAGAAATTGAGACAGACTCGGATGAAACTCTGTTAGAGAAGGACTTGCAAGAAAACGTGCCTCTAGATCATATTATTGAGCAGGTTCTTATATAAGAAGAACAATGGAAACAATTTGAAGATGCTACCAAAGAATCTGATGCAAGGGCTACTACAGAGAAACAAAAGAAAATGGAGGCAAAATTACAAGCTGATGCTTTACTTCAACAGCAACAATCAAAGGTAAAATAAGTTGAAACAAAGACAACAACTGATACAATGGAGGAGCAAATGAGGCTACGAGAGCATGAGATCAAGGTCAAGGCAGAAAATGACAAGCTGGAACTAATATAGAAGATCCATTATCTCGAGGAGGAGAAAGCAAGAAACCGAAGGGAAAAGGAAGCCCTGGTTGCTAGATTGAAGCTTGCAGAGGAGGCTCGACAGAAAGAACAAGAAGTTGAAGCTCTAAGGAAAGAAAAAGAGTTTGAAGAGCTAGTAAAGAAATAGCAAGCTGAGGAAGAAAGGGAAAAGGAAGAGAAACTCATAGCCTTGGAAATGGAAAGGATAGAAAAGGAAGAAACTGAAAGCATAAGAAAAGAAGAGGAGGCCAAAGAGCTAGTTAGGAAGCAAAAAGAAGAAGAGGCCGATGCTGCAAAACTTAAAGCTTTAGAGGTAGAACAGTTGGAAAGAGAGGCCTTAGAGAAAGAAAAGTTAGAGAAGGATCAGATGGAATGAAGAGATAGAGAAGAGGCTGAGAAGTTGGTGCAGATGCATGTGTTGTAGGAGCAATAAGAAAAAGCAAAGGTTGATTCTCAACCTGAGGTAAATGTTCAGCCATCCTCTATAGTTGTTGCTTCCTCTTCCATGATGATGACTGCTCCTAGTGCTCCTACATGGTTGAAATTAGATTTGCCGAAGAGAGCTAGAACACCTCCTCAACCTCTTAATTAGGAGGACATGATGAAGGAGATTGAACAAGAAAGTCCTAAGAAGAGGGCTAAAGCTTTGCATTCTACCAGACTCAAAAATAAAGGGGAGATAGTTACTGAATGTGCCATGCCTATGATTGAAAATGAGGTAGGGGATATGCAGCTCACAGACTATCAATTGAGTACGGTTAACTTGGGAAGACCCACTAGAAATCAACAAATGAATCTAATTGATGTGGTGGCTTCAATGACAAAATCAAGGATGATCAAGGACAAATAAAAGAAAGATGAGCTTAAGGCTCAATTGGATCAGTTACATTCATTCTTGAAGAGTGTCTCCTCTCCAACATCACAACAGGTTGCAGCAATTGAGACACCTATTTTACTAAGAAAAAAGGAGGTTGATGATTTGGTGCAAGTTAGAGGTAAGGCGGAGATGGTTGAAAAATGGATAGACAAAGTGAACTGGGAGGTAGGTGAGGTTTTAGAAAAAGGGTTTGAAACCTACAAGGAGGCAGAGGGAGTAATAAAAGAGATGCATCAATATATTGAGGCATCCGAGAAGTTAGAAGAAGAGTACAAAGAGTATAGTGAAAAGTTAGAGAAGATAAATACATTTCCTCTTACTATGCTTCTAGAAGAATCTATAATCGAAGAGGATAACAAAGATTTTGTAGAAAAGAATTCTCGCATCCTTAAGTTTAGGACTGGTTTTTGAGCAAGCATAAGGATGAGATTCAAGATGCAGTTAATAATTTAACTGAACAGTTGGAAGAGTTTGAAGCGGTTATGGCCATAATTGTAGATGTAAAAGTAATGACCAAAGATGGCATGCCATTGAGTCAGGTTAGAGAGAAATGGAATGAAAGATTCCAAGGACTCATGCAGGAGAAAGATGATGGAGGAGACTTAGTGATAGATCGTCTTGTAGGAGTCAAAGAAGAAATAAAAGCTGCAGGGAGAGAGTTGATCAAGGTAAAAAGTATGAAAGAGTTTGTTGTAGTTGAGTTGGATCGCATCAAATTTGAAGATGACTGGATTGATGGGCCAGATATGCTACAACAATTCTTCACCATTTATGATGAGTTCATAGCGGATCCAGCTTCACATGCATAAAATCCTGCATGCATGATGTTCTTCTTCCTTGCATGATGCATGATGATCTTCTTCCTTGCATGTTGCATGCATGCAACACTGATAGTCTTGAGGGTGCATGACTTCTTTTTCTTCTATTTCTATCTTCTATTGTTAGATCAAACTAAATGCATAATGTAAGAACTCAAGATCAAAGTTGATCTGAGTTTACAAGAAAGTTGATTGTTCCTAAAAAGGTGGAAAGTTTAAGATAGAAGTGAAGTTTGAACTTCTTTTGTATATCTATAAATACCAGATGGGTATCACATTGTAAGGGTGGGCTAATTGAGAATTGGATTGGCTTACCTAGTGCTAGGAGATAGAATTTTATAGAGCTTTTTGCAGAGATACATTGTACCAGATCTTGTTTATAGTTAATAGAATTGTAGGTTTATGAAATATGGAGTTTGCATTGAATTGTGTTGTTTGATAAGGTTAATGAGGTATAATCCACTTGAATGCCAGTGATTGTACTGAAGCATGATAGTTTCTTATGTGATGAAAGTTATTAGAAGAAACTAGGTTTAAAGATTATCTTGTTAAATTATCATTGAATTAAAGTTATTAAAGTCTATTGATCTATAGTTTTGATGATGAATGAATGTGTGTTGTTTCGAAATCTTGGAAATACTTGTGATATGCGAATAATGGAATTGAATTAAGCACCTAAGATGTATATGATGGTACAGTTATACTGTGGGTTGTGTCATGCTATGGTTTTTGTGATCGGTTGAGAAAACATTCATTGTTAGAGGTATATGTCTAGATATTAGATAAATTTAATTCATACTTGCTGATTTACCCATTTGATCTATCCTTTTCTTTTATTTAAAACCCATTGATTTACAGGAACTATTTTGATAAAGAGAGTCATAGCTTGAATCCTTTGTTACCAGCACAAGCCCCTTGAATATTACAGTTGCATGAACCAATTGAGTGACATCAGACAGTTGAGAACCAACTACCAGGACCTTGGGAGATAGGCCACTATAGGTTGTCTTTCTCTTTCAGGAGAGATAGAGTAGAAATATTTTGTTTTAATGTTGTTTGTGTCATTTTAACCGTCAACGGGAGTTCCAAATCTCACCTCCATTATGGTTATTCTTCCACTGGAGTAAAGGATGCTTGATAGCCGAAAGTCCATCTGGAGAGGGTTCAGAACTGGATCTAGAGCATTTCAAATATGGGTTTATGGATTAAATCAATTCCTAAATCTGACTTTGCCCTTTATCATCAAGCATGACATCACCTTACATAAGCACTCAAAATGATTTTTAAACAAGGTCACATGATGAGTTGAGGAGGCTTAAAAAAATTGCATAAATCAATCCTTCAGATGACCAAGGGAAACCATTAGCTAGGGCACGATTTTAAATTAAAATGGCATACAAACAGTAGCTTACTTAGCCAGTCAACTTAGAGAATTAGGGTATCAAAAAATCATGTGAAAATCATTGAGTCAACACACAAAAAATATTTGGGAGAGTCACTCAATAGATCGGAGACCCTATAAGAACCCCCAAATCCTCTCGAAAATGACACCCCAAACAAAGCTAGGGCATGGTAGTATAGAAGCGACCAAACATGAAAATGATCACAATGAGCAAAATGAAATAGAAAAGACACAAGAGAAAAGAAAAAAAAAAAGAGAAAGAAAAACAAAACAAAGAACAAAAGAAACACCATGAAAATAGGTGAAGATCCATGAGAAATCTTGTGAACGCGTGAAGAACACAAGGCAACAAAAAAAATGAAAATGAAAAGCGAAACGAAGTGAGGGAAAGTCCACCTACCGCAAACGCTACCCAACAGGGTGAAATTTGATCCAATCTGCATGCAAATACTTGCTTTCTAATCAAAATTGTGCTCCTCTCTCTCAATTTTGGCTCTGGTTTTCTATTACAGTTTAAACAATAATAACAATGAGAAAATTAATCTTAATTAAGGTTAAGAATTTGATTTCATGCATGTGGAGGGCCTACAATTAATGCCATTAATGTGGTTGGTCGGGCACAGGATCATGGTGGGAACAAACACACAACCATTGTGGAACTGAAGTAAAGTGGAGAAAAAGAGCGGGGGCAAGATCGGGATCGAAATTGGTCAGGGAACTTTTGAGAAGTTCCCGATTTGCTTCTGGTTCCAGTTTTGATTCTGACAAAGATAAAGAAACACCAAAATGATAAGGGAAAACAAAGGAAAAGAATCAGAACCAAAGTAGCCAAACCCAAAAAAAACAAAAAATAAAAAACACAAAAGGTGGGTGCGGGATCAGAATGAGAATAAAACTAGGAATTTATCAAATTTTCAAGTTTGGTTTCGTTTCCAGTTCTGGTTCTGCCAAAGGCAAAGAAAAAAACAAACAAACAAAAAAAAACAAAGGGGGTTTGCAACCAAGACTGAGCTTATCCAAAGTCAAAATGAAGCAATGAGAAATGAAAAATCACAAGGAAACAAAATGGAAGCACAGTCGGGATCGAATCAGGACATAGAACCTATGCAAGTTCCATGTTCAGGTTTTGTTCCGGTTCTGGTTCTGCCAAAACAACAAAAAAGACAAAAGACTTAGGAGAAAAGAACAACTCCTAAGTCCCAAACAAAAATACCAAAGACAAGAAACAAGGGGGACCCATTTTGACCAAAGTAAAAATGGGGTGGTTATGAAAGGCATAACACTTAGCATCATCATTTGTCTCATAATAATCATACAATTCTTGCATCCCCCATGCCGGATCATATCACACCCACTCATTGTGAATGGGTAGCCTCAATTTCTTGTATACACCCTCCAAGGTGACCATCGCCTCCCTTGTCGGTAAATGGAATCTTCTCATCTCTAAGTGCCACCACTCTACTAGTGTTGTCAGCATCCTCTTGTTTGCCCTAATCATAGGCATATAGGTCACATAAAATAAACCTAATTCCAAAAGTGCTTGTCGCTCCTCCTTGTCCAACTGATCTCACAATCAAAACACATTTTTCCTTGACTCATGAGTATAAATCAAAGGTAGATGCTCTTGAAATCACCATGCAACCAATAATATCAATCCTAGACTTTCAATTGACCAATGAAATCTAATTTGACCAAGTCGAAATTTCCTATTATGGGGCAAGTTTTTAACCAGTCAATTGCATCACAATTTTACCAAATGTGTCACACATATTCATAACTAGCTTGCAACTACAATTGTGTTGCTCACCTAATGCATGTGTCGCTTCATACAACACATGTGTCACACCAAGTCATTTGTGTCCCTCTCGACCACATATGCAACTCAAAAAGTAAATTGTGTCACACAAATTTATGTGTCACATCACAAATGCTTGTGCCCCTACCCTAATGCAATTGCATCACACCGAGACAATTGCAGCGAAAGAATTATTGAATGCATCAAACACTAATTCAATTGTGCCACAAAATTATGCGACGTGATTGTTTGATAAATTATTTCATAGGCTAAATGCACTTTAAACGAAAAAATTAAAAGTTGATCTAGTAGTACATACCTGAGGGGTGCTCCCTTAGGTCAATGGTAGCTATGGATCTAATACACATGGTGGGTGGCCTCTGGAATAGGTGATATTCTCCTTGACTAATCACTATGAGCTCTCAAAATTTCTACATTTGAATTTTGAAAATGACCCTTTTTCAAACTCAAATTGCCATTTATAGGTTCAAAATTAGGGTTTTTGACTTGCCTTGCCTACTGGTCGCACCTTTTGAAGCCCTTGACCTTGTGTTGCTCACAGACCTAGGACATTTTTCAGTGTCTACATTTTTCCCCTCTTTGAAAGAATGTGATTTGAGTATTGTATCAAAGAATGAAAATGAAAATAAGGTTCATATCATGCCTCAGCATGCACTGGCAGTGACAAGGTATAGGTACACCCCCTTAGGAAAATTTGACAAATTTTCCTAAATTTCCAAAAATTTGGAAAATTGTCTCGATAAGACAAATGGATGACCAAGAATGTGATGGTGAAGATGGAATCAAGTTGAAAGATTGATAAAGTGATCAAATTCAAGGTCAAGGGCTTCAAAAGGTGCGACCAATAGGCAAGGCAAGTCAAAAACTCTAATTTTGAACCTATAAATGGCAATTTGAGTTTGAAAAATGGTGACTTAGACTTTCAAGATTTTGATGATTAGGTGTTCACTTTTGAACCTACTAGACTTGCTTCTGACTGACTTACCAAAGGTTGAAGGTGATGATTGATTTTATTACGAGTGATAAAAGTCGTGGGTGAAAGCGGGATGAAATGGATGCACCATTTTGGGTTTTCAGATATTTTGAGGCTATTTTTGGTATTTTTGAAGTGTTTTGCAAATGTTTGTGGTATTTTCACATTTTTCAATGTTTTTGGTATTTTCAAGATTTATGACGAAGAGACTAACTTACAGACCTATCCTAGGGTTCTCGGGAGCTGATCCATAGATTAGCCTTGCCTACGTTATACACACAAAGACCATGTAGTTCAACTAACGACAGACTTGACTCAATGATGAGATAGATGGGAAAATGGATTGCCATTTTATTGCGATGGACACCTAAAGGAATGACCTAAATGTCTCGGGGGATGATCAAAGATCAACCTTGCCTATGTTCAAGCTCAAAGATGACGTAGTTCAGACGAAAATTGAGTTGACTGCTGATGAGAAAGATGGGCAAACGGATTGCCATTTTACTGCGACGAATGCCTAAAGGACTAACCTAAATGTGAAATAGATGGGAAAATGGATTACCCTCCTTCTAGTGCCAAAATGTGAACCCCTAAACCTGAAAATGCACAAGAACCAAAAACAAGGTTAGATTGTTAGGTCAAATGCATACAAGCATGAGAGATTCCCCATGAAATCCATCTATTTAATTTAAACTAGGAAAATGAAGAACACAATATGGAAAAGCATATAAATCATAATTAAGCAAATAGAATTAAGATCCCATGGGGGAATTGGTGCCAATTGAATGTTGAAATTGGCCCTTTCCCAACTACTAAGCTGCAATGTGAGTGATTGTGAAATGGTCAAATCTCCAAAAGAGATTTGAGCATAACCTTACTATAAATTGTGAAAATGGTGAATGATTGAGTGAAAATGGGTAAAATTAGCTCTCAATGTGAAGAGAGTAACTTTTCATGAGATTGTGGATGAATAATGAGGAGAGAAGTCTCCAATTTATAGATTTCAATTTGGAAGAGAAAGCAAGATTTGAGCAATGTGGGACTAACTTTCAATCCAATGGTTGAATGCCACTTGTCACCATGTGAATGGTTGATGGTTGTGCACATTTTGGCCAAAGTGCCAATAAATGCAATTAGTTTGAATTTGAATTTGTGAAAAGAATTGTTGAAGAGGGAAGGGAAATGAAGTTAATGTCACTTGGATCAAGGAAAAGGACTTGTAAGAGGCCTTAAATGCCTTGTTGGAAGGACCAAGTCCACTTGGCCTTTTTGAATTCAAATTGAGGGAATATTCCCTTTTGCCATGTGAGGAAGAAATAGAGAAATAAATAAATCAAAGTAATTGATTTATTGTGCAAGTTGCATTCTCTAGAGGATTTTAGTGAGAGGGATTAACTTAATCAAGGTTTTGATTAATTTAATAGGAGATTTGATGATTTGACAATTTTGACTCAAATAGGTAAATTAATTTAAATCAAAATTGAGAGGAAATGATTTATTTAAATAAATGATTTGATTTATTTAACTAAGGATGAATATGTTAGATTAAATCAAATAAGGTTTAATTTATTTAATTTAATAAGAGGGCTTTAGAGATTTTAATCAAATAAAATGATTTATTTAATTAAACAAAAATATTAAGGTTAATTAAATTAAATTAATTAATTTAATCATAGGAGGAGGAAGACTTAATTAAATGAATAATGATTCTTTACATTAAGAGACAAAATTATGATGAAATGTTGAGAGTATGATTCCAGAGGAATGTTGTTAGTAATCAGGATCAAGTGTGCCGAACCGAAAATATACATTTTCCATGTCTACAGTAATTTTATAGAAATAAAATTTACAAGCCTATTCAAATTCATTTTTTTGATCAATATAATTCTACGAGTTACATAAAAAATAAAATTTCTTTCTCTCTTTGTAATAGGTGTTTTGGTTGTAGGTAATATCTAGGAGCTATGGGATTAAACAATTAACTCCAATAGTCTAAAGATGTGTTTTTTTTTTAATTTCGAGTATGCTCTCCATTAGTTTTGCACACTTTTATTGTTGATTTAAAAAATGTCATAATAGTGTCAAGATCTCTCTTACTTTTCTAACTAGGTAATTTTTCTAACATTTCAAATACATTAAGGCCTTGATCTTCAAATTTTTTTCTAGTGTCTTCCTTCTTTCCCAAAAGCCTATGTATAGTATTTTTATTTCATTTTTTATCCATTCATCTAAATATGAAACAAATTATATTTTTATATTCTAGACTTTAATTTATAGACATTAAAAATAAATTGATTAGTTTTTTAAAAAATTGGGGGATTATGCTCGAATTTTCATTTTTAAGGATGTCTTATTTGAAAACTAGTATAAAAATATATATTTATTAAAAATTAGTAGAAAAATCAAGCATAAACTACATAATGTGAACTCATTTTGCATTGAAGAAATTTATGAAATACTTTAAAAATGTCAATATTTTAGGAGCACATTGAATGCTATATTATATTTTTATGATAAAAATAAGAGCACTTTGTGTTCTTCCCTTATTTCAACCTCTTAATACCCATCATTTAAAAAATAGTTTAAAAACTAGATTCTAAGCACTATAAATCATGTTCTTCTCACATCTTCAAATTTTGAGAATGACTATCATCAATTTATCATCCAAGATTATTTTTTATTGATTTTAGAATAAAAGTGACCAATTTTGACCTCTTTTTGACCCCATTTCCATCCACATACTCCTTCATGTTCATTCATTAACTTACAAAAGTATACAAAAAATACTTTCCTAAGTATTCATCTCAAATTGCTTTCTCGTAAAGCATCCTACTATCATAATTAGTGTCCTTGATTCATATGGATCAAATATTTTTTTAAACAATAGGCATAAGACTATATATTATATTATATAAAAAGAGGTATTTACATAACTAATCCATTATAAATAAAATCTTCCCTGATGCATATTACATTAAATAAAATTAGCAATAGTCACGTTGTTGAAGAACTGCCAACCTACTCCTCCATATGACATATTTCTTTTGAATTTTCACCTTGTTTCTCTTGGGGTGAAGAAGCAACATGAACTAGCTGTGAAATTTGGGGATTTATATCATGAATGAATATATTGTATCATTATTATTCTTACATTACTAATTTAAAAATATGTGTAGTATATCAATTCTACCCACAATACAATTAACACATTTATGTAACATATCTAGATAATATTGGATATGTGTAAATTGTTGATCATCTATTTTTTAGTTTTATGCAAATATGTACCAATATAGGAAGCCTGCAAGAGTGGAGCACAACTTATAGAGAAACCTCCAGGATTTTAGAAGTCATATCTTCTTTGTTAAGAATAGGTTTTTTACACCTTGCATAACATTAGATTAATTTAGTTATGTAAAATAAATAAATATTTATTTGTGGTGCATCTAGGATATGTGTTTAGCCACATTAAATATTTATTTGGGTCCACTTATAAAGTTGTGGGTTAGATATTTTATGTATGAGTTACACATAAAATAAAATAAAAAAATGTTGGAAAACTTATTCACAAAAAGTAAATGTGGGGTCAATAATTTTGTGTACTGATTTTTTGAGTCACACGGGTTTACCTTACCATTTGGTTGTATTTTTGTGAGGTTGATTCTATAAAATAAAAATAAAATTAGTAATTGAGGTTGGTTGTTGGTGGTTTTGGCTTGGTTTTCATTGTATTGAGTATTGTTCTAAGAAATAAAAATTTGAAGCATGGCATGGGTTGCGTGGATTCATGCTTAGACACATGGAGGATGCATTGGAAAGACTTGATATTTTAGAAGTGTTCATAAGGACTCTATAATTGCATTGTAATGTTTCATTATTGAATATTACATTGAGTGTGGATTCTTTTAGAGGCTAGGTTTTTCCCTCTAAAGGCTTTCCAAGGGTATACCTTGTATTATCGTGATATTTTTGGTTATTTTGTAAGCTTGCATGCATTATTTTATCTTATGAGGTTATGTAGGAAATGGATTGATCATATTATGTGGTTTTCCTAACAAGTGGTATTAGATCCATGGTTGCAGCTATCAAGATTTAGAGATCCCTATTTTGGTATAACTCATGTATGAGAAGATCTGTTGTAAAATTTAAGCCCTAAGAATGTATGAGATATTTTAGAAATTTCAAGGCATGAGACATACTTTGCAAGTTTTTATTTTTAAAATATAGGGTTTTAGGGTTAAAAATTTGTGATCATTCTTATAAATATGGGGTATTTTCTATGTGATCACCATGAATATTTTTAGTGAAATTTTCAAAGATAACCCCTTGGGACAAAAAAATACCTCTACATTGGATCTAGGAGGCTTGAGATATGAATATTGATATAAAATTCTACCTATTTTGGCCACTATCGAAAAAATAAAAAAGATTCCTCTCCTACCCCTATTATACAACCATATAGTTTTCTTTGGATTAAAAAAAAAAAACATATATATACCTCCAACTTTAAAAAAAATATTTTTTAAAGGAAATTTGTTGGGCTTTACAAATCCCTTGTACCTTGTTGGTCAGCTTTCCAATGCTTATCATCATTGGGTTAAACCTTAACTGGTGGTGCTAGGTTGACAAGAAATTAGACCCAAATCATGGGGGAGCTAGACTAGCAGCCCCCTCTAAAGATTTGGATGCCAAAAACATTAAAACTAGTGTAAAATCTTAGTCAGGTTCAAAGCCAAAATAATAAAATTTGAAAAATTAAAAAATTTTTAAATGTCCTTTTAGTTATGTCACCCTCCCACCACATAGATTCCTCTAGCACATAACCATCTCTAGTGGGTTGCTTATGGGTCACCTCCTAGCCACCCTTATAGGCCAAATTCGTCATTTTTCTTCCAGGGGGCATAACTTTGTTGGAACACCTTTGTCATTTAACCAAAATATCAACATGTTAATGCTTGATATAAATTCTAGTGATAAATCAATCTGGTAGAGCTCATAGAATTTTAAAAAAATCTATGGTGTGTCTTACCCTATCATCATTCTATTACTTTTGTGCTTGGGGTTAGGCCTTAGGGTTTTAGGTTAATAACCCTCCTTTCAAAATTTGTATTAGCATAAACATTGAGTGTTATAATCCTGTGTTGACTGATGTACCAAGTTGTTGGTCACTTAAGTCACAATTTAAGCCATTAAAATCATTCTCTATACTAGCCCCTTGAGTTAGCTTTATCAGTCATCATCTACAGAATGACCATTTTAATATTTCCATGGTTGGGCTGAATATTTCATGTCTAAAACCTAGGTTTTGAAGTCCTCATCCTTAAGGGTTAAGTCTCGTCGACCTAGTGGTGGCCCCATTTTAAGAACTAACTATTTTTGCATGTATAGAAATGAAGGTTTATGATGGTCGTTTGATCGCTGAGAAAGGATCTAGGTCATTCCCCACATGCCCAATCCACTTTATTGCTGAATATTTTATTCACATGGGCTGGAAAGCTCAAAACACATGTCTGGTGGGTCTGATGTTATGTTGAAGACTGCAGGTGGTATCACAAATAATCAACAATGATCAATGTTGCACGTGGTAGTATCTTCACCAATCCTTTTGCACCCATTCTTGTTTATTTTTTATTAAAATAAATGAATGGGCTAGCGAGCAGTTGTCATCTATCATCACAGGTAGTGGGCCCAACATCTCTAAGTGGTTAGAAAGTGATCAATAGCAGGCGTCACCACATGTGTCTTCACCTCGGTCGTTCCCCGCATGCCCATTTGTATTATTTATTAGGGTGAATAAGTCACATGGACGAGCAGGCATGGTGACACATGTAACTTCTCTATGGTGGGCCATATATCTTTTACAGGCAACAAACAAAACCACAAGAAAATCTATGATATTTAAGGAGAAACGTGGTCCAATCTCCATTGTTCCCCACCACCCCATTGGTTTTTACTTTAATACTTATTTATGGACATGGTCTAGTGTGCGTGGTGGCATTTGTCACTCCATGGAGGGGCCTGCAGGGTCTTAATGATGAAGTGTTCTCTAGTAAGATCTTTGGCTGATGGTTGATGGTGGGTGATATGGACTATCTTGGCCAATCCTCGCCATCCTGTGAGGGCCCCATTTGCATCTCCTATTTTCAATGGGAAAGAGGGTGACGACCACGTGGACTACTCCAAAGGGTCTGATAAACTTTAGCAGAGATGAAATTTTATTCAAATTTGGCCGAAACTACATTGAAATTTAGAGTGTCACCAAGTTTTTACCAAGTCTTTGGCACACATTCAAGATTTGGGAGATGCTTGTGGTTGCAACCGTCAATACTATTAGGTGCTAGTACACATGGGACAAATAATTTTGAGGCAACACAGAGTATGGGTTGATATTCTGAGGATTGATCATGATCGCTTCCTGTTATCTTGTGGTGGTAAATTGTGAGAAAATTAATTCCCACGGGCGAAAGGGTAAATGTGACATGACAAGTTTTATTAGGTGCTAAGTATGTGATTAATTATGTAGATTGAGTGGGTACTTATCCACTTGGGACATCTGATTGGGAAAAAGTATCAAGGACATGCTAATTAATTTTGTCATAATTAACCACTTTGGTTTATTGCCCATTAATTTGTTACAGTGTGTGATCAATGACTCATATTCAAAATCCAAGTAGTTGGTTGATGGATCTCATGTGCGAGCTCCCTTGGAACATTAATGAATACATGTTGCAACTGGCCTATTTATTGGTGACTCCTTCCTTGTTATTCTCACCATTTATTGTATATGATAATTGAGAGTCTGGGAGTGAGTGCATGAAGTTTTCTAGTTAGTTGTAGAGTTTGAGCTTGTTGGTTTTACATGGGAGGGTATTCTTTCTATGAATTATTCCATCAATAATGGGTAAGGTGAGTGTTTCTATCAGCCCAGTGCATAGGTCCAGGAGACTTCTTGATTCTCAAAATGTTGAGCCTAAAGAGGAGTAGGATGTGCTTGAGGCTCCTATAACACCAAAGAAGAAGGAAAGAGTTGAAAGGAAGTCTACACACTCTACTCTAAAGTGTGCATATAATCTAAAGAGTTGAATTGTATCTGAGGAATTGGTCAAAGGAAAGGAAAAGAAGGTTGAAAGGCCTGAGAGAGAGGCTGCAAGGAGAAACAAGTACCACTAATCTTTTATGGGGCAGCTATAATGATATAAAATGTTCTACAAGATAAACAAATGATTAGTTGTACTTGCAAGTTAATAACATATCAAACAATAGAATGTAAAGGAATAATAAATAAATGGAGGAAAACTAAAAAGGTCTCACCCATATAGTATTCCATGGCTAACTTCCATTGCACCTCCTCAAGCTTTGGAATGATGGATGCCCTTAGATTTGTGTGTGAGCAACTCTATATGCCTAGCGTCAACAAAGCTTTTGATGGATTTTAAAAATAAACTATTGTGCAACTAGCAATTCAATCCTAGCATGCAAATAGTAAATAAAAGCCTAAAATATGAGTAATGTCTATAATGAGCGTAGATGAAGCAAATGATCATGGATCCGAAAATGAGATCAAGATTGTCATTTTGAGGCATGCCCTAGAATCAAAGGTCAAGATTCAATAAGGCAACTCTCAATTAGGGTTAGGGAAAAATACCCATATGTGTGAATAAGATTTAATTAAATGAATTAAATCAAGACTGAATGTGATAGTTGAGATGAAATTAGTAAAAATCAAAAAACAAGAGGATGGGTTTTTAGAAAATCGGTAATTTTAGAAATTACTTGATTTGTAGAAGAATAATTCTATTTTGAATTAAATTAATTCAAAATATGGATTTTGTGAGATAAGAAGTAATTGATTTTTGAAATTAATTACTAAATGAAGAACCAGTTAAGTATGTGAGATATTTTTAAATGATTTGTTTTATTTAAAAATATATGTGTCACATGCCACACTTAAATAATTACAAATAATTATTTAATTTAGGAGAAATGGTTAATTAATTAAATAAATTAGCAAATCTATTTAATTAAGAGGATTTAGGAATTAGTGACACATTAAATAAATATATTTTAAATATATTCATTTAATAATCAGGAGGATATTTATGATAAGGATTAATTAAATAAATAGGATTTTATTTAATTGCCAGAAGATTTTGATAATTAGTGACATTATTAGATAAATAAATAAGATTTATTTATTTAATAATCATGAAGAATGAGAGATTATGAATTAATTAAATAATTATGAATTATTTAATTAATAGTTGAATGTGGGTTAGAAACATAATTAAAATGTTATAATCATGTTATGACGAAAGATGGTAAAATAGTGCTTGCAGGTCTTGGTCATTTTTATGTGTCTACATTTGCCCCTCTTTGTCATAATGCAGCTTGTCGCATTGTGGCAAAGAAAACAAGTCCAAAATATGCCCTAGTGAAGGTATGGAGTGCCTATGCCTCCTTGGGAAAATTTTTGAATTTCGACCCGGGGTCAGAAAAATTTGGAAAATATCCCGACCAACTCAAATTAATGACCAAATAAATGACAGCGTGAACAGATTCAGAATCGGAGGATGCTAAGTTAGCCAAAATTTCAGTCAAAGGTGGTCAAATGAGCCTCCAGTAGGACCTACTAGGTCAAAACCCCAATTTTCAGCCTATAAATAGGTTGAAAAGGTCAATCCAAATGTCATCTTCTCTTTTGTCATATAGAAATTTTAGAAACCAGAGCTTTGAGACACGATGGTGATTCTGACGACTACACACCGTGGATACCATGTGCACACATTCCAACGACCTGAGGGCGCAGAGGCACCGGTAAGTACCCTATCCAACTTGTCAAATTTTAATTTTAGTGCATTTATTAGGGTTTAATGGGGGGTAAACAAATGCGGTGTGACACAAATGCTATTGTGAAAGCCGCAAACACCTTTGCATTCACCGCATTTGTTTGCATCGCAACGCAAGTGCGATGGGTAAGCTAGGTTTTTGTGTGTTTGCGCATTCACAAGTTGAAATGACGCAATCGACATATTGTGACGCAATCGATGTTTTTGAGATGCATTTGTCATTTCGCAACGCAATTGACAAGTCAAATGATGCATTCATTGTTAGATCGCACATTTGCTATCTACAATGATGCATTTGTTGTTAGATTGTGCATTTGCTGGTCAAAATGATGCATTTGACATATTGTAATGCATTTTTCATGCACAGAGCTGCAATTGATTGGTTGTGACACATTTCCGGTAAACGCGACACAATTGCAGTTGACCAAAGTTGATTTTTGTTGACCTTTTTTCGAGATCAACTTTTATGCACCCTTGACTTGCCAGTAGTAGTGAATTTTCCGTAATGTTGCTCAATGTGTGCTAATCCTTGGTCTTTCCTTGTGTAGAGTCAGCTTGTGCCCATTTATACCCGGGAGTTCCGACCAATGACCTATGATTTTAGAGATCGTCTCAGTGATAGACATAGAAAATGGTTGGTGGCCTTAGGCTTGTACCATGTTACCTACATGCCTGTTATTCGGGCAAAAAGAGGTTTGTTGACAACCCTCTATGAGAGGTTGCATTCTGAGACCTACTCATTCCATCTGCCTACTGGAGAGGCAATGGTGACTTTGGAGGATGTGTATCATATTCTTTAGATTCTGATTACGGAGAGAGGGTGGTCTATGATCCACACCGAGGGCGACAGGCCTTGAAAGAGATGTATGAGGGTGTCGATGGTGCACAATTGGCCATGGACGGTTATTAGATCAGCTGGGACATTGTAGCCGATCGGTTTCCCAGATTTGATGCCATGTTCATGACCTTGATCACCAGATTGCTAATCCTAGATCATTGTGGTCATGAATTTCCCATTGGATGGGGGATGTTCTTGTTCGGATGCGAGGATAGAGGACTATTTTCACTTGGGGGCCATGCTTGTTGGCCATGTTGTACCACCAGTTACATGAGGTTGTCTATCACTAGGGGCATAGTATCAGCTGTGGCACTACTCTTCTGATGATCTGGGTGTGGGAGCGTATTCCTGTGTTTCGACCACCAGTGCAGATTCAACAGTTGGGTGATGGGATGTCATACATTTATTTATATGTAGGATCAGTGAGTCAGACTCATGTGGGAGACATCGAGTATTGGTGTCATCGTATTGATATGATGATCATCTTTGTCTGGAGACCCTATAGAGATTGTGCCCAGTGGTCGGATGAGGATGACCACTTATCATTTTGCAGACAGTTCAGGTACCTGATTGGCCACACAGTTCAAACCTAGTGATCATCGAGATGTACTTGCCTCAGTGAGTACTACTACAGTTTGGGGAGCAACAACTTGTGCCAGTAGGCATGATAGATTATGCTAGGTCTTCCAGGGAGACCATGTGGGGTCTGTCCATATCAGTTACAGTAGTAGAGTAGCAGGTTGACAACCTAGTGGCAGTTCAGTGGGCATGGAGAGGGGGTTTAGCAAATCCAAGCATGTATGTTGAGTTTGACACTTGGTGGTAGGTTCACGGGCCCATCCCTTTGACAGATCCGGATGGTCCACCACCAATAGATCATAGATCAGTCATTCCATGGATACCGAGGAGAGGTCAAGGTGGCAGAGATGGAGGGAGAGATGGCAGAGGTGCCAGGGGTAGAGATGGAGGTAGGGGAGGAGGAGGCAAAGATGGGAGGAGGTGGAGGAGGTGGAGGAGATGACGGAGGTGGAGGAGATGGAGGAGATGGGGGAGATGGTAAGGGTGCCAGGAGGAGGAGAGATGATCTAGGGCAGAGGTAGCCTACGAGAGTCAGGCAGAGAGTAGGTGGTGTACCATTATCACCCATTCGGGAGGAGGGAGAGGAGAGAGATCCAGAGGCGAGGGCCGAGGAGGTTAGAGGGGGCAAGGAGGAGGCGGAGGTGGTGGTTGAGGAGGAGGTGGAGGTGGAGGTGGTGGTTGTGGCAGAGGAGAGAGTAGAGGAGGATCCACTTGTTGGGGGACACCCTCTTGACATAGATTTGGAGGAGGTCTGGGCTGAGGGGGAGAGAGACAAGGAGGAGGAGGAGGCAGATCAGTGGTTGAGGGAGCATATGATCTTTGGGGATGATGAGGGTGACAGATCACCCATTTTTCCTATGGATGCTACTATTGATCAGTGGATCACAGACATATAGAGCAGGCTCAATGTGGCCTTGTCTCAGAACAAGGCCTTAGCAGTAGCGTTAGAGGTCACCCTGGTGGAGAGATATCAGGAGGTTCTCAGACGGAAGGAGTTAGAGTAGTGGGTGACTGAGTTTGCAGAGTTGTGCTCTGGACTGACAGGGGATATGGCTTGAGAGTTAGCTAGGATGGCAGAGAGCAAGGGCCAATACAAGGTACTATATGAGCAAGTTGTTCCACCAAATAGACATGACCCAGGGTTGTCCCGATCCTACAGTAGGATAGGTAGTGGCATCCAGACACACAATAGTAGGTCTCATAGCAGTAGTCACACCAGTGCTGGGGGATCTACTACATCAGGGCAGTCATCAAGCCACAGATCTCATAGCTCTCATAGACACTCATCAGATCATAGTCACATGTCAGAGCATGGACATAGATCAGAGCATGGGCATAGATCAGTGTCGTCAAGACACCAGGCATAGCAGAGTCAGCCTCCTGTTATTGATCCCATGAGATCCTAGAGTGATACATCGGAGAGGACACCTATTCAGGTCACATTCCACTTGATGGATCAGTCACAATTACCTCACAGTTCACCTCCACAAGATGGAGGAGGGCCATCTTAGGACTTACTTTTAGACACATGTATATTTTGATGTTCAAGCCTGCGAGCTCTATTTTTGGGATATCATATGACTCTAACCTGTGACATAACATTTTTTGAGATTATATATATGCAATGCAGTTTTGATGTGGTCTATATGATGTTATGCATTATGGTATTCTATACTTTTATGAGATGCTTATGTGATGCTTTTATGATGCTATGAGATATTATGCTTATGTTTATGAATGCAATTATGGATGTGGTAATGTATGCATGCATTGTGTAATGTTGTGATGATGTGATTTGTATATGCTGATGCAAATGTTTATTTATGATGCTTATATGTTGATGCCAATGGTGTTTTTATGAATGGATGCAAATGATAGCATTTATGCAATGTGAATTATGGTATTTGATTTATGTAGATGTGAATATGAAATGATCATTCCATGATGTATGCAACTTTGTTTTTGTATGTCACAGGATATCATCAGAGAACCATAGAAGAGAAGACGAAGATGGATGTTAGTGTGAAGAAAGATATGCCCGTTAGTGTGGAAATTAAAATCCATCAAAGCTTTGCTATAGTGCTATTCTACTTGTTGCTCTTTAATCATCATTGGGAAAAAATGTCATGATGGTCAACAAAAACTATGATATGACATAGATCAATAGTGTGCAAGGTCGAACCATCACGTAAATCAATAGTCGCAGACAAGGATGATCATGACTCATGCAAGGAACACTATTGCCCCTAGTCACTTTGTCATGACCAACCACCAGAAAAGCCAAACTATTCATGTGACATCGCTGCTTGTCTAAATCCTTATGATAGGACATCCTTGAGAAACTAGCCACATGGTAGTAAAAACAGACAGTAAAATCATCGTACTACATCGTTGCTTCTTTAAATCCTGAAGTCAAGACATCATGGAGAAACTAATAGCAGAGTGATAAGCAAACAAGGATAATCATCATGATATGTCATGGTTCCTAGGACATAAGGAACTAATATCATGATAATCATCAAAAGACATAAAAATAAGAGTTTTCCAAGTGTTTGCCAAGTGTTTTAATGTTAAGTGTTGTTAAATGTCGAGCGATATCAAATTCAGGAAGGACACATCCTGAATGACGTTGATATCTAGGAGATCAATTCTCAGAGTTAGGAGAATCCATCAAAATGCCAGATGATGATGATGATGCTTAGGAAGGACACATCCAAAAGAATAAAGAAGTTGATGAGAGTTGCTCTTCAGAAGGACACATCTAAAGAAGAACCCAAAGTGTTTGCCGTGATAAATTGTTTTGATAGGATTTTGACTACATGTCATTGCTAACATGCTGAATTGACTGAAAGTGTTGATGAAACAGGTTGTCAATAGGTTGATAATTCAAGATTGACATAAGATTTGCTTGATTTGAAGATAGCTTGATGTGTGTGAAAATTTTGTGCCATGAACCCTAATGGACTGACCTAGTGCGGCCTCGGGAGTCCATCGATTGATGGCCTTGCCTACATCATGCACTCAGAGACCTCGTAGTTCAACATGACCAATGACATTGTTCAAAGGATAGAAGCTTGAATCATGATTTATTTTGTGACAAAACTAGAAGGACTTGCCTAATGTCTGGGGGATTCAAAGATGAATCTTGCCTATGTAGCAAATGCGCAGAGACAATGTAGTTCGGACTTGGACAAAGATTGATTGACATGATTGACTAAATTGATCAAATTGACTTTGATTTCAGATTTTGACATTGATTTGGATGTTTTTGCATTTTCTCGTGACGTTTTTCAAATTTTTAGGTCTTTTTTCTCAAGAATTTTTCAAGTTTTTAGGATTTTTTCAAGACTTTTTTAGATTTTTAGGATTTTTTCAGGACTTTTTTAGATTTTTAGGATTTTTTCAGGACTTTTCAAGAATACGAGATCATGTGCGATACCCACTACAGTTGCATGATAAAGGTCTTTCCCCCAGACAGTGCAGGTATCATCTTAATCCAAAAGGTATGGAGATAGGTGGACATAAGGCAAAGGCCAGGATATGCAAGGGATGATGTCAACCAAATACTAACCATGGTCGGAATTGACAGGACTTAGGATGGATGTCATGAATTTGTCAGTTCTTTGTGATCATGACAAATGGATAAAGGTCGATTTGAGTAAAAGTAGATGGTGAAGCAACGATCGACTACACATGGCGCCTATTTGCCAGGTTTTCACCATGGTACTTATCCAAAGCACCTGTTTGCCAGGTTTTCACTATTGGATGAATTCATTTTGTTTTACTATATTTGCCATTTTTCAATTTTTTATTTATTTTTTTGGTGTCACCAAGACGCCTATTTGCCAGGTTTTCATCAAGGGACGAGTTTTTCTTTATTTTTCAATTTTTTTATTTTTTTTGTATTTTTTAGGTTTTTAGCCCAGCTCTCTAATGCTATGTGTAGAACTTTCTCAGATGTAAACTGTTAATAGGTTCTGTCAGCTATTCTCCATCAGGTGTGGCCAACTGATAAGCTTTGAAACCAAATGCAGTAGTAATGATATAACGACCAAGCCAATTATCCTCAAACTTACTAGGCTTTTCACGGTCCGCCTGATCTCTGGGGTTCTATATGAGAACCAAGTCACCGATTTCAAACTTTCTCACCATTACTCTTTTATTGTAACTTTGGCAAAGATGATTTTGATATGCCTGTAGATGATTTAAGGAATTTTGTTGTCTTTCTTGTAGCATTTCCAGCTCATGTAGGCGAGTATGTATGTACTCTTCATCATCAATCATTCCTTTCAAAGAAACTTGGAGAGAAAGAATTTCGACCTCGATGGGTAATATGGCCTTAGATCCATAGACTAGGGAAAATGGAGTGGCTCTAGTAGGGGTACGGATGCTGGTATGATAGGCCCATAAAGTAGGATTAAGTTGTAGGTGCCAATCATAGCCAGCGTCGTTGACGGTCTTCTTCAGAATGTGAAGGATTGTTTTATTTGATGCCTCAGCTTGGTCGTTACCTTGTGGGTAGTATGGGGTGGAAAAATGGTGTTGGATGTGGAATCGCTCATAAAGTTCATGAACGTCTTGATTTTTCAATGGACTATCGTTATCTATGATGATGGATTATGGGACACCTTACCAGAAAATGATGTAATTCAAGATAAATTTGGATATTTGTTTACCGGTGATGTAAGTGAGAGGGACAACTTCAATCCACTTAGTAAAATACTCAGTGGCGGTGATTATAAATTTATGGCGATTAGAAGAGGATGGATGGATCTTACCCACGAGGTCGAGTCCCCATTGTGCGAAAAGCCAAGGAGAAGTGATTGGTCTCAATTCTTGTGCAGGTGCATGAATCAGGTTGCTACGCACTTGGCATTTCTGACATGTTCTGACAAACTGAAGAGCATCTTTTTCCAATGTTGACCAATAGTATCCCAGTCTGGTGACTTTCCTAGCTAAGGTTGGAACACTCGAATGAGATCCGCATATACCCTCATGTACTTCTCATAAAGTCATTTGGGCTTCATCAGTGTTGAGACAGTGAAGAAGGGTGTTGTCAAAGCCATGGTAGTATAAGGTGTCACTGACAATGGTATGTTTAGCTGCTTTTTGGATAAAGGATTTTCGTTGGTTGTTGGACAGGTTGGGTGGTAGGGTTTGGGATTTAAGATAGTCATATATATCCTAATACCAAGGTGAACTGGGACCAACAATTTCGCACACCATTTCAGACTTTGGAATGTCGTATGCAAGCATCAACAGTTGTTCCACTAAGAATTCAAATTGTGACACATTCTTAGGGATGTCTAGGAGAGATCCAATGGTAGCCATTGCATCGACTACTTTATTATGTGTCCTTGGGATTTGTTCAAATGCAATCATTTTGAAATACATCAAGAAACTATCCACCATTCTTTTGTAGGGAAGCAACTTCTCATCCTTTGTGTCATAGTCATCATTCACTTGATTGATGACCAATTGAGAATCCTTAAATACGAGCAATGTCTGAATTTTCCATTTAATTGCTATTTTGAGACCTGTGACCAATGCCTCGTATTTTGCAATATTATTTGTACAAGGGAAGGAAATCCATAATGATTTAGGAATTGAATCCCCTTGTGGTGTGATAAATAATATGTCAGCTCCTGAGCCATGACCAGTGTGGGACCCATCAAAGTATAGTTTCCATGGTAGAGTTGGTTCTGTGTGAAAAATAGACTCATCCAGAAAGTTAATTATCAGTAGATGAGTGGCTTGAATTGGTGCATCTGCTAGTTGATCTGCTATTACTTGACCTTTTATTGCTTTGCGCTCCACATATTATATGTCATACTCGCTTAATATCATGACCCATTTTGCCAAACGGCCTGTCAATGCTACTCAACTCAGTAGATATTTTAATGGGTCAATCTTTGGTACCAAATGTGTTTGATGGCTCAGCATATAATGTCTTAATTTTTTTTCCATGAAGACAACTGCAATGCATGCCCTTTCAATGGTTGTGTAGTTGAGCTCATACCCAATTAGTGTGTGGCTGATGTAGTATATGGCTCTTTCTTTTTCTTCATGGTCATTTTGTGCCAATAATGCCCCCAATGCATTTGTTGTTGCGGAGACATACATGATTAATGGTTTTCCCTCAATAGGCGGCATCAACACTAGTGGTGTCAACAGATATTATTTTATTTGGTCAAAGGCTATGTTGCACTTATCTATCCATACAAAAGGAATGCTTTTGCATAGTAGATATTGGAATGGTTGACACTTGTCTGCCAACTGTGCAATTAAATGATGAATAGACTGTAATCTGCCCTGAAGTGTGCACAACTCACTGATTCCCTTTGGTGGAGGCATGTCCAGAATTGCTTTTACCTTTGTTGGGTCAACCTCAATGCCTCATCTTGAAGCTATGCATCTTAGTAGATTGCCTGAAGTGACTCCAAAAACACATTTCTTTGGGTTCAATCTCACCTTGTAATCCTCTAGCCGTCTAAAGATTTCTTCTAGGACTTTGAGATGATCTTTTCTTGTCAAATATTTTGCTAATAGTTCATCCACATAATCTTCCATTAGAATATGCATAATGTCATGGAAGATTGTTGTCATAGCCCTTTGATATGTAGCGCTTGCATTCTTTAGGCCAAAAGGCATGACATTCCAATAGTATGTTCCCCATGGGTAAGTGAATTTCATTTTATGTTGATCTTCTGTTGTAATTCTTATTTGGTTGTAGCCTAAGAAACCATCCATGAGAGATACCATTTCATACCCTGTTGTGAGGTCAACAATCATTTTTATGTTCCGTAGGGGGAAGTCATCCTTTGGGCAAGCTTTATTCAAATCTCTGAAATCTGTGCAGATACAGATTTTTCCATTTGGATTGGTAATAGGAACAATGTTTCATATCCAATCAGCATAGTCTATTGACCTTATGAACTCAGCATCTAGTACCTTCTTTAGTTCAGCCTTGACAAGTAATGCAATCTGTGGGTGTATTTTGCACAAATTTTGTTTGACTGGCTTGATTCCTGGGATTAAAGGAAGATGATGTAGAACCAATTCAGGATCAAGGCCTGGCATGTCAGCATATGTCCATGTGAAGTTAACTTTTCTATCTATGAAGAATTGTTTAAATTCAGGTTTTTCTTCATCCGATAATGATGTGACCAAGAGAATCATTTTGGGATTCTCTGGTGTAGCTATGTTAGCTTCTGTTGTATCCTTAATGAGCGTAGCTGATTTTTCCTGTGTTATGGGAAGAAATTCCAATCCTCCATCCTTAGGCACCTTAGAGAGGTTTTCACCTTCGGATGTGTCCTTTGTTTTTACTATTTTACTATCAGAAGGTTCCTTGCGGTTTTCACCTAAAGACATTTCTTTTTCTTTTTTATTCTTTGTATTTTTGTGACTGGAGGATTGCATAGTCTCCCTGAACTAAGCCGCACAATCTAGATCAATGGAGAACCCTATTTTGTGATCCCCCAATGGAATACCTTCTCTTAGTCCCCTGAATTCTGCAATTGCCTTGTCGTTTTGAAATATGTCCATCACCGGTGGATCTTGTTGGTCCCAGTTGATCAATTGTGGGTAAACAAGGGAGATTCCATCATTAGTGTTGGTAAAGGATGGGGAGGATGTGGAAAGTGTGCAAATTCATGCCTCAAGTGTAAAGGAAAATTTGTCAATTTCCACTTCCGTGTCTGATGCAATGGATGGTCCATACTCTGAGTCAGATGAATCGAATTCAAAATCATAATATGGGATAAAATTATCAACATCCTGACTAGTGGTTGGCCTTTCAGGGATAGTGGGATCGGATAAGTTGGGCTCATGGGTGGGCTCAGGAATGGGGTGGGATGATTTAGGTGTTGCTGAAGACACCTTATGTTCTTCTGGGTTCCAAGGAATGCTTACCCATTTTTTCTTTTTGGAATGTCGGTCAACAGGGTCAATGTTATATTCCTATCAAAATATTTCTTCAAATGAGAGTTGGCCAAGTTCCAGGAATAGTTCGTCAATGTCATAGTCACTTAAGGTTTTGTCAAATCCCCATTCCCATTCATTGGAGTCCATTTCGGTTAGGGATTCTTCACTTGTCTCAATACTTTCTGTTGTCGTTACGTCGTTACTTGAAAATTCATAGATACATTGATCATCAATTCTTAGTTGGTTGAACCCTAGACCTATGTACTTTGGTTTTGCTTTTATGATAATAGGTTCCCTCCTTCCATTGTTGTTCTTTCCAAGGCTGCTTGTGCTGTCAAAACCTAGTGCCTTGCATATCTCATAGCCTTTTCCATAAAGGTGCACTGGTAGTGGAGGTAACTCCTCTAGGTCTTTATAGATCCAGTTAGTTATGTCGTCAATGACTTCATTACCCATGTCGCCCCACAGTGTGAAAACACTTTTTGGTGGAACTTTGAAAGTTGTTTTAGGCTCTACTACGAAACATGCTCTACCATAGACTTTAGGCAGCTTCGATATTTTGGTGATATAGTAAGCCATATTTAATTTGAACTCTCCACAACCAAGGTCTTGGATCTAAAGGTCTTTACTTGGGATGGAGGCCGATGAAGATGGTGTGGTAGATGGAATGGATGATTTTGTGAGTGTCGATGGGTCAATGTATTTGGATGAGGTGGAAGATGAGGCTTCTGTATTGATGGGCACCTAGTGCTCAACAATGGCTCGCAGGTTAGTACAATATTGAAATGGGTTGGGATCTTCGGGGATAGTGATCTTAGTTCCATCAAAAGGGAATTTGAGGCATTGGTGGTATGTGGATGGAATAGCCTTTAGAGCATGAATGCAAGGGCGACCAAGTAAGATATTATAATGTATGTCATGATCCAGGACCTAGCATGTGGTATCTATGATAACTGGTCCTACTCGAAGTGGAATTGTAATAATGCCTTTAGAAGTGCATTCTTCATCATCGTATGCCTTGATGATGATGCTTTTGCTAGCATCTACACATGCCTTAGAGAAACCAAGAGCTTTGACCAATTTTAGAGGATAGATGTTCAATCCTGCTCTACCATCTACTAGGACTTGTCTAACCTTATGCTTATGGACAAAAACCTCAATGTGAAGGGCATCATTATGTGATGGTTTGGGCGAGGAGTAGTCACTGTCCGAAAAGGTGATGTGATGAGGCAAATTCAGATATTTGACCATAGTCTCAAAGTGGTTAACATCAATGTTGGTTGGGACAGACAACTCTTGCAGTACTTTATCTAGGATGGCCTTATGCGTAGGTGAAATACGGAGCAGTTCGAGAATGGATATTTGAGCAGGTGTTTTATTAAAGTACTCGACAATGTTAAACTCCAGTTTTGTATTTGGCTGTCTAGCGGATGGACCAGGTATGGTGATTTTCGGTTGGCATGTAGAAGGACCTGGGATGGTGACCTTGCCTTTACGCGTGGTTACATTGCATTCTGGGGCCTTTTTAATGTTAATGGTATTAACACATTCATCTTCATTGGAAGCACGAAGATTGTTGATAGTGGTACCATTGGGATAATTGTATGCAGGACGGATGGTATTATAGGCCTGATGGATGTGGTTGGCTTGATTGTTGGTATTCTTTGTGCTAGACGAGGAAGCTTTACCATGATCTTGCAGTGGGTTTTTGTGTATGGTATGATCCGCATTCGATGTAAATGATTGACCACCCAACTCGATGGTGTGGTTTTCTATGAGGTCTTGCACTAGATTTCGCAATTGATGACAAGAGGAATTTTTGTGCCCTTTGGCATGGTGGTAATCAAAAAATGAAATGTCATCCCACCATAATGGCTTGAATTGACTAGGGTCATATGGTTTTGGCTCTTCTAGCATTATGATGCCATTCTGAAGAAGTTTCTTCAAGACAATTTCAATAGGTTCACCCAAAGGGGTGTATGTGCGTTTTTGGAATTGTCGGGGTTGACGCAACTGCCTTTGATTAGATTGTGCATGATTGTTTTGGATAGCATTAGCAGTTGGTGTCAGTGTAGTTATAGGAGCATTTTGATTTTGTACTCCTTTGATTGTGAGTACATGACCTATTGCATTGACGGTTTTTGCATCAACTACACCGTCATTTGTGATGTGCTTGTTCTAAACCCAGTATTTTTTTTTGTCATTTGAGCTACTTGGGTTGTTATTTGTGGTGGTGTTGATGGTTTTGCCACCATATTTTAATTCACCTTTGGCAATCAAGGCTTTTTCAAGTTGAACACCCTTTTCAACAAGATCAACAAAAGTGGTGCAATAATGGAATTGTAGGCCATACCTTAGCAGTCCTAGGAGAGTTTGTAAAAACATGGTCACTTTCTCCTTTTCAGGTATTTCTACCGAACATCTACTTGCTAAGGTTCTCCATCTTTGAAAGAATAGAATGAAAGTCTCTCTTGCATCCTCTTGGGTAAGTCTACATAAGGAGGCAATGTCGATATTCGTGTCAATATTATAGGCATAGTTTTCAACAAACTTGTTTGCCAATTCATCCCATGTTTTGATTCCCTTAGGCAAAAGTGAGAACCATTCTAGTGCATGACCTATGAGACTTCTAGAAAAGAGTCTCATGAGATAAGTTTGCTCATATGCAATTTCCATACAACTAGTGGTGAATTCTCTTATGTGTTCAATGGGATTTGTTTTGCCTTTGTATTTAGGAAAATGAGGTACCACATATCCATGAGGAAAGGGTGGCATATACAAGGTTGTGTCAAATGGATATGGACACAAGTCATGTGACATGTATGACTTCTTATTGGATTGTTGCAAGGTCTCCACTTGTGTTTGAAGAGCAGCGAGTTGTTGTGTGAGTGCTTCCACCATGGGATGGTTGGTAGCATTACCGATGTTGGTGATAGGGGAAGCTTGAGTCCCCAACTGTTGTGATGAGATGTGTTGATTTGGAATGGGTTGCCGGTGAGGAAAATGAGTGTTTTGATTATGCGATTGTTGGAAATGAGTGTTTTGATGAGGGATGTGCTACTGTGTATGGACTTGAGAAGCATAAGTGGAGATTTGATATCCTACCATGATTGACTGAATTTGAGGGCCTTGTTGGTTTTGATTGTGTTGATGTCCAAATGGAGTGAAGGATTGAAGGCCTTGTTGATTTTGAGCTTGTTGATGCCCAAATGGAGTGAAGGATTGAGCACCTTGATTACCTTGCCCAAGTGATAAATTTTGGCCATGAGGAATGTTGGTGTTTTGGGCCACAAGAATGTTGGTATTAATTTGTGAGGAATTAGGTTGGGTGCATTGAACGAAAACTCTTTGTTTGTTTCTCCCAGAAGGGCTAGATGAATTGGTTGCTATGGCACTTGAGGAACCCAATAACAAGTTTGTTGATGTACTCATGGAACTAGATGAAGTTCCAAAGAGGTTTGATGTGGTTGCACCCATTGTTTGTGAAGGGATGGTGGATGTTTGTTGGGGGATGGATTGTGATGTGGTGCTGGTTTGGGAAGATGATCCCCCAATAGATGTTGTGTTGGTTGTGGTGGTAGCATTGATTGTGTTGATGAAATTTTGTGAAGAGGCTCCCATGGAAGAATTGTGTGATGGTGAAGTGGGAGAAGTTTCTCTAAGAGTGTTAAGGTCAAATCCCTTTGGTAACTTAGCCCCTTGGTCAAGGAGCATAGCTAGGAATCTAGAAGAGTCATTTAAAACTACTTCTACAAAAGCAACAACTTCAAGATGTTGAGCAGCAACTAATATGTCTTCTTCAAAGACATCCCCATTTTGATCCCTTTGGATAAATGGTTCAAAAATATGTGAGGGAGATGATGGTATGTTCATCTCATTAAAAGGATTGAAGTTGGAATTTTCCATGTCAAAACAAGGATTGTTTGTGGCATTAGGAAATGAGTCCATGCCCATTGTGAACTCAAGAAAGTTGGTGTGTCTAAAAGGATCCATGAGTCTTTTATTTTTCTGTAATCGAGTTTCAACCATACAAAGTTTTTCTCAACTTGGGATGATGGGGAGAATGATCTAAGTATGAGACTATGTTTTTGGTTTCTTTTTGGATTTTGAAAAGGATGTTATGAAATGCAAGTAAGACTAAAAGCTTGTGAATGCAAGTGGTATGACACTAAATGGAGATGCCAAATGATATGCAATAAAGGATCCTAAGATGACTTACTAGTGAGAGATCTAAAGAGGAAAAACTTGGGCAAACAAAGTTCTTGCAATGATTCAATTTTGGAAGACCAATGGACCGTAGAAGGACTATAAATAGGACAAAGTGAAGTTTCCACACTAGACTATTGAGTGGGAAATGATTCAAAAAAGGATTGACAAAGTGACAAAGGTAATTGGGTCCAATGATAACCTACTATTGAATGCAAAGTTTGGACAATGAGTGATAAGAGTCAACTCCTAAAATCTACAAAAGTGAGTGTCTAAGGAGATGGTGAAGCTATCAATGCAATCTAATGGAAGGCCAAATGAAAACCTATTGTGAGTCTAAAATGGTACCTAAAATGCAATGTTTGAGGATAATTGAGCAACTCAGAGATTGGTTTGGACTATAACAGTGAAGAAAGACTTGACTGAATTTGAAGACAAGTTGTGGACTTTCTGTTTTTGACAGTGAGGAATTGTTTTGATTTTCTTAGCAAATGTGTTGCAGAAAATACGGTATGACAAAGCAAATGTGGCTCACAGAGTCAAATGCGGTTTAGAAAATGTCAATTGTGACCCATTATGGAAAATGTGGGTTGATGTTTGTCAAATGCGGCTCAAATTACCAAATGCGGTTCAATGATGGCAAATGCAGCTCTGTATAATTCAAATGTGGTTTGACAGAGCGGATGCAGCTTAGGATGATTCAATTGTGGTCTAGTAGAGTGAATACAGCTCAAAAACTGGTGATTGCGATGCATCAGAGCGATTGCATTGCAATGGATAATTTTTTTTGCAAAACCCGAACACAGTTTTCAGTTTTGACAAGTTTTTTCTTCAGATTTTTTATGTTTAATGTGTTGAAGTCTGTTTGAAAACAATTGGAAAACACATAAAAATTAAAACCTTAAATGTATGTTCAAGCAAACTAACTCTTAATAGTCAAATAGGTCATCATAACAATCACAACCCATAGCTTAAAATCACGTCGACTCACACAGCCATGTCACCCCCTAGAGGGTGCCTATGTTTTTGTCTTTTCCAAGTGTGTACTCAAGGTGACAGAAGTGGATATTGAATCCCTTGAGCAAACAGTCTATGGTGATTATATGGTGAGTGTCTTGGGGGGAGATTCTTCCCTCCCCTTGCACCGTGATTGAAACAATGTCTAGTTATTGACACGGCTGGCTTCTACACTATGGTTCTTAGTCAAGGTTTCCGTTCAACTCGGCAAATGATAAACTCCCTCAGGAAACCTCCCAACCTTTAGAAAAAAGGTTTTGGGGATGGTTATCTTTTCACACTGCCGTCGAATTGCAAATTTTCCCTGAATTTGCTTTTGATTATAGTGGGTTGGAAAACTTGGCTTTGGTTGTTCCCACTTAGGTCGTTCCCGCAGGGTGAGTACTTTTTCCCACTACAATAGGCCTTCTAAGGGTTGTAAGAAAACATAAAATTCATAAGTATAAAAATGGATAGGTCTGGCTTTTTGATCACCCAGTAAAGGGGAGAGCATATGCCTATTATCCAATCAAACACAAAAAGCAAGTTTGTTCAATTTTAAACCCAAGTAAAAAAAATTTATTTTAGGTGAAGATATTGCTTCACAAAAAAATGGTGTTCATTGTTAACCAAAAAGAAAAGTGTGGTGACTACCCTAGGATTGATAGATTCCAATTAAATTAGATTTCTATCTTAGGATTGATAAATTCCAGTTAATGTGTCTATCCTAGGGTTTGTTCTTTTTAAATACCAAAAAAGAAAAAGAAAATAATCAAGTTTCTGGCCACGGATGCATCGGATCCAGATTACAACAACAACCGAAAAAACAAAAAATGAATTTTCACCAGTTACCTGTGGCTCAACAGAGTGGATGTGGCTCAGTTTCTATCAGATGCGTCACACCTGGTCAAATGCGTCGCTTGGAGGATCATATGCATTGCGACAGAGCGATTGCATCGCTCGCGATCACAAATGCGATGCAACAGAGCGATTGCATCATTTAGGCCTACAAATGCGTCATTCCGTACTATTCTTGAAAAAAAATTAATAATCCGAAGCCGTATGACACCTACAAAAGTTCATTAGAATGTTGGGTTCACCAATGTAATGATATAAAATTTTCTGCAAGATAAACAAATGATTAGTTATACCTGCAAGTTAATAACATATCAAACAATCGAATGCAAAGGAATAATAAATAAATGGAAGAAAACTAAAAAGGTCTCACCCATTTAGTATTCCATGGCTGACTTCCATTGCACCTCCTCAAGCTTTGGAATGATGGATGCCCTTAGATTTGTGTGTGAGCAACTCTATATGCCTAGCCTCAACAAAGCTTTTGAAGGATTTTAAAAATAAACTATTGTACAACTAGCAATTCAATCCTAGCATGCAAATAGTAAATAAAAGCCTAAAATATGAGTAATGCCTATAATGAAAGTAGATTAAGCAAATGATCATGGATCCGAAAATGAAATCAAGATTGTCATTTTATAGAAAATACAATCTTGAACGGACAGACAAGATGAGAGATTGATGAATGCCCTAGAATCAAAGGTCAATATTCAATAAGGCAACTCTCAATTAGGGTTAGGGAAAAATACCCATATGTGTGAATAAGATTTAATTAAATGAATTAAATCAAGACTGAATGTGACAGTTGAGATGAAATTAGTAAAAATCAAAAAACAATAGGATGGGTTTTTAGAAAATCAGTAATTTTAGAAATTACTTGATTTGTAGAAGAATAATTCTATTTTGAATTAAATTAATTCAAAATATGGATTTTGTGAGATAAGTAATTGATTTTTGAAATTAATTACTAAATGAAGAATTAGTTAAGTATGTGAGATATTTTTAAATGATTTTTTTAATTTAAAAATATATAAGTGTCACATGCCACAATTAAATAATTACAAATAATTATTTAATTTAGGAGAAATGATTAATTAATTAAATAAATTAGCAAATCTATTTAATTAAGAAGGTTTAGGAATTAGTGTCAAATTAAATAAATATATTTTAAATATATTCATTTAATAATCAGGAGGATATTTATGATAAGGATTAATTAAATAAATAGGATTTTATTTAATTGCCAAAAGATTTTGATAATTAGTGACATTATTAGATAAATAAATAAGATTTATTTATTTAATAATCATGAAGAATGAGAGATTATGAATTAAATAAATAATTATGAATTATTTAATTAATAGTTGAATGTGGGTTAGAAACATAATTAAAATGTTATAATCATGTTATGACAAAAGATGGTAAAATAGTGCTTGCAGATCTTGGTCATTTTTATGTGTCTACAATAGCATCAATCTCCCATCAAAGTTTCAGATGGTCCATCTAACAGTGGAGATGAAATTGACTCTAGCTATTGCTAGTATCTTGTGGTCCTGAATAATCTAATTGACTCTGAGGATGAGGTGGTGATTCCTACTCCAATTTCAATAAGGACATCAAGCGGGTGTTGTTATTTTTGAAGCTATGTACAAGAAATATTATATAGTATAATGTTGATAGATAGAACAATTAAAAGTTGAGGGTATAAGTGAACTATGTAGTAATCTTAAAATAGTTTCATGTAAGCTTCAAAAATGAATGAAAAATATCAAGTTCTTATATATACTCTCTTATATTTTTTCTCTTGCAAGTTATGAATGAAAAGGTTAATGGTCTTCTAGTCCATCTTCAATTGTTTTGGTTGATTATATGGATTTGTTTTGGCTTTAATTCAATGAGTTGATTAAAATGTTAAAGTAAGCCCATAAATCTATATGGTGTATAAGATTTGGTAAGACGTTATGTATAGAATACAGTGAGTTGCATGCTACAATGTGGTGTGACAATAGTCCAAAAATCTTTGAAATGAATGGCTTATGTATTACTTATTATTACATAATTTGAATATGTTGCCCAATAGCCAAATCTCTGGTCTATTTACTAAGCATACTTTAGGTAAAATATCTAGCAATGCACATGACTAGAGATTTGAAATGAGAACAAAAACTCATTTAAAATTCTTTCAATTATAGTGTGTAACAATGAATTCCCTCTCAAGTCCTAGCACTAAGTGGTAATTTTTCTAGAGACTAGCCAAATCTTTGGTGAAGGATGCTTAGTTGTACTCAAATAGGAATTTATCTGTGTATAAAATTACTCATAGGAACCAAGCATCTCTTGAGTGTGATAAGGAATACCTTCCTGGGTTTCACAAAGCCTGAAGAGTAGTAGTAAGGGCTATAAATCCTTACTCATTTGTTGAACACCAACTTTGATAGTTCTTGAACATAAGGGTTGGATACCCTTTAGAGGATTTCAAGGTTCAGGTGGTTCCCCATAAAAAACAACCAACAAGATCCATGGGAGGTGGTTATTCCATGTCTCAAATTTGAAGGGTGATGCTAGTTATTAGTCCAACCATCCCCCCTTAGTGTCACCTGAGGGGATTTGAAACCATGACCATGGCTTTGATACTATTTGTTGGAACACGTTTGTCATTGTGCCAAATTATCAACTTGTTAATGCCCGATACAAACACCAGAGACAAACAAATCCATGAGAGGTGGTTAGTCCATGTCTCGAATTTGAAGGGAGACGTTGCTAATTATTCCAACAAAATTTCACCCACAGAGTAAGATTTTTGACTTACAATAGTTGATGGAAAGATCTCTTTGAGCAATACATAGTGGTATAGGTTAGGTTGCATGATTTTCTATTTATATTAGGTTTTTGTGCCATGAAGATAGATATTTCTTGGAACATGGTTTTGGTCATAAATTTCACATATGAAATTATATTTTTGATTTCAAATATGTAATAGAGAGAGTTTTTATAGTAATACAAAGTGGTGTTGATGGTTTTTAACTTGGATGAATAGAGATAGTTTGGTAATTTTTTGGATACTTGTAGGTGCCTGATATTAAGGGTGTGAATTTTTTGATAGGACAATTGAGGGGGAGGTGAATCAATTGTCATATATTATAACCTTAAATTCAATTACCAAAACTAACACATAAACTAATTAACAATCAAATGTCAATGCAAAAAACAACATCACCAAATTTACATGGAAAACCTAATGAGGGAAAAACCATGTTGAGGATTAACTCACCCTAGGGTGAACCCACAAAAGTGGTTTACAATTCGAGTAAGGAAAACTTCCAAAAACCTCACCCATGCAAAAAAAAAAATCATTTTGAGGGGTTCGAGAGAACTCAATGTTCGAATGAACCCAAAAGGCGTTCGATCGAACCAGGGTTCAAGCGAACCACTTTGCATGTGGGAACCTACATTTCATATTGTGTAAAGGTGATTCGATCGAACCATGGTTCGACTGAACAAGGGTTCGAGAAAACCCCTTGGGGTTCGAGCAAACCCATTAGGTTCGCTCAAAACCCCCTTTTTCGCACCCTCCCACCCTCTAACACAAAAAGACTCCAGATTTTTGCCCTTCAAAGCTCAGGTTGAGGATGAAAATGGAGGCGACTTCATAGACCAAACTAGAATATGGTATTCCTCGAAACTATCTATCCAATGAATATAATTTTAATATGTTTTGGCTTTATTATGTATGTCTTTTTTTAGTTTTTATTAAACATAGGTTTTTCACTGAAAATCAAGCTCTTTGTTTTGCACATGTGGAAAAATATAAAATTATCAAATTAAAAATTTTAAAAATATGTTCGTGCTGGGTATTGATGTCTTGATCCATTAAAAAAAAAAAAATTAATTTCGATACATACAGAAAAAGTTATGTTGTATATAGTCCGCCTATGTCTGAATTGCAATTGGTTTGACTTCGAAACTTGATTAAGGAAAAAATATTCAATAAAAAAATATGAGACCAAATGAAAGTGTTAGATATCATAGTTACAAATCTAAATTCGAAAAAATTAGAATTTATCCTTCTTACAAAAAAAATTATGTTGTATATGGTGAGAGTCACTTTTTAAAAATGTTGTTTTCTTTGAAAAAAAAAAAAAAACTAGTTTTTGTGGGAGATGGAAAAAAAAGTGCAATCTGATTCCAAAAATTTTGAAAAAATTATTTTTAGAGTCTATAGACAAAATGTGATGAGACTCTAGTTTGCATCATCTTCAAATTCATCACAGTTTAGCCGCTCTAGGTGCTCGAATATGAAGATTTAGTTAAAAATAATAATTACAGTGTCCAATTTGGCCAAAAATTGTAAACCACTATTGTGGGATCACCCCCTATAGAGAAAATCAAAACTGATTACAAAAGGCTCACTACCTAAGATAAGGACACATTGTCTAGAATCATTATCCATAGGGAAACAACCCGGATGGCTCACTACCATAGAGATACAAATAAGACAAAGAAGACTTGTTGCAGAGAGACAACAATCCCAATGCAATAAAGGATGCCACCATAATCACTGATCAACTTGCATGAATGATAGAGTTTTCCTTCTGCTACTCAATGTTAAGCTTCACACTGATCAACCACAAACACTTTTAGAATAGCATCAAATTTGCGTCTTCTCTTTCACTTATCTTCCTTCTTTTCTTATGTATTATTTTCATTGTTATCTAGTTTTGTATTTGTACAATCTCCAACTTTGAAAAGATAAAAATTTAGCCATCCAACTTAAAATTCAAATTGGGTTGGTGACAAACATCCTAGGGTGGAATTAGAATGAGGGCGACCCAAACACACGCTCCATTGGGACCCATAATAGATCCAACATGCTTCATCAACTTTGAAGATAGTGCTTGACACATGGTCAACCAAACCAATGTAAAACACATAGATCAATTAAGCTTGATACTTCCAAATGCTGAAACCATCTTCAATAGAACTAGGGCAACAAAAATCTAGAACCACAAGGAGAAATATGGACCAACAACAATTCTCCTAGACCTCAGCCATAACATAGAAAAACATAGTTCACAAGTACCGAACCAACATCCTCAATAGTTGAATACCTATAACCTTCTTTTAATACAATTTTCTTAATATCCTAAACATATACAATCATCAACAACTAGTAGATAACTAGCTGACCGATTGAAATCAATGATGATAGTTTCATTCCTCTTTCCATTCTTGAAACAGTCTCCCCTTTTTCATTGATGGCAACACATGATGTGAAAAACCATCAAATACACACACTAGTTCTAAAAATACTTCTCAAGATTTTTCTTTTGCTTCTCCCCCTTAGAAGATCATCTTCTTCAATACCTACTTTCTCTTATTAGTTTTCTTTCCTCTTCACATAATTTCTCTCTCTTTTTCACATGTTGTTTCTCTCCCTTTTTCACATGCTTTTTCTCTCCCCCTTTGACATCAATGGAAAAGGAAAAAGATATGTTCATTGAAACTTCCTTTTACATGAAAATAGAATACTCATAATGACAACACTTAAAAACTGCTTGCTCCCCCTGAGAGGTAGCCACTGAAAACATCAGTCTAGAAAGATAGAACCATGAATTCACTAGGCTGATGTATCTCCAAATGCATCTTAGTTTGTAAAAGGATGGGAAATAACCCCTAGCTTATCCTAGAGATACTCAAAAGTATCTTTAGGAAGAGCCTTTGTAAATATATCCACAATCTGATCCTTTGTTAAACATACTCAAGCTTCACTTCATTCTCCATGACCTTCTCTCTCAAGAAATGACACCTGATAGGTATATTCTTTGTTCTCGAGTGCATTATAGGATTCTTTGAAATGTTAATTACACTTGTATAATCATAGAAGATAGAAATAGGATCATCATACAACATTGTTATATCCTTCAATGATTATTTCATCCATAAAAAAATTGTACAACAAGATGCAACATCAATATACTTATCTTCAATAATAGACAAAGAGACTAAATCTTGCTTCTTACTCAACCATGCCACCAATCTACATCCAAGAAAGAATGCACCACTATTAGTACTCTTTCTTTCATCTATACTTCAAGCCGAATCTGCATCTATATAGGCACTAAGTGTAAAACTAGTGTTTCTCAAATACCATAATCCATAATCCAGAGTGCCTTTCAAATATCTGAATATTCTTTTAACTACAGTAACATGAGATTCCTTTGGATATTCTTGAAATCTAGCAACAAGATAAACCACATGCATAATATATGTTCTAGCAGCAGTCAAATACAGTAGTGTTATGCCTTGCATAACCACCCCATCTTTTGCCTTGGTCAAAATGGGTCCCCCTTGTTTTTGTTTTTGTCTGTGGTGTTTTCTTCAGGTCTTAGGAGTTGTTCGTTTCTCTCCTAAGAATTTTGTTTCTTTTTTTTTGTTGGAATCTAATTCAAAATGAAAATTGGATCCGAAACTTTGCAAATAGTTTCAATTTCAGTTTTGGTTCCGGTTTTGATCCCGGTTCTAGCCCCGCTTTTCCATTCTTGTCTTTTCTTTAATTTTTGTTTCATTTTGTGCTCTTGGGTTTGTTTATCCCTCGAGTTGTTCATTTTCCCTTTGTTTTGTTTTCACCTGAGCGGAACCAGAACCAAAATTGGATGTAAAGTTGGAAGTGCTTACAAAAATTTTATTTCTATTTCTCTTCCAATCTCCCTCCCGCTCGCTTGCTTTGTCTGGTTGTTTTTGTGTTTTTGTCTGGACTGGGTTAGTTTTTGGTTATGATCCCGATTCCCATCTCCCTTTTTCATCCTTATTCGCCACCAAACCAGAACCAAGTTTGTAATTGGATAAGTGACTTTCTAAAAGCTTCTCTTGTTCTTGTTTTGGATCCAAATTTGTATTTTCCTTGCTTTTTATTTCCACTTGGGGTTAACTATTCGATCACGTCATCTACTCCGTCCACTATCTACCGCATTAATGGCATTAATTGCAGCCTCCTCACACATACAAAGTGATTTTAAAATATTAATTGAGGTTAATAGGCTCATTATCTTTGTTATTTGAGTCGTTTTAATGAGCCAGAGCTAGGTGAAATTTGAAAGAAGCATGATTTGATTGTGAAGGTGCATTGGTGAAGCAAATTTATCAAATTTCAGTCTTTCCTTGTGGGTGTTTTGAGGTAGGGTCTCATCCTATTCTTTTCCATTTTTCTTTTTCATTCGATCTTCATGTCCTTGTGCATTCACATATTATTTTTTTCAATGAATTTTCGCTCGTTTCTTGTTTTTCTTTGGTTTTCTTTGTCCTTTTTTGTTTTCCTTTTTTTTTTGTTTGTTTTTTCATTTGTTTGTTTTCTATTTTTTTGTCACTTTCATGGCAAGTTCATTTTTTCATGCCCTATTTTTAATTAGGGTTTCATTTGATGGGGTCCTTTGTGCTTTAAATAGATTTGAATCTATTTAGGGACCCCCGAAGATCTTACTTCTATGTCAATTCTGTGATTTTTGTATTGGGTTATTGAAGCCCTAATTTTTTGAATCGATGCATCCTATAAACTAGGGTTTTCTCGATGACTTTTACAAGGTATCTGGCCCTAGAGGTTAGTTTTCTCTTTACTTTGGTTAAAGGGGTGAGTTTAGGCTCCTCTTTTTCATTCCCATATTACCTCATATGACCATTCCTTCAAGTGTTTTCTTTCATTAAATGACAAATTAGCAGAAGACGATCCATGAATGAACTTGTTCCCATACGTCTTTTGCATTTGGGTTTATTCTCAAAATGACTGCTTCCATTTTTTGGTAATTTTGGTCTTCACAATTTTCTCTTTGACAGAATTGGAACTAGGTCGAGGGTTGAACTTGGAAATATCATTTTATTTCAGGTTTGATTTTCATCCCAATTTTGGTTCTAATCTCGTTCTAGTCCTGATCCCACCTGTGTTCAAATTGCTTCTTGTTCCTATTTCTTTTTTAACTCTGCTTCCAATGAATGTGAAATTTAACTAAGTATGAAAGGAAGTAAGTAAGGTATTGGATGTTGTATTAATTTTTATACTCTTTGTTCATCTAATACTAGGTTTTGGTTGCAAAATTAAGAGATTTCAGGAGTATCAAAAGAGGTTTCTCAAAGGAGCCAACCTACAGAGAGCTCAAAGAAAGGAGCTAATCCTAAAAAGATCAAGGTAGAATAACTCCCTTATACCTTAAGGTATAAGCATTAAGGTCCTACCATCACTGTTGGTAAGGTGGATTCTAATTGGGTAGACATCAATGATACCAACTTGGGCCCATTTCATTACGAGGAGTTGTTCTTAGAAAAAATTGGTGAGGAGGTAATAGGGAGGGCTCAGAGAATTGTTGAATCTAGATTGGCACATGTTTCCCTCTTCCCCCTACTAGTACATTGTCTTGAATTAATAATGACTACAGACAGAGCCTACAATCCTACTACTAAGAAATTTTTTGACCTACAAGGGAATGTCATTATTGATCTAACTCCACAAATGATCTGGTTCATGTTTAATGCAACCACTCCACAAAACCCTAAGAAACTTAATGAGGTAGAGGCCCTGAATTTATATACTGACAAGAAGGAGACTAGTAGAAATATAAACAAGAGTTGGATGAGAGTTGAGAAAAAGTCTCTAACTAAGCTCCCTGACCAACCTAAAAGGGTAGACTTCTACAAGGAGATTGGGGACATAATAATGATACTCTCTAGAGTATTTGGAAAGAGAGATGCCTCCCAGTTCAAGGAATGGATGTTTCCATTCATTCAGACTATCTTAGATAGTAGGCAGAAATTTGACTGGCCTATGATTGTGTCTAATTGCATACACTACCAAATGCTTAGGGTGAAAGAAACCAAAATTTTCTTCATGACCTCTTATGTGATTTATACAGCAGCCAGAAGAGGCATCTTTCTTGGTTGAATGCAATAGGGCTACTCAGAGAAGCCCCAAACCAGAATAAGGTATGGAATCATTACGATCAACTCACCTTACAAACTTCTGAACTACATTATAGAAGGGTTAATGATGCATTTCTATACGCTATCATTAACTGGCTCATAGGAGATGCATGATACGGACTAAGTCAAGAAGCCATGGCCTTTATTGAAAATTGGGGGCATTGGTTTATCCAATACCCCCGGTTCACTTATTTTAGGTTGGTTGGTTTCGATGGCCACCCTCACCTACTCCCTAGGTGCTGCAACAATAAGATTGTTTTGATGGAGTTTATTCATCAAGCCTTGGGGATTAATTCCAAATTTGGTATAAAATATAAGACCGGTTGCCACAAATTCCCCATGAAGTTGGGTGAATATAGCTATCCACACCTTGTAGCAACCAAGGTGATTTGTAATGATTTAGTGCACTCTAACTTAGGCTTGTACACCTCTAGAAAGAATTATGATCCTAAACGCAAGATGCATGCTTTGCTTCCTACTGTTTTTGACAAACACTTCAACCTATTAGAGGACTTTTGGATGGATCTCCAAGATGACTATGATCTAAGAAAAAGAAACTATGAAAGGTTGCCTATCCCACTTATGGTGGAGTATGGGGTAAAGGAGGATATTCTCGAGACATTTTTAGATAATGGGTTGACTCTGGATCCCCAATATGATGCACAAAATATAGGCACCAAGGACTTAGATCCTGTGGATTGGAATGCAAAAGAGTCCATAGACATCAAGTAGATGACAAGGCCAATATTGGATAGAAGCATCCAATGGGTTGTGAGGAGAATTAAGGAACCTCTGGCTCAGACCTCCAAGAAGAGAAAAGGTGCAGGTACCACTCAAGGGTACAAGAGGACAAAAAGAAGAATGTCTCCTAAGGAGCCTTAAGAGTTCTTCCCACCCAATTCTGGGGAAGAAATTAAACCTGAAATTTTTGCTCAGGACCTTCCTGAGGCACATGGAGATGAAATCACAATAGGACCCGGGGACTCAACATCTATTGCAAGTGAAGCATCCACTCAACCTCCTCTTACATAGCAGCCAAGTGAAGAAATTTCTATGGGAACCCTCCACAAGGAAGTTGAATCCTTGAAAGAAAAGGATCAAGAAGTTGAAATTTATGATATAGAGATGGATTATGAGAATACTCCTTCTGATAAAGAGACACATGTGGTGGAATCTCTTGATGAAACTAAGGATGTAGGGAATGAACATGTTTTGATAGTGGAAGAGCAATGGAAACTATTTGAGGATGCTAAGAAAGAATCAGATGCTAAGGCACAAGCTGAGGCATTAGCCAAACGGAAGGAGATGGATGCAAAGGCCCAAGTTGATGCACTGCTCAAACAAAAACAATTGGAAGATAAATTTGAAGATGATGAATTGGCTAAAAAACAACAACAAAAGGAGCAGGAACTCAAAACAAAGGAAGAGAGTGATAAATTGGCAATGCTGCAAAAAATCCATGATCTTGAGGAAGAAAATGCCAGACAAAGGAGAGAAAGAGAAGCCCTTGAGGCTAAATTCAAGGTTATTGAAGAATCTTATAAGAGAAAGGAAGAGGAAGAATTCCTACGAATGTAAAATGAGGTTGAAGAGCTTGCCAAGCATGAACAAAAGGAGAAAGAGGTATGAGACAAAGTCAAAGAGTTGGAAAAGCAAAGAGACCAAATGCTTGAGGAAAGAAGGTTAGAAGAGGAACATTTGAAGGAGTTGGAAGATAAAACATTGGAAGAGTCAAAGGATAAAGAAGACGTTGAGAGGTTGGCACAAGAGGATGCACAAGGGGAGCAAAAAAATGTGCAAGAGTTTAATTCTTAGCCTATAGCTACCATATTGCAACCATTATCTTCTGCCACTGCTACCTCTTCCTCAACACAAGTGGTCACTACCCCTAATGCTCCTACATGGTTGAAACTGATTTAGAAAATAAATAGATAGCTCAACCTCAACCTCTCAATTGGGAGGAGATGATTGTAGACACCCAAAAATGTCCTCTTACAATACCTTATCACAATATTAGGTCATTTAGACATCTTGTAGCATGTTTTTCCCTAGGTACACTTGTCTTCGTCTAATTAGTTAAATAAATCTTATTTATTTGACTAATTTCATTAATAATCCCTCCATTCTTCTAATGTTAATTAAATAATTTATATTATTTAATTAATTAAATCAAATCCATTCATAATTCCTCCATTATTCTAGTGTTAATTAAATAATTTATATTATTTAATTAATGAAGTCATAATTATAACATTAATTAAATAAATCAAATATTTATTTAATTAATAAAATCTTAAAATATCTTCTCGCTTTCTTTCTAAAATCAGAACTCGTGTGTATCTAATTAATTAATTTAATTAGATAATTCATCACTTATCCTTCTTGTCTTTTTTCAGGATTTATTTCCTTTAAAATGAAAAATCAATATATTTCTATTTTATTAGAATCTTATCTCATCTGAGGTTGTATTTCCTCTTTTGTCAAAAAAATCAAATCTTATCAAATCTCCTTCTCTATCCCCGTCGAAACTCTATAAATATGGCATCTCACAAGCCATTTGGGATTGACTTCTTCCTGTAACATAGATTAAAAGATCTGGAATGAGACAATCTCCAACTAGATTTTAATCCTAATCTAAATCAAAATTAATCTAAATCAAACAACAAAGAATGAATAAGCAAACATAATAACTAAACAAATTAATGGAAAGCTCTCATAGAATATGCATTCACTCCTTCAAATTATCTTGCTTGCTCTTCTCCATTTTTCCTTTTCAGTATTCTTGCCCTCAGATTTTTTGTGTTTGATGCAAGCATAACTTCGTTGAATGTCTAAGAAAAATATCAAAGATAAGTTTCTTCTCAAAAGTGTATGATTTCAAGAGGAGGAATAATGATAATGACAGGCCATTTTATAGATTTTGGGTTTTCGAACGATCGGCTCAGATTGAAAGAGAGGTCGATGGATGAGATTGATGAATGTCATGCTATGTGAATTTTGTCTCATATAGAACGTGAGTTGTCTTCGAAAATAGAAGAAATAGACTTTGTATGTAAAAGACAAAGTTAGAACTCGAAGAATAATGCATTCGAATGCAAACAAGAGTTAGAACTAGTTGATCGACTAGTTGTGATGGAAAGCCTTCTCACAAAGATAAATAGGTGTTGAATCCGGAGATAACTGGAGAACTAAAAATAGATCTTGAGTTAGAAGGTGAGTGAATGACTTAGATAACTGATTGACAGAAGAATGTGACATAAATAATTAAATATGAATTAAATGCTAATTTAATTCAACATTCGAAAATAAGAGACTTTAATTAAATAAATAAAGATAATTCCTTTAATTGGATTGTTTGAAAAGGATAAATTGAATAATTAAATAATAAATATTTAATTATAGATAAAGGGGGTTAAATGAATAATTAAATAATAAATATTTTATTAAGAAGGAACTATGATAAAGGGGGTAATTAAATAATTAATTATTTAATTAAGAAAGAAGAATTAATTAGTTAGGGACATAATTAAACAAATATGATTTATTTAATTAATCAAGGTGAATAAAGGTCATTTATGAATTAATGAATTAATTAAAAAGGGCTATTTAATTAATAGAAGAAATGTGTGTTAGAAAGGGTAATTAAATAATTAACATTATTTAATCAAGACCATGAACTATAGAAAATTATGTCGAATGTGTACTTGTAGGCCTAGACCAATTTTCGGTGTCTACAGTTTGCCCCTCTTTGATATAATGTCATTACGGCATTGTGTCAAAGAAAACATGCCCCGATCGTGCCCTAGCATGAAACAGGTTAGGGTATGCCCCCTCGAGAAAATTGACAAATTTTTGAAAGTTTAAAAAAAAAATAGGAAATGTTCCCAATAAGTCAATTTGATAGTTAGAAACGCTATGGAGTTGACAGAATTGAATTTGGAGATGATACAGATGAGTACAGGTCATTTGAAGTTGAAAGGTTAAGCGGCCAATAGATTAGGGCAGAAGAAATTCCACCCAAACCCTAGCTATAAATAGGAATTAGGTTGAAATCTAATTCATTTGCACCCAGAGGAGTTAGGAAAACTAAGAATTTTCTCTGACTAGCGGACGAAAATGGCACCCATTCCTTATACTGTACATCAAGGATATCGAATACGGATGTTTAGGCGGCCAGCCGACGTAGGACCATCGGTATGTACCCAAAAATGAACCTTGAAAATTTATTTTTGCACACTTTTCTAGGTCTTTAAAAATTATTTAGCATATGCGGTCCATCGTGAACGACACATAGGCCATCGTATTTGCCACATTTGACTACGAAACGACGCATGTCCTAAAACACATCTAGGCTAGGTTAGGCATTTTAGGGCATAAACGCATGTGAAATATAATGTACCGCATATGTATATATGCAATGCATCTACATTAGGATTAGACACATGTGGGGTATTGAACCGCATATGAATTTGTGAAACGCATATGTAGTAGGTAGATAGGCTGTAGAAAATGCACCGCATATGTTAAAATGCACCACATGTGTGGTAGGTAGAAATGGGTATGGGAATTGTGTGACGCATATGTAATATGTAATGCAAATGAGGTATTGTGCAATGCATCTTTAAAAATGCACTGCATCTGTTAAAGTGAGCCACATTTGGCTTGTAAAATTTTTTGAAAAAATATTCTAAGAAAAACTTGAAAATTCTTGACATCATGGTTTAAATGTAGGTTGTATTAGATCCTATATATACGTGGGAGACACATCCTAACACATTCGATCTGAGAGATCATTTTACTATTATAGAGATACGACTCCTATGGAGACTTGGTCTACGTCACTGTCTTTCGATGCCCACTATTCGGGCGAATAGGGGATGCTTATGGAATTATGCGAGAGATGGCACACTGAGACATCATCATTTCATTTGCTGATTGGGGAGGCCACTATCACATTGGAGGATGTGTACAGGATATTGAGACTGTCGATTAGAGGAGAGCAGGTGATGTATGATACCCAGCATGGATTGACTGAGTTAGCAAGATTCTATCAGGTGGATGATATCAGTAGGATCGACATCGAGAATTATGAGATCAGATGGCCAGTATTAGTGGATAGATACGATAGGATTGACTACATATTGTGTACATTGATAGGGGGGATAGTTCTACCTAATCGACGGGGTCATGGTTTTCTAGTTGGATGGGGTGCGATGTTGGTTGGTATGCTGGAGAGAGAGACTAGGTATGCTTGGGGTCCATGCTTACTAGGGATGTTATATTTCCACTTACATGACACTACTTACAAAGACGCACAGTCACTGAGCTGTGGGACCACTCTATTGATGGTGTGGGCTTGGGAGAGGATAGCTATTTTTTCATCATCTAGTTATTGTAGAGTGGCGGGAGAGATTCCCGTATGTGTTCTAGTATACAGGACACATCACTCAGACTCATGTTGGCGACACTAGATTTTGGAGACATGCACTTGATATTCTAGATCAATTCACGTGGAGACTATACATGGATTATGAGGAGTGGTCGAATGAGGACATACATTTGGTGTTCTGCAGACAGACACAGTACCTTATTGGGAGGATTGTTTCTAGTGTGCATATCATTGAGAGACATGTTATGCCTTGCATAACCACCCCATCTTTTTCCTTGGTCAAAATGGGTCCCCCTTTGTGTTTTTGTACTTAGTTGTTTTTAAAACAAAGTTTGGAGTCTAGTTTTGCCAATACTTTGTTTTTCTTTGGTTTCTCTATTGGAATCGGAACCGGAACTAAATCAGGTTCTGAAAGTTCTTTTGAGGCTTTTTTTTGGTTCTATCCCGACGGTCTTTTCTTTGCTTTTGTTTTTAGTCTTTGGCGGAAGCGGAGCCAGAGTGGGATTTGGGATGGTTGTTATCCAAATTTTCAAAATAAAATTCAATTCTGATCCCGACTCCGCTGCTTTTTAATGTTTGTTTTGTCTCAATTTTTGTGTTTTGTTTTATTAGGTTGGTCTTTTACTTAACTTTTTGTTTTTTGTTTTTGTTTTGTTTTTAGTTTTCGAATGCGGAGTTGGAATGGGAATAAGGTTTGGAAATTTTATGATTTTAAGATCCTGTTTCCATTTTAGTTCTACCCTCGACCATTTTGTCGTTGAATTTTTTACTGAAGTTGCACTACAGACCAGTGTTCGTTCTCTTACAGTTCTGACTCTGCCTTTACTATGTTTTAATGCATTAATGGTGGTTGTCGGTGTAGGTAGAAATTTACGTATTTTTCTTTATTAAGGGTTAAAGCTGATCATTATTGTTATTATTACAAGTCTGAGAGCGCGAAGAGCAATAGCAGAGTTCGTTTGAGCAAATTGATCGAGATAGAGAAGGGATATTGTGTGTGAATTGATTCAGAAAGTTAGCATGGCTTTGTTTGCATTTGAGGTAGGTCTTTTATCTTTGTTGTGTTCATTGTGTTTTTCTTTGTATCTGATCGCGTGTTCAATCATTATGTTTTAAAGCAATTTTATGATTATCGATGTGATTGAATGAGTAGGTTCTTGTTTCGGCTTGTTTGTTTTGCTTTAATCTTTGTTGTCTTGTTTTATCATGTCATTTATTTCTATTTTAGGGCATTGTCACTTTCACATATTAATCGTGATTGTGTTGTGTCGTTTTTGATTTGCAGTAGATTAGATTAGATTAAAGGTTTTTTGGCATGAGTTAGATTAAGAATTTACAGTGAGGTAGATTAGATATTTTAAGTGAGTTAGCATAGATTAGATTTATTGTTTAAATTAGGGTTTTGTCATTTGGTAGAATGGCAGGGTTTTAAACCCATGCCCTAGTTTTATTAAGTTTGTTAGATTAGGGTTTCGTTGGTCTCTGTAGTTACTTTAAATAAGATTTAAATAAATGGCCCTAAAATACAATTGTTCCCCACGGTCATATGAGGGTAGAGTTTTTAAGCTCCTTTTTTATTTTATGTAGACCTAAGGTTTAATCATGAAGTTATGTTGAAAATGAATAAATTTGATGATGTCATGATTAGCATAGGCAGAGGCGGGATTGGAATGGGTATGGACATAAGAGTTTTGTTTCGCAAAAGTTATCAATTCCATTTCTATCTTGTTTCCGATTCTGAGTTCTAAAGGTTTTTTTGGAGTATGTGATAATTGGCAGAGGCGGGATAGGAACTGATCCTGAACTTAAGAATTTTGTTTTTGAAGGGTATCAATTCTATTTTCATCCCGTGTCCAGCTTTGCATATAGTAGGAAGTTTTTCTTCAAAGTAACAATGACCAAATCAGAGGCGGAGGCAGAATGGAAATAGAATATGAGGGAAAGTAAAATTCGAAGAAAACCAAATCCTATTTTTGTTCCGATCCCAGTTCTGATGATCTCCCCAACTCTGACTCCGAGCCCATTTTTTATTAGGTGAAGTTCCTATATTGGTTTTTGCTCCGAGTCCGCCAGTTTTGTAAAAGTGATTGTTTTGAGCTTCTATTTGACTCTGACTCAGATGTATGTGTAACAAGTATGTTTTAAAAGCATGTTTTATGATGATTTATCTAAAGGTCTAATTAGAGGTTTGCTTGCAGGAGATTTGAGAGATGTTAGGAATGTCAGGACAGGCTACTTGAAGGAATCAACCAGCTGGGACATCAAAGATAGCACCGAAAATCAAGAAGGTGAAACCAGAACAGCTACCTTATACATTGAGGTATGATCATAGGAATCCAGTGGTGAAGACGAGCAAGGTGGAATCAGACTGGTCAGATATCACAGATACTAATCTAGGCCAGTATAGCTTTGAAGAATTACATGAAGAGACCTTTGTAGAAAGAGTAAACTTGATAGGGAGAACACAAAGGATTGTTGACTCTGGTCTTGCACATATCAATGTGTTTCCGTTATCAATTCAGTGTCTAGAGTTGATATTGACAGTGGCCAGTACTTATAATCCAGCTACAAGATTATGCATGGATTCACAGAATAATGTGATTATAGATCTTACTCGGCAGATGTTCCAAAGCATATTTAATGTTCCTAATCCCAAGAATTTGGTGCAGCTAACTGAGGTAGAGGCATTGGAGAAATACAGTAAGCATAAAGACTCCAATAAGTCTCATTTAAACAAAAGATGGTTAAGCACCGAGAAGAAGTCTTTAAGCAAGCTAGAAGACCAGCCAAAGAGGGCAGATTTGAAGAAGAAGATATCTAATTTGATATTGATGTTGTCCAGAGTGTTTGGAAAGAGGGATGCCTTCCATTTCAAGGAGTGGATGTTTCATTTTATTCAAGTAATTTTTCAGGGTGATTACCAGTTTGATTGGTCAATGATTGTTTCTGATGCTATACATGATCAGCTTACAAGAATTAGACAGACCAAATCTTTCTTCATGACTTCATATGTGGTCTATGCTACAGTAAAAATGGGGATTTTCCCAGGATTAAATAGAGTAGGTATAATGGGAGTCTTGGATGGATAAAGGAAGGTATGGGAACACTACGATCAATTATCTCTTTAGGTTGGTGAGACTCACTTTAGAAGAGTCAATGATGCATTTTTATATGTGGTTATCAACCAATTGAGTGGAGATGCAGGATATAGGTTAAGTCAAGAGGCTATGGCATTCATTTCTGAATGGGGAAGTTGGTACATCCAATACCCCAAATTTACATACCTCAGATTGTTTGGTTTTGAGGGTCATCCCCATTTACTTCCAAGATGCTGCAGTAATAGAATAGTGCTTATGGAATTTATATATCAAGCCATTGGAGTTAATGCTAGATTTGGAATGAAGCACACAGGATGCCATAAATTTCCTATCACACTAGGTGAATACAATTGTCAACACTTGAAGGAAGCAAAGGTGGTTTGTAATGAGTTTATACAATTGAAATTGGGATTGTATACAGCTCGTAAGTATTTTAATCCAAAGAAGAAGATGTATGCTTTATTACCTTCAGTGTTTACTAGACACTTTAATTTGTTAGAAGATTTTTGGTGTGATAGGCAAGATGAATATGACTTAAGGAAGAAGAATTATGAGGGATTACTAGTCTCACTTATGGTAGAGCTGGGTATTAAAGATAATATCCTTGACACTTTGGTGGATGATGGAATTGTATAAGATCCCTCATATGAAGCTTTGAATATTGGCACTAAAATTTTAGATCCAATAGACTGGAATGAGGAAGAAACGATTGATATTAAGAAAATTGGAAGAACAGTCTTGGATAGAAGTGTACAATGGTTGATGATGAGAACTCAATCTCCTTAGGGACTTATCCTCAAGAAAGGTAAAGGGTATAAGAGGATTAAAAGAAAGGCACCTTCTAAGGAACCATTAGAATTCTTTCCTCCTGATGTTGAAGAAACAAAGTTGGAGGTAGTCGATGAAGAAGAAGAGACACCCGAGGGAGATGTTCCAATTGAATCTGTTGTTTCTACGCCTGCATTGGGTGAGTCATCTGCAAAAGCCCCACTCACAAGAAAGAAAAGTAAAGAAGTTCAAGGAGTACTTTATGCCATGGCTGAAGCTGCTAAAGGAATAGAAGTGGAGGAGGAATTGGTAGAAATTGAGACAGACTTGGATGAAACTCTGATAGAGAAGGACTTGCAAGAAAACGTGCCTCTAGATTATACTATTGAGCAGGTTCTTACACAGGAAGAATAATGGAAACAATTTGAAGATGCTACTAGAGAATTTGATGCAAGGGCTACTGCAGAAAAACAAAAGGAAATGGAGGCAAAGTTACAAGCTGATGCTCTACTTCAATAGCAGAAATTAAAGGTAAAAGAAGTTGAAACAAGGACAACAGTTGATGAAATGGAGGAGCAAATGAGGCTACGAGAGCATGAAATCAAGGTCAAGGTAGAAAATGACAAGTTGGAACTGATATAGAAGATCCATGATCTTGAGGAGGAGAAAGCAAGAAACTGAAGGGAAAAGGAAACCCTGGTTGCTAGATTGAAGCTTGCAGAGGAGGCTCGATAGAAAGAACAAGAAGCTAAAGCTCTAAGGAAGGAGAGAGATGCTAAAGAGTTAATGAAGAAATAGCAAGCTGAAGAAGAAAGGGAAAAGGCAGAGATACTCATAGCCTTAGAAATGGAAAGAATAGAAAAGGAAGAATCAGAAAGGATAAGAAAAGAAAAGGAGGTCGAAGAGCTAATCAAGAAGCAAAAGGAAGAAGAGGCCAAAGCTGCAAAAATTAAAGCTTTGGAGGCATAATAGTTGGAAAAGGAGGCCTTAGAGAAAGAGAAGCTAGAAAAGGATCAGATGGAAAAGGAGAGATTGAGAAAAGAAGAAGAAGAAAAGAAAGTGCAGGAACAAAGAGATAGAGAAGAGGTTGAGAAGTTAGTGCAGATGCATGTGCTGCAGGAGCAACAAGAAAAAGAAAAGGTTGATTCTCAACCTGAGGTAAATGTTCAGCCATCCTTTACAGTTGTTGCTTCTTCTTCCATGATGATGACTGCTCCTAGTGCTCCTACATGGTTGAAATTAGATTTGCAGAAGAGAGCTAGAACACCTCCTCAACCTCTTAATTTGGAGGACATGATGAAGGAGATTGAATAGGAAAGGCCTAAGAAGAGGGCTAAAGTTTTGCATTCTACCAAACTCATGGATAAAGGGGAGATAGTTGTTGAATGTGTTGTGCCTATGACTGAAAAGGAGGTAGGGGATATGCAACTCACAGACTATCAATTGAGTACGGTTAAATTGGGAAGACCCACTAGAAATCAACAAATGAATCTGATTGATGTGGTGGCTTCAACAACTAAATCAAGGATGATCAAGGACAAACAAAAGAAAGATGAGCTTAAGGCTCAATTGGATCAGTTACATTCATTCTTGAAGAGTGTCTCCTCTCCAAGGTCACAACAGGTTGCAGCAATTGAGACTCCTATTTTGCTAAGCAAAAAGGAGGTTGATGATTTGGTGCAGGTTAGAGGTAAGGCAGAGATGGTTGACAAATAGATAGACAAAGTGAACTAGGAGGTAGGTGAGGTTTTGGAAAAAGTGTTTGAAACTTACAAAGAAGCAGAAGAAGTAATGAAAGAGATGCATCAATACCTTGAGGCATCCGAAAAACTAGAAGAAGAGTATAAGGAGTATATTGAAAAATTAGAGAAGATAAATACATTGCCTCTAACTACTCTTCTAGAATAATCTATACTCGAAGATGATAACAAATATTTTGTAGAAAAGACTTCTCGCATACTTAAGTTTAGGACTAGCTTTTTGAGCAAGCATAAGGATGAGATTCAGGAAGCAATTAATAATTTAACTAAGCTGTTGGAAGAGTTGGAAGCGGTTATGCCTATAATTGTAGATGTGAATGTAATGACCACAGATGGCATGTCGTTGAGTCAGGTTAGAGAGAAATGGAATGAAAGATTCCAAGGACTCGTGCAGGAGAAAGATGATGGAGGAGATTTAGTGATAGATCGGCTTGTAGAAGTCAAAGAAAAAATAAAAGCTGCAGGGAGAGAGTTGATCAAGGTAAAAAGTATGAAAGAGTTTGCTGCAGTTGAGTTGGATCACATCAAATTTGAAGATGACTAGATTGATGGGCCAGATATGGATATGCTACAACAAGTCTTCACCAGCTATGATGAGTTCATAGCAGATCTAGCTTCACATGCATAAAATCTTGCATGCATGATGTTCTTCTTCCTTGCATGTCGCATGATGATCTTCTTCCTTGTATGTTGCATGCATGCAACACTGACAGTCTTAAGGGCACATGACTTCTTTTCTTCTATTTCTATCTTCTATTGTTAGATCAAACTGAATGCATAATGTAAGAACTCAAGATCAAAGTTGATCTGAGTTTCCAAGAAAGTTGATTGTTCCTAAAAAGGTGGAAAGCCTAAGATACAAGTGAAGTTCAAACTTCTTTTGGATATCTATAAATACCAGATGGGTATCACATTGTAAGGGTCGGCTAATTGAGAATTGGATTGGCTTACCTAGTGCTAGGAGATAGAATTTTAGAGAGTTTTGCAGAGATACATTGTACTAGATCTTTTGACAGTTAATAGAATTGCAGGTTTACGAAATATGCAGTTTACATTGAATTGTGTTGTTTGATAAGGTTAATGAGTTATAATCCACCTGAATTCCAGTGATTGTGCTAAAGCATGATAGTTTCTTATGTGATGAAAGTCATTAGAAGAAACCAGGTTTAAAGATTATCTTGTTAAATTGTCATTGAATTAAAGTTATTGAAGTCTGTTGATCTATAGTTTTAATGATGAATGAATGTGTGTTGTTTTGAAATCTTGGAAATACTTGTGATAGGCGAATAGAGGAATTGAATTAAGCACCTAAGATGTATACGATGGTACAGTTATACTATGGGTTGTGTCATGCTATGGTTTTTGTGATTGGTTAAGAAAACATTCATTGTTAAAAGTATATGTCTGGATATTAGATAAATTTAATTCATACTTACTAATTTACCCCTTTGATCTATCTTTTTTCTTTTATTTAAAAACCCATTGATTTACAGGAACTATTTTGATAAAGAGAGTCATAGATTGAATCCTTTGTTACCAGCACAAGCCCCTTTAATATTACAGTTGCATGAACCAATTGAGTGACATCAGATAGTTGAGAACCAACTACTAGGACCTTGGGAGTTAGGCCACTACATGTAGTCTTTCTTTTTCAGAAGAAATAGAGTAGAAATATTTTGTTTTAATGTTGTTTATGTCATTTAAACCGTCAGCAAGACACTTGCTAGATAGAGTCCTGAGACAGCTCGACGAGGTTCAGGATGAGCCTCAGAGTAGAGCAAATTTTGCTCATTCATCTAGAGAGGTTCCATATTGCGGGCCCATGATTCCAATTGCTATCATAGAGGCAGAGATACAGGCCTTACAACTAGTACAGTGGGATGGACGGATGAAGCAGTAGACCCAAGGACGATAGCTGCATATGACCCATGGTGGGTAGAGCATCGGCCTATTCCTTACACAGATTTGGATCAGCCGACACCCACTGAGAGATGAGGCACAGGACCGAGAGGATGGTGGAGAGGTGGAGGTGCTAGAGTTGGTAGAGTTGGAGGGAGAGGTGATGATGGAAGAGGTGGTAGGTGAGGATGGAGAGGATGGAAAGGGGGATGAGTAGGTGGAATTTAACCTATCCGTGAGGCAGTAGCAGAGGTGGAGCTGATGTAGAGGCTGGGGATGAGCATGCTGCCGAGGAGGTAGTTGTAGAGGTGGATATTGGAGGAGAGGATGTCATAGAGGATGTTGATATGGACATGGATATAGACCCTCTAGGTATTCTAGCAGGATATGGGGAGGATGATGTTGAGGAGGAGGCACCGATGGAGGAGCAAGAGAGAGAGCTTTGGGATTGGATTGTGGAGGGGAAATGGGAGGATTATGCTCCTAGGGATGGTGATAGGGAGGCTTTGGAGGAGAGACTCAGACTGATGACAGCCGAGTTTGATGCTATCGGGATAGAGAGAGACAGTGCCTATGCAAAGAGGGACAGTGCACATGCAGAGAGAGATAGTGCTCGTACAGAGAGAGACAGTGCACTCATGGAGAGGGATCAGGCCATAGATCAGAGATAGGAGATAGAGAAATAGTTCACAGAAGTTTGACACCTTTGAAGTGGGTCTTCATCTGATGGCATGGTACAGGAGTTAGTCAGATTAGTTGAGACAGCTACGTACTATAGGGATTTATATGAGGCAATGGTGCCAGCAGAGAGATGAGCTCCTACCTTCTCAGAGGTGCGCAATCAGAGATCACATAGCAGGAGTCATACCAGGACATGAAGTACAGAGGGTTTCTTAGGACCACTAAGGGCAGGTCCATATGAGAGGCCTTCCACCTCACAGAGAGCACCTTCGAGGCTATTTCCACCACCTTCACCACGTGACAGTAGTGGCAGTGGGACATGATGATATGGTTATATACATGTAGACATTGTATTTTGATCAGAGAGCCTATGAGCTTGTTTTATTTATGGATACACTCAGACATTGTACTGTGACACATGATTTTGAGCAATATATATATATGATTTTTGGTGGCTTCTATATGATATGCAGTTCTATTTTATGGATGATGCATTATTTCTACATGATTATGTTTCCTAGATGATGTATGTACATGTGTTATAAACGACTATTTCTACATGTTATGAGTTATTCATATTATGATGTTATGGATGTCTTAATTTACTTATGATAATGGATGCAATGTTTTATATGATGTTTATTTATATGTGATGGTTATATGCACATGCAATGTTTACATTATTTATGCTATGATGATGAAATGCCTATTATGTCATGATTTCGAATGTATGCAATGAAGATGTTAATGTTACTATCTATATGTGTGAAATGAAATGCAACTATGTGAAATGTTATAGAATGTATGCAAATGCCGATGATATAATGTTTTATTGTGTCATAGGACTATCATTATGTCAAAGAAGAGAAATTTTAGCATGATTGAATTCAGAATGTTAGTAAGAGATAATTAAGTTTGATTGATTGAGAAAAATATATAATCTTCGATATATTGCCAAATATGCTATGATTGCTTGTTATCATCATTGGGCGAGACATGACACAAATGGATAGTACACACTACAATATAAGATAGACCATAGTGTACAAATTCATCCATCTACGAAGAACAGAAATTCACAGACAAGGAGTGTCTTAACTCATACTAGGGACAAAATTGCCCCAGTCATTCTATCGAGACAAACCACAAACAACAGACAAATAAAAGATGGGTCATGAGACATCATTGTTCCTCTAAATCCTTGATAGGATATCCTTGAGGAAACTAGTAACATGACTCAAAAACCAATTTTTAAAAAGATAGTTGACAGACAGAAGCCAAAGAAAATAGAGTCTCGAGATATCCTTGTTTCTCTAAATCCCTCAAGGGACATCCTTGAAAAATCTTGTAACCGGACTAAATTCACAAATCGATAGAAAGATAAGACAAAATAAGATATAAAGTCATAAATCCAAATAGAAGTATTTGCCAAAACTTTATCTTGTGGGATTTTTTGATTGCTTGATGTTTGACATAGCGTAATGTGAGAGATGACACATACCGCATAAGACGTTGAGTCTAGTTTCAACATGGTGACTATTTGTATAAGGCATGACAAAGCCTAGTTTCAGAAAGACACGTGTCGTATAAGATGTTGGAGCTTGATGATGTTGATGTGACAAGATACATGAGACTATGACAATTTGATGACATCTGTAAACAAGAAAGACATATCTTGCTTAAGACATAAGTTGATCAACCTAACAATGTGTATGATATTGACTTGATGAATTTGAGATGTTGTGCCTTGTTGATGCATGACTTTTTTTGATTCCTTGACTGGTCAAAAGTGTGTGTAGACAGTGTATGACATAGTTGACTAAAGGTATTTACCTAAGCTAATGATATGCAATGTGTGTGATAGTGATGGTGATAAACCCTATTGGATTGACTTAGTGCGGTCTTGGGGGCTCATCGATTGATTAGCCTTGCCTACATTGTACACGTAGAGACCCCATAGTTCGACATGACCAATGACTTTGAATGTACAAAGAGTCATGATTTAAATGTGTGTGATACATGAAAAACCTAGACTGATAGACCTAATGCCTCGGGGGCACATCGATTGATGGCCTTGCCTACGTCCCAGTCATAGAGGCAATGTAGTTTGACTATGACTGACTGAACATGATTGACTTGACTCTATTTTTGGTATTTTCTTACATGTTTTGATTTTTTTTGGATTTTTTTTTTTTTGAAGGTTTCTAAATGTTTTTGGGATTTTTCAGGACATTTTCGATGGTACAATGTTATGTACAAGGTGTCAGGGCACAGAACAAGGATTTGCCCCTAGTCGGGAATAAGACATGTGAGATGCAGTGGGGAATGTGATAGAATGGACATTAGATGTCAATCATTCCAAGCAATGGATAAGACAACCATTTATTATGAGTGATGGTGAAAAGGTCTAATTGGAATGATGGTAGACGAAAGAGCGAGCTTGACTACACATGGCGCCTGTTTTCCAGGTTTTCACCATGGTACTTATCCATAGCACCATCGAAGTGGTTTTCACTATTGGACGGATTATTTCTCTTTACTTTTTTGATCAATTTTTTTGGTGTTACCAAGACGCCTGTTTGCTAGGTTTTCATCAAGGTAACCATTTTTTTGTATTTTATTTTTTAGATTAAGACACAGATTCTTAGAAGCTAAGCATAGAACCTCTTTAGATGCAAGCTGTTGATAGGTGACAAAAGTGGCTCTTCCTCAGGAGTAGAGAGTTGGTACGCTCCTGACCCAAAATCTTTTCTGATGATATATGGTGCCAACCAGTTAGGTTCAAACTTACCTAGTTTTTCTCATTCAGCTTGATTCTTAAGATTCTCCATTAAAACCAAGTCTCCAATGTCAAAGTCACTATTTAGAACTTTCCTATTGTAGCTATGACGAAGATGATTCTGATATGCTTGTAAATGATCTAGTGCTTTTTGTGTTCGTTCATCCAGTAATTCTAGCTCTTACAACCTAGATACACGGTATTCTTCATCATCAATGTGACCCTTCAAGGATACCCTCATGAAAGGTATTTTAACCTCAATAGGTAAGATAGCTTTGGAACCGAATACGAGGGAATATGGAGTGGCACCAGTGGGAGTATGGATGCTTGTGCGGTAAGCCCATAAGGCAGGATTCAATTGTAGGTGCTAGTCATGACCAGCGTCATTGATAGTCTTCTTAAGGATTCTAACAATGGTATTATTAGATGCCTCGTCTTGGCCATTACCTTGTGGGTAATATGGGGTAGAGAAATGATGTTTGATATGGAACTCTTCACATAAATGGCGTACTTCTTGGTTCTTGAATGGGCAGCCATTTTCTGTGATTATGGATTGGGGTACACCATACCAACAAATGATATAGTTTAGGATAAATTTAGATATTTGTGTGTCGGTGATGTAGGTCATGGGAATAGATTCAATCCATTTGGTGAAGTATTCGGTGGCAGTTATGATGAATTTATGGCCGTTGGATGATGGAGGGTGTATCTTACCTATGAGGTCAAGTCCCCATTGGATAAAGGGCCATGGTGATGTAATCGAACGAAGCTCCTGTGCTAGTTATCTTATCAAATCTCCATGTATCTGACACTATCTACATTTCTTTACAAAGATATATGAGTCTTTCTCCATTATAGGCCAATAATAACATAGTCTCATAATCTTATGGGCTAAAGTAGGACCACTCGAATGAGATCCGCATATACCCTCGTGCACTACTCGCAAAGTTGTTTGTGCTTCCTCAACATCGAGCAGGGACCAATAGCTGTTCAACCAGAAACTCAAACTTAGGCACGTTACTCAGAATATCCAACAAAGAACCCACGGTTTCCATAGCATCTGTAGCTCTATTCTGAATATGTGGTATTTGTTGAAAGGTAATGTCATTGAATTATTGCTTGAAACTATCAGCCATATGCTTGTAAGGGGCAAGCTTCTCATCCTTAGTCTCATAATCATCATTTACCTGCCAGATTACTAGCTGAGAATCCCCAAAAACATGTGGACTCTTAATCTTCCACTAAGCTACCATTTTTAATCCTGTCACTAAGGCTTCATACTCTACTATGTTGTTGGTACAAGGGAAAGCAATCCTGAATGATTTAGGAATGGTATCGCCTTGAGGTGTAACAAATAGGATACCGGCTCCTAAACCACGATTTGTATGTGACCCATCAAAGTATAGTTTCCATTCAGTTTTAATGTCAATGTTAAAGAGAAATTCATTAAGAAAATCTACCACTAAAGGATGGTCTACCTTCATAGGTGCATCTGCTAGCTGATCGGCAATCACCTGTCCTTTTATAGCCTTCCTCTCAAAATATTGGATGTCATACTCGCTAAGTATCATAACCCATTTAGCCAATTGGCCTGTTAATGTTGCTTTACTTAGGACGTATTTGAGGGGATCAATCTTTACAACCAACATTGTTTGGCGATTGAGCATATAGTGCCGAATTTTTGGGTAGCAAAAACTACCGCAAGACAGGCATGTTCTATGCTTCTGTAATTCAATTCATATCCCACTAAGGCACGATTGATGTAGTAGACCGCTCTTTCATGACCTTGATCATCGTTTTGTGCGAGAAGAGCTCCTAATATCGACTAAGTTCCTGAAATATATAGTATCAATGGTTTTCTATCTATAGGTGGCATTAAGACTAGTGGAGTGAGAAAATAGTCCTTGATTTGTTGGAAAGTGTCCTGACATATAGGTGTCCACACAAAAGGTACTCCTTTCTTGATTACATGTTTAAATGGGTGTATTTTATCTGTCAATTGTACAATGAAACGCCTAATAGACTATAATCTTCCTTGTAGTGTTCTTAGTTGACCAATGTTGACTGGAGGAGGCATTTCTATGATAGCTCTTACCTTCTCTGGATCTACTTCAATTCCTCTTCTAGAGATGATATACCCTAGTAGTTTCCATTATTTCACTCCAAAGACACATTTCTTCGGATTCAACTTGACATTGTAATTCTCTAGCCTCTGGAATATCTTGTCTAGAACCTTCAAATGAACTTCCCTTGTTTTTGATTTAGCTATAATGTCATCTACATAATCTTCCCTAAGAGTATGTATAAAGTCATGGAAAATCATAGTCATTTCCCATTGATAAGTAGCTCCTACATTCTTAAGGCCAAAAGGCATAACATTCCAATAGTATGTGCCCCATGGACACATGAAAGTTGTCTTGTGTTGGTATTCAGCTGCGATTTTGATTTGGTTATACCCAAAGAAACCATCCATGAGGGATAGCATCTCATATCCTGTTGTAAGATCTACTATCATGTCTATGTTCGGCAAAGGGAAGTCATCCTTAGGACATGCCTTGTTGATGTCTCTAAATTCTATGCAAATGTGGATGCCCCTAGTTGGTTTAGTCACTGGCACAAGATTTGATATCCAATCTGCATAGTCTATCGTCCTTATGAATCCTACATCCAAAAGTTTCTTGAGTTTTTCTTTGACCAATAGAGCAATTTGCAGATGCATTTTCCTTAACTTCTATTTGACTGGCTTAATACTTGTTTGTAGTGGTAAATGGTGCAATATTAGGCCTGGATCCAGCCCAAGCATGTCAGCATATAACCATGCAAAGTTTATCTATCTCTTTTTGAAGAAGTCCTTAAACTCATGTTTTTCTGTCTTTCTTAAAGAAGCTACAAAATATACTATCTGAGGATTCTCTTCTATACCTATGATGACTTCAGCAAACTCTTCTACTAGCATCAGTGAATTTTCCTGTTCAAAGGGGAGAATATTTAAACCTCTATCCTTGGGTGCCTCTGAGAGGTTTTCACCCTCGAATACGTTCTTTATTTTGACCATTTCTTCATCCAAAGGCACCTTTCAGTTTTCACCTAGGGACTCATCATTTTTCTTTTCATTTTCTTTTTTCTTTTTATTCTTATTTTTGTGACTAGAGGTGTAAATAGACTCCCCAAAATATGCTTTGTCATCAAATTTTTTGGTAAAACCAGCTTTATGTTCCCCTCTTGGTATGCCTTCTCTAAGTCCCATGAGCTCAGCAATTGCTTCGTCATTCTCGAATTTATCTATGATGGGTGTACCTTGTTGATCCCAGTCAATAAGTTCAGGCTATATAAGGGGAATGTCATCATCGGAGTTAGCAAAGGTGGAAGCCGACAAGGTAAGTATAGAATGGTTGACATGGTCACAGAAGTTTTGGACTAACTCCTTCTTGTTCTTCTTCCCATGGGTAGGTAAACTTTGTTGTGGGGATATAGCAAGGGCTGAATCGTTAGAAGATGGTTTTTCAGGTGCCCAAGATGCATGATCAAGGGTTTCCCAATAATAGTTCTTTTTCCATTCTTCTTTTGACAAGTGTTTCCTATGATGGGGACTAGATGGTTTTGGTACAACTTTTATCTTTAGGTCCAATTCTCCAAATAGAGCATCTATGCTCATGGTACTGGTAGAGGAAAGAGAATCCCATTCACAATCGCTTGAGTCAGGGGATTCATCATACATTGGGGGTTTATCATAAACTGGGGGAAGTGGTTCATGAGATATCTCGATGTCTACGCAAGCACTCACTTCCTCTTGAAATGGTGATGAAGTACTAGGAAACCTAATTCTAAGCGGTTGAAACCCTAGCCCTAGGTATTTCGGTCATGGTGAGATAGTGATCAGTTTCGTTCTTCCTTTTTGATGTATTCCTAACCCACTGTGCCCATCATAGCCTTTATTTTTCATTATCTTAAAGCCTTTTCCATACTGGTCCTTAGCTATTTGAATAGACGGTGAGGGATAGTCATTGTCTTCTCGATACAACCAAGAGGTAATATCACTTTGGTCCACAACCTCTTCACCTAACTCTTCCCATTTGGTCAATGTCATTGTAGGGGGAACATGAAATGTGACTACTGTTCGTCTTCTATCTTCCATGGGTAAGCCATATGCCTTAGGTGGAATCAGTTGATTGAAATAGTATGTTGCCTTTATATGATATTTTCCATAGCCCTTGCCTTGGATCTTGAGCTTAGGAGTGGATGATGGTGGTTTGAATGAAATAGACTTAGTAAGATGTGATGGGTCAACGTATAGGGATAAAGTGGATGATGAAGCTTCTTGGTTAACTAGTACTTGTCATTGTGGAATTTCCCTTAGGCTTGTACAATACTGTAAAGGATTTGGATCACCATCAATCGTGATCTCTATGCCATTATATGGGAACTTAAGACATTGGTGATATGTCAAAGGTACAACTTTCATTGTGTGTATCCAAGGTCTACCTAACAACAAGTTGTACAGAAGGGTGAGATCCAAGACTTGGAAGTTGGTGTTCATGATTGTTGGGCCAATTCTGATAGGGAGTATGAAAAATCCTTTGGATGATCTTTCCTCATCATCATAAGCCTTGATGACTATACTCTTAGAGGTGTCTATGCATTCTTATGAGAATCCTAATGCCTTAACCAATTTTAGGGTATACAGGTTTAAACCTGCTCTTCCATCTACCAAGACTCGTCAGACTTTGGTTTGATGGAGTAAGACTTCAAGATGTAAGGGGTCATTATGATCAGACTTTTTAGTTGAGTAATCTTGTTGGGAAAATGTGGCATGATGCGAGTTGGTCAAATATCCCACCATTTCTTTGAAATGATTGACATCTAAGTCTGTAGGAACAATTGTGTTCTATAAGGCTTTGTCAAAAATGGCTCGATGCTCTGGTGATAAATTCAACAATTCCAAGATAGATATTTGTGTGGGGTTTTACTCAATTGATCAAGGAGGTTGTACGTAAACTTGGAAGTTTGTGTAGGTGGCTCAGAAGAAGGACCTGGAATAGTAATCTTAGTTTTGTGTGTGTTTACATTACATTTTGGATGCTTCTTAATGATGATGGTATTGACGTTCTCATTTGTGGCTCGAAGGTGATTTATGATTGTTCCTTTACCATAGTCATACTTGGTATTGGTATAATTGGCTGATGGGTTATTCTTGTTTCCCGAATTAGAGGCTTTTCCTTTTGTATGGTCATGTAACGAGTTTGTGAAGACCTTATGATCACTTTTCTTGGTATTTTTTTTCCCACCGACCTTTATTGTTCTGTTTTCAATAAATTCTTGTATAATATTCTTCAGTTGGTGATATTGTTGTAGGTTGTTTCCTTTCGTTCGATGATAGTCACAAAAAGAGTTATCATCCCACCATGAAGGCTTGAACTATCTAGGATCATACTCTCTTCGTTCCAAAGGTTTGATGAGATTGTGTTTGATCAATTCTTTGAAAATTGTCTCGATTGGTTGTCCTAAAGGTTTAAATTCACGTGTAGGAAATCTCCTTTGAGGTCATTGTTGTTGTGAATTTTGGACATAATTGTCTATTTGATCTGTACTATTCATCATGTCTTGATTGGAGTTATAACCTCTAAGTGTGATAACTAGTCCCGTATGTATGTTTTTAGCATCAACAATGTCGTCATTTGTAACATTTTTGTTTCTAGACTAGAATTTATTTCTATCATTTGGTACATTTTGATGTTGGACAACTAGATTTCTGCCCGATACCTTAATTTCTCCTTTGTCTATAAGGCCTTTTTCAAGGATAATGCCCTTTTGTACCAAGTCTAGGAATGAAGTACAACAGTGTACCCTTAAGTCTCTTCATAGTTTTGGATTGATGTTTTCTATGAATATCGTGACCTTCTGCTTTTTCAGTATTTCAACTAGACATCTGCTAGAAAGACTTCTCCATCTCTAGAAGAAGGTGGTAAAAGCTTCACCATCTTCTTGTGTTGTGTGGCACAAGGTTGATATTGTTACTTCATTGTCTATGTTAAAGGAAAAATGTTTGACAAACTTCTTAGCTAATTCACCCCAAGATCGTATACCATATGGCAATTTAGAAAACCATTCCAGTCCTATCCCAATAGGGGTTTGTGGAAATAGTCTCATCAAGTATACGGGGTCATATGATATGTCCATGTATGCCGTTGAGAATTCTCTAATGTGTTCCAAAGGATTCTTCCTCCCATTATACTTAGGAAAAATCGGTATAATGTATCCATGGGGGAAAGGTGTCATATAAAGTGCTTTGTCAAATGGACATGGACATAGGTCTTGCACTGAGATAGTTCATTTTCTTGACATAGACATGTTATCCATCTGTTGTTGAAGAGTTTGCATTTGATTTTGAATAAAATCTACTTGTGTCAAGGACATGTTGTTTGTGTTGTTCAGATCAATGTAGGTGTTCTGATATGCCATGTTCTATGTTAGGTTGTGATTTGGCAAAGGAATATACCCCATTAGAATGTTCTTATTTGGGTATAGGGATGTTTCCTATCTGAATGTTCTGATTCGGTATAGGAATATTGCCTATCTGAGTGTTTTGATTCAGTATAGGAATATTTCCTATTTGAGTGTTCTAATTTGGCATAGGAATATTTCCTATCTGAATGTTCTAAATTGGTATAGAATTCTTATTCCCACTTTGGATCTCTTACTAGTTGTGTTGGTGCCAAAGGGGTTGGAGGAAGTTGCCCCCGCAGTAAATTGTAAACCTTGTGTTATGTTGAAATGGATTTTGTTTACAATTGATGATGTTTGAGTTTGTATAGCGGTTGGTATCGTTGCGGTTATTTGGGGAATAGAAACACTTGACGTCACAATTTGCATTGGTTGAGTAGACTGTGTTTTCAAAGTATGAATATCAAATCCTGGTGGTAGTGTTGCACCTTGTACCAGAAAATTTGCTAGATAGCATTGGGGATCATTTTCCAAACACTCACCCATAAAGGATGCAAATTCGGGATCTTGTACAGCAGTGTCTATGTCTTCGATATAAATTTGTCCATGTGTGTCCCTAGTGATGTGTTTTTCAAGCAAAGGTTTATGTGGTCTTTCACTTCCTGATGGTCGATTTCCAAATGGATTGATGAATTCGTTGGGGTCTCACATTGCTTTATGTTTCTTTTTAGACCTTGTTTCAACCATGAAAAATTTACTCGAAAAGGAGTAATGCAGACTACGTCTAAAAATTGATATGACCTATGTCTATGTTTTTGGATTTTCTTGACAATAAATGATGTTGCTAAAATGATTTCTAAAAAAGACGTATACTAAAATGACGTATGATAGGATGGACAATATGCAAAAATCTCGAGTAGACTATGATGATAAATGAGTCTAAGACGGATATAACCTACCACCTATGGAATAAATGCATGCAATGATTTGTATTTGACCAAGGAACCTGATTGTAGGACAAGGATAGTTGACAAGGTGAATTTTCCAAACTAGACTGTTGAGCTGAAAAGATCCACTAAATGGGACTAAAGTGACTAGGTTCAATGATTGTGACAAACCGGAACATGAACATTTCCAATGATGAGGAAAGTTATCTATTCTGTGATATGCAATTTCCTAGGAAGTATCTATATGCATGCAACTTAGGATGACTATGACTAAGACAGTGACTATGACTAAGATGTATATGACACCTAATGATGCAAAGTTTTTGAGAAAAATTTATCAATTTCTATCCAAGGTTGATCTTAAGAACCAGAAGCAAATAGTGATAGTGATGTTTCAGACTCAGTTTGCAGTTTTTTCAAAGTTTTGTGTTGACAGTCAAATGCGGTTTTCCTAATAGTTGCAGTTGAAATGTTGACAGATGTAGTTTACAATTGTGCATGTGGTGTTTTTGAAAGTTGTGGTTTTTTCTATGACAAATGTGGTTTAGCAATACGCATGCGGTTCTAAATCTGAACTCTACAAACCTAAATTTTATGACAAACACTTGCAGCTCAAATATTGACAGATGTGGTTTGCATGCACACGTGCAACTCAAAATATGACAGTTGCGGCTCTTAATATCTAGACTGTGAATGATGAATTCTTTTGATAGACACATGCGGCTTTTACCCTAACAAATGCGACTCACTAAGACAAATGTGGCGTGAAAACTGACAGTTGCAACTCAATTTTTGACAGTTGAAATTTTTTTTGAAAGTTGTTTTGACTGGCTTCGTTTGTTGATCAATATTTTGGCGAATATAGTAGAAAACAAACATAGCAATCAATGTATTTTCAGTTTATGATTATAGAATTGTTAAGACTTGAAAAATATTTACAACCTAGGATATTTGGACAATACTTGTTGAGTTCTTATTTGGATTTCTCCAGCTACACATATTTATGGCGAATGACTAGTAGCTTGACCCCACTGGCTCCCCTCCACGATACTCACTTATACGGGGCAGCCAAGCTATTGTACCCATGAAACTCCCATGGCATACATCTCATTTCCACGCATAAACCATAAGAATGTAAGACGACTTCATAAGGCCGACCCTGTTGTGCCAACAAGTAGGTAGGATTCTGGTAAATATACAACAAGGTGTTTAGTAAGGGCATTCCTTTCATGGGGCACTATCCAATGTTGGCAAGAGTCCATTTTTGTCCATCTCGTCAAAATAGTGTGCGTGATTTTTAGGGTTTCTCCCAGAAATCCATTTTTATATACCGGGTGGAAGTCACCGGCTAAAGCGTGTTACCGGTCTGAGTCGTCTTGGGGTGAGTACTTTTTCCCACCAAGACAGGCCCAAGTTCTAGAATCATTAACCATTTCTCTTACACCCAAGATTGCATGACTACACAAGGGGAGAGGATACTCCAATATACTGAATCGTAAGGGTGACAAATATGTGCAATGCACCAGACAAAGTAGAGAGTGATTATTTTTAATCCAAATGACAGTTATCTATCTACCAAACAAAAAGTTGTTTTTAATCCACATGATAATTATCTATCTACCAAACAAAATTCTTGCTAAATAAATAAATACAAAGGCATTAGGTGCTACATGCAAATTGATTAGTAGTTCATTGTTCTTGTCTTCGGCTTTCGTCCTGCAGAAAATAGTCTTTGGTTTTTTTATTGTCTTCTATGCTTCGTCCTGCAAAAACTACGTTATTCCCTCTTAACACAGCTGAAACAAACATTAGCAAAAAATGAAAATCACACAAAATCGATAAAAGAAAATGTGGATGTACGAAAATCAATAAAAAAATGAAAAATATTTACCAACCAGATGTGGCTTTTGGAGCCACAGATGCGGTTCGATGTTGACAAGCGGATGTGGTTCGTAATTGTTGACAGGTGGATGCGGCTCGGAGTTTTACGAATGCAACATGGAATGACAGATGCCCCTCTATTTTTAGTAGATGTGGCTTGTGGATACAAATGTGTCAGTGTGTTGAACAAATGCGGTGTGTCGTACGAAAACCTGCAAAAAGCGAAAAACAAAAAAACAAAAAGACAAAAAGATGTGCGACTTTTGAAGCGTGATTCACATCGGGTTCACCAAATGTAACATAGATTAAAAGATCTAGAATGAGACAATCTGCAACTAGAATAAACGATGTTAATCCCAATCAAACAACAAAGAATGAATAAGCAAACATAATAACTAAACAAACTAATGGAAATCTCTCACCGAATATGCGTTCACTCATTCGAATTATCTTGATTACTCTTCTCCATTTTGCCTTTTCAGTATTCTTTCCCTCAGATTTCCGTGTTTGATGCAAGCATAACTTCATCGAATGTCTAAGCAAAATATCAAAGATAAGTTTCTTCTCAAAAGTGTATGATTTCGGGAGGAGGAATAATGATAATGACAGGCCATTTTATAGATTTTGGGTTTTCCAACGATCGGCTCAGATTGAAAGAGAGATCGATGGATGAGATTGATTAATGTCATATGATGTGAGTTATGTCTTAGATAAAACATGAGTTAGAACATGAGTCAGGAAAGACTGCAGGATAAAGACTAAGTTAGAACGTGAGTTAGAACACGAGTTCAAGATCTTAGTCTTCAGTTAAGAGTCTTTGAAAATAGAAGAAATAGACTTTGTATGTAAAAGACAAAGTTAGAACTCAAAGAATAATGCATTCGAATGCAAACAGGAGTTAGAACTAGTTAATCGACTAGTTATGACGGAAAGCCTTCTCACAAAGATAAACAGGTGTTGAATTCAGAGATAACTGGAGAACTACAAATAGATCTCGAGTTAGAAGGTGAGTGAATGACTTAGATAACTGATTGACAGAAGAATGTGACATAAATAATTAAATCTGAATTAAATGCTAATTTAATTCAACATTCGAAAATAAGAGACTTTAATTAAATAAATAAAGATAATTTATTTAATTGGACTGTTTGAAAAGGATAAATTGAATAATTATATAATAAATATTTAATTATAGATAAAGGGGGTTAAATGAATAATTAAATAATAAATATTTTATTAAGAAGGAAGTATGATAAAGGGGGTAATTAAATAATTAATTATTTAATTAAGAAAGAAGAATTAATTAGTTAGGGACATAATTAAACAAATATGATTTATTTAATTAATCAAGGTGAATAAAGGTCATTTATGAATTAATGAATTAATTAAAAGGGGGTATTTAATTAATAGAATAAATGTGTGTTAGAAAGGGTAATTAAATAATTAACATTATTTAATCAAGACCATGGACTATAGAAAATTATGTCGAATGTGTATTCGCAAGCCTAGACCAATTTTCGATGTCTACACTTCCAGTACCCTCACTCTGTCGAATTGTCTCTACAATCTTTCATCTATCTATTTCGCATCTATCATCTACATCTTAATGTTATGTTGCTGTAATAGTAAGCAACCAACATTCCTCCATCAACAAACCTTCAAAATCTTTCATTCTCATGCAAGGTTGAGAAGAGCAATGGAGATAAGTTGAGTTTAGCGTGGATTTGGGTTTGCATTTGCTTATTATTTTGATTTTCATGCTTCCTCATACTCTATTGTGCTAGTTAGGATTTGATATATTGATATATTAGTTTTATATTTTATTTTCTCCTAATTACATTGGTGAACCTAACTCCTTTGATCTAGCTTGTTTTTTACAGGTTTTATTGACTTTTTGTTGCAGATCTGCCATTGTTTGGACAAAACCCCAAATTGTAAAAATTTCTTCATATATTCTACACAGTTGCGAATTTTCTTACAATATTTTTACATAATCTTGTAAAATATATCAGAAGGCTACAATATAAAAATTGCGGGTTTACGACCATTTTTGTAGGATTTATCATAATTTTTTGTTTTTTCATCAAATTTAAATTTTTGGGTGCAAATTTGAGAATTTTTCAAAACTTTTTACATTTCTGGAAATCTCTTTAAGTTTTAATGGGATTCTATTTTTTATAGATTTAATTTAGAAGTCAAATACAATGCGAAAAAATATAATCTTTTTTTTTTGTAGGGTTTTCATAAATCCGCATTTCTAGGTGCAAAAGAGGGAATTTTTCTAACTTCTTTACATTTCTAAAAAAAATTCAAAAAATTAGTAGAGGTATCTTCTTTATTTTTTAATTTTTCAAATCAATAATTTCTTCAAATAATCGAATCTAATTCGGCTATGTTAAAAACATGTATCTGAAATTACAATTTTCCTTGTCTAATGAGTTTTCTTTTATGGCTGCATTATAATACCATTTTATGATTTTGTAGGTGAATCTAAGGAGTTAGAAAAACATTGGAACTAGAATATAATAGTAGATTTAAGGACGAAAACAATCAGGTGCACACATTCCATCTTTCATGTCTAATCATTGCTTGTCAACACACTTCAATTTGGGCTTTAAAAGAACAACTTGTTTGATCACACATTTCAATTTGGGGCATAAAATTAATCTTGTTTGATCACATCATTGAAATTGGGATAAAATGAACAAGTGTCTTCTATCACACATTTTGGCTTTGGGTTAAAAAGAACAAGTGTTTGAACTATTTTATACACATTTCATTTGTAAGGGAAATTAACAACTACGAGTGTGAATCAAGTGCATGTGTGATAAAAAACACCTCACTTAGTTTTCTTTTGTAAAACCCTTCATAGGAGGCCTGATAGGGGATTTCATCACCCCTAGGGATGACCTAGTTGAAGTGTGAATCGAAAGATACACTTGTTTGAGATTTAAAATCTTCTCACTCTTGGCTAAGCCCCAAAGAACTTTATACCTTTGGGAAGTGAAGGTGAAGGGTGGGTTACCCCTTTCTCCTAGCTATGTGGTAGGATTTTGATTTCAAATCATCCCTAGTAAAACTTGTGCATCCTAGTTCAAAACCTAATTGGCCATACCCACTTGACTATCATTAGGCTTATTGTTGTGTGTTTGAGAGTTTGTTAAATCATAACATTTAATCTTGAAAAACAAATTATTAATTGTTTTTGGTGTTTGTGTTCATACATTTACATGTGATATCTTGTGTTTGATATTTCCCAAGTCAAACTTCCAATAAACACTTCCACATCATCCAAATCATCCAATCTTTTCATTCCACATCATAGCTTAATCATCACCATCTCCTTAATCTAATCGACATCATTTCACACCATGCCAACATTAGAAGACTTGGTACCCCAATTCCAAGACCTCCTCCAATCACTTTATCAAGCACCACAACCCTTAGACCAACAAATTATACACGGACTCCAAGACCTCATCCAACAATCTCAACTTCAAAAAAAGCAATCACTTCAAATGCAACAACTCATAGCACAAGCGCAATACCTCATGGCCACTTGTCAAATCCAACAAGCACAACATCGAGTCCAAGCACCATTTCAACCTCAACACATTCAATATCAATCCTATGAGTCACCTTCATCATCATGCCAACCTAACCCATCTACCTATCATGTCAGTGCTACATCAACATATCCACCCATTATCACAACAAGAACATAGGATCCCAAGTCCACTAACTTCAAACATTTCAAAACTAAACCTATGGAATTATCTGAATCCACCCATCCACATACCAATGAGTCTTCAAACACCATTCCCATTCTTACAACCCCATCATGTATTCCCCCCCTTGATCTTATTCAAGAATCTCCCCCATTGATCCCAAGTCAACCTCCATCATGTCTCCATGTTGTTGACCATCTAGAACATGTCGAGCCTACTCAAGATTCATCCCCTTCCACCTCATCTAATGAATCCATATCATCTCATAATCTTACCATATCCAACCCATTTTATGATCCAAGAATATCCACCTCATATCATGATCCTATTATACTACCTCCATGGCATGACCCTAGTCCATCACAAGAACAAAGTTTTCCATTCATTACCTCATCTAATGATAACCCTCCCAATCAAGATCAAGATGTCACACCCACTTCATCACATGATACCCTTCCATCTCATGATACCCCTCCTAATCAATACCAAGATGTCACACCCACTCCATCACATGATACCCTTTTGTCTCATGATCCTTCTCTAAATCAAGATCAAAGTCTAACTTCTATTCCATTCAATGATCCCCTTCCTCTAAGTCAAGATCAAAGCATCCCTTCATCTCCACATCATGAGACCCTTTCATCTTATAACCAATATCAAATGATACCATCCATCCCATCCCATGATCCTACCTTAAGTCAAGATCAAATCACCCCTTTATCTTCATGTCATGATCACAATCATCCAAAAGACTCTATCACCCCTATTCAAGCTATCCATGAACCCCACACCTATAAAATGGATTCCTCTACCTTTATCCACTCTGGTTTACTTCCAACACCTATCCTTTCATCCATATCATATCCTCCACAACCTAGACTCACATCTTGTTTCATAAAAAATGCATATCCATTAAACCTTCTATCTATCCTAGGTCCTTATCCTATTCCATCAAACCTTCCATCTATCCTTGGTCCTTATCGCCCAAACCCTAGTTCATCAACCCTTCCATCCATATTGGTGCCCTACATACCTCATATCCCTAGTCAAGATCAACAAAGTTACACACCCTTGAACCTTTTCCAACATACCTACACCAACCCATCCATAATACGTTCATATCATTCCTCTTTATCCACCATCCCATTGCTCTTGGAATCAATTTGGGTGCCAAATGTCAAAAGATTCCATATCAAATTCCACATACATCAAAGGATCAACATGTCTCCTCGAAGAGACATGCAAAAATAAAAGAAAATCTGATCCAAATTCAAAAGAAAAAAATTCAAACGCCACAAAGTCCCACAAATCAAAAAGAAAAATTTCAAAGGCCACAAAGGCCCATAAAGCAAAAAGAAAAATCTCAAAGGCCACAAAGGCCCATGAATCAAAAATCAAAGTCAAAAGCTATGTGGATTCCTAAAATTCTCATAGAAGAAAAAAATCAAAATTGGCATCCAAACTTGCTTATCCAAAAACTCCATCCAATTCTAAATATCCTTTATCACCACCATCCATTTTGCGTCCTTATATCCCAAAAATCCCCATCCACTCCTCCATCTAAATCTCTAAATTCAAAAGACACTTCTCTTCCATCACTCCACCACCCTTCAAGGTGTGTGTTGATGTTGATCTTTCCATCCTTTCCATATATCCATCAAGAAGCCTTCCAACCTCCTATCCATGAGCCAACATCCATCCCCCATTATCCTCCTTTAATCCAAACCTATGCTTAAGTCCTTAGCTTCTTCCATCATGCCAAAATTTATGAGTCTATTGCCATGGTCTATTAAGGAACATATTTGAGGGATACTATCCATGAAACTTGATGCTTAAGTCCTTCCTCTGTATCCCTATCCACATCCTATCTTCCATATTCCTCTTGCACTTTACACTTGGGGGAAAGTTTCATCCATCCTATCATTCATATCCATTATCCTCTTTACGTTCATCCTTTACCTTTCCAACTTTGATCTTGACAAGGTTATGGATCTTCTTGAACATCATACATCTTATCCTATACACTTTATCTATATCTTTCGTAACATATCCTTCACCTTATCCATTTTCCATCATCCTATCTAAATACATCATTTCTCCCCTTCCTTGGTCTTGATGAGGAGTAGGGAAAAAATACTTAGGCATTTGTGTCCATATCTTATCTAGTTGATCTTGATCATCCTATTCATTAATCTCATCCTAGCATTCTTCCATTGAAATTCCTGAAAAAAATTAGAAAAAAATCAAAATATTTCAAAAATACAAAAAATTAAAACATTTCAAAAATACAAAAAAAAAGAAAGGAAAAAGGTACTGAAAAAATAAAAATAAAATAAATAAATAGCCAAAAAAAATCCAAGAAATCAAATCAATCCATCTAATAACTTCTTCCAATTTCATTTAATCAATCGAGTACCTCAATCCAATCATCCAACCATTCAACCAATCAATAATCTTCATCAAATTCATTAATCCATACATCAAATTCAAATGCAAGTCATCATCAATCCATACCAATCAAGTTGATGAATCTTGTCAAATTATCCAATTGCATCAATGGTCTTGATCTGAATCTTGTCATAAACCAAATCAACCAATCAGTCAATCAATTAGTCATCCTTGTGTTGATCTAGGGATATATCGTTCCCCAAAATGACAACACTATCATCATCATCAATCAATCAATTAATCAACGGTTTACAACTTGACAAGGGAAATACCTTGTTTGTTTTTGTATCATTTGTGGATACTTGCTTTCTTGCTTGTGTGTGTTGTCATTTTATCTTGCATTTTTATCAAATCCATATCATTCCAGCTAATATTCATATCTCGTGTATGTTGGAATGGCTTTTTGCACTATCCTTGGCATCTAAGGTCATATCAAACCTTTTGTGCATTAGGAATTTAGTTCTCTAAGTTTACTTCCTCATATGTTTAGACAAGGTTATATTAGGCTGGGGCATGAGACACATCATCACTTTGGTCCTTATACCTTGGTGCATAACGCCTGGTGCTATATCAAACACCATGATTGCTCACTTTCTTGCAGCATAACGCATTATCCATCTCTTTATCCATATTTTATCATTTCATCCATTTCGAGAGCATACCTGTGTCCTTCCAACCTACCTATCCTCTCGTGGGGGCATCAACATCTTATTCTTATATCAGCATCATCCCATCATTACATCATCATGTCATCATCATCCTATCTTTCTATCATCTTCCTCTATCCATAGCTTAGCTTATTTGAAATGATGTTACTCAACACAAATCTCATCATCTTGAAATCATCTCAAAGAGGGGCAAAATGTAGACACCCAAAAATGTCCTCTTACAATACCTTATCACAACATTAGGTCATTTAGACATCTTGTAGCATGTTTTTCCCTAGGTACCCTTGTCATCATCTAATTAATAATCCCTCCATTCTTCTAATGTTAATTAAATAATTTATATTATTTAATTAATTAAATAATTTCCATTCATAATCCCTCCATTATTCTAATGTTAATTAAATAATTTATATTATTTAATTAATGAAGTCATAAATCCAACATTAATTAAATAAATCAAATATTTATTTAATTGATAAAATATTAAAATATATTCTCGCTTTTTTTCTAAAATCAAAACTCATTTGTATCTAATTAATTTATTTAATTAGATAATTCATCACTTTTCCTTCTTGTCTTTTTTAGGATTTATTTCCTTTAAAACGAAAAATCAATATCTTTCTATTTTATTAGAATCTTATCTCATCCGAGGTTGTATTTCCTCTTTTGTCAAAAAAAAAAAACTTATCAAATCTTCTTCTCTACCCTCGTTGAAACTCTATAAATATGGCCTCTCACAAGCCATTTGGGATCGACTTCTTCTAGTACCCTCACTCTGTCGAATTGTCTCTACAATCTTTCATCTAACTATTTCTCATCTATCATCTACATCTTAATGCTATGTGGCTGCAATAGTGAGCAACCAACATTCCTCCATCAATAAACCTTCAAAATCTTGCATTCTCATGTGAGGTTGAGAAGAGAAATGGAGATAAATCAATTTTAGAGCGGATTTGGGTTTTCATTTGCTTGTTATTTTGATTTTCATGCTTCCTTGTACTCTATTGTTCTAGTTAGTATTTCATATATTGCTATATTAGTTTTATATTTTATTTTCTCCTAATTAAAATGATGAGAGAAATAGAGAAGGAAAGACCCAAAAACAAGGCTAGAGTTCTTCACTCTACCTAGCTCATAGATGTAGGAGAAATTATTGTTGAATGTGCAATTCCAGTGGTGGATAAGGATAGAGAGGGCATGTACATAGTTGATTACCAATTGGGTATGGTCAATTTGGGGAGACCTACAAGGAACCAATAGATGAAGCTTATTAATATTGTAGCTTCCTCCACCAAGTCTAGAATGATCAAAGATAAGCAGAAGAAAGATGAACTTAAAGCCCAATTGGAGTAGCTACATAGATTCTTGAAAGATGTCTCCACTCCAGTGTCTCAACAAGCTTCTAATCTGGAAACCCCAATCCTACTTAATAAAAGGGAAGTCGATGACTTAGTACAAATGAGGAGTAATTTTGGGATGCTCGATAGATGGATTGATAGGCTTAATCAGGAGGTTGGTTAATTGCTTGTAAATAGTTTTGGAATTCATAAATAAGCACTTGAGTTGGTAGTAGAGATGAATCATCATGTTGAAGTCCTAGATAAATAGGAGGAAGAATACAGAGAATATGTTAAGTTAAAGGACATCAACAAGATTCCAAAGTTAACTCTCCTAGAGCAGTCAATTCTTGAAGAGGATAATGCGGATGTCCTTAAGAAGACTTTAAATATAATCCAGCTTAGATCCAACTTCATTTATAAGCATAGGGATGAAGTTAAAGATGCTTGTAAGGAATTGAATGAACAAATTGATGAATTAGAAGCAGTAGTGGCTATTATAGTAAATGTGGACATTCCGGTCAAATAAGGTATGCCTTTGGATAAATTGAAGGAGAAATGGAGTAGTAGATTTAGGAAGTAGTGTAAAAAGAAGATGATGGAGAAGACTTATTGTTGGATAGGCTTATGGATATGCAAGATGAGGTAAAAGATGCCAGGAGGGAGTTAATCAAGTTAAAAGATATGCAAGAATTCACTTCAGTAGAACTGAAGAGAATCAAGTTTGAGGATAGTTGGGTAGGCCTATTCTTGCAAAGGACTTATTTTGTTGCCAGTGTTGATTCTTTATCTAAGGTTTAGCATCTGGCCATCAAATTGCAACAGCAAATAAGCTTGCAATCGAGAAGTTTAGGAGTTCTTCCCCCATGGGATATCAAATGCCTAATCCTCGTTTGTTCAATATGGTCTTGGGGATGTCTTACTCCCAATATGGCCCTATTTATGAGTTAAAAACCTCACCTCCCTTGCCTTTCTTCACTAATGGTGTTCAGGATTCTTCCCAGCAATCTAAAAACTACCACAATCAAGAGGGAGGGTCAAATCTTGTTAGTCATCCATCTACAAGAAAGATTGTAGAAGGTGAAAAAACTGTTCAATTGACTAATGAGATGGAAATTCTCAAGAAGACACTATCTAAAATGTCCAATGATATGGCACAACTTAGACATAACCCCCCTCAAAACCAAAACCAGAATTCGAACCAAAACACCAATAGGAACTTCTAGAACAAAAATTCCTTTAACCAAAATTATCAAAATCATAATAGGGGATACAATCAGAGGTCCAACAACAATAGACAATGGAATACTAGACCTAATAATGGGGGAGTTTCTCATAATTACCAGGCTGGCGATAATAAGCCACACACTGCAAATGTTGTAGATCTGAATTTTATGACAAATTGGTGTAGGTTGCACGACACTACAACTCATTCTGAGGTTAACTACCCAAAAAATGGAGAAAATGGTTAAGATTGCACAATCTGAATCCCACCCTCCACCAAGAAATTCCAACCAAGATGGTGGGTCAGTAAGCACAATTATGACCTATGAGACCATTGATGAGCAGTACCAATTTCCCATGTAGGGAGAAAACCAGCTAGAGGAGGATGTATATGATGCTCAAGCTTTCCAATCCAAAGGTGCTCATTTTTTGAGAAATCAGAATAAGGGCCCATTCACCACATCTAATCCTCTTAATACTATGGTTCCACCTAATCAAAATGCAGATAATGACCTGCCTCTACCAAGAGTCCCACTCGGTGTTCAAAATAAAGGTAAATCATCTTTTATTCCCAAATATTCAAAGAGTAATGAATCATAATTTGATTTCAGTTCATAAATGCAGACAAAAGACTTCCCTGTCATTTTTTGATATCCTCAAGTGGTGTCCAGCACAGTGCAAAATTGTGTTAAAGGCTTTAGAATAAGAAGATCATTCAAAAGGGAAAAATGGGACGACTCCAGCCACTGAAATGAATGTTGCATATATAAAGGTAAGACTAGAACCCCACCATTTCTTTTGAGTCTTAGGATCTTTGGGAAGAATTTGCATAATTGTCTTTTGGATTCTGGAGCATCAGGTAATTTTATGCCATTTTCCATTTGCAAGAAGCTAGGATTAAGTCCTACCCAAACTCATAAGAAGGTGATTCAATTGGACAAAACCAAGGTTAATGTGGTAGGAGAACTAAAAAATATACATGTGAAAGTTGGATCAAACCCAAGGATCTAGACTTATATAGCTATCCAGAAAGTCAATATCCCTGAAACATATGGTATGCTTCTAAGTCATGAATTGGTGAAAAGTATAGGGGGTTATCTATCCTTAGAATTTTCACATATGTGGCTGCCATGGAAATGGATGGCATCACAAATTAGGATTGAAAGCGATCCCCGCCTCAAGCACATGATAACCGAGTATGACTTTCCTAATGAGGTCACATTCTTTGAGACCAAAATGGGGGTGTATAAGAGTAAGGAAATTATGAATTTCTCGATGTTTGATCCTAACTATTCCCAATCTCAAGAGTCCAGTAACCCCATGAGAATAGTTAATCAATAGGTTCTAATTAGAAGATTACAACATGACAGGCTGGTTCTTGGGGAAGAAGTTGATCTATGGAGTTTGTTACTCCCAAACTGGTGCAGGGTTCATTACAAGGACCATTCTGAATGAACGTGCCAATCATGTGTGGATATTCTAAATTATGTCTATGAGTCACAAGAAACTTGTGAACATCATCTAGTAACACCCCCCAATGAGTTTTCATTCCAAGTCAAGGATGCAACTATCCTGACAAAAACAATTATCACCCAAGACAAAGATTCTTCCTAGTTTGAGCAGACTCAGGTCCTATGTTCTAAATTCCAAGAAGAGACTGAGGTATCTCAGTCTTTCTATATTACACCCATCCCAGATACCCTTCAATGCCTAAGGAATTGATGAAAAATGTACTCGATTTTTCTCTCATCCAAGAAAATGTTGAAGAAGTAAATTTTGAATAGGTTTTGAATATAGGTGAATCTTCTAGTGAGCCTTGTTCCTAGTCACCTTTAAATCTTGGTGGCCAACAATAGTCCAAGCCGCCAAACATTTCAAGCAAGTCATCACCTGTCATCCCCAAAAATAAAGAACTCCCAGCTCTAGACCAACTATGGTGTCTTAAATTCAATGGCTCTAAATCCAGATCAGGAAGTGGAGTAGGCATCGAATTAACCAACCCAAAAGGGAAGACTTACTTTGCATCTTGCAGGTTGCAGTTTTGTTGCACAAATAATGTGGTTGAATATGAAGCACTTTCTCTAGGACTGATGTTTTCCAATCAGAAGAAAGTCACAACTCTCATGGTTATGGGGGATTCTAAAGTTATTGTCAAACAGGTCCGCAACCAATATACTTCTCACAAAAAAAGATTGGTTGCATACAAAAATAGAATTTGGAATTTGATTGAGGATTTTGACGCTTTTGGGATCACTTTGATTCCTAGGAAAAATAGTAAGATTGTGGATTCCCTTTCTTTTATTGCTAGCACCTTGGAGCCTATGTAGGACTCCAAGCTGAAATTTTTTTCAATTGAAATAGTCTCAATCCCAACCGTCCCAGATAACGTCTGAAATTTTTAGGTATTCAATGATGACCAGCATATACTCACCTTTTTCACAAGTTTAGATGTCTTTGAAGGATAGATGACTGATGAATCTAAAAGTGATCAGGGAGATTGGGATCTTGAGAATTGTGAGACAAAAGGAATACTAGATTTGAAAAGCAACAACATTCCAAAGGGGGTGGTAGCTTTAGAAAGAATATTCGACTTTGATCTGCAGGCTCATCAAAGGGTGCCAACAAAAAGTGATGGAGGGAAGTATGAATCTTTTAATTTGGCTCATTCAGGTCCCAAAAAGAATTTTCTTATAGGAAAAACTTGTCCTAAGGAAATTAAAGATAAAATAATTAAAGTTTTGAAAGAGGACATTGTAGCCATTACCTAGGGGTATGAAGATTTAAAGACCTTTGACACTTCGATAATCACACCTACCATACCTCTAAAGCTAGAAGCCAATCCCTTTCATCAAAAACAACACCTGATGAATGCTTTAATTGAGCCCTTAATTCAAAAGGAGGTGTAAAAATTTCTATCTGCAAGAATAATCTTCCCAGTACGGCATTCCACCTAGGTCGCAAACTTAGTTCTTGTGGGTAAGAAAAGTGGTGAGATCAGGTTATGTGTTGATTTCAGGAACCTAAATAAGGCCTCTAAGAAGGATAACTATCCACTTACTTCTCTTGATGAGGTATTACAAATAGTCAATGGATCCTAGATGATGTCATTCTTGGATGGCTATTTTGGGTATAATCAAGTGCTTGTCAGTCATGAGGAAATAATGAAAATTGCCTTCACTACCAAGTGGGGCACATTTTCCTATTGGAGGATGCCATTCGGCCTTATCAAAGCTGGAAGTACCTTTTAGTGTGTGATGGACATAGTATTCAAGGATTTAATAGGTAAGTGTATCATCATTTATGTAGATGACTTAACTATTTTCTCTAAAAATAGAAAGGACCATGTTGCAGACTTAGCAAAAGTCCTCAAAAGGTGTATAAGCTATGGTGTGTCCCTTAATCCAAAGAAATGTGTGTTTGGAGTTTCTGAAGGGAAACTCTTAGGCCATGTTATATCAGAAAAGGAGATATCCATAGATCCTAATAGATTTGAAGCCATCTTAAAACTAACAATGCTAGGAAGTAAAAAAGAGATGAGATCCTTCTTCGAAAGGATTAATTTTGTGAAAAAATTTATAACAGGGTTTGCAGAAATTGTCAAACCTCTTAATGAAATGATGAGAAAAGATGCAAATATAGAATGGAGCAATGAGGCTAGATCTTCTTTTTCATAGATTAAACAATCAATATCTGAGGCACCGGTCTTGACCAGCCCAGATTATCTAAAGCCCTTCTATATCTACTCTTTCACATCTGACCATTCATGTGTAGCTATTTTAACATAATGAAGAGGTGAGGGAGAGGAAAGGCCAATTTCCTTCATGAGCTCCCCATTTAAAAATGTAGAAGTTAGGTATCCACCCCTTGAGAAGCATGGCTCCGCATTGGTCCGAGTGGTACAAAAATTCAGGCACTACATTCTTTGGAGTTAGGTTATCGCCATAGTTCCCGATCCATTTGTAAAGTCTCTCCTTATGCAGAGCGAATTGGGGGAGAGAAGAGGAAAATGGATGGCTATTTTATAGGAGTTTGATTTATAAATTCATCCAATGAAGCTCATTTGAGGATAGGGCTTATCAAAGGCTATAGAGGATGTTGACAAAAGTATCACTTGCCAATAGTACATAGTGCAATCATTCACCAAGGATCCTTGGTACACAGATCCGATCTTCTTCCTCCTCAATAACAGATGCCCAAAGGAGATGAATTCTACTCAGAGGAGAGAATTAAGGATGAAGAGTGCTCATTACATGCTCAAAGGAGGATTCTTATAGAGAAGAAATTTTGAATGAGTTTACCTACACTGTTTGGATCAGCAGGAAGCCAAACATGCTATCATTGAATTTCATGGTAGACATGGTATAGGGCATGGATCTGTAGATTTTTTGGCTCATCAAATTTTTAGATCAGGTTATTATTGGGCCCAAGTGTTTTGAGATGCACACCAACACATCAGGACATGTCATACATGCCAGACCTCTGCTTCCAGGGAACAAAATCTAGCAATGCCTTTACAATCGGTGTACGAGGTAAGACCATTTGCCCAATGGGCAGTAGATTTTGTAGGTGTCATTAATCCAAACTCATCTATAGGTCATAAGTTCATCCTCACAACAACTGACTACTACACGCACTGGACCGAGGCTCAACCTTGCAAAAAAAACACCACATATGTGGTTATCAAATTCCTCAATGAAAACATCACAACTAGGTTTGGAATACCTTTCGCCTTGGTATGTTATAATGGCCCTGCTTTCTCTTTAACTCAATTCATTCAATGGTCCTATGAACACAAAATTTCTCTAAAGTATTCATCTAATTACTACCCTCAGGGAAATGGAGTATCTGAGTCCACCAACAAGAATCTATTGGGAGTAATTAGAAAATTTCTAGAAAACAATCCTAGGGATTGGCACACCCAGCTGAGATTTTCCTTATGGGCAGACCGAACTTGAATTAAAGCCGCCCTAGGAAATTCACCTTTTAAGTTAGTCTACAACCAACAGCCGGTCTTCCCAATACATTTGCAAATACTTGTTCTCAGGTTTATGTAGGAATTCTATTCAAAGGATGATCGGATTGAGGTTAGATTAACCAATTTTCTAAATATGGAAGAACAAAGAGATGTTGCTTTACAATACCTCTCTAAACACCAAGCTATCATAAAATGTTGGTTTGACAAGAGGGCCAAGATAAAAACTTTTAGGATATTAGATCTCATGTTACTATGTGACAAAGCTAAAGAGAAGAGGGGAGATCACCAAAATTTGATAGACTTTGGTTGGGTCCCTATCAAGTAGCTGAGATACTACGTGAGAATGCTTTTTGACTGAGCACCTTAATAGGAGAACCTATTCTATTGCTCATTAATGGTCAGTTTCTTAAACATTACTTTGGCCCGTGAACGTCTGATTTTCTAAATGGTTGTACTAAATATATTAAATGTAATTAGTTGTTCTTTTATTTTGGGTGTTTTGTCTATTTCTTTGTTCCTTTTTTATGTCTTTCTTTGTCATTGTTTCTGTTTTGGTTTTGGTATTGGGGACCTTCATTTTTATCCATTATAAAGTAAAGGGGGTTGTTATTCAAAGTATGTTGCAGACACTAGGAGAGAAATTGATTTAGGTATTTTCAAGGATCATCTATTGAAAGATTTCGTTCTAAGCTTAAGTCTTATGACCATTTTAACTTTGGTTTGAAAAGTGATTAAGAATAAGGTATATTGTAAATAAGATCATGAACTGTGATTGAAGTCTATCGCAAAATAGATAAGACATCTACCTAAGTATAATGCCTATTTATCTCAGGTTGGATGTATCTTTGATTCAAGTTGAAAATCTGACTCCTCAAATTGTCATGAAATCCATTGTAGTTCTCGACCCATATTTCAGATCAATTACATTTGAGTATTGAGAAGAGTTAAAGAGTTTCCTAAGAAAAGAAGAAGAAAAGGGAGAACTATTGAAAGAGAGGTAAACTTAATACCAAATGGGTGATTCAAGTATCTCTATTGGGGCTTTGGATGTTAGTCTGGCAGTAGAGCAATACTTTGAGAGAACTAGAGGTATCTTCGTTGGGGATATTGACACCTAACTGGCAGCGGAGCAATGCCCAATATTTCATTGCACGACAGTTGAAGGACTCAAGCTATGTAGCTTGGGTCTTAGGTGTAGTTGTTTAGGGGTGGGGAAAGTTTTTATAAAGAAGGATGCACCATATATGCACACACCTAGATTCAAAGTAGTTCATGATCATGTACATATGAGATTCCAACTCAACCTTACTCTACATATCTGATCTTATTTTAAGTTAACATGATTCATAAACTAGAAGTTTTGGGTGAATGAATTCTTCAGTATCCTGAAAATGGGTAAATCATTTTCCCTGTCGAGTCACCATTTGTTATGCTTTACATAACCACCCCATCTTTTTACTTGGTTAAAATGGGTCCCCCTTGTTTTTTTTTGTCTGTGGTGTTTTCTCTAGGTCTTAGGAGTTATTCATTTTTCTCCTAAGACTTTTTTTCTTTTTTGTCTGTCAGAAGTTGATTCAGAATGGAAATTGGATCCCAAAACTTTGTAAATAGTTTCAGTTTTAGTTCCAGTTCCAGTCCTGGTTCAAGCCCCACTTTTCCATTCTTGTCTTTTCTTTAACTTTTGTTTTGTTTTTGCTCTTGGGTCTGTTTCTACCTTGAGTTGTTGTTCATTTTCCCTTTGTTTTGTTTTCGCCCGAGCAGGATTGGAACTGGAATTGGATGTAAATTTGGAACTGTTTACAAATTTTTAGTTTCTATTTCTCTTTCGATCCCTCTCCTGCTTGCTTGCTTTGTTTGGTTATTTTTGTGTTTTTGTCTGGGCCGGGTTGGTTTTTGGTTTTGATCCCACTTCCCATCTCCCTTTTTCATCCTTCCTTGCCCCCAGATCCGAACCAAGTTCGGAGTTGGATAAGTGATTTTGTAAAAAGTTCTCTTGTTTCTATTTCGAATTTGGGTCTGCATCCACATCCACCCTGATATTGATTTCCACTTGGGGTTAACTGTTTGATGATGTCATCTACTATGCCCACTATCTACCACATTTATGGCATTAATTGCAGCCTCCTCACATGTACAAAGTGATTTTAAAATCTTAATTGAGGTTAACAGCCTCATTATCTTCGTTATTTGAGTCATTTTAATGAGCCAGATCCAGGTGAAATTTGAAAGAAGCACAATTTGATTGTGGAGGTACATTAGTGAAGAAAATTTATCGAATTTCAATCTTTCCTTGTGGGAATTTTGAGGTAGGGTCTCATCCCGTTCTTTTCCATTTTTCTTTGTCGTTCGGTCTTCGTGTCCTTGCGCGTTCACATTTTTTTTTTTCTATGAATTTTCACTCATTTCTTGTTTTTCTTTGGTTTTCTTTTGTTTGTCCTTTTTTGTTTTCCTCTTTTGTTTTGTTTCTTTTCCGTTTTGTTGTCACTTTCATGGTAGGTTCATTTTTTTATACCCTAGTTTTAATTATGGTTTCATTTGATGGGGTCCTTTCTGCTTTAAATAGCTTTGAATCTGTTTAGTGACCCCTCAGATCTTACTTTTGTGTCGATTCTATGAATTTTTTATTGGGTTGTTGAAGCCCTAATTTTCCGAATCGACGCATCGTATAAACTAGGGTTTTTTCGATGACTTTTACAAGGTATCCAAACCTAGAGGTTAGTTTGCTCTTTACTCTGGTTAAAGGGGTGAGTTTAGGCTCCTCTTTTTCATTCTAAAATTATCTCATATGACCATTCCTTCAGGTGTTTTCTTTTGTTAAATGACAAACTGGTGGAAACGGATCCAGGAACGAACTTGTTCCCATACGTCTTTTGCATTTGGGTTTATTCTCAAAATGACTCCACTTCCAATTTTTGGTAATTTTGGTCTTCACAATTTTCTCTTTGACGGAATTAGAACTGGGTCAAGGGTTGAACTTTGAAATATCATTTTGTTTCAAGTTTTATTTTCATCCTGATTCTGGTTCTGATCTCGTTCTGGTCCCGATCCCGCCTATGTTCAAATTTCTTCTTGTTCCTGTTTCTTCTTTAACTCTGCTTCCAATGAATGTGAAATTTAACTAAGTATGAAAGAAAGTAAGTAAGGTATTGGATGATGTATTAATTCTTATACTCTTTGTTTATCTAATACTAGGTTTTTGTTGCAGAATTAAGAGATGTCAAGAGTATCAGAAGAGGCTTCTCAAAGGAGCCAACCTGTGGAGAGCTCAAAGCAAGGAGCTAAGCTTGAAAATATCAAGGTATAATAACTCCCTTATATCATAAGGTATAAGCATGAGGGTACTACCATCACTTTTGGTAAGGTGTATTCTGATTGGGTAGACATCATTGATACCAACTTGGTCCCATTTCATTATGAGGAGTTGTTCTTGGAAACATTTGGTGAGGAGGTAATAGGGAGGACTCGGAGAATCATTCAATCTAGATTGGAACATGTTTCCATCTTCCCCCTATTAGTCTAGTGTCTTGAATTGATAATGACTGTAGTCAGAGCCTACAATCCTGCTACTAGGCAATGTGTAGACTCATAGGGGAATGCCATTATTGATCTAACTCCACAAATGATCTGGTTCTTGTTCAATGCACCCACTCCATGAAGACCTGATAAACTTCATGAGGTAGAGGCCCTAAAATTATATAGTGACAAGGGGACTGGAAGAACTCATATAAATAAGAGTTGGATGAGAGTTGAGAAAAAGTCTCTAACTAAGCTCCCTTTCCAGCCTAAAAGGGTAGACTTCTACAAGGAGATTGGGGACATAATAATGATGCTCTCTAGAGTATTAGGAAAGAGAGATGCCTCCCATTCCAAGGAATGGGTGTTTCCATTCATTTGGACTATCTTAGATGGCAGGAAGCAATTTGACTAGCCTATGATTGTGTCTGAGTGCATACACAACCAAATTCATAGGGTGAGGGAAACCAAAAGTTTATACATGGCCTCTTATGTGATTTATGTAGCATTCAGAAGAGGCATCTTTCCTAGGTTGAATGCAAAAGGGATATTGGGTGAAACCCTGAGGTAGAACAAGGTATGGAATCATTATGATCAAATCACCTTACAGAATTCTGAATTACATTACAAAAGGGTTAATGATTCATTTTTTTATGTTATTATTAACCGGCTCACAAGAGATGCATGATACAGACTGAGTCAAGAAGTCATGGCCTTTAAGTCATGGCCTTTATTGAAAATTGGGGGCATTGGTTTATCCAATACCCCAGGTTCACTTATTTCAGGCTGCTTGGGTTTGATGGCCACCCTCACCTACTCCCTAGGTTCTCCAATAGTAAGATTCTTTTGATGGAGTTTATTTATCAAGCCTTGGGGGTTAATTCCAAATTTGGTATAAAACATAAGACCGGTTGCCACAAATTCCCCATGAAGGTGGGTGAATATAGCTATCCACACCTTGTAGCAACCAAGGTGATTTGCAATGATTTAGTGCACTTGAAGTTAGGCTTGTACACCTCTAGAAAGCATTATGATCCTAAATGCAAGATGCATTCTTCGCATCCTAATTTTTTTGACAAACACTTCAACCTGTTAGAGGACTTTTGGATGGATCTGCAAGATGACTATGATCTAAGAAAAAGAAACTATGAAAGGTTGCTTATCCCACTTATGGTGGAGTATGGGGTAAAGGAGGATAAACCTGAGACTTTTTTAGATGATGGGGTGACTTTGGTTCCCCAATATGATGCACAAAATATAGGCACCAAGGACTTAGATCCTGTGGATTGGAGTGCAGAAGAGTCCATAGACATCAAGTATATGGCAAGGCCAATATTGGATAGAAGCATCCAATGGGTTGTGAGGAGGATTAAGGAACCTTTGGCTCAGACCTGCAAGAAGATAAATTTTATAGGTACCACTCAAGGGTACAAGAGGACAAAAAGAAGAATGTCTCCTAAGGAGCCTTTAGAGTTCTTCCCTCCCAATTCTGGGGAAGAAATTAAACCTGAAATTTTTTATCAAGACCTTCCTGACGCACATGGAGATGAAATCACTATAGGACCCGGGGGCCTCAATATCTGTTGTAGGTGAAGCATCCACTCAACCTCCTCTTACATAGTAGCCAAGTGAAGGAATTTCTATGGGAACCCTCCACAAGGAAGTTGAATCCTTGAAAGAAAAGGATCCCGAAGTTGAAATTCATGATATAGAGATAGATTCTGAGAATACTCCTTTTGATAAAGAGATACATGTGGTGGAATCTCTTGATGAAACTGAGGATGTAGGGACTGAACATGTTTTGATAGAGGAAGAGCAATGGAAAATATTTGAGGATGCTAAGAGAGAATCAGATGCCAAGGCACAAGCTGAGCCATTGGCCAAATAGAAGGGGATGGATGCAAAGGCCCAAGGTGATGTGCTGCTCAAACAACAAAAATTGGAAGCTAAATTCAAAGATGATGAATTGGCTAAACAACAATAACAAAAGGAGCAGTAACTCAAAACAAAGGAAGAGAGTGATAAATTGGCAATGCTGTAGAAAATCCATGATCTTGAGGAAGAAAATTCTAGACAAAGGAGAGAAAGAGAAGTCCTTGAGGCTAAATTCAAGGTTATTGAAGAATCTTATAAGAGAAAGGAAGAGGAATAATTCCTAAGAATGGAAAAGGAGGTTGAAGAGCTTTCCAAGCATGAACAAAAGGAGAAAGAGGTATGGGACAAAGTCAAAGAGTTGGAAAAGCAAAGAGACCAAATGCTTGAGGAAAGAAGATTAGAAGAGGAACGTTTGAAGGAGTTGGAAGATAAAACATTGCAAGACAAGAAGGATAAAGAACAAGCTAAGAGGCTGGCCCAAGAGGATTCACAAGGGGAACAATAAAATTTGCAAGAGGTTAATTCTCAGCATAAAGCTACCAATTGCAACCATTATCTTCTACCACTGCTGCCTCTTTCTCAAAACAATGTTCACTACCCCTAATGCTCCTACATGACTGAATCTTGATTTAGAAAAGAAACAGATAGCTCAACCTCAGCATCTCAATTGGGAGGAGATGATGAGAGAAATAAAGAAGGAAAGACCCAAAAAGAAGGCTAGAGTTCTTCACTCTACCAAGATCACAGATGGAGAAGAAATTATTGATGAATGTGCAATTCCAATGGTGGATAAGGATAGAGAGGACATGTAGATAGTTGATTACCAATTGGGTATGGTCAATTTGGGGAGACCTACAAGGAACCGATAGATGAACATTATTAATATTGTAGCTTCCTCTACCAAGTCTAGAATGATCAAAGATAAGAAGAAGAAAGATGAACTTAAAGCCCAATTGGAGTAGCTACATAAATTTTTGAAAGATGTCTCCACTCCAATGTCTCAACAAGATAGTGATCTAGAAACCCCAATCCTACTTAGTAAAAGGGAAGCTGATGACTTAGTAAAGATGAGGAGTAAGTTGGAGATGCTTGATAGATGGATTGATAGGCTTAGTCAGGAGGTTGGTGAAGTGCTGGTAGATAGTTTTGGAATTCATAAAGAAGCACTTGAGTTGGTAGTAGAGATAAATCATCATGTTGAATTCTTAGAGAAATGGGAGGAATAATATAGAGAATATGTTGAGAAGTTAAAGGAAATCAGCAAGGTTCCAATGTCAACTCTCCTAGAGCAGTCAATTCTTGAAGAGGATAATGCAGATTTCCTTGAGAAGACTTTAAATATAATCTGGTTTAGATCGAACTTCATTTATAAGAATAGGGATGAAGTTCAAGATGCTTGTAAGGACTTGAATGAACTTATTGATGAATTAGAAGCAGTAGTGGCTATTATAGTCAATGTGGACATTCTGGTCAAAGAAGGTATGCCTTTGGATAAATTGAAGGAGAAGTGGAGTAGTAGATTTCAAGAAGTAGTGAAAAAATAAGATGATGGAGAAGACTTCTTGTTGGATAGGCTTATGGATATTAAAGAGGAGGTGATATTAAAGAGGAGGTAAAATCTGCCAGGAGGGAGTTAATCAAGTTAAAAGATATGCAAGAATTCACTTCAGTAGAATTGTAGAGAATCAAATTTGAGGATAGTTGGGTAGATAGACTTGATGTGGAGGTCCTTCAACAAGTTTTCTCTAGATATGATGAGTATCTCCTTGATCATGCAACACAAGGGTGAGTTGGTAGTAGGAAATTCTCTTTTTGACATACAACTTCCTCTTCTCTCCTATTTTGTAGGGTTTTGACATAGGCTGAACTCAAGTTCCCATCCGCCAGTTCTATTTTCTTCCTTGGGCATCGGATTTTGGACAAAAGGGTAGTCACTAGATTGAAGATAAACTAGTTTAGTTCCTTCATACAGTTCCAATTCCTTGATTGGTGGATCTAGATTTTTAATTAAGAGAAAATTATGCCTGGCAAGCCTATATGTACTTTTGGGCTCTATTTTGTAAAGGTCGGCTAATTGAAGAAGGATTAGCCACCTGATATGATAGCAAATAGGAATTATAGTTTTAATATTTCATAGTTGTAGCAAGATACTTTAAGTTTTAAGTTTAATTTGGATACCTTTTTATAGTTTTATATAGTTTTCATGTTATTGTTGAAAGTGAATCTCTTTGATAAGGTTAATGAATCATAATCAATATGTATTCCAATGAGTTGTTGTGCCTAAATGTTTTCTATTTGATGCAAATCAATAGAGGAAACCATATTTTAAGATTATTTCATTGAATTATCTTTTAATGGAATTACTATATGTCTATTTGATCTATGTTTTTTATTAAGGAAAATTAGGTTTTGAAGGGGTCCCAAAACCCTTTAACAATAAAGAGAAGATAGATAAGGCATGATAAAGTTCAAAACAAAAAACAAAAAGCTACCATCAAAGATAAAAATATAAACCAGCAAAGAGACAACACAACACAAAACTAGCAGGGACCCAACAAAGATCCAGCCGTTAAGCCAAGTTGCTCAGGATATCTACCACCTCCTTCTCCAAATTGTTCATTTCTATCACTACTTTCTTAATTTCCTAAATATCAATAGGGGTATTGTTAGCCTTTCTTTTCAGGTTAGCTCTAGTTCTTTTGCATGGCCCTGCACCCTCTACTAGGCTTTGTTCTTTCTCACCTTCCACGTCCACAACAGTCCTTACTTGATTGGAATTTTCCAAGTTCTCAACCATCATGTTCATGATACTTGCAGTGGAATTCAGGATCTTGTGGCTCATTTCCAGAGCTTTTTAAATTGAATCTTTAACATTCTTAAGCTTTTCCTCCATGTTAGATAGCTTGCCATCGTGATTACTGTTGAATTGCTGCAAGTCCTCCATAGTTTTCTTACGGAAATCTACCATATATCTCTTTTCATCTTCAGTCCACAAATCCTTGGCCTTATCTCTATCCTTGTTGGTTTTATCCATCATTTCCTTCTCTTCCAACTTGCTGTTAAAATCCCTTTGATTCAAATTTATCTCCTTAATCTCAAAGACAACCCACCTAACCAACCTAAAGAAATCCATGGACCCATTGCGGGCGATAGCAAGGATATTAGCTGGGAACTCACGTTTTGCCTTAAAGTAGTGATGATCCTCCTTAAGGTCACTAGGATACCAAGGTATGTCCTCCCTATCAGTAGGAGGGTAGCTCGAGTACTTAGAAGAGTGGGTTGACTGAGAATCATCTTAATTTGTTTCATAGGAGGGGTCCTCCACAAAATTCCTCTTGCCTTTCCCCTAAGGAGAGACACTGGAATTACCTTTCAGCTTCATTTTATTAACCTCAGAACTTGGGAAAATGACTTTAGCTTTACCAAGAGAAATCATTGTACTAGGTTTAGGAAGGGCATTAGATTTTGACTTACCTTTATTTTTTCCATTCCTCACCGCCTTGGAGGGATGCTCTTCCTCCTCCTCCATATCAGTCTCCCATTCATCTTTGTTTGTATAGCTAGCACCCAATTCCTCCTTAGTAGAGGCAGAGAGGGGAGGAGAGGTCTGGTGGGTAAGAGTTGGCATAGCTTTAAAATGTTCATAAATAAGAACAAGCAAACCCTCATGAAGAATGGGGTACCTCACCGGGTTTGAAATATTATCCTAAATACTAGCATTCAATGAAGTAGAGAGATAGAAAGTTAGGGAAACCCTAACCTGATGCCGAAAATGATTCAAGAGCACAAAGTGATAGCTGAAAACCCTAGTATATCTACCATCCAGCATTATGTATTCCATAATCGCTCTCACAACCTCCCGCCATAACAATTTAATCTTGGTGGAATCATAGCTATTTTTGGTAGCTCTTTGTAGGTCCTCCTTCTCCTTATCAGTCTTTGGAAAAAATTTAACCACCTGGTCAGAGAGCTTTCTGTCCTTGTAGAACTTAAGCCCCTCTATGGATATCCTAGTGACATCAGTGACTAACTATTCATCAATGGCCACCTCTCTCCCTAAAATATTTATCTTGTCATTGTTCCATTCCTTAACAAAAAACCTGGTAATATCCCAATCCCTACCATGAAGTTTTTCAATATAGTTTGTAATACCACCCTTCTCCAGAAAATGTCAAACTTTATCCTTACTCTTTAGCTCCTTACATTCCATCAGTTCCACCTTGCAATGCTCACCTCCCATGTTGACAATGGTGCAACCTTTCTATGAAGACTCCAGAAGGCCAAAGAATATGATCACCAAAATGCCCAAAAATCATGTGAAGCACACAATATGATAGAGGCAGTTAATGCTATTGTACTGCATCCCATGAAGAAAAATAATGAGGTAGAATTTCCAATACTGCATGAAAAGGCACACTACAACCTTAATCATTGTTTGAAAGTGGAAATTGAACCTTCCCATGGGTTTGATCATACATTAGTAAGGTAGTGACATCAGCCTCTAATTTGTCACTCCTCTGCCACGTCATCATACCCTTGGCCTTAACCCCCTTAATGGAAAATAAATCCACCACCATGTTAATTTCCCTATAGACATGGGAAATAAAATAATTTTCAAAAGAGATAATAATATCCTTGGAGAGATTGATCCAATTCTCTATAGTCTAAGAGGGTTTATGAAGCCCTTTAATACATTGAATAATATTTTTTGAATCCCCTTCAAGCCAAACATTTTTGAAATTCAATTGACGGGCTAAATATAGAGCTTGGAAGGCCCCTATGGCTTCAGCAAGGTGGTTGGTCTGGGTGCCCAAGGGGAGCTCCACTACTGAAATAAAATTGCCATTCTCATCCCCTATCGCTCCCCCACACCCAGCAAGCCCAAGATTACCCTTGGCCACCACGTCAAAGTTGATTTTCACCCAACCAGGAGGTGGGAGGTTCCAATGGATACCATCTCTAGGTCCCTTTGTAGGTCTAAGAGCATAAGAAATATCAGCCTTGATCAACCATGCTTTAGAAAATTTGAGCTCATAATCTTGGCAACAAACCTTCCCTCTAGCCTTTGAGTTACAGTTAATAAAATTAATATTCTCTCACTGCTCTGATTGATTTTATCAAAGACCATATCCTCTGAGAGCACAGATTGTTGAAAGATTCTATTGTTACACTCTTTCCATATGCCCCAAGCAAGGTGTGGGAAAATATATTTCCAGAGTAGTTTCAAAACCTAATTATTTGAAGGATCCATCCATTGACAGTAGAAATCCCAAATTGAACCAGGAAAAACCTAGCTAAGATTCCACAACTGCAAAATCCTGCACCAAATTTTATAGAAAAAAGCAAAGAGAAGAAAAATATGTGAAATGGTTTTAGCGTCCACACAATAGAGGAAAAATCTGTTGGGAAAAGAAAAACCACGCTTACAAAGATTATCATTAGTCAAAATTTTGTTCTGGAGAAGGATCCACACACAAATATTGATTTTGGGTATGAGGTTGTGCACCCAAGCCTTCACCCAAATAGGAGGAGGGGAATTCTAGTGATAGGAGGCCACCGCCAAAGAGAGAGAAAAACCCAAAAGAAGAAGAGTTCCAAACCAAAGAGTCCCCCTGGCCCCTCAGATTCAACACAACAGAGTTAAGGAGAGATTGCAGGGGGAAAGGTCTAGATTGATAATAGAGATACAGACCCACTGATCATTCCTCCAATACTCCCCAACATGGGTACCAGATATAGCTTTGCACTGCTCCATGTGAATCCCAAAGGCAGGGATATCACAAAGAGGCTCATTTACAATCCACTTATCTTCCCAAAAAAAAATTTTATTACCATCTCCAAGCTTCCATTCCGCACCTTTCCTACCAAGATCCTTGGCCTTAATAAAATTGTTCCAAATAGTAGAGCCTGAAGGAAGAGCCTGAGAACTAAGAAAATATTTGATAGAAGCAACATCCCATAAGTATTTACTATGCCAAATAGCATTCCACTCACAAATTTTATAAAAGGTTCTCCAAACCTATTTCGCCAAGAGGGCTTTGTTAAACTCTTTCAAGCTTCTCAATCCAATACCCCCATAATTTTTGGGTTTACACACATTCTCTCAAGCAACCAACAAAATCCTCTTCTTCTCCTCAACTCCTAACCAAAGAAAGCGTTTTTTAATATTTTTAATAATTTCAGAAAATTTGGAGGGGATCTTGAACAAACTTAGCACATAGACCAGAAAGATCTGCAGAGAGGACTTAAGCAACGTTACCTTTCTAGCTTGACTAAGAAGGGCCCCTTTCCATCTGACCAGCTTCTGATTAAATCAATCCAAAAGAGAAATCCAAAAATATTTAGGTGGTTTGGATCCCAGAGGAAGCCCCAAGTAAGTGGAAGGGAGAGTATTAATAGCACACCCAATGATATCAGAAATCTTCCTTTTCCTAGGTTTAGGAGTATTAAAGAAGAGGAGGGAGGTTTTCTCCCTGTTAATTTTTTTCCCCGAGGCTTCCTCATAAAGCAATAGATAACACTTCAAGGTTCTGGCTTCTCCAAAAATAGCACTACCCATGAGAATATTGTCATCAACAAATTGCTGATGAGAATACACAAGGTTTGATGAAGACGGTCTCAACCCTTTCAAACTTCCCTCCACCACCTTTTTGTGCAAAATCCTTCCCAAATTTTCACCCATAAGAGTAAAGAGAAGAGGAGAGACAAGATCTCCTTGTCTCACATCCCTAGAGACTTTGAAAAAATAGGACCTTGACCCATTGATAATAATAGCAGTGCTGGTAGTAGAAATCATTTCCCATATCAACTGCAAGAACTCCCATTCCACTCTATCATAGGCTTTAGACCTATCCAAATTAAGTAAAAATACTTCACTCTTAGACACTTCTAAAGAATGAATATTCTCATGAACAGTGATGATAGAATCCAAAATCTGTCTTCCAGGGATGAAACCATTCTACTGCAGAGAGATCAGAAGTAGAAGAACCCCAAGCATCCTGGTAGTAACAACTTTAGAAATAATTTTGTAAAAGGAGTTGCATAAGATGATTGATGGAAACAGTCAAAAGCATCAGCTCCAAGAGTCTTAGGAATGAGATAAATTAAGGTTGAGTTAAGCTCCTTCAACAATTTTCTAGATCCAAAGAACTCTTTCATAGCATTAGTCACATCTTCGACCACGGTCTCCCAAAAAACTTGAAAAAAGAACACATCAGGCCCAGGGGACTTTTTTCCCTCAAAAGAAAAAATAGCCTTTCCAATCTCTTCCATTGAAGGAATAGCTATCAGAGATCTATTATGATTCTCATTCAAAATATTGGGAATAGAATCTAGGAGAGTTTTTTGAGCATTCGCATCAAGCCTCCCATGAGCAGATAAGAGATTATCAAAGAAAAAATTAGCCTCACTCCTTATTTCAGCCTCTTTCTCAACTCTGGTACCATTCTTCATAATATGAGTGATACGATTAGATGCCCTATGTTTCATAGTAGTCAAATGGAAGAATCTAGTATTCTTATCCCTAGAGGAAAGCCAAACTGATTTGGATCTTTGTTTCCAAAATTCTTCTTCCTTAGAGATAATCTTATGATAGCTAGTAAGGATTTCATTCTCTTTAGAGATGAGGTCTCCCACATAACCATATTTCTGAATTCTATCCTGAATATTAGAATTAGAAGCAAAAATGTCACCATAAACATCCTTATTCCAACATATAACCTTAGTTTTAACCTCACTAAGCTTTTTAGCCACCCGAAACATAGCAATCTCACTAACCTTTATATTCCACCATTCTTGAATGCAAGTAAAAATTTTAGGATGGGATAACCACATTCTTTCAAATCTAAAAGGGAAGTTTCTCTTACCAAACATAGAATCAGCCACAAAGCTTATGGGATAGTGATCAAACCCAATCCTAGGAAGAGCAGTTAGATAACAGAAGAAGTCCTTCATACAATTATTCAAAATTAAGGCCCTTTCAATCCTGACTTGATTGAGATCATTCCTATCCCTTCTATTAGACCAAGTGAGTGTTTCTCCCTTAAGATCCACATCATACAAACATTGAGAGTTGATAAAGTCCATCTGTATCTAAGACCCTCCATTTTTTTCTGACACAAGTAGAGGAGTGTTAAAATATCCCATAATGATCTAGTTCTCATCAAGGAAGCTTAGCCTAAAAGATTCAAGTCTTTTCCAAAAAAATTGTCCCAAAGATTATTGTTGGGTGCATATATATTAGACAAAATCCAACTGAGTCCATCTCTAATATGCCTAAATTTAGTAGCCAGATGGTTAGCGTCTTCCCACACTAGTGTACCATTGAGATGATCTTGGTTCCAAAAATTAACTAAACTTCTAGATGCCCCCTCTGAAATCCTACCCTGAGCACCATAGTTCTTAAAAATCTTCATTCTTTCCACTCTATCCTTTGGCATTTTGGATTCATGAATAGTTAAAATATCAGGCATGTGATCCCTAGCAAAATTGTGAAAAATCTCTTGTTTATGAGGGCTATTTAACCCCCTAATATTCCATGACATAAACTTCATTTCTTTAATGGGGTGTTGCTTCGACAGATCTCTGGGATGGTTCTTTGAATCCCATCAGCAATATTTTGGATGCATTCCTACTCCCTATGCCACTTTGTTGATTATCTGCCTGAACTTCTTTGAGTTCCACAATCTGCTTTTGATCTATTTCTTGTAGAAACCCCCAATGTATTGTTCCCTTTTTTTCTCTTCTTCTTTTCAACTTTTGTATATGAGCTATCCCCTTCAAGGCCCAAATCCTCAAGACCCATGAACTCTCTCCCATCCATAAAATCATCTCCTGCAACAACATTAATGATCGGGGAATGCCCTAGGCCATTCCTTTCCTTATAGGTATCCTCTGAGTTCCCAAATGTAGCTCTCACAATCACCAGGGAGCTTTGAAAGTGGTCTTGGATAGAAGAGGGAAGAGTATTCTCCCCAATCACCTCAGAGCCCTCCTTAGAGCCTACTTTACTTCCTACCTCTTGACCACATCAAGAGGTTTCCTCCAAACTTCTAGACAAGGTGTTTGAAACCCTCTTTCCTAAGTTCATGCTTTCATTAGACTTTCCATTGCTCCCTCCTTATACCTTTTCCTCCTTGTCCTAGGACCCCTTGGTGCTTAAGTCTATAACTTCTTTGTTTTGACCATGAACAACGTTTTCAGAAACATTCCCATTCATAGGCACCTCAGCATTGTTAGCCCCCAAGTTAGAGTTCTGACACTCCCCGTTCTTATCCTAACCATATGCAGACTTATTCAGCTCATCCCTATGCACATCCTCCAGGGATTTTGTTGAGGTTTTAGCCTTCCATATTTTGGTCTCCTTAGTACTCAACTTTTCTTCAAGCTTAGACACATTTCTTGGGAATTTCCTAACCCAATGCCTCAATTTTTTGTAGGTGAAGCACACAAAAGGGAGAGTCTCAAACTCTATTGTCTGAACCCATTTTCCAAGTTTAGACAATTTCAATAGAGGACATAAATTCAGTAGACTGAGTAATACCCACATAGATCCTAGAAAAAACCAGCCTTTTCCTAGCTGAGGTCATGGCATCTATGGATAATAGTTCCCCAAAAGAACTTGCAATTCCCCTAAAAACATATTCATTCCAAAACTCCATAGGTAGGCTAGGTAAACAAACCCACACAGGTACTACTTCAAAAGAGGTATCTGAGAAATCCATTTTTGGGGACCATTTCTTCATAGCCAGGGATGACTTACAAATGACCCAAGGACCACCACACAGAACAATAATCTTATCATCTTCATAGGAAAAGGAAAAGTAGAAAAAACCTTTGGGCAATACCACAACTTCAATTTTTCCTTTAGCTCTCCACTTCTTCCTAAAAAAGTCCCTCACCATTTCAATGTTTGGTCTTGGGCCCATAAATTTTCCCACCAACAAGGAAGTCATCAAAGATTATGATCTATCACTAGATCAGAAACCAGAATAGCATACATCCCACTCAAAGGGACAGAAATATTGCTGACTGGAGGGAAGGTTGACTTACCAACAGGCTTGGTACCAAATAGAAAAATACATCTTCTTTTTGAATCCTCCTGAGCTGGGTCTCCCACCTCCTTCTCGACTTCCTAGTTTCCCAAAACCTCGATCCCACCAACACCTCCATTCAAAGTGGGGCCAAAGAAAGACTTACCTCTAGAATCTCTCTTACCACTTGGGTCCCCCCACTTCCTCAAGCCCTAGTCCTTGGAAACCGCTCCCCCTGCTCCTCACATGCAAGCTCCCCTGCCACATCCACAAAAATTCCACCACCTAGCAAGGATCTAGCTGCCTTCGAACCAGACACCTGTTGCTTACTAGGAGAAAATTCAAATCCTCTTTCCCGCTAACCCATCACACTCCAAATTTTTATAACTCTATTTGATTTTTGTTTTAGCAATGAGTGAGGGATCTGTTTCAAATCTCAAATTCTTTTAGTGAATGGTTGTGGTAATTGAATTAAGCACTATGAATGAATGTAATGGTGTAGATTATTCTATGGATTACATCATGTTGTGGTTTTTGGTTTGTTGAAGAAAAACTCATTGTGGGAATGCATGTCTAGATATTACGAAGTTGTATTCATATTTTACTATTCTATGCCTTGTTCTATCTTTTTTTCTATTTATTTACCCCCCCCCCACCCAAAATAGGTTAATTAATTTGATGCAATTTGTGTCCTTTATTACCAGTAAAGGCCCCTTGAATATTACAGTTACATTGGCCATTGAGTAACATCAACATAGTTGAGAACCAACTAACAGGACCTTGGGAATTAGATTATTATATGTTATCTTTATTTTTTAGGAGAAATAGGGTAGAGATATTTTGTTTTATGTTGTTGTGCACTTTTGACTATCAACAAGTAGTCCATCAATCATAGATCTATACTTTCTCTGATCAGCCTTAAGTGAATCATCATCATTACCCAACTTGCAACCAGTCACCATAGGAGTACTTATTGGTTTCGAACCATCCATCCCAAATCTTTTCAACATCTCTTTCACATACTTAGATTGTGAAATGAAAATTCCTTTCTCTGATTGATTAATGTGTAGCCCAAGAAAGAAATTCATCTCTCCCAACATAGACATTTCAAATTCTTTTTCCATCTGTTCTACAAACATCTTGCACATGTTTTAATTTCCTCTAAAGATGATTTCATCAACATATACAACTACAATCAAGGTTTTTTCATTTTTAGTCTTGAAATATAAATTATTGTTTATCGTACCTTTGTTAAATCCTTGCTAACTCAAATACTTATCTAGATTTGCATACCAGGATCTAGGAGCTTGCTTCAATCCATATAAATATTTCATCAATTTTCACACCATATTTGGTTGATTTGGTAACTGAAATCCTTTTGGTTGTTCCATGTAGACCTCTTCTTCTAGTTCACCATTCAAAAATGCTAGCTTGACATCCATCTGATAGACTTTGAAATATTTATAAGCATCCAATTCCAAGAACATCCCTATACCTTCCATTCTTGCTACTAGAGAAAAACTCTCCTGAAAATCTATACCTACTACTTGTGAGTAGCCTTTACACACAAGCCTTGATTTATTTCTGACAACTTTCCCATTCTCATTCAACTTATTTTTGAATACCCATTTTGATCCAATGATATTTTTGTCTATCGGTCTTGGGACCAATTCCCAAGTCTGATTCTTCTCAGTCTACAAAATTTATTCTCTCATTGCTTCCTTCCAATGTTCATCCTCACAAGATTCACTTCCTGACTTTGGCTCAATCTCGGAGAATAAGCACAAATTTACTTCAGCATAAACTTTTCTTCTAGTTAACACACATTTTGTCTTGTCTCCAATAATATGACTTTTTGAATGATTCCTCTGTACATATTTTGTGTCCTAGAGGACATCACCAAAGTATATTCTTCACTTTCATTCCATTCATTATACTTTTCTTGCTCATCTTTATCCTATTCTTTCATAACTTCTTCTATTCTTGCACAGTCATGTTCATCATACACATACCCATCGATATCAATAGAATTATTTACTATTTCATCAACCTTCACATTCAATATTTCTACAATTTTCCTTAATCTTTTGTTGAAACATTTGTATGCCCTGCTTTTAGTAGAGTATCCAAGAAATATTCCTTCATCACTTCTTGTATCAAACTTACCCAAAGTTTCCTCATCTATTCTGATATAGCATTTTCTTTTGAATACCTTGAAATACCTAATTGTAGGAATTCTTCTATGTCATAGCTCATAGGGAGTCTTTGTACTATTTTCTCTTACCTAAACTCGATTTAATACATACACATTAGTGGTAATAGATTATTTCTAGTAAACTTCTGGTAATCCGGCTTCAATGATCATTGACCTAACAACTTCTTGAGTTGTTCCATTTTTTCCTTTCAACAACTCCATTTTGTTGAGGATTTTTCGAAGCAGATAGTTGTCTCTTTATACCATGCACTTCACAAAACATATTAAACTCATAGGAGGTGAATTCTCCACCTATGTTAGATCTCAAGCATTTTAACTTCAAATTCATTTCATTTTCAACCATAGCCTTGAATGAATTGAATCCATCTAATGCATCGGATTTATCTCTTAGAAATGTAACCCATGTATATCTAGAATAATTATCAATTAAAAGCATAAAGTACCTTTCACCAAGTATACTTCACACTCTCATGGGACCACAAAGATTCATATGAACCAAATCCAACAATCCAATAGTAGATTGTTTTCTTGATCTATAATGACTTCTTGTTTGCTTCCTGAACTAGAAATTCCTACAAATAGCATTTATAGGCTTTGAAATTATTAGTAGATCTCTCACGGCTTGAACAAAACTGATTCTTGCCAATTATCAAAATTCATGTGACACATTCTCCTGTTCCATAACCAACTGTCATTTATCTGAGTCATAAAAAATCATCCATCAACACATTAAAGTTGATAAATATTCCCTTCATATTTATTTCTTGTAGAAATCAATGTTCTGGATCCTTTATGGATCTCACATTTCTCATCCTTAAACACAAGATCATATCCTTTTTTGCACATCTAATCAACACTCAATAGATTATGGCTTAAACCCTTAACGTAGTAAACATCATCAGTATGATTCTTTCCATCAAAACTTACTGAACCTATCCCACATATTTTAGCACCAATATCATCTCCAAACATAACCAAACCTCCATCATATTTCTCAAGTTTCACAAACTTACTCTTGTCACCAGTCATGTGATGTGAACAACCAAGTGTCAACTACCCAACAATTCTTTTCCTATTTAGCATGTAGGGTAGAGATAATTGTACCTTCATTTTTCTCTTTCTCTTTCTCTTTCTCTTTCTCTTTCTCCAGAGGACTATCCTTTGACTATCTTTCTAATTTAGTAGAGGTAGGTTCATCCTTAATCTCCAAGAACAAGCATTCATTGTCATTTGGATCTTCATATTCTGAATCTTCATCTAAAATACTAGAATTCTCATTAACATACTAAGCTCTATTAATCTTCTTTCCTTTTGTTTCTTTCTCATATCTTTGGTTATTCCTTCTAACTCTTTTCAAACACTTTACAACATAGTGACCAATTTCTTGATAACTAAAACACTTAAAGAGCAATTTACATTCATACTTACTAGAGCCCTTTCTCATTCTTCTTACAAAGTTAGCCTCAATTTCATCAAAGTTTTCTTCATCCAGATCTTTAATTTTTGTAGCTTTAAAAGAAGTATTTGTTTTACTTCCACTTCTTAGATTTGGCTTCCTCATCTCATAAGATGTCAAAAATCCTAGCAATAGATCCTTAGTACAAGTCTTATAATCTATATTATGCTCAATTACACTCACCTTTTCACTATAAGCATCAAGAAGAGTTTTGAGAATCTTCTTTACAATTCTAGTTTCATCTAAAGTAGTGCCAAGAGATCACATTCCAGCCACTACCTCATCTAATCTATGTACATAGGCTTTAACATTCTCATCTTTGGACATGTGTAAATGATCAAACTGTGTTTCCAAATTCTGAAGTTTTTCCTTCTTTACCCTCTCATCACCATTGTGTTCTCTTTCTAAAGCATCCAAGAATTCCTTAGTTGTCTTCAAATTTTGAACCTTAATCAACTTAGAATGTACCAAACTATTCTTCAAGATGAACTTTACCTTATTATTTGCTTCATGTGCTCTAATTTCTTCAAGTGTACTCAAACAATTAATGAGAGTGTATGGATTCTTATAAGCTTTCTCTACATCATATCCACAATACTCTATATATTCTTCCATCAATACTTTCCAAATACCATAATTAGTTCCATCAAACGTTGGATAATCATAGACCATTTATCAAGCCATCTCAAACCTTCCTCAAGTGGTTAAGCTCTTCCACAAGGAACCAAGTCTAATACCAATTGTTGGATAGGAAAATTGAGAGGGGTGTGAATCAATTGTCATAGATTATAACCTTAAATTCAATTACTGGAACTAACACATAAACTGATTAAGTGATTAACCATCAAATGCCAATGCACAAAACACAACACTAGACTTACGTGGAAAACCCAACGAGGGAAAAGCAATGGTGAGGATTAACTCACACTATAGAGAATATGAAAATTGATTACAAAAGTCTCACTACCTAAGATAAGGCTCATTTCCTAGAATAAGGCTCATTGCTTGAGATAAGGACTCACTGTCCATAGGGCTACAACCCAGATGGCTCACTGCCACAAAGATACAAAGAAAACAAATAAGACTTGTTACAGAGAGACAAAAATCCCAATGCAACAAAGGATTCCACCACAATCATTGATCAACTTTCATGAATGATATAGTTCGCCTTCTGCTCACTACATCTGGAAACTCAGTGTTAAGCTTCACACTGATCAACCACACACACTTTTAGAATAGCATAAAATTTGTGTCTTCTCTTTCACTTATCTTCCTTCTTTCTTATGTATAATTTTCATTGCTAGCACATTCTATATTTATACCATCTCCAACTTTGAAAAGATACAAAGTTGGTCATCCAACTTCAAATTCAAATTAGGTTGGCGCAAAACATCTTAGGGTGGAATTAGAATGAGGGAGACCCAAACACATCTTTCATTGGGACCCATAATAGATCCATATGCTTCATCAACTTTGAAAATAGTGCTTGACACATGGTTGGCCAAACCATTGTAAAACATATAGATCAATGAAGCTCGACACTTCCAAATGTTGAAACCATCTTCAATAGAACCAAGGCAACACAACTCTAGAGCCACAAAGAGAAATCTAGACAAAAAAACATAGTTCACAAGTACCAAGCCAACATCCTCAATAGTTGAATACCTATAACCTTCTTTTAAAACAATTTTTTGAATATCCTCAACATATACAGTCAACAACAACTAGTAGATAACTAGTTGACCATTTGACATCAATGTAAACACTTTCATTTCTCTTTCCTTTCTTGCAACATGATTTTTTCATCATCCAAACTCGTCAAGAAGAAAAAATTTAGGGAGTACATGTTTTTATGAGATCTAGAGGATATTATAAATGATTATAGGATTTGGTGCTTCCTTATATAGGTTTAGAGGTGTTTTCAAGGTTTTGGGTTTTGATGGAGATAGGAACATAAATTGTCTTTTGGCTTGAGGACATGGAATGACATGTGTGAGAAGCTTGTATTCTTGTTATTGTGAGAGTTGAGTACAAGTACAAAATTGGTGATGATTATGGTATCATGGATTTTCATGTACATTTGAGCATTGGCATGACATAGTCATGTATGAAATTGATTGGTAGTGGTGTGGTTCACTTTTAGGAGGTTGTTCCTATCTTGTAGATGCTTGATTGTTTCATTAAAATATTAATTTATTATGGAATTGTATGGTAAATCAAGTCATTGTTAGCTATTGAGTACCAAATTTTCTCCACTTTTCTTTTGGATAGTAATCTACACTCTAATTGGAAGCCACATCAATCACCCATGAGTCATCATGTAGCCTCCACATGGGATCTTAATTTATTTTAGTATATATTTATGTTTTTTTAATTCTTTTAATCAAATATTAAATATATTATTTTATACAACTAATTGTGACTTACAACGATGATGATGTTATACTTTTATATGGGGGAAGTCTCAAGTCAATGATTTTATAAGCTATAAATGTTAACTCTTTTTAGATCAAATGTGTCATTATTGTTAGATACTAAAGAGTTTGAGAAAATATTGAAGGTAAACAAAGGAAGATAAAAGTAATACAAGAGCATAATACCTTCACCTAGAATATTTTTTCTCTCCTTGATGAGAATAAATGAAGTGCATTCTTATTCTATTTGATTTTCTCTTTGATTTTGATATACGAATATCTCAATGCTCTATCATAACCTTGATATGATTTGATATGATAATCATAAGCTTGATTTAATAGATATTTTGATAGCATGTAAGTATTATAATAGATGAGTCTTGAAAAATGAATGATGAGAGCCTCTAGATATAGAGTCTTGAAGAGGCAAAACCAATGGCTAGAAATGATTAATGATGGATGGATAAGATTGATTGGAGATTAGAGTTTGGACCAAAGATGAAATCCTGTGAAAAGTGGCACATGATGGATAGGATCTAGGTTTAGTATTGAGATAAGAAAAAAATAATTATGGCAATGGCTAAGATTAAGAAGTTAAATGATATGAGTGGATAAGATGAAAAGATAGTTTTACTTTTGGATAGGATGTTTAGGTTCAATGAATCTAGACAAGGAGTTAGTTATGCATGTGAAGGGGAAATTTATAATATGAGGATAAATCTAGATTATGGTCCATGTGAACAATATGAAGGGATAGTATTAGATGGAAAAGGATGGAGGATAAGGGGAAATTTATGAAATAAATAAATTTTATTTCATTAATGGGGTCATGATGGGAAAATAATTAAATAAATAGTAAATATTTATTTAATTAAAGGATTAGGATAAAAATGGGGAAGGATGGGAATAAATAAATAAATAATATATATATATTTATTTAATGTCTTAGGATAGGATAAAATTCAGTGTGGTTGTACAAGGTCAGATTTTAGGTGTCTACATTTTTCTCCTCTTTGATATGGCATTGTGAAGTGGCATTGTATCAAAGAATTTTAAAATGTAATGGATGAGAGATGATAAGGATCAAATATGAGAGAGGATAAGGATAAAAAATGATGTCGCGGTCAATAGGAGGATGGGAAATAGGATAAACAAGGAAAGATTGATGATTAGGTGATGGGATGACCCCTCAAGAGGACATGTGTGCTAGGAGAACACAGTTGTGCTCTTGAAATGAAAGGGAACGATGAGGAAAAGGATCAAGAAGAAGATGAATTGGAAGATGAAAGACGGTGAAGGAGATGAAAATGAAGGGGAATTTGATGGAAGATGATTATTGATAGGTTATGCTAGGATGTATTGAGAAATCCTAAGATTTTATATAGAAAAGGAAATTATGCACCAAGCTATGAGGAACCAATGTGACAAGGTATCCTTTGCATGGATTTGACACTCAAATAATGAAAACAATAACATACAAAATTATGTCCCATTATACACCAATTATTACACACAAAGATATAGATAAATCAAGGTGGTTGTAAGTAGGTGTAGTCATGCGTAAAAAGATAATGATCAATAGATAAATCAAAATAAAAGACTCACTACAAAAAATTTCATGCAATAAACATATCTCTTCTCAAAGATTGAATGATGATAATCTTATGATGATTAATTTTCTTACATTAGGCTTGGATAATCACCTAAGAAAGGCTTTGATAAGGATAAATTTATGCATTAGGCTTGAATAATCGCCTAAGAAAGGATTTAATTTGATTAATTAAGCTTGGATAATCACTTAAGAAAACATTTGATAAATATGACAATGATTGATTGATAAACAAAAGGACATGATGACAGATTAATGTTTGATAGCTAGTCTTGTGATGAGATTTCAATTAAGGATTGAAAGTCTTGGATGCAATGTTTGGATTGCTTGATTGTAAAGAATGAGGAGCTCAAGATTTTAATTTCTTTAATTTTTGATTTTTTAGATGGGATTTGAGAGGATTATTAATTTTTATTATGTTTGAGATGGGATGAATATGGTAGGAGATAGGATGGGTTTCGATGTTTTATTTATTCTGGATGAATATTGCACTCCAAATACATGAGACTTGAAGGGAAGTGCACTACAAACTAAGGATATACAAGATCAATTTTTTGAAATATTATAGATGTAACTTATGCATCAAATGTGTGGGGAAGGGTGGGTGATAATGAATGGATAAGGGATGAAACTTAATCAAGGATCAAATACAATCCATGATAAGTTTATTATGAATGGATGGATGGAGATGGTAGTTATTATGATATGGATAAGAATGATAGTAGATGGGATAATATCCTAAGAAATAATGGATAAGATATTACTACACATGGTTCCTATTTCCAAGTTTTCACCATGGTACTTATCTAAGGCACCATAAAATTGGTTTTCACATTTGGACAGATTATTTCTCTTTACTATTTTTTTTATTTTTTTAGACTTGATGATGTTGCAATCATGACAAGCACTCCTTAATATATGGATTTTGGAGAATAATAGAAAGATATAGATGATATGATATAGATGAAAAAAGATGTTTTATATTGTGGATGGAGGGAGCAAAGGTATGATCGATAATATGGGCACTAAAAGGGTCATCATGCTTCACATGTAAATGATTTTGGGCAACCATTGGTGAAGGGGTCAATCATTAGCTAGTTTTCCTTTTATTATTTTATGCTCTTATCATTTATTTTGCTAAGTTTTAAATACATTATCAAAAACTTACATAATTTGTATGCACTTTTAAGCAGTTTTAAGCAAGTGGAAATGAAAGTATGTTATGTTGATATATGTTTGTATGAGTACATGAATTTCTATGAAATTTAGTATGATTATATGTTTAATTTATGATTGTTAATTATGTGGACGCCTTAGGAATAAGGCTAACACCTTTTATAAATAAGTACTATCAACCCACAACAACAAGTTTTTTAGCCCACAACATAAAGGTTGTAGATGGTTGTAGAGAAGAAGTCAAACATCCAAGGCACGACACTTTCAAAAGGAAACAAAGGTGATCAGTAATTGATCATTCATGAGTCACTACATAACACTCTTCCTTTCCAAATAAAAAAGTTAAGATGAGAAGGATTCTACTATCAACATGACTAATTTATGATAATACTTTTCTTAGAAACACTTCCATGTTAAAGTAGTTAAACTATTGGGAATAGAATTATAATTTGGTTTCTCTACTCCTACTTTATAGTTATTATTTTTTTTGTTTCAGACTAAGTCCTCTTCCTATCTTTGAGGGAGAGTTGAAGGATTATTTATGAGTTTGTTTTCATTCCATGAATAATAAAACTCCTCACAGACCCTATATAGTGGGATCTTATATCGAGGAGGAAATATAGTTGATAAGTTGATTATTGCTAGTTAGTTGTTTATCTATTACTCAATAGTTGTAGCAATAGAATATGTGTTATTGAATAAGATATCTTTATCAGATTCTTATTGGATTGTATGTAAGAGTTTAGTGTTAAAATGTAATAAAGGAAATCAGTTTAATATCATGATCTAATGAGTAAGTGAGTGTTAGATAAATTCTATGGAAGCAAAAACTCAAGCAAGGGCCACTTGAGGTATTGCTAACCCATTTCATTTTCTATTTTTATATTAAATAATGAATTATTGAATTTATTTAGTAATTTCCAATTATATATGTGTGTTATAATTTATTAATTGAATTCTCTTAGCTTCATGTTTTTTCATACTCCAAAGAAATTAGCTAGATTAGGACACTGTAGTTTTAATAGTTGACAGTTACACTCTTAAGCATTAGGTACCCATAGTATAAGGTAACAATTTATATTCATTTCCCATATTTTTTGAATTAGAAATTCATTTCACTTTCCATATTTTGTAGTCTTTTGTAAATGTGTATTTTCCTATACTCCATTGATGTACGGTTTGTCTAGGATCCATGAACATATATATTTTTACAGCACTATCCAAATTTTATGACTTCGTGGTTGATAATTAAGTGCAACCCTCTTGTAAAGATCAATTATTCAATTAGGGATTCTCGGGTCCTCTGAACTATGTATACCTAGTAGCACCAAGTTAATTAGACATTAGAGAGGCTCTAAATTTTTGGTGTCATTGCTAGGGGTGGTTCGAATTTTAAGATTCTCTTGTGTATCTTCAATTCCTTTCAAGATTTCATAGTTTAGAAATTATATTTTAAGCATTAATGTAAATAGGTATTTTATCTATCAACAAAAACATTAGTTACCAACAATGTGAAGGAAATTTTGATCTAAAGAGTCACAACCATTGCATGTAGAGGTAGTGAGATGCTCTAGGAATATTTCTCCCCTCAGCACACAAAGCATTAGAAGATACTAGTGGAAAATGTGAGAAGAACGATGGAATCCTTGAAGAAGAATCATCCCTTACATAAGTACCTACATCAAACATAGAGGAGACTTCCTGAATATATTTAGGCATCATGGGTGATGTAGTAGAAGATCCACCAGAGCATGTAACATTTCAATTTCCTATAAATAACCAAGAAAGGGTAGTTGTTCTAAAGACCATACCTCCTTAAACTCTCTTATATTCTATAGATTGGTCATAGAGGATCTAGAAACCTTTTGTTTTGAGTCTAATGTTCTATGTAAAAGCTATGAATACACCACAGATGCTCACCAACTCATTTTTTTTCCAAATACACTAAAATATGTTGATTTGTGATGGATCATGGGATTAGGAAGAGATATTGTTCCTAATTGGAATACAATGAAGATAAAATTACTAGAGAAATATCAATATTATTGTAGAGGAAAAAATAGAAAGAGGGATGACATATTTAGGATGTCACAAAAATAAGATGAGCCTTTGGAAGATTGTGTTGAGAGGTCTTAGTTTTTCCTCAAGAAATCCCATCAAAGGAGACTTTTTGATGAATCCTTTAAATTGGTACTTTTAAGGGGAGTTCATGAAGACCGTTTGGATGCCCTCAATGTAATTAGAGTAGGGGACATCTCACAATTACCCTTTTATGAGATTTTTAAGGTGCGTAGAAATTACTCCAAGTCCATCAAGAAGACCAAGGGATACAAGACCTCTTCTCTCAAAAAATCATTCGTTGGAGTCTCAAGGGTAGATATGAAAATATTCTATCAAACATGAAGGATGAAATCATTAGACACTTAGCTACCCAACTAGATACACTCCATATTAGGAAGAAGCAAGAAGAAGTAGAGGTAGCCCTCACAAACATTTCCCACACTATTTCCAGAAGAAGATTAATTGCAAGTGCAAGAAGCTGACCAATATTTTTGAAGACAAGGGAAGATAGAATTTCATGCCTTAGAAGATAAGGAAGGTCAATTGTTTTACATCTCTCAATGAAACCCATGTCATCCAAGACAAGGTATTCCCCAAGATCTCTTGACCTATAATATGTCATTTCTAGGTAATAATGCAACCTTCCCAAATTGAAACCCTCAATCCTAGGTCAATGTGAAAAAATCACAATGGAAAATGCCCCAAGCCTCTAATTGGACTCAACAATAATAGGGTATATGGCCACCACAAAATTACCAAGGACCAAACTATAATTCCAAATGGCCACCCCAACAAAAATAATGGGCACCACAATGGCAAAGAGGTCAAAGTGACAAAATCAAAATCTAAACCACTAGCAACCCTTGTAGCCACAAAAATAATCCATAATTCCAAATACATCAATGGTTGCACCAACACCACCAAGATAATCTCAATTTATAGCACAACCTACACCTAACCTAAATAATAAGCCTATCCAATAGGATTATTTTAATTAAACCATCCAATACCCTACTTATGGGGTTGAGGTGAGTGATGTCCACCTCAAATAAGGGAAAATGCTAGCTAGGCCTTCATCCCCTCACATAATAAAATTGAATGATAAGGAAATCCCAACAGATACTATTGAAAAACAACTTAGGTAACCTTAATCAAATCAAGTCAACCTAACAAACATAAGTCTATAATCTACATTCCTTGAGAGATTAACAATACAAAAATATCGTTCACAAGTTGAATCTGATCTATTGGGACATCTCAAAGATGTTTGCATTAAGATACCCCTCATCTAGGAAAATTAAGGAAGTGCTAATTTATACCAAAATAGTGAGAGAGATATACCTCATAAATATAGATAGTAAACATAAGGACCTTCAGACTATGTGTGTTTTGGGACAACCTGGAAAACCCTAGGAGCCTTATTATGGATGTCAAAATCAATGGCACTCTCATCAAGAATACCTTAATTTACCTTAGAGAAGTCATTAATGTAATAACCAAGGAAACCAAGAAGCTATTACAACTAAAGGAGCTTAGACCTACATATATTGTGTTACTATTAGCATATAGATCTACAATAAAACCTAAGGGAACCATAGAAGACTTTGTTATAAAATTAGACTAATAGGAATACCCTACAGACTTTATGGTGTTACAACCTAAAGAAAATATTCATTCATCTTAGGGAGATCTTGGTTGGCTACTCTAGATGCCTTCATGGGTTGCAAGTTTAGTAACATGATCATTTCAAATGGAAATCAGGGAAAACTTTAAGAAACCCCCCCCCCCCCTCCCCCCCTTGATGAAGGTATAAAATCCTAGCGAATCTTGTATACTTCCTAATAAAAATATTAATTTTATTGGCGATTTTTTTCATTTTTCGGGAAAAAAATAATCCCAATTTGAAAATCTTTTATAAATGCTAGAAGTTTGTGGAAAATTGTGGTGAATTGCAAATTTTTAAATATAAATAAAATATTTTTCATTGGATTAAAACCTTTTTTTCAAACCAATTTTTTTTTCCATTGGCGAATTAATCCTATTTTCAAAACAAAACAAAAAATTGTTGGTGATTAAAACCTTTTTTCAAAGCAAAAAAAATATTTTCATTGGCAAATTAAACATAATCTCAAATTAATAAAAAAATTCAGTGGTGATATAAATGGATATGCCTATAAAAAATCATAGTGTGGTTGGCAAAATTATCAAATTCCGGGACAAATTTTTTGCACATTCAAATTCCTTCATAAAGAGTCCAGAATACGAACAAGTGTCAACACATTTATTATTTATGAAGCCAGATGTTAGTGTAAATTAATATAATCCATGACCATTCAATGAATTTGTGATGGACGACTGTAGTTGCATTCTAGAAGTAAATCTCTAAAGTACTAGACTTGAGAATTGAAACCTCCATAATAACACTAGAATCGTTAGATGTCCATAAATCAATGGTTGAGATTTTATTACTTATTAAATCACTTATTCATAACAACAAAAATAATATTAAGGAACTATCAGAACCATCGAAGGAACTATAGCTGCTATATTAATCAATGTTACCCGTCAAATTTTCACTTGAAAACATAAATTTTTCCCTCTTAAATAAGTGAGTTTTTGATGACGTTGCAACTTCCATAAGTTTTATTGCCTAGTCGTGTCCCTTCCAATTTTCCTAACCAAGTCACCAGATTCTGAAGTTTCAAAACTACCCGACCACCTAACCTATCTATAACTTTCAAGTTTTATCCAATGATGTCCTATGTAGTTAGAATATCGAAAGTTCTTAAAACTTTAGAACCCCCGATAGATGGTTATAGAGTTTTGTTTCTTAGCGATGGGGTGACCTCGGCGGGATGCACAACTTTTAAAGTGTCATCTCATTTAATGAATTGTATGGTGCCTTTAAGGGATGTCTTCTCAAATTCTTTGAAACACCAACTTAAGGTTTAACATAATCTTTTAAATCCTCTGAAAGGATAGCTCTTAAATATGGAGATTGGAAAAATGGATTTAGTAGCAGATTAGCATGTTTTTCTTGGAAAATAAATGGTCACTTCCTGCCATTGAAGTTAAGTGAGCCTGCATACAAGGAAAGGTGGCAGTATTTTCAACTCCAGAGTTTCCTCAAAATGGTACTTCCTAGCGATATCAGGGAATAGGAAGGTGAACCTGTGCCCGTCATGCAGCCAGATTTGAATTGGCCTGAAGAAGAGAAACTTGACATCATTTCCCAACTACATTTAGTAGCGTGGAAAGAGAAAACTAGCTATGTTGAGTACAACAGGGTGATTTTCATTTTAGAAGAAGAAGAAAGCATTGAATTTCACAATTTAGTTATGGAAATGCAGTTAGAACTATATAGACTCCTGACACCTCCAGCAGTTTAATAACATGCATGAAGCCTTTTGTGACACATAATGATAAGGGGGGGTAGTTTCATCTTTTGAGCACTTTTTGATTGTATAGGGTGTGGGGTTTGTGAATCCACATTTTTGGCATTGGAGAGATAAAGGAATATATTTCTAAATCTATGTATTTATTAATGCTTCCTTTTAGTTATGAATGAATTGTGTTTCTTCATGATTATTCTTCATGTTTATCTGTTACATTAGAATGTGTATATTTTCATCTCTGAGACCTTGTGTTCAAATTAATTCATCTGTTAAAAGAGAAACTAACACTTTTCTTTACTTATTTCTCACATGTGAATGTGAGACAAATAGACTTTGTGACATTTATTTTAAAATAATTTATAATAGTGCGAAGGATATTTCATATCTATAGCCAGATGTCAACACAAATCAATATAACCACGATCGTTTGATGAATTTTCAATGGATGGTTGTAGTTGCATTCCAACATTAAATCTCTGAAGCACTAGACTTATTAATTGAAACCTCTAGAATAACACTAGAACCATTAGATGCAAACATGTGGAAAGATCAAGGCTCATCGCTCATCACTCATTCTATCTTTTTAATGCCTCGACATTCTACATTTCATTTAATTGAAATTATCAATATTTTTGAAGAAAGTGTGGTTGGTGTATTGCTGGTAGTGACAATGATTAATGTCATATGAACATCCAAAGAAATTAATTGGACAACTCATAGCTTTAATGAAACAAGATTTGTAATGATTTCATATCGTTTGAGTGGCATTAGTGATTTTCACAGCTTGTCAGCTTGAGGTACAATTTGCATTTAGCTAGATGTCAATCAAATTAAACATTTTAATTATACATGTAAGGCTTAAGTTACATGGATCAATTAAGTTACTTTTTTACTTGCACAAATCATGATTATCATTATACCCAACCTCACATGCACGGGTGGCATGAGTCACAAGTAAACAAGGATTAGGCTACATTGGTGGCTCATAAATAGGGATAGTAATAGTGGATAATGTTATAAGGGTTTTCATTTTCTAGGGTTAATAAGGATTCATGAAGAAGATGATGTGGTATTATTGGGGATACTGTAAATTCTCCTACCTATAGCTATGTAGTTACATAGTAAAAGACCAATTTCCTTCAAGTTCAAAATGGGTGGAATTGGAAAGAAGTTGATTTGGTTAACCTGACTTCTTAGATAGGTTTTGAACTAGGAGCTGTGATGGAGATAAGTTCTACCCCAGTGCATCAAGGTTGCAAGTAAAATATGGGAGTATTTTTACAACCCCTCATCTTCTACATGACTCTGGTTCTCAAAGGGGATAAGTATATTTTGTATCTTCATAGTTCTCTTTTCCCCGACATGATTGGAGCCACCTTTTCCCCAAAATGGTTGGAAAATACCTTGAATTTATTTTCAAAGCCACATTTGTATTACATTATCACTAGCAGAAGCTTGGAATCATGCATTTATTTTTAGAGTTGCTTTTGTATTAAGTTGTCACCAACAAAAGCTTGGAAATTCGAATCAATTTTTAATCCATTGTCATGAGCAACAACTTGGAATAAATTGTGTCTATGTAAAGTGGCATATTTCTATTTATACAAAATAGGAGCTTGCCTACTCTACGGCTTCTCATCTTTAAACTTTTTTGTAATAATGTCATTATAATTCAGTTGTAATAAAATAAATGGTTGTGTTGTGTTATTCTTCATTTTTCATTTACACTTATAGTAAAGAGTTATTTTCTAAGTTCAAAACTTCAGTGTCTAAGTTAAGGTTTACTGAAATGTTATTCATTTCTAATTTTTTGATGACCTGCTCCCTTGGTTCCAAGTATCATTATTCATTTTTTAAATTCCTTTGCAATTTTAAGTTATCGTCTCCTTGGCCTTGATGTCAATCCTAGCGCACTAAATTTTAAAATAGCTTTAAAACACATGTTTATTGTTTTAAGTTCATATCATAAATTACTCAAGTTTCAATCATTTGATGAACATTTGATGTATGGTTGTAGTTGCATTCCAGAATGAAATGCACAGAGTGATAGGCTTGTGAACTTAAACCTTTGAAATCACCCTATAACCATTAGATTTAGAAATATCAATAGTTTAGAATTTGCAACATGTAGACCTAAGACATTTCATTCACTTTAATGTTCCAATTTTGAGAAAAAATCTCTTTGTACTACTAAGTGTCAAGTGATTTTTTTTAAGTGAGAGGGTCAACACATGGGGAGATTTCAATCTTCAGATTTCTCATTGTGGTGTACCACCCTATTTTGGGTTCCATAGTTCCACTTCCAAAAAACTACAAAGCCATTCTAGTTTCCACAACTGTCAGCATTAATATTTTCAAGAGTCAAAATTTGGGTAAGTGAAAGAATTCCTATGGCTATGTTTCATCGTTTGATGTTTCTTAAAATATTATTTTGTCAAACTTTGAAGTTTGGGTTCAGGGTTGAGATACTTAAGAATTAAGAAAAATTAAGGAGGACTAATAGGTATTAGGGAATTCACAATTTCACATTGTATAAGCATGTCTACCACCAGTACCACTAGAGAAATGTTCAATAAAAAAATACATTATGCAAAATTGCTTAAAACCCTAGGTTTCACTAACCATGATATTTATGATCCTAAAATCTATGGTAGGCGTACCTTAGAACTTATATTTTCATCTTAGAATAATGCTTCAAAGAAAATGCAAGTTAATAGTATCAGTGTACCATGGGTAACTAGATTAGGGTGCATGATGTTACATGAGGTTTTCCCTTGCCCAGAATTTATTATAGTTTGTGCCCAAAATTATGATGATAAAAAAAGAGAAATTGTTAATAAAGATAGCAAAGAATAATTGTTATCTATTAATGCAGAAAAATTTGGAAAAGTGTTGGGGTTTAAACCAAAGAATTTGGAAATGTCCAAATTGACCTAGAAAAGCTTGCTAGTGATTATGAAGAAGTGGAAGAAAGGGAGAAAATTTCTTTCTTAATTAAAAAAGTTCAAGATAAAAAAAAATTGAAAGGTGGTCATAAGCCTCCTTATGATTTGGGTATTTTTAAACCATGGGTTCAAGATACTATTTTCATGCTAGAATTTTACCTTGGTTTGGATAGCAATTTGGAAGTGGGTACAAGCCTCCTTGAAATGGTATATAATATACACTATGGTGTTCAACATGTCAAATATAATTCTATACAACACATTGTAGAATCCATGCATAAATATTTTTTAATGATTAAAGGAGGTTCCACCAAGATATTTAGGTTCACAACCTACTTGTGCTATCTTTTTCTATTCAAATTCAGAGGAATGTTTTAGACCAACAAGCTTCAAACTCGGCCCTATAGTAATGCTGAGGAAAATAAAATGGCTCCAATATATCAATGGACCACTGAGATAAGGATGCATGATTCTCAAAGGAACTACAGTTATTTTTTAGCCTACTTTTTGGCTCCATTGCATCAAGAAATTATAAATACTCCAATGCCTAGATTGCCTATGTCATGTAGAAACTGCATTCAACTAGGAAAAGAAATACAATTGGTTGATTGGTACTTAATGGAAGAATATATTGTGTTAATATTTATGGATCGAGAGTACAACCATACAAACTTCTAATCCATGTAACAAAAAGGGTTTTTGCATTGGAATATGTAAGGAAGATGCAAAGTGCTGATGAACTACACTTTCTCAGTCAGCAAAAGAAGACCTTATTTCCTTCTCAACCTTTTTCATGTGGAGGGTTCACATTCAAGAGAAAATCATTTAGTGTGGCACATAATCTTTTTTATTTTTTTTATTTTGATGCTATCTATCACTGGCAGTATGATCCATATGACATCATTAAATCAATGATTGTGGCTAATAAGAATGTTGCAAGTAGAATTCAACATCAAAGTAAACCCTTTCTTGAAAAATTGAGAAACAAGGATTCTTGGGATGAGGTCAAAACAGAAATCAAGAAAAGTGCTATTGAGAATGGTATTTCTTTTGAACAATTGTCAAAACAAATTATGGCATTGCACCAAAAGACAAACAGGACATACAACATTTTTTATGAAAAGAGTTATAAACCATCTAGTAGAGTAAAAATTCCAGGTTCTTTAGAGAAGGAAGTTACAAATAAAAATTGGTCATGATAAAAAATTATTGCCTTTTGGTCTATGAGGAAGGAGCTAGGTGATCCAAGAGCTCTAGTAGAGTATGGAGATAACGAAGATCTTGAGTTTAGAAAATTGTGGAATATAAAGAATCTCAATGAACAGGGAGATAAATAATATGATGATGAATCTAATGATGATAGGGAAGAACAAAGCCATGTCAATTAAAAACCTAGTTTAAGTGAGGCCACAAAAGAAGCATATACTTCAAGAGCAGTCATAGTTGAAAAAATGGGTTATGAAGGTGGTCCTTTGGGGTCACAAAGATAATACCCTTGGACAGTACCAAATGTTGAGCATAGAAAAATAGTTGATAAATCTAGCCTTGGGCTTGGAGGTGAAAAATCAGACCAAGGTCACACAAGTCAATTTTTTAGAGCTTCAAATCCTCATCCTCATGGTCAGATACAATCACAACTAGGATATGCCCATGGTGGAGAGATTAGTGCAGCTGGCACTACCGCTAGTGGTGATGGTATGGGTAGTAGTACTAGTAGAGGTCAACATATGCTACAACAAAAAATTACACACAAGTGGAAAACAATACAAGATACCACAAAAACACCGAGTGATCAAGGCATACAAAAGAGCCAAAGGATTTTGATAGGTCCAAGTCATAGTATCAGTGGATCCACCACAAAGGAGTTATTTTTAGTCACTCCCCCACTATTATTTAGTTTGGTTGTGACATCATTAGGAACTGCAAGTACTCCTATTCCTTTTCCATTCAAGCATTCCATTGTTCCTGCATCCCCAAGTTATGATTTCATTGAAGAGTTTAAAAATAAATCAGACTTGTATAAAAATAAAAGAATCAACTGATGGAGAGTGTGTCTATTGTAACTTAAGAGCCTACAACAACCATGGTATTACCCACATTTGACACAAATAAATAAATCATGGAGTACACAATTTTTTCTCCCATAGTTCAAAACAAACTAGCAAATCAAATTGGTCGATCTGAATACCAAGTGACCAATTTTCAATTGGATTTTTCTGGACTCAAAAATACTGAAAAAATTAATGTATCAAAGAAGAACAATGAATTTGTGTACACTTCATTGCTAAATCAAGATAGAGAGAAGAAAATTTTGCATAATCAAATAGGCAAACCTAGAAAATGAGAAAGCAAAGAGGAAAGAAGCGGATAACAAGAGCAATGAATTAGAAAAAGGAATAAAAAAATATGCCTCTACATCAACAAGCAAAGAGGATAAACAAAATGAGAGAGAAGTGAATGAACTAAAGAAAAGGCTATATGAGAGCAACAAGAAATATGATGACGAAAAATCCACTTCAAAAAAATTAAGACTAAGCATTGCGAATGGAAATGCACAGTGGGAACAAAAATTGGAGAAAGAGAGAAAAATAAATGAAAGATTGGAGATAGAGTTGATGAAAGAAAAAAAAGAAATTAACTCTTGTCAAAATTAGTTATCTGCATTTTGTAGAGATGCAATGAGGCATATGAAACAAAAGATCTAGGATGAAATATTGCAGAGGATTGATCATTTGTGTGACATGTTTCAATTGATTGATGCTATCAAACAACATTATAAGAAGCTCAACAAATATTTAGTGGACAAAAAAAATGTGTTGGCATTAGAGAAATCTGCAAATCAAGTTCTACAAATAGTCTACAAAGCTAGTGACAATGATTTGAAATCAAAAAATATTACTAATCGGATTTCTACCTCAATGAAGTTATCATCTATCATTGAAAAGTGTTCAAGAATGCATGAAACAAAGGAATATTTGCATTTTGTTGTAGACACGATGAAGAACTAGGTGGATGAAAAGGTAAGGAACTTCATAGAGCTCGGTTTTCCAGAGGCTTTTGACATAAATTATTGATTCATTAGAAATGATGATTTCAGAAAGAAGATGGAGGGTGAAAGGAAGATTGATTTGGGCCAGTTTCCTCAAAACCAAGATGTGGTGAACTATTTGGATTCCATCATAACACTGGATACCTTGAATGAAAAATTGACTAAAGAATTCAAGACAGGTTCCAATTACAATCATGAAATGTTAACAAAACTTCAAGTGAAACAACATCAGTTAGAACAAATGGCAATTCCACCACCTGAAGAGTGGAAGTTGATAGAAAAGGTGATACAGTGATTTTATTTTTGAATCTTTGATAATATGAGTTTTTGAGTTCCAACTCAGCTCTATGTAGAGTTGTCTTTGGGTAAGATTTTACATTGTGAATTCTTTTATGTACTCCTTCATGTGAAAATCAATAAAAAAAGCTCAAATTTAGGCTTCAATAATATGTTGATGTTCAATTATCTGTATTATTTATTTTATCATTTGAAGAAAAAGTTTGTGGTTTCAAATAATAGATACACATTTAACGATTGTTGATGTTCATTGTTGTATATGTTACTAATACTATTGTTAATATGTTATTAAGCATTGAGTTGAGTGATGAATCACTGAGTACATGTTCAAGTTTTACTTTTAACACAATTAAAATATGAACTATAAGGTGAATTTAATTCCAGGCATCCATAATCTTAGTGAAATTGCATTACAATTCACACATCAATACTCAAACTCCATGACTACTTAATAATTTATCAGATCCACTAAACATTTATATGAATTTATGCTTTAATCAAGGTACTTTAATTGGTTCATTAAACTAGAGCCAGAATTCAAGTTCAACAACCTTTCACTAGCTCTTATTATATTTATCAATAAGCTCATTATATTTACTTCTTGTTATCCATAACTTTTAAACTAGTGTCAGCAATTTTAAACTTCCCCTACTTTGGTCTTTTGGGTCTTTTACCTCATTCATTTTCAATGCCTTCTTGTTTATTTCTCTTGGTGAATGCTCAAGGTCATGGCTTTTGTGATTTTCCTAACCTTAGTCGCTAGGCCTTAAGAGTTTTATAACCTTGTCACAAAGTTCTAAATTTTCAAAACATCCAGATTCCCCGACTTGGTTCACTTTGTTGAACAAATCGCGGTTTTTGTGCTTTTCCTAACCTTAGTCGCTAGACCTCAAAGTATTATAAACTTGTCAGGAAGTTCTAAATTTTCATAACTTCCAGATTCCCCGACTTGGTTCACTTTGTTGAGTTTCAAGCAAGTCTTTATTGGTCAAAGACATTGTTGTAGTCAGTGAGTCACAGGTTTCCAAAACTTCAAAACTTCTGAGTTTGGTTATAAGGTTTCAAGTTTCTGCGACCATGTGACATAATGGAGTTATCTTGGCTTTGAAAGGTGTCATCATCTCATTGAATTCTATGTATAGACTAATCTTGAGTTGTCTTTTCAGGAATTTCAAAAATCATTCAGGTTTACAGGCTATCTTTTTGAGGAATGAAATTAAATGCTGCATTTAATGCACGTCCTATCAAAATTAACGACATAAGTGCCAGGGGGTGGTGAATTTATATTATGTAATTTACCCTACATTCTCATTATTTTCCAATTCTAGTACTTCTCAATTATAAACATTTTATCTCCACAAATTTATGCTCATGCAGAGTGGAAATCAAAATCATTGGTTTGGCATGAGGGACACTGAAATTGGCCACCTCAATTTGGAGGAGATTTTGGTGTGCCTGGAGCAAAGGAAGAGAACACCAGTGGAAAATAAATTTATGCACAGAAATTTGGTGCATGCGAGAATTTTTCCTGAGGCTATGCAAAGTGTCGACCTGGTGATTGCGTGCACAAGCAGCTACATTCCATAGACTCAGGAAATTAGAGTTGTGGATGGGTCAGTCATTGCAAGAATTACTCTTGAAGTCATTTTCCCCACATTAAGCATTCCAAAGAGGGAAACTATAGAGGAAATGTTTGTAGCTATTGGTGACAATTTTTTCAAAATGAATGAGGAATGGTGCAAAACTTCCATTGCGAAGAATTGGTTGAAGTTCGAGAAAAAGGGTAAGTCTCAGTTGCTCTCAAAGCTTAAAAGGGTTCTTTTTAAGGATGAAATTTCAGATGCTATCACATTGCTACATCATGTGGTTGGTAATGCATGTTCGAACTCTTTTGAATTTTGGATGTGTCATTTTATTCTTGGGATTTGTAGTGAAAATAACTTCATTGACTGGGTTGAGATTATTAGTTATCATTTAAATGAGCAATTGATAATTTTTTGGCAAATTGTTGCCTTCCACATGTGCTCATACTTGGTTTACATTCTATCCAGTCAAGAGGTTTTTTGGGTAGGATTGGAACTGCAAAGGTCTCTGACATTGGACATGCTTGTGTATAGAAGGTTTCCATAGCTCACTAAGGAGGTTGGAATGAGGAATTTCTACCACGTCAATGACTCATTTTTAATGGAAATTGTGAGAAGAATTGATAGAAAACCTGAGCTTAGGGTTTCACCTGAAGTGGCTGCTCTAGTAATGAGGTTTGGAAGTTTCTACATTCAATTCAATAGATTCACTTATCTTAAAATTGGAGGTTTTGAGAAGGCTCCAATGAAATTGCCCTATTACCCAAGTGATTTCTTGGTTTTTCTTGAAGTTTACCCACATATGGTCATTGCAAATATTAAATATTCAAACATGGGAAAGAAGTGGTATTTGTTTCCATTGTCCATGCCTTAATTTTCTTATAAAATTAATAATATTGCTAGGGGTGTGTAGAAAGCCCTGAATGAATTCAATTTTTAGTGTTTTCCCATGAGAACTAATTCTGACAGCAAGGGTTATGTTAAGAAAAAATTGTATGGAGCTAGCAGCTATGAACATCACCCTCATATTGAATATTTTTGGAAAGACTGTATAGATGAAGGCAAGATGCATAGAAGAAATTTCATGAGATTGACCCTAAAACAAATACAAGCTTTTGGTATTTCTTTACATATTCTAGAAGATGCACAAGAAGACTCAGTGATATTTGATCTCAAATATCTTGCCCCTGCTACTAAGCCCTTGTACAGAATTAACTGGTCAAAGGATGAAGTTTCAAACATAATGGTCCTTTCTACCCCTATTTTGAGAAGAAATTCAATCTGGTTGAATAGAAAATGGTGCCAAAGTGCGAGTTCTCCCCATGAGCAAATATTTTTGTAGAGAAAAGAACAAGGGACTATACATGCCTCTAGCATAAATATATCAGCTAGAAAGTAGTCAATTAGGCCATCTAGCACTGGCTCACAGTCAAGAGGAGATAGCAAGAAGCCATAAGACGTTGGAGCCAAGCTAAAATCAATTTTTGAATAGGATAGTGTACCCTTGGTACCTAGGAAAAGGCTAGTCAAGAAAAGACAGTGCCTACAAAATCTGAGGGAGTTTTTCAACAAATAATTGATGATAATTATTTTCCCACATTCTTTGAAGATCACCCTACTCCAGTACAAGATACTTATATTTCACTTTTTGTTCAATTAACTGAAAATGTAAGTGTTGAAAGTAGAGACACTAGATTAGTGACATCTTTCCCAGTATGGTTAAAGAAAGCAGACGAGAAGAAAAGAAAGAATATTCCCATAATGAAAATTGAAGTAGATATAGTTGCCATGCTATTATAGGGTCAACAGAAGAACAAAAAAGCTAAGAGGATGTCATGAATTGTCACTGATTCCACTTCTGGGCATCAACTGTTGGAGATTGTTGATCTAGAAAAGGACCTAAATGACAATGAGATAACAAAATTCGACTACAAGGTTACTCATGTTGATATGGGGCCATATACTTTAGAAGGTGATGTATATCATGTTCATTACTCTGTTAATGCATTGATCAAAAGAGAAAAAGAATAGAAAAAGGAGAACCTTCAATTGCAATCTAATATTCTTTCTTTAAGAAATTTTATTTTATCATTTGTGACTCTAGACACTATGGAAGCCTCAAGCTCAAATGTTCAAGGTATTGATGCTGACACTATGCAATGGGTTAAGAAAAATTTAGGTTATGCTAAAGCTTCCAGAAAATGGATAGAAGGGCTTTATCAGGATGTCCTTTTCTACATTCATAAATTTATGCAATTCTATGTTAATGTGTCTGATAAAAGAAAGGAACTGGTAGGTGAGCTCCAGGAGATCAAGAGACAACATGGTAGCACATTTTTTCTTTCAAGGGAAATTACAGAATTACTCTCCATGGAGCACACTTTGTTAATAAAAGAAAAATTGGTGGATGACCCTAGAGAAATTGATCCTAGTTAGTTTAATTCATTGGATTAGAAATTGTCAGTATATGAAGATTATATCAAGGAAATCAATAAAGTGTTAGAAAAATACTTTGGAATATTGGTGAAGATCAAGGAGAACTTCAATGCTCTTGAAGTGGAGTTCACAGATGACTTCGGTGAAAAGGTACTAGATTTTGCAGACGTAACGAGGGAATTTAAAGAGGTGTATCATAAAGAACTAGGTGATCCTGAGACAACCATTGGAGACTTGATCCAAAAATTAAGTAACTTGCAGATCTATATGAGTTCATTTAAGGTGGAAAGTGATAACATCTATGAAATGCTAGCTGATTCAGACCATGCACTTTCAAAATGGGGGACAAGGCTGCAAATTACCATGACTCCAGGAAGCAAAAACATCACTATAATTGTCACCAAGTATCAGGAATACAGGCAAAGATTTGAGGCAAAGATTTGAGGCACAAGAGGTGTTACTGGAGGAGCAGTAGGTGGAAATAATTGGAAGTGAAAGATTCAATGTTGGTACCTGATTAGTTTTTAGTTTTTATGTTATTTTCTTTAATTTGGCTCTCTTGATACTTCAAAGACCAATACTTTGATATTTTTACTATTTTTTTGTTATTTCAATATAGAAAGACAATGGTTAGGTTCATGAATGCGTAATCTTTGAGTTATGGTGTGTGGATTTATTCTGCTTTTGCTGAGTATTTTTCCATTGGATTATATATTTTAAGAATGATATATGTTCGGTTAGTTTCATTGTTGTGGAATTTTTATCTGTGAATAAAGATTTTATGCTGATGGATGCGTAAGCATTTCTCGGTATAGTTTAGGTGATTTGGTAGTTTAAGTTTTTATTGTTTAATTTGTATGGATGCCTTTCAAAGCTTTCTAGTTAAAAGCATCTCCTTTCATTTTCTTTCTGGTTAAAAGTGATATTAATTAAAAATAATTCATTGAATATCTAAAGAAGGTAGATGCCACATTTTAAAATAAGCAGAGAATCAATCTAAAATAGTATTATGGTTGATTCAACTATTGTTACGTTTGTCACCTTAGTGGGAGTAAGAAGATAGAGTTAGGTGAAAAATCTATTAACCAACACTTCTATGCATGTCTCTATCTTTAGTAAGGCTCTCAACTATTTATTTTGTGAGCTTAGAAACGTTTATAAATTATGGTCATGTTAGTTGCTTCTAATGCTAGAGTATTGGAAACTCTTTTATAATTAGTTTGGTAGAGATTCTAACTTCTAAGTTATGGATGTTGAAATGTTAGCTTTTGTTCAAGTAATGGATTAATATTCCTTTTAGTTATTTATCAAATATTGTGTGAATGGCAATGTAATAGGAATTTATAAGTAGTGTGATAAGTGTTGTTCTTTAAAAATGATGTAGAATCATATATCAAATTCAATACCATTGAATATAATATAAAATATAAAATACCACAATTTCATGGAATACAATATAAAATATTTTCAACTATAGTTTGGAATATGATTCATGAAGTGCAATATAAAATAAAATATCATGAAGTGCAATGATTCACAATTTCATTGAATACAATATAAAATATAATCAACTATAGTTTGGACTTTGGAACAATGGAAACTGATTCATGAAGTGCAATATAAATACCTAAAAGCTACTATTCTCTTCCATTTCCCAAACAGAGTCAGGGTCCTCAAATTGACACTCATCTTGAGACAAAGTAAAAGAGTCATCTTGATTTTGAGTCCTATCTTCATTTTCTTCGGCTTGTGTCTCAAATTCAACATTCATTGTGTGATTTGAGTCAATGTCATTTATCCCAGTCCCACTGCCACTACCACTACCAATGCCACCAATACCAACATTTGGAATTGGAGTGTTTTTGTTGCACAACTTGATCCCTCTTCTTTCACATGTGGACCTCCAGATTGTGAGTGCCCTTTGAAAAGGAAATTTTTTGACATTATACGTAGTTCCTTTCATCCTCAAGAAATTTTCCAAATTCTTGTCCAGTTTGTTTCTTAACTTTGATTTAAAAAAACCCAATGTACTAAAAACTCTCTAATCCTCCATCGACCCCAATATCATTATTTGACATAAATTAGCAAGTTTGCAATATTTTGATATCGAATCATGCAATATTTCACTTTGACCTAAGATTTTTCAAACCTTTTTTATTGATCTTGGTTCAAATTCCTCCTTGCCCATGGATTTATACCGGTCCTTCATAGCTATTGCAAAACTCCTACATTGTTGTCTAAGCTTATTTTCATTTAAAATTCCTTCTATTGTCTGATCATTATATGTTACCCTTTTTGAAAATTGTTCGATCAAGATTTTTACTTGATCATTCAAATATCTTGGGTTATCTCGATTTACCCAAAATTGAGGATACACAATACCCATGGATTCAAGTATTTCATGTCGAGGGAATATTTCACGACTCTTGAGGAAAGATATTTTACAATTTCCTTTAAATTATCACTAACAGATTTAACAATGTCATTAAAATCTTTCTCATTAACAACTACTTCTCTATTAGAGCATCTAGTTGTCTTACAATGGTACATTGGTATCTCATACCACCTACATAGATACATAAGTGCCCGCTTGCATTAAACTATAAATAATTATCAGGATTATTCAAATCAGTAATTTTCTACCGCATGAAATAATTTGCACCTTCTTGTGTTAGATCTAGATATAGATGATCAAGGGCCAAGCATGCAAGTTTATGTAGATTAGCATATTCATAAATATATATAGTTTTGTCTTAAACTTTCTTCACAAGATTGTTAATCACATCCAGCATGGGGAGAAGACTAGCTAAAGTAAAGAGTGTCTCTATATTGCTTAACCTATATAAGAGGTCAGGAGCTTTGTCTACTATGTTGCAATGCTCGTACATCACTCCAATCAAGGATTGACATTCTGAAAGAACTCGTTGCACTGGTCCATGCAGGGAGATCCATCTAGTATCGAAATCCTTGAGAATCTTGTTTCCTGGTTTTTTTCCCTCAGTAAAATTTTGAAATTCTTGGAAATGTTTTGGACTTTGGCAGAAGTATGCATGGATCTCACGAACTAGATTTTCAAATTTTGATACTTTAGGAAACTTGATTACAATTTTGAGTGCTAAATTCATTTTGTGGGTCATGCAGTGAATTCCAAGCATGTATGGTGCACAAGTAGTTTGTAAATTTGTGCAAGCACTGCTCCTTTGACCTTGAATCATTGCAGCTCCATCAGCTCGTACACACACCAATGTTTTGGAAATTGTTAACTCATCCATACCTGTCATTTCATTCAAAGATTTCTTGACTAGTTCAAATAGATTTTATGATGTTGAACTATCCTTCATTTTATGAACAAAAAGAAGATGAGCTTGGAGAACATGTTGTTCTGTAGTATACAAATTCATATAGACCCAAGAAGTATTTTCTACCATAGTAACTTCATCTAAAGATAATGCAATGAAATTTGACTCTTTTACTTTCTCCTTTAAATATTCCTTTTCCACTGCAACAAGACAGTTTGCCCATTCCCATCTAGTGTTTACTGACCAATGTGAGAAGGGAAAGTGAGGAACACTCAAATAAGATAATAAACTAGAATATTTTTGGTAGTCTATCATAGGACACCCTTTGGACAAAATATGAAAAAAAACACTCATCTGAACAATTTTTGACAGATTTGTTGCTTTCATTGCTTTTCCAAAATGAGCCTCAAGTGTACCTTGACATTCTTCAAGCTTCAACATTCTATGGTTATTCTCCTAATATTCTATGGAGTACTTAACATGAATACATTCTTCCTTTGTTTTCCATTGTATGACTAATTATTCCTTTCCATTTATGGTTTATTTTTTGTAAAATTTACCGATATGCTTTTCTATAGTGTCAAGCTTTAGTTGCAACATCTTGTCTCTTCCAAATTTCCAACTACAAAGTGTACACTTGCATAGTGTTTCTTTTTTCAATATCATTTTCATTTGTTACCCCCACTAGTACAATGAATGGGTACTTTAACAACCAACCAAGTTGAAAATTCCTTGTCATTTCCCACTCGTGCCCCAATTTTGATTTAAGAAGGACAGAATGAGATCCCATTCCCTACTCAAAATCATCTTTAATACTAAACCAATAATGGAAAAGAGATAAAGAAATATTATTACTATAACTAATAACATTATGAAGAAATGATCACTCACCTTTAAGTCTACGTTTTCGGCTTCCACTAACTTCTGAATCAAGGAGTATAACCTCAGAACTGAAAAAAATGTGTAAGAATAAATGACAGTTTCGATTGTATTTATATCAATCCATATTTGGAAAATTTTATGGGATTTTTAAAATGGTATATTAAAAATTTGGCGAATCTCACGATCTTATGCAACGATACGTTGTAATTTTCAAGGTAAAATGTGTCCTCAAATGTAATTATTTTTAAATGTTATTGGCAAAATAGGTCCTCATAAGCAACTATTTATAAATTTTAATTGGAAAAATGCCTCTTCACAAGCAACTATTTGTAAATTTTAATTGGCGAAATGGGTCCTTATATAATGTTGTTTTAATAGTATTGGCAAATATATAGGTGTTTTATTACATGCTCCCGGGATTCTAGGCAAAACTATTAATCGGTCCATTTGAAACGTGTAGTCTGTTATGGAGAATTTATTGCTTAAATATGCCTCATAAAAAAAATCATTGGTGAATGGACATGCATTGGACCGATAGTTCATAAAATTCGGGTGATTTGGACACCCTGTTCGATACGATTAATTCACCAATTTTGACTTGGCCGATTCCTAGAATTCGCCAATTGGCGAAGATTCACCACTAAAGTTTTCACTAATGGAAATGCAACCAAGAAACTAGTCCTGTATCCACCTACCTAGCCACATACATACTTGGATAAAACTATATGGCCTTCCCTAGATTAGGTTGATCGATACTCATTATAGACATTAACAACTATTAAACAAAGTCCTATGTTAGAAATCCAAAATGAGGATAAGCTTCTATAGACATATAAAAATGACTTCACATATCACACATATTAAACTACATTTTTCCATTATCAACATCACCTCATTATCACTATTGCATATCACTTTAATTAACATCATTCGCATCATTAATCCTATTTTCCTCTATTAATTAAATAATCTTGAATTGTTTAATTAATTCACTATTTCATCACCTAATTTAACCTTATTCCTCTTGATTGATTAAATAAACATTAATTATTTAATTTTGTGACCACTAAAATTACTTATTCATCTAAATTAATTAAATGGTTATCATTAATTATTTAATTAAGATACTTTCCCTTCTCTAAATTTGAATAATTAAATCAATTATTCAATTTCCCCAAAATCACTCAACATGGTCAAATAAAAAAATATAACTTTATTAATTAAATTCAAACACAACTTGCACATTCCTCTCAAAAATTAATTAATTAAAACATCCTCACATATCTTGATTGAATAAATCATGCCCATTGAGTTCTCAATATATTTCCCAATCTCACTGATTATGCTAATCCCACTAAACACTCAATCTATTTTTTTCAAATCCTACTAATCGTTCAATCTAATCTCATTGATTATTCAAGTAAATCCCTTAATTGGATCAATTAGATGAGTTAACTAATCAATCTATTTCCTCTCAATGGTTCTCAACCATTGATCTTGATTTTCATTGTTGAATCTTGATCATTCATCTAAAAATCATAAATCTATAAAACAACCTTTATCCTTCTCATAAAAAAGGAATAATTTGGAGAATTTGTGGAGAGGTCATATCAAATTGACTATTGAAGCACATTGAGAAAATACTTGCATTATAGATCACCATTATCATTGTTAATCAAGATTTTGCAAAACCATGGAGGCTATGTATTGAATCAAGCAAACCCACATCCATTTTCAATAAAACTACACTCTGACATGGGATGGTAAAATTGTAGTTTCTGAATTCATTTGTGTTATCATTTATGTTAACCTTTCTTATTGAATTCATAGCTATACAATCATATTTTATGAGTAGGTTGGGTTTTTATCTTGTTTTGATTTCATTACTGTATTCCATTGATCCATTTCCCTCTTACCCATTTTGGCACACCAAGTGGGACCTAGGTCCTTAACTCTAATTTTTTCGTCAAGTTTGGTGAGAAGTTGCAGGTTCTGTGTCACTAATGTCTTTTGCAAGAATCAATTTTTCTAACTAGGACGTTAGTGTCTTAAAATATGAAATGCACTCGTCACTTTCTTTTCCACGATCATCCCAAATCTAACTATTATCGACCTAAATCTAACCACTATCATTGGAAAAGATTGATATTATTCTTTTTTTGTCTTGTAGGTTTATGACTGTCTATATTGGGATATTAAAAATCCTACTGCTATTGTCCTGAACAAAACCACTACTATACTATTTTCATGTAGTTATCTTCTAAAAGATCCATATTCATACTAGGTATAGAGTCGCTATTGTAGGTAATAGGGCCACTATTGTACTATTTCTTGTGTCTGCTTTAGTTTGTCAAAGATTTTGGATTTTTCAGTTTTTCACCTAACCCTAACACAATTTATGTTTTTTTTGTTTTAAGTTTATCTAACATTGTTAGTGTAGTTCTTATAGGGTGATGGTGTATCCTTGTTGAAACTACTAATTTTTTGCTTTTAGATTTTATGAATAGTCCAAGACTTAATTTTCAAGAATTTATGGATGTTTTAAAAAAAATTTAAACATTTACATTTGGCTCTTTTAAAATGAATTCATCTTCCCTTGGTGCACTAAAATTGGACAATACAACTTGAATATTTATATTTGGTGCTTTCAAATGAATTCACTTTTTCTTGGTGCACTAAAATTAAACAATACAACTTGAACATTTACATTTGGTGCTTTTAAAATGAATTCTTCTTTCCTTGGTGCACTAAAATTGGACAATACAATCTTCACATTTCATTTTGGTATCTAAAATTGAACATTTCATTTTGGTTTAAAATTTGATTGCAATTACAACCAAGTGTTTTATGGAATTTTTTGTTTGAATTCTCAAATATTTGTAGTTGGTTCTTTTAAAACTCTATTTTTTTCTGCAAACACCTCTTTTTGGGCTTGAAATCAAATTGCAATAAATTGTCTATTATGTCCATTGTGATTGGCAAGCCAAGTGTGTATCCTCTCCCCCTATATCTTTGGAAAATCTTGTGTGGCGAGAAACACTTTGGTCTCTTTACTTTTTTTACATCATTCCCTTATAGATTGAGCCTGCCTTGAGATACATCCCACACTAGAGAACTCAAGGCAACCCAAAGTGGTTTTTTCCTTTAGGCCACTATATAAATTGATTAACGCTAAAGTCGTTATCTAACTAGTGAGTACCTTGTTGACAGTACCATTCAGAAAGGGGAAGTATTTGTTGCAAATATGGATGTGTTTGGTGGTGTTGTCATTAATGTCAACACTGTACAGGTTGTGGAACTTGGTTTTTGCCAAGTGCTTTTGAGAAAATTTGAGAAATAATGAAAGTTGTGTTGAAGTATGTTTTGAATGTGCTCTAGTATTGTGGTCGGTGTTTCTCTTGTGTTGACCCAATGCCTATGTGGGTTTATAGGTGTGCTCACAAGCTATAATGGATTATATATTTTGTTTCAACTTCTAGTTTTATGGAGAGGAAAATTTATGTTCATCGGTGTGTGAACTTGTTTATCTGAGTTATCTAGTTATTTATTGGGAGAAATGTTTTGGCTCCACAATATTTTGATATTTGGCCTCATATATTGCGGATCTGGGAAATCACTCTTTCTCACTATTTTAGTGTTTTGAAAAAGTTTCTTATGGTTTGGTACTATGGAAGACCTGCTCCGAAGTCTCCATGTTTTTTTTGGCTATCTTGATTGAACTGGTGAAGTGTTCTCTGCAAAATGCAGTTTATTGAAGTTGTTGCGGATGTATTTAATTTTTTCTCAGAGATGGTAAAATGTTCGATGTAGCATGTTGAGAAATCCACATCTGTTTATCTTGAAAGTGATGTGTGTACTTCAAAGTTCATTGGTGTTTTCATTAGGTTTAAATAACCTATTATCTACACGTCACATTTGGCTTTTGCATCAGCTTGAGGAAGTGTGTGTGTGATCCAAGATGTTGTTTGGGTCCTAAATTAAATATGTATTTGGTCCCCTCACATTCTTATCGACCACGGGAATGTTGAGTAGCCGACCTAGTTTGAATTTCTAAAATGAAATTGTATGGCTGACCTTGGATAATGTTCTCGAGGTTGAAGATGGTATAAATACAAGGTAAGTTGTAGTGAATTTCATATCCATCCATCATTCGATCTAAGCAAGAGAAGAGTGTGCGAACAAGTGCAAAAAGAAAAGTGTGGAAGAGCGAATTGTGGCAACAGTACTTCATTGTATTCATAATTGTGTGATCAAGTTGCGAAGTGTGTAGAAATCCTAGTGGTGGATCATTACCTATTTCTTTGTATTTTCTATAGGCGGTGAGCCTCTCTTCTGGATAGTGAGTCCTAAGGCAGTGAGCCCTTGATCTGGGTAGTGAGCCTTTGTATTTGGGCAGTGATCCATCTAGCAGTGAGTCTTTTGTATTCGGTATTGCATTACTACTACTATACTATGAGTTAATCCTCACCATTTTTTTTCCCTCATTGAGTTTTCCATGTAAATTTGGTGTCTCTAGTGTTGTGTTTCTGTTATCTACATTTTCATGTTTACACTTCATAACAGATTGAAGAATTGATTAAGTTAAGAAGTAAAGAATTTGATACAACTGATTCACCCCCCCTCTTAATTTTATTATGCATTTCAATAGTATCCACATTCATGTGAGGTGCAATTAGTCCCCTAGTAGGAGTGGTTAAAGCCTTAAACAGCTTGTTGGATTCTTGCAAGGTGTTGGATTCTTGCAAGGTGCTAAGTTCCCCAAGAAATGACTAAAAACCTTATAATAGTTTCCCACCTTATTGATTAACCATGTATTGGTGACATTTTTAGTGCAAGGGATGTGTACTACACCCTGAAGCTTTTTACTCACCATATGAACTCCTTTGAGCTGAGATAGAAATCCTTGGCTTAGCATAAGCTACTTGTAGCTTTCCAAGGAAAGGGTGATTTTGGTTATCCTTCCATACCAAGAGGCCCCTATCTATCCGCTCTCATAGAGACATAAGTATATACATCACTTTGGGTGTCCCTACCCTTAAGCTGTAGGATATGGGTGATCCCACAATACTGGTTTACAATTTTTGGCCAAACTAGACACTAAACTGATTTTTTCTAACTAAATATTCACTTTTAGACACCTATACCGGCTGAACCATGAGGAATTTGAAAATGATGCAAACTAGTGATTTGTGACATTTCGTTTGTAGATTCTAAATATATTTTTTTCAAAAAATTTGGAATCAGATTGCACTTCTTTCTCCATCTCCTTCAAAAACTTGTATTTTTAATAAACAACATTTTTAAGGAGTGACACTCACCATATAACACAACTTTTTTTCCATGAAGGATAAAATTCTATTTTTTTCGAATTTAGATTTTTAACTATGATATCTAGTGCTTCCAATTGGTTTCATAGTGTTTTATTGAATTTTTTTCCCTTAATCAATTTTTGAAGTCAAACATATTGCAATTCAGGCACAAGCGGACCATATAACATATAAATTTTTTTGTATGTATCGAAATTCAAATTTTGTTTTGTTGGATCAAGGACTTCAATATCTGGTGCACTCATATTTTTTTTTAAAAAAATTGATAATCTTTTATTTTTCCACATGTGCAGAACAAAGAGCTTGATTTTTGGTGAAAAACCTACATTCACAAGAAATAAAAAATAAATATAATAATTAAATTAAATTTATTTAAAATTATAGTTTTTGGGAAGCTTATAATAAGGACTACATACTTACAAAAAATAAATTTTAAATGAATTCATTTGATCCCCAAAAAGGTAAATCAAAAGTTTTTTTTTTATCAGCATTTTGATAGGTGTAAAGGAGACTCCATTATACGTATGGTTTAAAACTAGCGGGGTTCTATCCAAGGGGATTTGATCTAAGGTGGTTTGATCAAACTCTCTTCAATTAGAATCCTTCAAATGGAAATTTTTAAGGCTCAAATCATTATATTTTCTAAAAATATGTGATTACAACAAAAATCCAAATCTCCCAAAAATCGTAAACCAGCATTGTGGGATCACCCAGATTCCAAGTTATGGGCCTAAAATTTTTACCACTAGCTTTGACCTTAGGGATAAAAACTACTTGAAATGTTTTTGATGTGTTATTGCCAGTGTAAATTAGGTTTATTTTTCCCTATTGTCATCAAAACATTGTGATCAATTCATACACTTTCTTTGTTGTGTTTTATCACTTGTTGTATCTCAAACATCAGACCAAACAAACATCAAAACTTGAAAACTTATCAAACTTTCATGACAAAACTAGAAACTTCTAAAAAAGATTCACTATTGTAAATATTTGTTGCTACTATCTTAAAACATTATCGCAGTCAACCTAAATTTTTCTTGCTATTGTTTAATTTGATCGTTATTGCTATCACTAGTTGCATGACAACCACTGTCAAAATAGAGTCGCTTATGTCAACTTTCACACAGTTTTCTTAAAAAAAATCCATTATTGCCCTAAAATCTTGTCACTATCATCCTGGACAAAAGTCGCTATTGTCCTACTTGCAAGCTTGTCTCAAAAAATTTCTAACAACTGATTTTAAAATATTGGCCTTAAAATTTATTCAGTTGTTAGAGAATATTATCATCATTAGACCTATTAGTCACAATCCAACATCAAAATCCTTCACTTTGGGCTTGGTTTACATAGGATTCATAACTATCATCTTTTGGACACAACATTTGCACCATAGCTTATCAACATCCTTCAAACATCACCAAATTAGTAACCAAAAATTAACTTAGTCTTGGACATGTATTGAAATCAAGAAATCAAACCATTATCTTGCTATTATTTTTCGATAAACCTTTACTTGCAACCTCATAGATAGTTCAAGTAAAGAAAGCACCATATTCTCTAAGACATATCAAAACATCAATTTGAGTCTTGTTAACTTTTATGTTCTAAACTAGAATCAAATCAAAATTTCAAACATCAAACATCAAACATCATAGTGTCATTCATCAAACAACACCCAAAATCGGCTCATCTCCTTATCATAAGATTGAGTAGAAAAATCTTACCATCCAACATAAAGCTTGATCATTCACATATCACAACATCCATAACAAAAAACCAACAAACTCTGTCCAAAAGGTATACACACATCCCCTTTGTACATCATTTTACCAAACAAAATCTCAAAGCACAACATTATTCCATTTCCATAACTTGTTGTCTGAAACTTACAAAAGCCTTTTGAGGTCATTTATGACTACAACGGGATCTCAACACAAAAAGAACATGGAAGCCAATAAAGTAGCTCTAGTGTACCAAACACCAATACCACCAGTGAGGAAACTCAACCATGGGGTTACGATCGTAGGATATACTCAACTCCCAAAGAACAACCAATGTTTAAAGTGCAACCAAACCAACCACATAGTGATGTTGACATACACCTTAAACATAAAGAAATGTTTTCTAGGAAACAATATCAACCTCCTAATCCTATAGAAATGATCATAGAGGAGTATGATACTGATGAGGATATAACTGATGAAGTAATTTTAGAGTAATCCCAAGATCTAAAAGTGCAGAAACTAATGGGAAAGATGATTGGGAAGAATCCTAACACATATTTCCTCAAGCTAGCACAAAGTGGGGCCAAGCTACCTATAGAATTTAAGGTTGAAATTCTTAAGGATCCCAATCTCATTCCTTTGGGAGACCAATTATGGTAAGACAAATACCCAAAACAATGGTAGATCCTATGATACCACCATTATTCTCAAATGGAAATATCAATGACCAATCTTTACCACAAAATGTGGATAATCCATTATATATACATCCATCACAAATTGAACAAGTTGTGGTAGCTCAAATACTCAATATAATCCAAACCTCTTGATAAATTAAAACATGCCACCACAATCCCCACAACTTATGTGGCACACCATACTTTTGTAAAGTGAATAAAACAACAATTTTATGCAAATTTGTGTAATCTTCTCTCTTGTAAAAAACATTTGAATAATAGAACTGAAACTTCATTTGATAGCATCTTTTTTGCAATGATGAAAACATTAACAAAAAAATTATGTATACCTTTCTTCTTTAATTGCAAATGTTGTTCCAGATCTACCTGATTGAGTTTAAAGAAAAATTAGGTTAACATTTTGGTGACCTCTTAGGGGTATTTTCCTACTAAAAAAATAAGATCAGCAGCCTGGAATATCCATTGTGCATAGGAGTCCATTCTTTCTTTTTACAACTTAGAAAATTGTTTGTAACTCAGATGTTAGGAACTATACAATAGGAAAACAAAACTGAAAAAACTACCATGGCTCTATTTAGAATAGGACCATCAAACTGTGCATCAACACTTATGGAAAACAAAAACTGAATTAAAAATAATGTGCCTAGAGCACTTATTAATTGAAAACCTCTATTAACTATGTACAACAACTTTTGATCTTTAATAACACTATTTGAGGTGAATCTTGTTCACTGGGATAGGATAAACCTCTTCATTTAGCTTTGAAAGCTAAAAAGCATTATGATGTTTGCATTTTGTAATCACATAAGGGCCATCCCACATGGAATCAAACTTGGTATGCTTTCTAGGTTTAGTTTTAAGTTCATCCCACTTGAAAATGAGATCGCGCTCTTTGAAAACTCTCGAAAATGCTTTCCTATCAAAGGTATCCTTTTCATTTGGGCCTGATGAATTCTATATTTTTCAATGCTTCTTTTCTTGTCTCCTCTAATTCCATCAATTACACCAACCTAATTTCCATTGGCTCCTCCTCTTGCAATTCAAGCTCCTTAATGAAATTCAAAGTTGGTAATTCAACTGAAATTGGAAACTTAGCCTCTTTACCATAAGTAAGAACGTAAGGTGAATTACCTGTAGCTCTTTTAAGAGTTATTCTATCAGTCCAAAGGGCTAGCTTCAATTTATCATGCCAGGTCCTTTGATTATCCTCAATTATTTTTTTGATAATCTTGATCAAATTCTTATTGGTGGATCCATCCTGTCCATTACACCAAGGGTAATAATTGGATGAGTTATTCAAAAATATATTATTGTTATAAAAAATGATTGAATCAAAAGTACCAAATCTTGCTACCGGATCCTGATAGAAATTTAAATTAGCATCCTCATTTGTCTCCTTCAATGCAACAACTTTTGTCCATTTAGTAAAATAATCTATTGTTGTTAATATCCACTTGTGACCTACACTTGAAGTTGGGTTTATAGGACCAATAAAATCAAGACCCCACTTAGCAAAGGGATGTTCTACCTGAATGGGGTGCAGTGGAAAGACAACAATCCTTTGCTTTCCTGAAAATAATGAACATTTATTGCATTTTCTGACCCAAGAATGTGCATCTTTAAAAAAATTAGGCCAGTAATATCTAGCTCTCATGATCTTTAGAGTTGTAGTTCTTGGTGTAAAATAGCCTCCAAAAGGCCCGTCATGAATTCTTCTAGAATTTTATCTATCTAATCTGGTTCAACACATCTAAGTAAAACTCCATGAAAATCCCTTTTTATATAAAACTCCATCAATAATAGCATAAGGGATGGCTTGAAATCTATAATACCTTCTTTTTTCTTTGTCCAAACCTTCAAGACAGTCACCAGTATGTAAGTAATGAATCATTTGCTGAATCCAATTTGTACAAGGAGCTAGAACAACATCTTGTTCCACATTATTGAGCAATATTGCAACTTTCTCATCAATTTCCTTACTATTTTATTCATTTACAATAATTTGTTTGCATAGAACTTTGCCACTAACTAGCTTAGTAACCTTAATATTGATATCATACCCCATTACCTTGGTTATCCAACCTGCTCTTTTATTATTGATATCTTTTCTACACAAGAAATCTTTAACAAAAGGATGGAAAACCAACAATTGAAACTTATTGTTAGAAAGCATATGCCTAAATTTTTTAAGACTTCTAACAATAACTAGAACATGCCTCTCAACAAAAGAATACCTTGCTTCAAAATCTTGTAGAACTTTGCTAAAGAATACAATAGGTTGTTCTAGTCCATCCTTATTTTTCTAACAAAGCATGGTTGAGATTTTGAGATAGTATCAACACTCCCAAAAGCATATAAAATAAAGTCCTTATCAAAATTAGGATTCTGAGTGCTGGAGATATTGTAAGGGCCTCCTTTATATGCTCAAAACTCCTCTTACCTTCTTTAGTATGGCTTAAAGTGATATTATTTTTTAGCATTGAGGTAAGTGGCTGCAATAATGCTGCAATGTTAGGTATGAACCTCCTTACAAAATTTATCCTACCTAGAAAGCTTTGTAAGCCTTTCTTGTGTGTTGGTAGGGGTAATGCTAGAATATCAATGATCCTTTTTGGATCAATTGTAATACCATTCTTGGAAATAATATGTCCAAGAAGCTTCCCCTCATGGACTAAAAAAATGCACTTTTTTGGGTTAATTGAAACCCCATATTCCTTACAACTCTCAAATATCTGCCTTAAGTGATCAAAATTTTCATTGGAATTCTTTTTTTAAAAAAATGTCACATAAATAAACAAGTAAAAACCTGTTAATGAGGCCTTGGAAAGCCATATACATTACTTTTTGAAATGTTTCCCCTATATTGGAAAAACGAAAAGGAATCTTCCGATAAGCCATGGTACCCCATTTGGTAGTAAAGGAAGTTTTGAATTGATCCTCCTCCTTCACTAAAATCTGATTATATCTTGAATATCCATCTAACAAGGAAAACCTGTCAGAACTTGAGACAACTTGTTAAATCTATTCCATTGAGGGAAATGGATAATGGTCTTCAAGAGAGGCTCTATTTAAATCATGAAAACAAACACATGGCCTAATCTCACCATTCTTTTTTTCTAACAGGTACCAAGTTAGAAACCCAAGAAGTATGCTTAATTGGAAATATGATGTTATCTTCAATTAGCTTGCTTAACTCTTTTTGCATGAGATGCTCCATCTTGGGGTTTAGAGGCCGTTTATTTTTCCTCATTGGTTTTTCTTTGGGCTCCAACCCAATTAAAATAAACTATACATTTGATGAAGAAATAAAGAACATATGAAAATAAAATAGATCCGCCATTTCTTGAATGATGAATCTTAGGGTTGATCAGATGTATCTCAAGCCCCATCTCCTTTCATTAGTTGCTTCAAAATTTACTTGCAAGAGATGAAATAGTTGGTTAGAGATCGGTATGCAAATTCTCCTCATATGCAATATCAAAAAATATATAACCTATTCTCATGAAGCATTAAATCAAATATGCATCATTTCAAAAAAGATCCAAGAGCAGAAAATTCAAAGCATCATAGGAAGCTTTTGGCTTCACTATTTAGCTAACTTGTTTGTTCACTATGTAGGTACAAGTACATTTCCCATTGCAAAAGCACTTGGTTGAACATCATAGTATGTGGAGGAAAATGGGCTCCCACAAGGTTTGAGCCTAGCATATTGAAAACTCTTCATCAATGTTAGTAATTTCGGGTCATAGCAGTTACCTAATACATGAAAAAAGACAACATTTTGTGCATAAGTAATGACTTTCAGAATGCATGATGAGGTAGTCACATATTAGCAATACTCAGAAAGTAGGTCATACATGCATAGTTACAAAGTGAATAGAATGATGCTTTCCAGAAAACACCAAATGATAAAATAAATCCTTGAGGAATGCATATGGAAGGTGTTAGGGAGCCATGATAGTGCCTTTCACAGCATTTTTAAGGATGGAAACATTATGTCCTACAAAGATAATTGGCATTCATTATAGAATTTCATGAGCAACTAGTAAGGAGACTACAAGAATCAAAGAAATACAGAGAAGAAATTGACCATTTTTCAAAAATAGAAAAAGAAAATGAAGCTAGGGTTTCAAGATAACCTATGATATCTTGTTGCTTTGTAAAAGCCCAGAATAGTAAATGAAAGCATTTACCACAAAATGGGGTAAATTGTCTCATCTAGAAGAAAAAATTCCTCGAGACTCTTTGCAAAGAATAAGAATTTATCGTAAGGAGAAAGCTACAATGCTTATGAGGAAAATGCAAAGTGTAAAATCTATGCAAGGGCCGAGCCAAGAAAGGAGGGTTTCTAATATTCTTTAGAAAGTAGAGTATGGAAAACCATAGTTTACAATGTTCATGACAGCCAATAGAGCCACAGGTAATATAAAAACCAAAAGTGCTTGTCAAGTGAAAACCCATATAGGTTGTTGGAGAAATCCACAAAAAAGAAAATAACTTTATTATGTTCTCTTTAGAAGCCTCAATCGTTTCCAAGAAAATGAAAGCTTGGCCTCCCACTATGGAGAGGTGTGAGGAAAGAACACATATCAAAAGGGATTCTAAACATTTTTCCTTTTTGGAACAGAAGAAAAATGTTGAGCAAACACAGGAAATTCAAGATGTTCCCATCATTTTCTCTCACTATGGAGCTCAAATAGCTTTTTCATTCATAGGAAATAAATGGAAAAACATATTTTATGCAAATAAGAGCTTACCCATGTGTTGATTCAGGTGATTTTTATATAATATCTATAGGAAAACCTCCATAGAGCTTCAAACTCTAGAGAATATCCATTGAAACCCTTCGCGGTAGAGTGGATGAAGTTTCTAGAAAGGTGAAAGTTCAAAATGCAAAGTGGAGAATGCTTTGTCCATGGGTTTTGTGTTTAGGGTTTCAACCCTAAATCGGGTGACTCCCAATGGAATTATTTGCCTTTATTTTAAATTTTTTCAACATAAACTAATACCTTTTCCATATATTAATTTACCTTTGTAATATCTTGCATGGATTTCAAACACAAGGTCGACCCCCTAGTTATTTTTGCATGGATTTTAATCAAAATTTACAATGTAAACATTATTAAAGTAGTCAATTATAAATTTCCTTAATAGATGTCATGCAAATGCATAGAATAGGAAAATCCATAACACATGTTAAAGTAATTCTTAATTTATTAGTTTAATATTTATTTAGATTGATTACTTTCATGTCAACATCATGCAAAATCAGAGGTGGAGTTTAACTAGAGCATTTAGCCCTGATTTTCAGTCTACTAAGGTAATTTTGGAGTCTACTTTGATCAAACTGATTGAGAGGGGAAGTTTGGAGCTATTTGAGCTCATTTTACATCAGTTGTGGGACCCCTATTTAGGCCTTTTCCATTTTTCTCATGAATCACTTAGGAGGAGTTATTTTTAAGTGCAGTTCACTACAAGTGTCAACTCTTGGCACTTTGAATCTTATTTTGTATATAGAGGAAAAGACTTAGTATTTTTTCCATAGTTCTTACTTCCTACTCTCTTGTACATTGCAGAGAGTTAGAGAGTTTTGTAGCTCAACTTCATAGTTTTATTTCCAGCATTTTTTCTTTCTTTTCCAAAAAGATTTCTTCTGCTTTTCAATAAGATCAAGTTTTTCTTTATCATCTCCAGGTGTTATCTTTTATTTTGGATTTTTTAGAGGAGTTTAATGTGTTTTAGGCTTAAAAACTTTCAATTTTTGTCTCTTTCATAATTGAATATATACCAAAGCAATTTTATTTCACAGGTCATACATTGTGCAACTGATTTTTTTTATCATCCTAGTTGAGAAAAAAAAATTCCTTAAAAGAAGATAAGTTTTTCAAGCCTTTGTGTGAAACATTTATGTGGTTTAACTATACAAGCTAAATTGTGTAAACGGATCCTGAAAAGATTTTGTGAATCAAGTTGCATTTTCTTTATCATTTAGGTGTATCACCCCCTCATAATAGTTCCAGTTTTCAACGTATTAGTTGGTCTTTCTATCCATTTTCTTGCTTAAGTCATTAGTTTCATAAGAAATTAAAATGTGAACCGACCCATAATATGGATATTCACCTTCATTAAGAGCAACCCACAGACTCGAAGGTGTTTCCATTTTGCATAGGATTGTTGAGCTTTCCATCTTTGCATTCAAGTGCAATCCTACGTGTTAATAATAATAACAAAGATCAAGCTTCTATTTATAATGACAAACCTAAAATATGGGCAAAGAACAAGAACATTACCAATGATGGAGTAGTAGATGCAAAATTCGAATGAAACGTACAAAATCCTAGCAATCCACAGAACAATGTCCAAATAGCTCAAGTGAACTACCCTCAAAATAGTACTCAAAATAACTAGCTTACATATCCTCCAAACAATCAACAACATACCCAACAACCAAATAAAGGGTAGGATATTCAAAGAGGGTCGTTGAGGCAGAATAATCAAACTAGGAGAAAATTCACTCTATTGGGAGAAACTCTTGAGGTAGTTATACATAAACTCATCCAAAATATCCTTGTCAAGCTTCCTAATCCTGATAAAAAAACTTATGATGAACCAAACTTCAAACCACCTTGGTACAACAAGAATGATCGATGTGAATTCCACAAGATTAAGGGTCACACAATAAATAATTGTATGAGACTTAAAAACATTATACAAGAATTGATAATAATAAAATGAGAGGTAGCCATTGAACATTGTCTTGGACCCTCCATTAATAGATATATGGTAATCTATAGGGATTCACTCCCTAATCATTCTAGGGGAAATGAAAAAGATAAGGAACAATATTACTGAAAATCCAACTTCACCTATGACAAAATCGTAGGAACCATCTGTCAAGTCGATTGAAATATCAATGTCATGACGATACTAGGAAAAATCCCCAAATGCAATGTGACTAAACAAAGAGGAAAATTCATGATCCAAGGAGCCTCACTTCCAGCCAAAGTCACCATCAAACCTTCCACTGACTATAGAATTGTTTACCAATTAAAGAAATTCCATCATTAATCTATATCCTTGAGCTTTTAAAATTATCACCAGCACATAAAGAGATCCTAGAGAAAGCTCCCATTGAATCTTTAGTACCTAATGATCTTAATGCTAATCAATTTTAAGCCATGGTTGGTACCATCACTTCACCCCATCACTTGGTATTTTTATAAAAAGGCCTTCCATAATCAAGCTTTGTAGCTCAAGGTTTGCATTCATAAACACAAAATCAAGAGATTCCTAATAGATGGGGGTGCAGGATTAAACATATGTACCCTAAAAATGGTAAATTAGTTGGGTTATTATGATGACGTGATTTACAAGAACAAGAGTATCACCATAAGGGCTTATGATGATATAGAGAGGAACTCTGAAGATATAATAAGAATTCTAATACAAGTAGGGCCAACAATAGTGGAAACAACTTGTCAGGCACTGGATCTTGAGTTTCCATATAACCTTCTCTTGGGGTGTTTGTGGATCCATGCAATGCAAATGGTCCCTTCAACCTTTCATTAATGTTTAAAATTTCCTTACAATGATAAGGAAGTTATAGTATACGTTGATCTCTAACTCTTCCATTACTTCTCAAACTTGGAGAAGTACAAAAATATCCTTCAAATACCTAGTAATGGCATATCATTCCACTCATTTTCATATGTAGACCCAACATCACTTGCTTCATCCTCAACTCCATCTACATCAATCAATCCTCCAAAATCTGACCTCAATATCTAGGTGCTTGACAAGGGCTATGGAGAATACCATTTCAAAAATTCCTTCTGCATTGGGGAGCTTCCCTTATCACCAAAATCCTATAGGCGACCAAAGGAAATAAAGCATGTTCAAGTTGTCACATATGAATTCAAACCATCTTCACCAAGTGGGGAGGCATGAAGGATGAAGTGGTATTCAAAGAGGACCTCTCATGATGGATATATAAAGAAGAATAAGAGGAATATGAACAACTACATCCTCATCCTATGGATCTTAGCAATAAAGGTTATCAGATAGCAAGAAATATGGGATATATTGGAAAAGGTGGCCTTGGTCTACACGAACAAGGCATAAGAGAACCCATTATAATACAAAAATGTAAGAACGTGGGACTAGGTTATGGTTCAATAGATGTGGTTACCCCAAACATTGAAACTACCTCTTATCAGGAAATATCTCCTACCATCATTGAGGCATTGGATAACTACAATCTTATTGATGATGACCTAACAATTGTAGACCTATTTGAAGACTTTGGCATAAATACCATCACCTTCAAACCTATATTTGAGGACTACCATACTGAAACAGACTCCAACTAATGGGAATGGGAGTCTTGTGCCTCTGGTGACTATGACCTAGATACCCTCTAGGACCTTGACAACTCTACTATCCTTACCTTTTCCCCATCCACATCCACCATAAGCTTTGTTGCTAAAAATGATAACTTACCCTTACATCACCTACAATTGATTGATTGGGATCAACAACCGCACACCTGTTGTGGACCTATTCCAAATCAACAAAGTTATTGTGGAGTTCATGCGAATTCAATAGGGTGTCTATCAAGGAGATCACGAGGGTGAATTTTTTCATAGAACTAGAACAAGGAGCATACTTTGGAGGGGAGATTGCATCCTCCAACTGTAAAATTGAAGTGAAAATTTTAAAAATCAAATAAGATCCCCTAGGGAAAACCACAATGTGGCTCTATCAAATCATGAAAAAGGAAAAATAAAGAATGTATATGAGGATGAAGACCTCCTTGAGTCACTCAAATATGGAGGATTCAATCTCCCCATTATAGAGTATCAAAAACATTTAGTAGCCTTGGTTGAAATTTTTGAACCTATCAATATTGGAATAATAGAGGCACCTAAAGTATATCATGTAGCTTCCTTACATCCTAAGGAAAAAGTAAACTTCACAGCATTCATCGAAAAATGTAAGATCAAGTTTTCTTGGACATATGTAGATATGCCTGGGTTGGATCCAACTTTAATGGTATAGCATCTAACAATATTCCTTGCATCAAAACCAGTTATGAAAAATCTTCGCAAGATGTACCCACAAATAGCATTGTTAGTCAAGGTGGAGCTTTAGAAACTATTGGGCATAGGATTCATCAGACCCATAGACTATCCTAAGGGGATATCCAACCTCGTATTGGTATCGAAACCCTCTAGGGGAATACGAATCTCTACATACTTCAGAGATATTAACAAAGCATGCTCTAAGGATGACTTTCCTCTTCCCAACATCAACATAATAGTAGATCTAACTCTTGGTCATGAAATTCCTTCACTAATGGATGGATTTTTTGGGTACAACCAAATAAAGATAGCCCCTAAAGATCAATTCAAAATATCTTGTAACTATGCTTGGGGAGCCTTTTTCTAGAACGTCATGCCATTCAGCTTGAAGAACATAGGAGCCACATATCAAAGAGCGACAACTACCATTTTCCATGACATGTTGCAAATCACCATGAAGGATTATATACATGATCTATAGGGTAAATTAGTCACAAGATAAGAAAAATTGGCTAACTTAGCTAGGATATTTGACAAACTAGAGGAATATAACATGCATCTAAATCTAAAGAAATTTGTGTTTGGTGTAACATCTAGGAAACTGTTGGGCTAAATTGTATCTAGAAGAGGTATCAAGGTAGATCCTATTAAGGTCAAGGCTATCCTAGAAATCCCTTCCCCAAGGACATTGAAATAGTTGCACAGTCTACAAGGAAATATTTAGTCTATCAAAAGGTTTATTGCAAAAAAAGAAGATAAATTTCATCCATTCACACACTTGCTCCATAAGGATGTAGCATTCAAATGGGATAGAGGGTTTAATCAATATTTCCAATAGGTAAAGGACTATTTTCTCAATCCCACAATATTGGAGCCTCCAATTTAGGATAAAGAAATGATTTTATATGTATCCACAACAACAATAGCTTTGGGAGATGTATTGGAACAACTTGATGACTAGAATAAAGAACGAGTAATTTACTACATTAGTCATACCCTGGTTGGCTATGAGTTGAATTATACACCCATTGAATGATAAGTTCTATCAGTTGTATTCATAGTACAAAATCTTGGGCATTACATGTTAAACAAACAAATCAAGTTGATATCTAAGATAGACACCTTGAAATATCTATTGGAAAAAAAAACTCCTACAGGAAGAATCACTAAGTGGGTCATGATACTTACTGAATTCGACATAGAATATGTCGACAAGAAAATCATCAAGGGATTGGTGATAGAAAATTAGTTAGAAGAAGCACCTATTGAAGATCATCAACCACTCGTAGTAGAGTTTCCAGATGAGATCATCTTGCTAACAACTAATTCAACCCATTGGACTATGTACTTTGACAGATCCCATACTTAGCATGACTCAAGGGTCAATATCCTATTTCTCACACCACAAGGAGATAGTATACCAAAAGTATATAGGGTTTCCTTCCCCTGTAAAAACTGTTGAAATGCACAAGACAAATGAGAGGGGGGTGAGTGAGTTGTACCAAATTACTTTACTTCTAACCTTAATCAATTCCACTTTAACTCAATATATTATTAGCTGTAAACATGAAATGCAAATAATAGAAAGAAAACATTAGAGACACCAGATTTACATAGAAAACCTAATGAGGGAAAAACTACAGTGAGGATTAGCTCACAATATAGTAGTAATGCAATACTAGATACAAAGGCTCACTACTAGAGGGCTCATTGCCCAGATACAAAGGCTCACTGCCTACAATAGGACTCACTATCTATAAGGAGGCTCACTTCCTATAGATAAAGTAAAGATAAATAAATATCCATCACTATAGGTTCCACACATTTGCAGCTTGATCAAAAGATTGTAGACACCATTCGCTCGCTTCTTTCAAGAATCTAACACATCAAAGTACTATTTCCTTGATTCACTCTTGCACACTATAATTTTTTCACTTGTTCGCACTCTTCACTTGTTATCATTGCAATTCACAACATCTTGTCTTGATTTTATACTATCTTCAACCCTAGAAGCATTCTCCAAGGTTAGCTATACATTCTTCATTTTACAAATTCAAATTTGGTCAACTACTCAACTTTCTCACATTACATAATAATGAGAGAGGACCAATTGCACATTTAATTAGGACCCAAACAACATCTTGGATCAATCACACTCTTCCTTAATTTGATAAAAATCTTTATGTGATGTGTAAAGACTAGGTCAACCAAACCTAATGAAAACACCAATTATCTTTAAAGTACACACATCTACAAAAAAATTATCACATGTGGATCACCCAACAATTTCACTAGACATTTTAACATCTCTTAGAAACCTTCAGGTATATCTACAACAACTACAGTAATCTTCATGCACAAAACATTCTTCAACAATCCAACTGAATCAAGTAGCAACACATAGTAGCTCTGGAACAATCCTTTCAGAGCACCAAACCACAATCACATTTACCAGGGAATAGAGAACATCAACATTAACCTTCTTCCATATCTTCAAGACCTAAAACAAACCACTAGAAGACTACAGAGCAAAAAAAATTCTCCAAGTCCATAGAAAAATAGTTCTAGCAAACCAGTTCACACACCAATGAACACATCTTTTATTCTCCATCGATCCAAAAGCTAAAACTTAGGATATATTATCCATTGAGTCTTATGATCAATACCACAAATCCACACAGGAATAGGATCAGCATAGAAGAAATGTAGAGCACAATACTGGAGCACACACCCAACACTATATTCATTATTTCTTAATTTTCTCAAAATCACTTGGCAACTACATAACTACAACTTCATAAATATAGCTTCATGTACTCTAAACACTTCTACAGTATCTCAACTATAAAATTACCATTTGCAATCACACTAAATTGTGTTGACATCAATGAAAACATTGGTGACAACACCACCAAACTCATCCATACTTGCAACAATCTCCCCCTTTTTTATTGATGGCAACACATGATGTGAAAAAAACCATCAAAGATAGCATACACAATCTCATGCTTCTTCTTCCCTTTTCTTTTTCAGATTAGGAAACCTACACAATCATTTTTGCACACTCTTCTCCTTACAATATTTTCTCTCTCCCTTTCACTTTTTCACATGACTCTCTCTCCCCCTTTGACATCAATGGGAAAGGAAATTTTTGCATGAAAAATATGCCATATAAAGCTCTGATCACTCCCCCTTAGGAGTCCACCCACATCATATACTGCAACAATGCAACTCTCCACTCCCCTAGAGGAGTAGACCACAATCATCAATCCAAATCAAAAAATAATTTTTGAATCCACTGGACTGATGCACCTCCATGTGCACCTAATTCAAGGAAGGGGGGGTAGTAACCCCTAACTTCCCCCTCAGATACTCAAAAGTATCCTTCAGAAGGGCCTTAGTGAATATATTAGAAATTTTTTCCTTGGTAGACACATATTTAAGTCTGACTTCATTCTACAACACCTTCTCCCTTAAGAAGTGATAACTAATAGATATATGCTTTGTCCTAGAATGCATCACCGGATTATTTGAATTTTTTATCACACTTGTATTGTCAAAAAAAGATAGAGATAGGCCCATCACACATCACACCTATGTACTTCAAATTTTACTTCATCCAAAGTACTTGTGTATAGTAGGATGTTACTACAATAGACTCATCTTTTGTAGTGGATAAAGAAATTGAATCATGTTTCTTACTCAACCAAGAGACTAATCTTCCTCCAAGGAAGAATGCACCACCACTTGTACTCTTCTGGTCATCTACACAGCCAGACCAATCAGCATCAGTCTAGGAATTCAATGTGAAATTGGTATCCTTAGGATACTATAGGCCATAATCTGGAGTTCCCTTAAGATATTTGAATATCCTCTTTACATTTGTAACAAGTGCCTCTTTAGGTTCTTCTTGAAATATTGCAACCAAACATACTACATGCATGATATCTAGTCTAGTAGTAGTAAGATACATCAGTCCACCAATCATAGATTTGCACATGCTCTGATCAACTTTAGAAGATTCATCATTCTTACTTACCTTACATCCGGTTACCAGAAGGGTATAGACTGGTTTGGAGTCATCCATTCCAAACTTCTTCAACAATTCCTTAATATACTTAGATTGTGAAATGAATATCCCCTTATCAGTTTGATTCACTTGAATACCAAGGAAGAAATTCAACTCACCAGTCATAGACATATCAAACTCTTTTTGCATCTCCTCTTCAAATTTCTTACACATACCTTCATTTCCACCAAACATAATATCATCTAGATATACTACAACTATCAACATTTTGTTTCTCTCAACCTTGAAGTAAAGATTGATGTTTGCAGACCCTTTTTTGAATCCTTCTTGTGTCAAGTATCTATCCAACCTTTCATACCATGCTCTAAGAGGCTATTTAAGTCTATACAGTTCCTTTTTCAACTTGCAAACCATGTCTAGTTTGTCTGACAGCTGAAAACCTTCTGGTTATTCCATATACACTTCTTCTTCTTCCAATTCTCCATTTAGGAATGCAGACTTAACATTCATTTGATACACTTTGAAGTCTTTATGAGCTAGAAATGCCAAGAACATTTGAATGGCCCCCATTCTTTCCACCAGTGCAAATTTTTCTTCAAAATCTATTCCTTCAAGCTGTGAATAACCTTTACATACAAGTCTTGCTTTATTCCTTACCACTTCACCATATTCATTCAGCTTATTCCTGAATACGCATTTTGAACCAGTTACATTCTTATTTACTGGTCTAGGGTCTAGTTCCCATGTCTGATTCTTCTCTATTTGTTGCAATTCCTCTTTCATTTCTCTAACCCAACTCTCATATTTGCATACCTCACTCACAGTCTTAGGTTCTATCTTAGAAAGTAAACACAAGTTTACCTCAACCACTTTTCTTCTTGTCTTTACACCTTCACCTATGTCTCCAATTATTTGTTCCTCTAGATGATTTATCTGTACATATTTAGGAGTCTTAGGCGCAATTTTTGGAATCTCCTCTTCATCACTTTGTTCTTTCTCTTCCTTTTCTTCTTCTTCTATTTTCCCATAGATAGGATCATTTGGTTCAATTTCACTTATTTCTACTGGTCTATACATAGCTTCATCAACTTTTACATTTGCACTTTCAACTATTTTCCTCGGTCTTTTATTGAATCATTTATATGCCTTGCTACTATTTGAATATCCAAGGAAAATTCCTTCATCACATCTACAATCAAACTTTCTAAGATTCTAATCATCTCTTTTAATGTAACATCTGCTTCCAAAAACTTTAAAGTATTTAACATTAGGATTCTTACCAGTCCATAACTCATAAGGAGTCTTAGTGTTGTTACCTATGATCTGAACTCTGTTAAGAATGTAAACAACAGTGTGGATTTCTTCTCTCCAATACATATTAGGAACATTTGTTTCTTTCATCATTGTCCTAGAAGCCTCTTGAACAATCTAGTTCTTCCTTTCCACAACTCCATTCTACTGGGGGGTTCTAGGGGAAGAATAATGTCTATTTATGCCATGTTCTTAAAAAAATGCATTAAACTCACTACAAGTGAATTCCCCACCTCTATCAGACCTTAAACATTTTATTCTCAGATGGACCTCATTCTCTACTCTTGTCTTGAACACTTTGAATCTATCAAGAGCCTAAGCTTTCTCTCTAAGAAAAACAATCCATGTCATCCTAGAGTAATCATCAATCAAGAGCATAAAATACCTGTCACCATTAAGGATTCTTGTTCTTGTAGGACCATAAAGGTCTATATGAATCAATTCCAACATTCTAGTAGATGATTGTTTTTTTCCCATAAAGCTAATTCTTATTTTTTTTCCCAATTGACAACTTCTGCAAACTGAATTTGTAGGCTTTGTGATTCTAGGTAGATCTCTGACAACTTTTAAATTAATCTTGATCAGATTGTCAAAATTTACATGTCCCATCCTCTAGTGTCATAGCTAACTTGCATTAATCTATGAAACAAAGCACTGACCATCACCACTCTTAAGATGATAGATGCTTCCATAAGTTCTTCTTCCTGTTGCTACCATAGTTTTGAACCCTTTTCTGATCTCACAGGTGTTATCATAAAATAAAAGATTAAATCCTTTGCTACACATTTTCCCAACACTCAAAATATTATGCCTTCATCCCTTAACATAATAGACATCATCAGTATTATGTTTTCCATCAAAACTAATTGTTCCTTTCCCAACAATCTTAGCACCAGAATCATCTCCAAACATAACTATTCCTCCATCATACTTCTCAAGTTTAGTGAACTTACTTTTATCTCGAGTCATGTTATTTGAACATCCACTGTCAATTACCCAATATTCTTCATCCTATCTAGCATGAAAATAAATCACTAGAGTACCTTCCATCTCATCGTTCTTTCCCTCTAGACCAGATTCCCTTGCACATCTTACATGGTCAGCAGATATAGCTTTAATTTTCAGGGATAGAAATAAACATTCATCTTTATCTTCCTCAAAGTCAGACTTGTCATCAAAAAATCTTGCATCTTCTTTAACATTATACAATTTCTTGAACTTCCTATCCTTTGTGTCTTTGTAGTTATTATTATCTTTTTTCTTCTTGTGTGTAGCTCTATTTGGACATCTTGAGGCATAATGACCAATATTTCCACAACTGAAACATTTAAAGGGAAACATACCTTTGTTGAGAAATTATGTCTCAACTTCCAACTTGAAGTCCTCATTTTCATGCTTTGGTGATTTTGTGTTGTTTGCAAAGTTCTAGCGGAGGCGGAACCAGGATGGAACTTGGCATTGTTCTATTTGCCTAAGTTCTGAGTCTCTGGCGAAGGTGGAACCGGGATGGAACTTGGCATTGTTTTGTTTGCCTAAGTTTTGGGTTTTTGTTCTCGTTTTGACTTTGAATCCGACTCCGACTCCACTTCCTACCATCTATTTCTTCTCGCTTTGTTTCGCAGGTTCTAGTAGAGGCAGAACCAGTTTTGGAAGTTGGCAATGTCCATTTTCTAGGTTCCTATTTTAGTTTCTATTCTAACTCTGAACTTGACTCCTGCTTTTACGATCTAGTTCCTCTAGATGTTTTTATTCTCCTCGGTGTGTTTTCCTCTGCCCTGTCCTGGTTTTGGATTGTTGTTTCTTACAGTTCGCAGAGGCGGAACTGGAACTGGTTTGGTTCCTGATCTTGGACTTTTGGTGAAGTCTTGTTTTCTATTCCTGCTCTGACTCTGACTCCGGTCTTTTGTGTTCTTGTGTTGGTTTGACCCCGAGTTGACTTACCCCGGTCAGAACTATTTCCGATGAGTTCCTCTTTGCCGTGGGCGGATGCAGAACCAAATTAGTTCCTAAACCTGTAATTTTGGTGGAGTCATGTTTCGACTCCAGTTCCGTCTCCAAATCCAACTCCGGCAATATGTATTTTCGGTGGAGTCCTATTTTGACTCCTATTCCGACTCCATCTCTGGTAGTGTTAGAAATGACTTGAAGTCTTGGTCGCGCCCGATGTCTGTTTGACCATTTTGGTTGCTCTGTTAGTTGCAATTGTTGATGGGTCTTGGATGCATGGAACCTAGTTGAATAGTGATTGGATGGATACCAGGATAGTTATTGTGGTAGTTGCATTTGTCAATGAAGGGTGGCGAGCTCAACCATTTTGAGTAATGGCTTTGAATGCAAAGTCGGCTCATTGCAGGAAATCTATCAGGGCCAACCAGTTGCGTGTTTTGAGGATGGACTTCATTGATTGTGTAGGACTCTTCTGAGTTAGTTGCATATGTATGAGAGATAGGCTATTTCTCAGAAGTTAGAAGTCAAGTGTTGAGTCGGTGGTTACAGAGCAAGTTGAAGTTGTGAGCTGAAGAATAAGGACGTGAGTTCTTAAAGAGGGTTTTGAACTGTATGTTGTAAAAACATTATAACAGTGAATCTAAAACTCTCTGGGTGATTGTGACCTGAACAAAGAAGGCTGGATATTGTATGTAATCGATTCATTACTGTAATACAATAGATTTGACTTTGTGTGGTGGGTTTTTTACCTAAAAAGGTTTTCCCACATAAATACTGTGTCATTTTTGTTTGCTTATCTTTCTGGTTTCTCATTGCCATGTTTGTATGCATCTCTATAAGTTTTAGAAACTGTTTTTTTCTGTTTTTGCTTCCCTCCCTTGTTGTAAAGGTGTTAAGGGAATGTATTCCACACTGTTGGGTCAGTAAATCCGCATTCTTTTCCCTTCAAAGTGGTATCAGAGTTTGGCCAATTCGTGTTATCCTTGCTAGGGAAAATTAGTTTTTTGCACTAATACTGGTTCAGTGGGAGACTTGCATTGTTAAACTTGTTTCTTTTGTGAGATGGCGAGTACATTTGGTAGGATAGATATTGAAAAGTTTAATGGCAGCAACTTTGAGCTATGGAAACTCAAGATAGAAGACTTGTTAGTGGATAGAGACCTCTGGATTGCAGTGTCTAGGACTAAGCCACAAACTATGACCCAAGAATCTTGGGATCTTGCTGATAGAAAAGCAAGAGGATTGATAAGACTGAGTCTAGCCGATTCTGTGCTCCTGAATGTTCATGAGGAAACGTCTGCAACTTTTTTGTGGAAGAAACTTGGTGATATTTATCAAGGAAATTCCCTGGTAAATAAGTTGTTCCTGAGGAAGAAGTTGTTCTCCTTGAAGATGGACGAAGGTGCATCTGTTGTAGACCATCTGAACTCATTCAATATGAGTGTTACTCAGTTGGCATCTGTAGGTGTAAAAATTGAGGAGGATCATTGCATGCTCTTGTTGTGTTCATTACCTGACAGTTGGGATCATCTTGTGATGGCTATTGGAAGCACAACCACTTCTTTCAAGATTGATGATGTGGTTGCTTCACTTTTGTCTGAAGAAATGCGAAGGAAATCTTCTGAGATGGCCAAAGATACTCTTTCTGTTCGAGGTAGAACAAAGGAGAAAGGCAAGAAGAAAGATAATAAGTCAAAATCCAAGTCTAAAGGGAGATCAAAGTCTCCTGGTAAAAATTTCAAGGTAAAGTGTTGGAACTATGGGAAACTTGGTCATATTAGGAAGGACTGGAAGGAGAAGAAGAAGAAGAATGCTTCTGACAACGAATCTTCTCAAAGTGATGCAGATGCCTTCATTGTAGTAGCCTTGACAACTCAGGCATCTGATGATGTCTGGTTGGTTGATTCAAGTGCCTCTTTTCACATGACATCCAATAGAGATTGGTTCTCAAAGTATGAGAAGTATGATGGTGGAAGGTTGTAATGATCTAAAAAATCCTGCAAGATAAGATTCAAACAATTAGCTGTACCTGCAAGTTAGTTTAATATCAAGCAATGAAACACATAAGAATATAAAAAGGAAAATAAAGTGAAATGGAATGATCTCACCAATATTCTTTATTCATGATTGCTTCCATTGCACCTTCTCAAGCCTTGCTGCAATGATGGAATGCCCTCAGATTTCTTTGTGAGCAAACTTCTCTAATGCCTAGCCTTAACAATGCTTTTGAAGGATTTTAAAATATCAAACTATGCACACTAGAAAGCAATTTCTAATATGCAAATAGTAAATAAAGTCTATGATCTCTAGAATTCCTATAATAAAATTTTATATTAAATGATCATGTATCCGAAAATAAAATCAAGATTGTCATTTTATAGAAAATGCAATCTTGAATGGACGGACAAGATGAGAGATTTGACGAATGCCCTAGAATCAAAGGTCAAGATTCAATAAGGCAACTCAAATTAGGGTTAGGGAAAAATACCCATATGTGTGAATAAGATTTAATTAAATGAATTAAATCAAGACTGAATGTGACAGTTGAGATGAAATTAGCAAAAATCATAAGACAAGAGGATGAGATTTTAAAAAATCAATAATTTTAGAAATTACTTGATTTGTAGAAGAATATTTCCCTTTTTGAATTAAATTAATTCAAAAAAGAGATGTTGTGAGGTAATTAGTAATTGATTTTTGAAATTAATTACTAAATTAAGAATCAGTTAACCATGTGAGATATTTTTAAATGATTTGTTTTATTTAAAAATATAAAATTGTCACATGCCATAATTAAATAATTATTTAATTTAGAAGTAGTTAATTAATTAAATAAATTAATGAATTCATTTAATTAAGAGAGGATTTAGGAATTAGTGACATATTAAATAGATATATTAAAATATATTAATTTAATAATCAGGAGGACATTAATGATGAAGATTAATTAAATAAATAAGATGACTTTATTTAATTATTAGAAGACTTTGACAATTAGTGACATATTAAATTAAATAAATAAGATTTATTTATTTAATAATCATGAAGAATGAAAGTTTATGAATTAATTAAATAATCATGAATTATTTAATTAATAGTTGAATGTGGATTAGGGACATAATTCAAATGTCATAATTATGCTAGGGCAAAAGGTGGTAAAATATTGCTTGTAGGCCTAGGTCATTTTTAGGTGTCTACAAAGGTATACTTGGCAAGTGATTCAACGCTGGAGATTGTTGGTAGAGGAAGGGTCAGAATTCAGTTCCCTGATAGGAGAGTCAAAGGAATTGGTGGTGTTCTCCATATCCCAGGTTTGGCTTGAAATCTTCTTTCTATTAACAAGTTAAATGATGCTGGTGTAGAAGTTTCTTTTTCTAGTAAGGGATGTAAAATGGCTAGAGGTGCAATGGTGTTAGCTAAGGGTGTTCGTACTGGCACTCTATACAAACTAGATGCATGACCTGTTCTTTGTAACAGTGCCTCTGTGAAGTCATGTAATTCTGCACCTATAGAGAAAGATGAAGACTCTTCACTGCCTGCAAATGCTTTAGAGGTAAAACTCCCAACAGAGAAGACTATGTTATGGCATAATAGACTTGGTCACATTGGTGAGAAAGGTTTAAAAACCTTAAAGAACAAAAACCTTGTAGAAGGGCTTGATGATTGTAACCTTGAGTTTGATTTCTATGAACATTGTATCTATGGAAAGCAACACCGTGTTTCTTTCTCCTCTAGTCCTCACAAATCTTCTGGTATACTGGATTATGTTCACTCAGATGTGTTTAGTCCAGTTAATGTTCCTTCATTATCGAAGTCTAGATATTATGTTTCTTTTATTGATGACTGTTCGAGAAGGGCATTTGTATACTTTCTTAAAAGTAAAGCAGAAGTGTTCAGTCGGTTTAAAGAGTTCAAATCTTTGGTAGAAAATTAGACTGGAAGGAAAATAAAGTGTTTAAGGACAAAAAATGGAGGTGAGTTTTGTTCTACAAATTTTGAAAGGTATTGCACTGATCATGGAAGTAAAAGGAATAAGACAACCCCCTACACTCCATAGCAAAATAGAGTTGCTGAGAGGTTGAACAAGACGTTGATGGAAAAGGAAAGGAGTATGCTGAGTGGTACTGGTCTGGAGTAGAAGTTCTGGGCTGAGGCTATTGCTACATCATGTTATCTAATAAATAGATCCCCTTGTTCTGCTCTTGTTGACAAGACACCTTTGGAAGCATAGTCAGACAAGAAACCCTCACTAAGGCATGTTCGGGTCTTTGGCTGCGAGGCATATGTTCATGTGCCAAATGAAAAGAGATCTAAAGTGGATAACAAGGCTATGAAATATATTCTCATTGGCTATGGAGTTGGTGTGAAAGGATACAAGCTTTGGAACCCTGTTACTAAGAAGGTTTTGTATAGCAGAAGCGTGATATTTCGTGAGCTGAAACCTTTAGTAAGTGATCAATAGTGTGAGATAAATCAAAGTGACAAGGAGAAGGATGTAGTTGAGATTCCCCAAACTCCAAAAAGGAAAGATCTGGATGGTGTACCTGAGACTGAGGAGAGCTCAAGCAACTCTGGAAGTTCTGATGATGAAGAACCACCTCAGCCTATAAGGAGATCGGCCTGAGAAAGAAGACAACCAGAAAGGTATGGTTTCTCCATGTTAGATTCAAATTGTGCTTATTCTTTAATAACCAACACTGATGAGCCTAGGACTATGAAAGAAGCAATCAGCATGGCTGATTCAAAGTCATGGCTTGAAGCCATGAATGAGGAGATGGATTCCTTGAAAAAGAATGATATCTGGAAGTTGGTACCACTACCTAAAGGGTGAAAGCCTGTTGGCTGCAAGTGGATATTCAAAAGGAAGACAGGCCTTGATGGCATTGTAGAGAAGTATAAGACATGACTGGTTGCAAAGGATTTTTCCCAAGTTGAGGGAATTAATTATGGAGAGATCTTTTCCCGTATAGCAAAGCTTACATCCATCAGATTTTTGTTGTCATTGGCAGCTATGTATGAATTTGAAATTGAGTAGATGGATGTGAAGAGAACATTTCTCCATGGTGAGCTGGAAGAAGGAATATTCATGTCCAAGCTTAAGCATTTTGTTGAAAAAGGTAAACAAAATCTAGTTTGCAAGTTAAATAAATCTCTCTATTGTCTAAAGTAATCTCCTAGAATGTGGTACCAGAAATTTGACATATTTGTGTTGTCAATTGGTTTTGTTAGATCAAAATTTGATCATTGCATTTATTATAAATATGAGAATGATAGTGTGCTTGTTATTACTCTATATGTGAATGACATGTTATTCATTGGTAATAGCAAGGCTATGATTTCTGACCTTAAAAATCAGTTGTCTGCTAAGTTTGAAATGAAAGATCTTGGAGTAGCAAGGTACATTCTTGGGATGGAGATAACCAGGGATAGAACAAGTAGAAAGCTTTGGCTCAGTCAGAGTAAGTATGTGAAAACCGTTCCAGAGAGGTTTAGCATGACTCAATGCAAGCAACTAGTTGTTCCAATCATGCAAGGATTGAAACTATCTATTAAAGACTATACAAAGTCAGCTACTGAGATGGAGGACATGACCAGTGTGCCTTATGCAAGTGCAGTAGGCAGTTTAATGTATGTTATGGTCTGCACAAGACCAGACATTTCCCAAGCAGTGGGAGTTTTAAGTCATTTCATGGCAAATCCAGGGAGATCACATTGGGATGTTGTAAAGAGAGTGTTCAGGTATTTGAAGGGTACTTCAGATTATGCTTTGTGTTACCATGGCAGTATGGTTGCATCACAAAGGGCTCTTTGCATTTAGGGATATGTTGAATCTGATTGGGCAGGGGACATTCACTGCAGAAGATCCACCAATGGATACACTTTCATGCTTAATGGTGGAGCAATCAGTTGGATGAGCAAGCAATAAGCTATAGTTGCTTTATCCACGACAAAGGAAAAGTACATGGCAAAAACTTATGCTTGCAAGGAGGCAGTATGGCTAAGGCATTTGTGTTTAGACATTGGATTTAATGCTAGGCAGATTTCAATCTGCTGTGATAGTCAAAGTGCCATTTGTTTGGCAAAAAATCCGACCTTCCATGCCAGGACCAAGCACATAGATGTGCAATATCACTTCGTGAGGGATATGGTTGAAGATGGATGGCAAGGTCAATATGGATAAGGCTGACACCTTGAAGAATGTTGTAGATGCCTTGACAAAGCCGATTAGCACAGACAAGTTCAAATGGTGCACAAAATCGATGGGCCTTGGGGCCTATGATAGACAGTAAGGTTTGATGTTTTGAGGAAGATGGAAGTGTTCACCAAGTGGGAGATTGTTGAGAAATTATGTCTCAACTTCCATCTTGAAGTCCTCATTTTCATGCCTTGGTGATTTTGTGTTGTTTGCAAAGTTCTGGCAGAAGCGGAACCAGGATGGAACTTGGCATTGTTCTGTTTGCCTAAGTTCTGGGTCTCTGGCGGAGGCGAAACCGGGATGGAACTTGGCATTGCTCTGTTTGCCTAAGTTCTGGCTTTCTATTCTCATTCTGACTCCAACTTCACTTCCTACCATCTATTTCTTCTCGCTTCGTTTCGCAGGTTCTAGCAAAGGCAGAACCAATTTTGGAAGTTGGCAATGTCCGTTTGCCAGGTTCCTATTTCAGTTTCTATTCCGACTCCGAACCCGACTCCTGCTTTTAAGATCTAGTTCCTCTGGATATTTTGGATTCTCCTCGGGGTGTTTTCCTCCACTCTATCCTAGTTCTGGATTGTTGTTTCTTGCAATTGGCAAAGGCGAAACTGAAACTGGTTTGGTTCCTGATCTTGGACTTTTGGTGAAGTCTTGTTTTCTATTCCTGCTCTGACTCTGACTCTGGTCTTTTGTGTTCCCATCTTGGTTTGACCCCAGGTTGATTTACCCCGGTCAGAACTATTTCTGATGAGTTCCTCTTTGTCGTGGGCAGACGCGGAACTGAATTGGTTCCTAAACCTATAATTTCGGTGGAGTCATGTTTCAACTCCAGTTCCGTCTCCAACTCTGACTCTGGTAGTATGTATTTTCGGTGGAGTCCTGTTTCGACTCCTATTCCGACTCCGGCTTCAGCAGTGCTAGAAATGACTTGAAGTCTTGGTCGCGCCCGATGTCTGTTTGACCATTTTGGTTGCTCTATCAGCTGCGATTGTTGATGGGTCTTGGACGTGTGGCACCTAGTTGAATAGTGATTGGATAGATACCAAGATAGTTATTGTGGCAGTTGCATTTATCAATGAAGGGTGGCAATCTCAACCGTTTTGAGTAATGGCTTTGAATGCAAAGTCGGCTTGTTGCAGGAAATCTGTCAGGGCTGACCAGTTGTGTGTTTTGAGGATGGACTTCATTCATTGTGTAGGACTCTTCTGAGTCGATTACATATGTATGAGAGATAGGTTATTTCTCAGAAGTTAGAAGTCAAGTGTTGAGTCGATGGTTGCAGAGCAAGTTGAAGTTGCAAGCTGAAGAATAAGAAGGATGTGAGTTCTTAAAGAGGGTTTTGAACTGTATGTTGTAAAAACATTGTAACAATGAATCTGAAACTCTCTGGGTGATTGTGAGCTGAACAAAGAAGTCTGGATATTGTATGTAATCGATTCATTACTGTAATACAATAGATTTGACTTTGTGTGATGGGTTTTTTACCTGAAAGGGTTTTCCCATGTAAATACTATGTCATCTTTGTTTGCTTATCTTTTTGGTTTCTCATTGCCATGTTTGTATGCATCTCTATAAGTTTTAGAAAATGTTAGTTTTTTGTTTTTGCTTCTCTCCCCTATTGTAAAAGTGTTAAGGGAATGTATTCCACACTGTTGGGTCAGTAGATCCGCATTCTTTTCCCTTCAACCTTTGTATTTACCAGTGCCTTTCTTTAATTTCCTTGTAAATTTTTCTTCCAATTATTTTGAACTCTCATCATCTGAGTCATCTCCTATCTTAATTATTTAAATGTTGTTTCATCTTTCTCCTTTTCTCTTGTAAATTTTATCTTCTTGAATTCTTTCAAGGTGCCAAATAGCTGCTCCTTAGTAAATGTCTTTGGATCATATGATTCTTCAATAGCAAAGACCTCACTATACTTCTCTGGTAGGGTCATCAATATCTTCTCAATTACATCTTCATCTATCATGATACCACCTTGATTCTTGAGAAGATTTTATTCTCATATGTACCTCATTCTCTACTCTTGTCTTGAACACTTTGAATTTATCAAGAGCCTAAGCTTTCTCTCTAAGAAAAATAATCCATGTCATCCTAGAGTAATCATCAATCAAGAGCATAAAATACCTATCACCATTAAGGATTCTTGTTCTTGTAGGACCATAGAGGTCTATATGAATCAATTCTAGCATTCTATTAGATGATTGTTCTTTTCCCATAAAACTACTTCTTGTTTGTTTTCCCAATTGACAACTTTTGCAAACTGAATTTGTAAGCTTTGTGATTCTAGGCAGATCTCTAACAACTTCTTTTAAATTGATCCTGATCAAATTATCAAAATTTACATGTCCCATCCTCTAGTGTCATAGCTAAATTTCATTAATCTATGAAACAAAGCACTAACCATCACTTTCATTCATATGTTTCATTAGTGTGTTAGTTTATCTTATTAGTTAGACACATATTCTCACACACAGCTACAAGTTCAAATCTTTGATAGTAACTTGCAATATCTTCACCCTCTTCCATTCTCAGATTCTCAAATTTGCACTTAGCTGTTAGCTTCCTTGAAAAATTTACTCTATCATTTCCTTCATAAATGTCTTTCATTTTTTCCCATACTTCATAGGCAATTCCTAAAGAGATAACTTTTGTCCTTTCAATTTTAGATAGAGCAATGAAGGTAGCATAACTTGTCTTTTCATTCTCCTCATAAGCAGAAATCTCATCTACAGAGGAAGGACCAGCGGATGGTTCAACATACTTAATCTCTATAGCTTTCCAAGTCTTGAAACCAAGAGAGACTAGGTAGCCTCTCATATGCACTTTCCAGTCACTGTAATCAGCTCTATCAAAAATAGGGATTTGCAACTTATGCACCATTTGATCTACCTCAAGTGGTTAAGCTTTTCACTAAGTAACTAGAGCTCTGATACCAATTCTTGAAATGAACAAGATAACTAAGAGGGGGGGTGATTAGTTGTGCCAAATTACTTTACTTCTAACCTCAATCAATTCAACTTTAACTCAATCTATTATTAGGTGTAAACATGAAATGAAAATAATAGAAAGAAAACACTAGAGACACCATATTTATGTGGAAAACCCAATGAGGGAAAAAACACAATGAAGATTAACTCACAATATAGTAGTAATGCAATACCAAATAAAAAGGCTCACTACCTAGATACAAAGGTGCACTGCATACAATAGGACTCACTATCTAGAAGGAGGCTCACTACATACAAATAAAGTAAAGATAAATAAAGATCCACCACTATAGGTTTCACACATTCGCAGCTTGATCAATAGATTGCAGACACCATCAACTCACTATTTTTAGGAATCTAACACATCAAAGTATTGTTTCCTTGATTCACTCTTGTATAATATTCTTTTCACACTTTTTTGCACTCTTCACTTGTTGTCATTGCAATTCGCAACATATTGTCTTGATTTTATACTATCTTCAACCCTAGAAGCATTCTACAAGGTCGGCTATGCATTCTTCATTTTATAAATTCAAATTAGGTCATCTACTCAACATTCTCATGGTGGATAAGAATGAGAGGACCAATTACACATTTAATTAAGACCCAAAAAACATCTTGGATCAATCACATGCTTCCTTAATTCGATGCAAATCTTTATGTGATGTGTAAACACTAGGTCAGCCAAACCTAATGAAAACACTAATGATCTTTGAATTATGCACATCTCCAATAAGATGATCACACATAGATCAGCTAACACACTTCACCATACATTTTAACATCTCTTAGTTCCCTTCAGATACATCTCCAACAACCACAATAATATTCATGCATAGAACATTCTTCAACAATCCAACCAGATCAAGCAGCAACACATAGTAGCTCTGGAACAAGCCTTCCAGAGCACCAAACTACAATCATGTTTTCCAGAGCACAAAGAGCAACAACATTAACCTTCTTCCAATTTTTTTAAGACCTGAAACAAACCACCAGAAGACTGCGGAGAAAAAACATTTATCCCAGTCTATATACAAATAGTTTTGACAAACCAGTTCCAACACCAGTGAACATATCTTTCATTTCCCATTGATCCAGAACATAAAACTTAGGAAATATTATCCATTGAGGCTTATTGTTGAGAATTTATGTCTCAACTTCCAGCTTGAAGCCCCATTTTTCATGTCTTGGCGTTAAATTGTTTCATTTCTGCCTTTACCACTTTACCACGATGGCTAAGTCTGGCTCTGGTGGTGACTGTCCTAGCGGTTACTGCCATACCGCGGTCAATCAAGTGACTGACCATGGTGGCCGCGGTGGCCGCAGTAAGTCTACCAGTGGCTTGGCTAGCGGTTACTACCATACCACGGCCAGTGAAGTGACTGACCCTGATGGTCGTGGTAAGTCTACTAGTAGCCTGGTTGGTGGTTACCACCATACCATGGCCAGTCAAGTGAGTGACCGTGGTAAGACCACCAATAGCCTGGCTAGCAGTTACCGCCATACTATGGCTAGTCAAGTGACTAACTGCAGTGGCCGCAGTAAGACCACCAACAACCTGGCTGGTGGTTCCACCATACCACATCCAGTCAAGTGACTGACTGCGGTGGCCACAATAAGACTGCCACCGGTCAGCCAAGTCAGCTACCACCATACTGTAGTGGGTCCTGAAGCCTGCAGTAGTAGCATAGTAGATTGGAGGGTAGAGCTCGGTGAAGTCGGGGTGAGCTTGGTCGAGCTCACTGCCATACCGCGAGTTGAACTCGGCAGGGTTGTGGTAGCGCAGTAAGGACTTAGGGAGATCGAATGAGCTTGAGGTTGAGTTTGACCAGGTGGACCAGAAATTCAAAGAGCGTCAGCGAATGCATAATGGACATGTGGCTCTGTGTCAATCGATAATTGGTTGGAAACCAGAGTAGTAATTGTTGCAGGTGTAGGTTGACTTAGGTTGGTCAACAAGACCTGATTTGGGTGATGGCATTAATGCCTAGGTGGCTCGATGTAGGAAGATCGACATGGGCAGATCATTGGTGTGATTGGATCAAATATTGATGTACCTTGTGATCAGCGGCTAATTGACAAAATTGAATGCAACGTATGACTTAAGGAAGTCGATGACATTATTCTATATAGAAGAGTTATTTTTTGTTTGAAATATATGTTGAATGAACATTGTTACAGTAAGATAATTCCGGTAGTACTGCTGTGAGTTGATGAGAGAAGACTGAATTAGTATGTAACTATTTTGTTACTATAATACAATTGTCTTGACTTTGTGTGGTGGATTTTTTACCTGGAAAGGTTTTCCCATAGATATCTTGTGTCATTTGTGAATGCTCAAGTTTTGTGTTCTCTAGTTTATGTTGCATGTATTTTATCTCAAGTATCTTTAGATGCTATTGAAACTTGTTTTCAACTCTCCTCCTCTATTGTATTAGTGTTAAGGGAATGTATTCTGCACTTTTGGATCTTTAGATCCTGCCTCTTTTTCCCTTCAAGTGGTATCAAAGCTTGGCTAGTTGTGTTATCCTTGTAGGAAACATTAGTTTTTTGTGTTAATACTGTTTCAATGGGAGTATTGTTGTGTTAAAACTTTTTTCTATTTGAGATGGCGAGTGCATCTGGTAGAGTAGACATTAAAAAATTTAATGGTAGTAACTTTGAGTTATGGAAACTCAAGATAGAAGACTTTCTTGTGGATAGAGACCTCTAGATTGTAGTGTCTGGAACTAAGTCATAAAGTATGATGCAAGATGCTTGGGATCTTGCTGATGGAAAAGCAAGAGGTTTGATAAGACTAAGTCTAGCCGATTTTGTACTCATGAACGTCCATGAGGAGCAGTTTACAACTTCATTATGGAAGAATCTTGGTGATATTTATCAAGGAAAGTCTAGTAAATAAGTTATTCCTAAGGAAGAATTTATACTCCTTGAAGATGGAAGAAGGTGCATCTGTTGTAGACCATCTGAACTCATTTAATATGAGTGTCACTCAACTGGCATCTGTAGGTGTAAAGATAGAGGAGGAGGATTGTTGCATGCTCCTATTGTGTTTGTTACCTGATAGTTGGGATCATCTTGTGATGGCCATTGGAAGCACTACCGTTGCTTTCAAGATGGAAGACATTGTTGCCTCATTGCTATCTAAAGAGATGCGAAGGAAGTATTTAGAGATGGACAAAGAGGCTCTTACTGTTCGAGGTAGACCAAAGGAGAAAGGAAAGAAGAAAGACAAGAAGTTGAAATCCAAATCTATAGGGAGATCAAAGTCTCCTGGTAAAAAGTTCAAGGTGAGATGCTGGAACTATGGGCAACCTGGTCATATCCAGAAGGACTGCAAGGAGAAGAAGAAGAAGAATGCTTCTAACAATGAATCTTCTCAAAGTGATATAGAAACCTTCATTGTAGTAGCCTTGACAACTTAGGCATCTGATGATGTCTGGCTAGTTGACTCAGGTGCACCTTTTCACATGACGTCCAATAGAGAATGGTTCTCTAAATACGAGAAGTATGATGGTGGAAAGGTATACTTGGAAAGTGATTCAATGTTGGAGATAGTTGGTAGAGGAAGAGTTAGAATTCAGTTCCCTAACAGGAGAGTCAAAGGTATTGGTGGCATACTGCACATACTAAGTCTGGCTCGAAATCTTCTTTTTGTTAGTAAGTTAAATGATGCTGGTGTAGAAGTTTCTTTTTCAAGTAAGGGATGTAAAATGTATAGAGATGCAATGGTGCTGGCTAAGGGTGTTGGTACCGGCACTCTGTACAAGCTGGATGCATGTCCTATTTTGTGTAACAGTGCCTTTGTAAAGTCATGCAATGTTGCTCCTATAGAGAAAGATGAAGGCTCTTCTTTGGCTGCAAATGCAATGGAGGTAAAACTCCCAACTGAGAAGACTATGCTATGGCATCATAGGATTGGTCACATAGGTGAGAAAGGTTTGAAAACCTTGAAGAATAAAAATCTTGTAGAAGGGCTTGATGATTGTAACCTTGAGTTTGAATTTTGTGAACATTGCATCTATGGAAAACAACACCGTGTTTCATTTTATTCTAGTCCTCATAAATCTTCTGGTATATTGGATTATGTTCATTCTGATGTGTTTGGTCTAGTTAATGTTCCTTCATTATCAAAATCTAGATACTATGTTTATTTTATTGATGACTATTCGAGAAGGGATTTTGTATACTTTCTTAAAAGTAAATCAGAAGTGTTCAGTCAGTTTAAAGAGTTTAAATCTTTGGTAGAGAATCAGACTAGAAAGAAAATTAAATGTTTGAGGACAGACAATGGCAGTGAATTTTATTGTGCATATTTTGAAAAGTATTGCACTGATCATGGAATTAAAAGGCATAAGACAATGCCTTACACTCCACAACAAAATGGAGTTGTTGAAAGACTAAATAAGACGTTGATGGAAAAGGGAAGGAGTATGTTGAGTGGTGCTAGTCTGGAGCAGAATTTATGGGTTGAGGTTGTGGCTACATCATGTTATCTAATAAATAGATCTCACTGCTCTGCTCTTGTTGACAAGATGCCTTTGGAAGCATGGTCTGGTAAGAAGCCCTCTCTAAGGCATGTCTATGTGTTTGGCTGTGAGGCATATGTTTATGTGCCAAATGAAAAGAGATCTAAATTAGATAACAAGGTTGTCAAATGTATTCTCATCGGCTATGGAGTTGGTGTAAAAGGATACAAGCTTTGGAACCTTGTTACTGAGAAGGTTTTGTATAGCAGAAGTGTGATATTTCATGAGCTAAAACCTCCAGTAAGTGATCGACAGCTTGAGACAGATTAGAGTGACAAGAAGAAGGATGTAGTTGAGATTCCCCAAACTTCAAAAAGGGAAGAGCTGCATGGTATACCTAAGACTGAGGAGATCTCAAGCAGCTCTGGAAGTTTTGAAGATGAAGAACAACCTCAGCCTGTAAGAAGATCCACACAAGAGAAAAGGCAACCTGAAAGGTATGGATTCTCTATGTTAGATTCAAACTATGCCTCTGTTTAATTACTAGCACTGATGAGCCTAGGACTGTAAAAGAAGCAATCAGCATGCCTGATTCAAATTCTTGGCTAGATGCCATGAATGAAGAGATGGATTCTTTGAAAAAGAATGAAATATGGAATTTGGTACCACTGCCTAAAGGGAAAAAGCCTGTTGGTTGTAAATGGATATTCAAAAAGAAAATAGGCCTTGATGGAAGTGTTGAGAAGTATAAGGCTAGGTTGGTTGCAAAGGAATTTTCTCAAATTGAGGGAATTGATTATGGAGAGATTTTTTCCCCTGTAGCAAAGCAGACATCCATCAGATTTTTATTGTCATTAGCAGTTGTGTTTGATTTTGAAATTGAATAGATGGATGTGAAGATAGCATTTCTCCATGGTGAGCTGGAAGAAGAAATCTACATGTCTTAGCCTGAGCATTTTTTTGAAAGAGGTAAACAAAATCTGATTTACAAGTTAAATAAATCTCTCTATGGTTTAAAACAATCTCCTAGAATGTGGTACCAAAAATTTGACACGTTTGTGTTGTCAATTGGATTTGTGAGATCAAAATATGATCATTGCATTTATTATAAATCTAAGAATGATCGTGTGCTTGTTATTACCCTGTATGTGGATGATATTTTATTCATTGGAAATAGCAAGACTATGATTTCTTATCTTAAATCTTAGTTGTCTGCAAAGTTCAAAATAAAAGATCTTGGTGTAGCAAGGTACATTCTTGGAATGGAGATTACCAAGGATAGAACAAGCAGAAAACTTTGGATCATTCAGAGTAAGTATGTGAAAATATTTCTGGAGAGGTTTAGCATGGATGACTTTAAGTAACTTGTTGTTCCAATCATACATGGAACTAAGCTATTTGTTGAAGACTGTCCAAAATCTTCTACTGAGATGGAGGACATGACCAGTGTGCCTTATGCAAGTGTTGTTGGAAGTTTGATGTATGCTATGGTATGTACAAGACCAGAAATTGCCCAAGCAATGGGAGTTCTAAGACAATTTATGGAAAATCTAGGAAGATCACATTGGGATGTTGTGAAGAGAGTATTTAGGTATTTGAAGGGGACTTCAGAATATGCATTGTGTTACCATGGAAATTTGGTTGCATCACAAAAAGATCTCAGCATTCATGGGTATGTTGATTTAGATTCGGGAGGGGACATTGACAGTAGATGATCCACCAGTGGATACACTTTCATGCTTAATGGTGGAGCAATCAATTGGATGAGCAAGTGACAGGCTGTAGTTGTTTTATCCACGACAGAGGTAGAGTACATGGCTGCAACTCATGCTTGCAAGGAAGCTGTTTGGTTAAACTGTTTGTGTTCAGACATTGGATTTAATGTTGGGAAGATTTCAATCTGATGTGACAGTCAAAGTGCCATTTGTTTGGTAAAGAGTTTGACCTTTCATGCCAAGACCAAGCACATTGATGTGCAATATCATTTCGTAAGGGATATGGTTGAAGATGACAAGGTCAGTTTGGAAAAGGTGGACACCTTGAAGAATGTTGCAGATGCTTTGACAAAGTCAGTTAGCACAGACAAGTTTCGATGGTGTGCATAATCGATGGGCCTTGGGGCCCATGAAAAACAGTGATTTTTTGAAGCCATGGGGGTAGCTGGAAGTGTTCGCCAAGTGGGAGCTTGTTGAGAAAATATGTCTCAACTTCCAGCTTGAAGCCCCATCTTTCATGCCTTGGCATTAAATTGTTTCATTTCTACCATTACCGCTTTACCGTGGTGGCTAAGTTTGGCTCTAGTGGTGATTGTCCTCGCAGTTACCACCATACCATAGGTGATGGATCCACTCACCACGGTAGCGCAGTGAGACCACCTGTGGTTGGGTTTGGCGGTTACCGTCATACTATGGTGAGTCAAGTGACTAACAATGGTGGCCGCAGTAAGTCCGCCAATGGCCTAGCTGGCGGTTACTGCCATACCACAGCCAGTCAAGTGACTGACTGCAGTGGCCATGATAAGACCGCCAATGGCCTAGCTAGTTGTTACTGCCATACCATGGCCAATCAAGTGACTGACCGCAGTGGCCATGGTAATATCGCTAGCAGCCTAGCTGGTAGTTACCACCATACCACGACCAGTCAAGTGACTGACCGCGATGGCCACGGTAAGACCACCAGTAGTCAGCCAAGTCAATTACCACCATACCGCGGTGAGTCCTGAAGCCTGCAATGGTAGTGTGGTAGATTGGAGGGTAGAGCTCAATTAAGTCAGGGTGAGCTTGGTCGATCTCACCACCATACCGCGAGTCGAACTCGGTAGGGCTGCAGTAGCGCGGTAAGGACTTAGGGAGCTTAGATGAGCTCGAGGCCAAGTTTGACCGATTGGACCAGAAAGTCAAAGAGCGTCAGCAAATACAGAATGGACACATCACTCTGTGTCAGTCGATAATTGGTTGGAAACCAAAGTAGTAATTGCTGCAAGTGCAGGATGACTTAGGTTGGTGAACAAGACCTAATTTGGGTGATGGCATTAATGCTTGGGTGGCTCAATGTAGGAAGATCGACATGGGTAGATCATTGGTGCGATTGGATCAGAGATTGATGTACCTTGTGATCGGTGGTTTATTGATAGAATTGAATGCGACATATGACTTAAGGAAGTCGATGACATTATTGCATATAGAAGAGTTGTTTTTTGTTTCAAATATATGTTGAATGAACATTGTAATAGTAAGATAATTTTGGTAGTACTTTTGTGAGCTGATTAGAGAAGACTGAATTTGTATGTAACTGTTTTGTTACTATAATACAATTGTCTTGACTTTGTGTGGTGGGTTTTTTACCTAGAAAGGTTTTCCCACATATATCTTGTGTCATCTGTGAATGCTCAATTTTTGTGTTCTCTAGTTTATGTTGCATGTATTTTATCTAAATCATCTTTAGATGCTATTGAAACTTGTTTTCAGCTCTCCTCCTTTGTTGTATTAGTGTTAAGGGAATGTATTCTGCACTTTGGGGTCTCTAGATCTTGCCTCTTTTTCCCTTCACTTATGATCAATACCAAAGATCCAAACATGCATAGGATCAACATAAAATAAATGCAGAGCACAATATCAAAGCACACTCAGAACACACACTCAACATTTCCTTCATTATTTCTTAATTTTCTCAAAAGCACTTGGCAACTACACAACTGCAACTTCATAAATATAGATCCATGTACTCTAAACACTTCTATAGTATATCAACTATACAAGTACCATCTGCAATCACACTAAAGTGTGTTGACATCAATGACAACATTAATGACAACACCACCAAACTCATCCATTCTTTCAACAAAAATAATATAGTCGAGTATGAAGCACTAATCACTGGGTTGAAAATGGCCATGGAATGGAAAATTAAGGAACTACAAGTCTATGGTGACTCCCAATTGGTCATAAGACAAGTCAATGGAAAATACCAAACTAAAAACAGAAATTTCATGTCATACAAAAGGATGGTAGAAAACTTCAAACAATAATTTTTGGTTGTCATCTTTGATTAGATCTTTAGGGCTAACAATAAAGAAATTGATGCTATGGCTACTATCAGTTCACTCCTTGACATACCTAAGAATTTTCCTAGTAGAGCATTTTCTTATACCAATATTTGACATCCTAGAATCTAAACTAGTGTGTAATGTTGTTGGTCCTGACCCATCTTGGTATGAGGACACATTTACCTATATCCAACATAGAATCATGCCACCCCATTCAATAGCCAATCAAAAGAAAACCTTCATCTTCCAAACTTTCCAATTTACTATCCTATGACATACCTTATACCGTTGAAGTCTCGATGGTATGTTACTCCAATTTCTTAACATGGAAGAAGCACAAACTACCTTGCAGTAGGTACACAAAGGTGTTTTTGGATCTCTCTAGTGGACCTAACCTAGTCTAGAAGATACTTTAAATAGGGTACTATTGGCCATCAATAAAGCAAGAATTAGTTCATTATTCCAAGAGGTGTCTTCAATGCCAATAGCATGGAGATCTTGTGCATGCACCTATACAAGAGTTGTATCCTATCACTACTCCATGGCCCTTCTCTTAGTGGGGACTAGACCTAAAAGGAAATATATCACCAACCTCATCCAATAGGAAAAACTTCATCATCACTAGTATGTATTACTTTACAAAGTGGATAGAGGCTATTCCTCTAACCTATATCATAGGGAAATAAATAGCTAAGTTCATTCTTAACTATTTAATTCGTGGATATGGTATCCCAAAAACTATCATAATAGATAATGGAACTCTATTTAAGAACCAATATGTCCATGGGCTCTGCTCAAGATTCTCTATCTCACACCATTTTCATCCACATATTATCCCCAAGGAAATAGCTAAGTTGAAGCATCCAATAAAACCATCTTTAAAATCCTAAAGAAAACTATTAATTATGTTGGTCATGACTAGAACCTATAGCTAAACCTAGCCTTATGGGCTTATAGCACTAGCATCCACACACCTACAAGTTCAAATCCATTTTCCTTGGTCTATGTATCTAAACAAATACTACCTATAAAGGTTGAAATCCCATCCCTTAGAGTGTCATTGAAGGATCTTGTGAGCAACAAAGAGTATCAAGTATCCAAACTCAATGAGCTTGAAATCCTAGATAAAATATGCTTGAGTGCATTAAACCATCTATAGGCCTATCAAAATTGGCTCAAGCGAAGCTACTATAAAAAATTAAAAACAAGAACTTTCAAGTCGATGACTTGGTCCTAGAGAAAAAACAGAAAATATAGCTGAATCAAGACGGGAAAGGTAAGTTTGAATGAAATTGGCTAGATCCCTATATCATTATAGCAAGCTACATATCTAGAGAATATCAGTTGGCTACACGAAAAGGAGAACCTCTAGCTAAACCTCTTAATAGTAGTCATCTCAAGAAGTTCTACACCTAAGTGTATCAAAATATCCCAGGAAAAAAAGTGAAAAAAGAAAAAATCAAGAAAATAGTAAAAAGAAGTAAAATTTCCATTAAGTGAAAACCACCTTGTGGCACTTCTAAGACCTATACCATAGTGAAAACCTGGTAAACAAGTAATATGTTTGGATAAGACCTACATCCTCATCTATCTATGTTATCTATCTACTATTGTATCCACTCCACCCATTGCCATAATAAAACGTGCACCCGACCATTTCTTGATAATTGATCAAGTGTTGAACCTTGTTACACAATCTCTATCCACCATCCATTTTATCCACCTATCCATAATAAAATTCAATCTTATTCCAAAATAGGGGCAACCTCCTAAACCTGGTAGTGGAGTGGATCCTTTTTTATCCCATTGCTCGCAAAAATTTATCAACCCAAAATAAAAAACATCTAGAAAACTAACAAAATCAAAAACATCCAAAAAATCATCAAAATCCAAAATAAATTCATAGAACACAAAATATTGAAAACATTGTAGGTTGTCTCTGGACAAGCCATAATTGAGTCAAAATAAATCAAACTACATTATCTCTACATGTAGAATATAGGCAAGTCCATCATTGATGAGCCATTGAGGCACTAGGTTAGTCCCTTTAGGTGTCCCTCTTGATCTTTAACTCAATCTGAAAATCCAAAAAACATTCAACAATCTTATCAAAATTTAAAAGCATTCATAAAACATCCAGATATACTCCATAAATAGTTTCAATCATGGTCAGTCAAACTACGTTGTCTCTGAGCTTGAACATAGGCAATACCATCATCTATGAGCCCCTAAGACACTAGGTCAATCCCTTTAGGTCCCCCCTTCTTGGGCTCTATCTCAATCTGAAAATCCAAAAAAATATTCATGTTGTCAATCAGGATTGCACCCTAGCTAAGTTTGACTCAACTATCCTATTGAAACATGGAAACATTCTCAAGTTGTGGGCAACTTATGATGAGAACAAATCTCCAAAGAGGACTGGTTCCCCCTAGTAGATCACCTAAAATAAATGATTTTCTCTAAGGAAAAGGATAGAAAGATAACTTTAAATTAAATCATAAACCTAATGGGTGATGCACCAGAACTTTAACTTATTTAATAACTCCACTCACAATCAACTCTCAAAACACCAACTTTCACAACCTCACATGAAACATACAACACAAAAGTGATTTGCATGAAGGCTCAAAAACTGAACACAACATACAACCTGTATTATATGAATTTTTTGCACATAGATTTACAATTATGGGACATAGCAAAGGATTCAATTCTTAGGATCATAGTGAAACATCAAATCACTACTACAAAATTAGACAAAAAATATGAGATAGGAATGCTCTGCTACTTTTCTTGATCTGAAAAGAGTATGAGAACATGAAAATCTAAGTACAAATCAAGGCTTACAAAGCTCTCTACAAGTAGTCAAGAGAGAAAGAATAAATATGAACTGAGAAAAAACTAAATTTTTCTCCAATATATGCCTCCAAAAGTGAGAAGGGAAAAATCTGAGTGAACTCCTCAAAATAGTAACTCCAGTGTGATTTTCGAGCAAGGGAAAAAAAACCTCCAAAATAGGGCCCCAACTGTCTCCAAACTGAATGAAAAAGATGGAAAGTTTCCCTCCCTAGAGGGTCAACCCAGAAAGGACTCAAAAGCACTCAATTGTGACTAAAAAGCAAAAGTGGAAAGCCCAGTTCATCTATTTTTTTCTATTTTTCTCAAAAAGACTCAAACTGAAAAAAGAAAAGAAAAAAAAAAGAGATTTTCCCAACACTTTTTCTTATCTCGCTGCATTTTTAATGATAATTAATCAAGCAATTTATAGAAACATTGCTTAAATAATGTCTTACACCATTTGCATTTTCAAATTTACAAAATACAAAGAGGAGGTTGAGCTTGATTTTCTAATTGGATTTTTTGCAAAGTATGAAATATTCTAACTTGCCTCTTTGATTTTCTTAAAAAATCATAAATTTTAAGGCACACTAAGGTATTCAAGGCTTGGGCATTTAATTTTCTATAAAAATCATAAAATGAGCTAAGGCATATAGCCTTATGATTTTCTCGAAAAATTAAAAAATAAATCTAAGGCATGCAAATCCTAGACTTGTAACACATATGCAAAGCAAAGCATAATACCACAAAGGTATTAGTGAAGGAATAAAAATTTTAATCAATGTGGAAAAATACACAAGGTTGAATTAGGGAAAAGTGGGAAAACCCTATAACAAAAGTCTCAACCTCCTTTCTTTTCGCCCCCATTTGCATTTTGGATTTTTGGAGAACTTAGCTCTGCTTGGCTACCACCATGAACTTAGGGTTTGAGCTCAAAACCTTCAATTTCTTAGTGCTTCTAGGAGTTTTCTTGGAGATTTTTACAAGAGAATGCAAGAGTAAGTCCTTTTTTTTTTAAATATAAATAGTGGCCTCCATTTTGAGTGCATTTCTTGGCCTTTTAGCCATAGCCATTATCATTTTTCTGATGCATTTTTATTTCCACATTTTGACAAGACTTCTTTCAATTTCTTGAGGCCGCCATGAATGCTTTTATTTTGAGCTCTTAGAAGAATTGAATGTGGGTTTTCTGATTTATTTTCTCCACATGAAAAACTGAAGTAAGCCTCCCACCTTTCATACTTTGCATTCTTCTTTAATTTCTACAAAAATATGCTCGTTTCGAGCTCATTTAGTGCAAAACAATGAATGTAATTATTTTTTCCCCATGCATTCTATGGATAAAGACTTCAAAACTCCATTCTTTATGTAGAACAAAGAACAAATTGCATCTTAATTTTGTTATTTCCATCATTTATGAGGGCTTTATGTGTTTCATGGTTGCAACTTCATTTGTATTGGGAAGCATTCTAGGTTTTCTTTCACTTGAACAAGCTCGATATTTTTTAATTTTTTTGAATATATGCAAACATTTTTGTAAAACCCTTAATGGTTTGGCTACTTTGTACATAAAAGAAAAGGATGAAACCCCAAGCTGCAACCCCTCCAATTTTGGGTGATTCTTTGTGCTTACAAACTCAAGGGTTTCTTCATTCTTTGGTTATGATTCCTCCATTTTATAAGAAACAAAGATAAAACACTCACTCGCGGCCTTTAAAAATTTGTACAATCTGGGTTTTCATTTGGGAAACCCACCTTGAAACCATTGTACATTCTAGGTGTTTTTTCATCTTCTCGTATATGATGATGATCTTGACTTTTTGATAAGGCTTTATGTCAGTTTCATAGGCACTATGTGAAAATAGCTTGTTGACAAAACACCATTTACTCCTCTTGCTATATACAACCTTTTTAAAGCTTGCATATCTTTAATAATGCAGAATGAACTCTCCTTTGTACCCTTATGCATTTTAAATTTTGTTGAGAGTATCTTATAGCTTGATTATGCACTTTAAATTTTGAAACTTGTCTTGAAATGATTATGCATTTTGGGTATTTTTTATCTTCTCGTACATGATGATGGTCTTGACTTTTTGATAAGGCTTTATTTCAGTCTCACAGGAACTTTGTGAAAACAACTTGTTGACAAAACACAATTTACTCCTCCTACTATATACAACCTTTCTGAAGCTTGCATATCTTTAATTATATAGAATGAATTCTCCTTTGTACCCTTATGCACTTTAAATTTTGTTGAGAGCAGCTTATAGCTTCTAGCTTTATTTCAGTCTCACAGGCACTGTGTGAAAATAGCTTGTTCACAAAACACCATTTACTCCTCCTATTGTATACAACCTTTCTGAAGCTTGCATATCTTTAATACTACAGACTAAAGTCTCCTTTGTACCCTTATGCACTTTAAATTTTGTTGAGAGTATCTCATCTTCCTATACATGATGATGGTCTTGAATTTTTGATAAGGCTTTATTTTAATATCACAGGCACTATGTAAAAGCAGCTTGTTGACAAAACACCATCTATTCCTCTTAGTGTATACAACCTTTATGAAGCTTTCATATCTTTAATATCATATTGAATTCTTCTATGTACCCTTATGCACTTTAAATTTTGTTGGGAGTAGCTTATAGCTTGATATGTATATGCTTGTGTTTATGGAATGATATCTTCCAAACAATATACAATGCCTTTGAATGGCTCAAACATGGATATAGGAACATTTGAAATACTTAAGTGTTTTCCATTTCTTAGTAATTATTCTCAAACTCTTCCATTAAAGGTCTACACTTTACTTCTTTGAACACCTTTTAATTCATGCAAATATGAAAGAAATTTGCTGTGATTGCTTATTGCCTTTGCTCAAATACAACAAGAAGGTATTTTGTGTTATGACCTTATCAATCTTACTTCATAGCTATTTTCTCATTCTCTTATATTTGATACTCCTTTAATAAACACTATCACTAAGCATTGTTCACCATCCCACACTTATCTTGCACAATGGTAAAGTATGTCTACTTTTCTCTTTGGCTACTCCACTATGGATATAGTGTCTCTTTGCAATGAGTGATTGATGATTGTTTCTTATTAGCACTAAACATTACACTCCTTGTTGTCCCTCCTATGTGAGCATTTTTTACCAACCCTTGGTGACTTTTCCTTCAAAGTGTGCACTCCAAACAAAATGAACAAAAAGAAGTATTGATGTATGGTAGAAATAACATATGATAATAACAACACCATTTAATGAAACCAAGCAATGACAACATAAAATATTTGTATGTAGATAGAAATCTTAATGAGAAAATGGTGCACTTATTATGATTTTGCATATTACTTAGGCATATTAAATGAGCTCATTTCTCATTTGTGACTCTCATTTCAAAGTGAAAGGGCCTCCATATTGTTCCTTTTGATTTGACAGTCATGAATGAGCAATGAGTTTTTCTTGCATCCTCTTTATCAATCATTCCTCAAACTGAAAAATGCTTTCTTTGAGCAATTTGGATGTACTTTCCTATTTCATTCCCCTCTTGAAACTTAGGGGCAACATGTTGGGCTCAACTCTTGTGGGAGCCCATTTTTGTACCACATGCTATGATGTCAATCGAAATGAATCAACAACAAGGTTTCACCTTTACCTACACAATGAAAAAACATGTTAGATAAAAAACAATGAAGCTTAATGCTCTTGTGATTTTTTATTTTTTGGCTCTCCTGCATATATTTGATGCTTGCTCAACTGACTTAATGCATCATAGGCATATACTATATTTCTATTGATAAGACATATGTTGATATTCATATCCAAAGTTATAATGAACCTTCTCATCATGATGCAAGTTCATTTGAAGATTGGGAGCAAGGAGGAGCAGGCAACAACAAAGACCAACACAAGACTTCAACGGGAAATGATGGATATGTTTCTTTTCATGTGTTTTTTAGTGCTTTCATCTTTAGATCTATAGTAAATATCTATGTTTCTATAGTTCAACTACTCCCATGGCTTGTGTGAGACATTTTATCAATGTATAGAAAAGAAACACTTATGCAATCTTGTGTATATTCCATTACAAAATGAATGAAATCAATATCTTTTATTTTTATGTATTTTTCCTTATGTTCCAAAAAACTAAATAAAAAAATGAAATTATATCCTCTTTAAGCATCTTTAAATATGCAATGGTTAAGCATAGCAGAAATGTTTGGAATACCTTTCACCTTTAAAATTAATCAACTACTTCAGCTCTACCAAATTGAGCTTTAGGTGAAAATTTTGTAACATTTCTGGTGATTTCTGCTTAATGCTCGCCTACTAAGCATATAGACCAGTAGCCTTAAACAATTCATTGGGAATGGAGTAAAATCTACCCCTTCTCAAACTCAGAAAATCATGTAACTCAATTACAAATAATCCAAATAGCAACAAAAACCACACTAAAAGAAACTACTCTAGCCATCATGGCTAGAAAACTATGCAACGACACTTAGGGAAAGAAAAAAACTGAAATAAATGTGTCTTGAAAACCTATTAGAAGAAAAAACTAATCTACTATGATACAAGTGTAGAACTTATCTTTAGAGGCAATGCTTGAGGTGGATCCCATTGACTAGGATAGGTAGCACCTCTCCACTTCGCTTGGAAAGTTGGAAAGCATTGTGTTGCTTGCACTCTATGATCACATAAGTTCCATCCCAAATTACATCAAACTTGGAATGTTTTCCAAGTTTGCTTCTATGCTCATCCCATTTGAAAACTAAATCACCAATATTGAAATCTCTTGGCATTGCTCTTTTATCAAAAGAACTTTTTATCTGAGCTTGATGGATCTCAATCTTCCTCAATGCATATTTTCTTGTCTCTAATTCCATCAGTTGTGCAAGACTTACTTCCATAGGCTACAACTCCAATATTTCAAGCTCTTTAATGAAAATTAGAGTGGGTAATTCAACAAAAATTAGTAACTGAGCTTTCTTACCATAAGTGATAGCATGAGGAGAGTAACCAGTGGATCTCTTAGGAGTTATCCTATCATCCCAAAGGGATAACTTCAACTTATCATGCCATATTATTTGGTTGCCCTCAATCATATTTTTAATTATCTTAATCAGATTTTTATTTATGGATTCTACCTGCACATTACCCTATGGGTAATAATTAGATGAGGTATTCAAAAAAAAATTATTCTTTACAGACCAATCATAAATCTTTAAAACAATAAAATCTAATGCATTGTCAGATATAATAGAATCAGGAGTACCAAATCTTAATAAAATTTAACATAGAGTTTGCTTCGTTCAAAGCAACAGCATCAATCCACTTGGTAAAATAATTTGTTGTAGTTAGAAGCCATTTATGGCCTGCACTAGAAGGAAGGTTAATAGGTCCATTGAAGTCAAGACCCCACTTAGCAAAAGGTTTCTCTACTTGAACTGGGTGTAGAGGAAAGGCTGCAAGCCTTTTCTTCCCTGCAAACAATGAACGTTTTTCACTTCCTAACCCAAAAAAATACATCTTTAAATAAATATAGCCAATAATGCCTAGATCTTGTAATTTTCAAATCTGAGGTTGTTGGTGCAAAATGGCCTCCTGAAGGCCCCTCATGAAACTCTTCCAGCAACCTATCTATCTGATATAGTTCAATCCACCTCAATAGAACACCATGAAAATCCTTTCTATACAAAACACCATCAATAACAACATAAGGGATCGCCTGAAGCCTATAATACCTTCTTTTTTCTCTGTCCAAATCCTCAAGGTAGTCACCAGTTTGCAAGTAATGGATTATTTTCTGCACCCAGCTCATAGAAGGGGATTAACCAGTAGCTTGCTCTTCATTGTTGAGCACTGTTGCAATATGCTCATTCTCTTCTTAGCTATTTTCTCCATTTTTGGCAAGCATTTCACAAAAACGCTTGCCCCTAACAAGCTTAGTAACTTTAATATTAACATAAAATGCCATCACTTTAGTTATCCAGCCAGCCTTTCATCATTAATACACCTATTGAGAAATAAATCTTTAATAGTTAGGTGTGCAACCAACAACTATATTTTGTTGTTAGAGAGCATATGCCTAAACATTTTGAGGCTTCTAACAATAGTAAACATATCCTTTTCAACAAATGAATATTTTACCTCATAATCATGCAACACTTCGAAGAAAAATGCCATACGCTGCTCCAAGCCCTCGTCATTCTACTAACAAAGCATAGCTGAAATGGTGTCAACACCTCCAAATGCATACAAAATAAAATCTTTATCATAGATAGGATTAATGAGTGTTGGGGAAGCTTAAAGGGCTTCTTTGGTCTTCTCAAAGCTTCTCTTACCCTCTTTAGTCCAACTAAAAGGTACATTTTTCTTAAGCATAGTTGTAAGAGGTTGCAATAATGCTGAAATATTAGGTATGAATCTTCTCACAAATTTGATCCTACCAAGAAATATTTGTAAGCCTTTCTTATGTGCTGGTAGGGGTAAATCAAGAATGGCATAAACTCTTTTTGGATCAATGGAAATACCATGTTTTCAAACAATGTGTCTAAGGAGCTTACCCTTATGGACAAAAAATATACACTTATTTGGGTTAAGAGAAACCCCATACTCTCTAAACCTCTGAAAAATCTTTCTCAAATGACCAAGTTGTTCATCAACATTCTTTGAAAAAACTATAATATCATCTAAATACACTAAAACAATCTTGTTCATGAGGCCACGAAAGGCCATGCCCATTGCTCTTTGAAATGTTTCCCCTACATTGGACAAATTGAAGGGAATTTTTCTATATGTCATGGTACCCCATTTGGTGGTAAATGCAGTTTTGTATTGATCATACTCCTTCACCAAAATTTGGTTATAGCCTAAATATCCATCCAACAAAGAAAATCTGTCAGAACCAAAAACAACTTGAAAAATATGCTCCATTGAAGGGAGTAAATAATGATCCTTGAGAGAGGCTTTATTCAAATCACGAAAAATCAACACAAAGCATAATCTCACCATTCATCTTTCTAATTAGAACTAAGTTAGAAACCCATGATGTGTGTTTAATAGGAAAGATGGTATTACTCTCAATTAACTTGTTCAATTTAGCATTCATAAGATGCTCAAGCTTGGAATTAAGAGGCCTTTTCTTTTGCCTCACTAGTTTTGCATTGGGCTCTAATTCAATGGTGTGTTGAGCTAACTCAGGGTCAAACCCTTTTAAATCTCTATATTCCCAAGAAAAAATATCAATAAATCTTGACAAAGTAGAATAAAAGCTTATTGTTCCTCTTTGGTACATACCTTTCCAAGATTGAGGATATTACCCTTAAATATATCATTGAGCTCATAATGCTCTTTCTAGATCATCATGCTACTTTTTTCCTTTCTAACTTGGTCATCAGAATTGAAAATTGATTCCAAGGTTACCAATCCCTTGGGCAGCTTGTTTGACTTTAGTTGCACAATCTGATTTTTATATTGTTGCTGCCATTTTTGTTGATTTTCAGTTGTAAACTCGGCTTCTACAATCATTAAACTCACAATATTCTCATCACTTTCAAAAACTTTCCAACTCACATTATTATTAGGTACAGATGGTCTAACAACAACTTTTACATATTGTTGTACCTCTACGTTATGAATTTCATTTGGAATGTCAAACTAAGATCCTATGGTAGAAAGCTTATCTACATGTTTATTCTAGTTTCTAGGGATGGAAAGTAGGTTGAAAGCATCAAAATCCTTAACTAAATCCAAAATTCTATGTTTATACTTCTTGAGAAAATCATTTTTTTTAACATTCAGATTTTTAACTTGATTTACAACCAATTTAGAATCACAAAAAACTTGTAAGTACTTTATACCTCTCTTTTTGGCCCATTCTAGGTCATGAATAAGTGCTTCATATTCAACTATATTATTTGTATAGCTAAAAGAAAACCTCAGTTCTGAGTAGTACATATCTCCATTAGTTGAAATCGACAATGCTCCTCCAACAACACCCATTCTTCTTCTTGAGCCATCAAAATACAACTTCCAAAGCTGATTAACTTGTTGTTAAGGTTGACTTTGATCTTTGATCAGATTTGGAACCACTACATCAGGTTCATGAATCATATAAATACCTAATCCTCCCTCATTAGTGTGACTAAAAGGGTCAACTTTATGATTCTTAGTTGCCCACTCATCTAGCTTTACATCCTCAATAGGTTGTTGGGGTCTAGAGTCATGGATTGATCCTCCAACTCAAGGGTAATGTAGAGATTAGCATTTATAGGGTTAGGGACAAATAGTTCAATATGATCCTTGGCTTCAGGCTCAAATTTTATGGTCACTTTTGTACCATACCTAGTTCTGAAAAACAAATGAGGCCAATCGAAAGATAGAAACCCACCCAACTTGGTAGTAAAATCCCTAGAAATACATATAGAAAAATGAGGTGGTAGGTCAATAACTTGAATATCTTGAGGGATTGAAAAATTTGGGCATGCATGCAAGGTAAGAGATAATTTTTTTAATTGTTGTCAAAACAAGGATAGACAACTGAGAGGGGGGGTGAATCAATTGTTACAAAATTTAAACTTATTCAACCTTAATCAACCTTTAATCTCAAATCTGATAATTAATAGTGCAAGCATAAATCAAAAACACATGAACACCAAGATTTTATACGTGGAAACCCTATTAGGGGAAAAACCACAGTAGATGTTAGTCCACAAGATTATACCTTGTTAGAAGTATAATGAAAAATGAATAGGGATTGCCCATGCATTCAGGTAGACTGCCTAGAGCTCACTACTCAAAGGGAAGGCTCGCTGCCTTACATAAAACTATCAGATTAAATCCATTTGATGAGGTTGAACTAATAAATTAGCTTCTACAAAAGCTTGATGATAGTTTCAGTTAGGCACAGAAACACTTCTTCACACTTTGCTCTACATTCAGATGATCTGATCTTTATTCGCACATATCTTGCATATTCATCAAGCATACACCACACACACACACACTTCAAAATGAAGAAACAATCACTCTTATATATCTGCTACATGAATTTACATCAACAACTCTGTCGACCACAAATAAAGAATAAATTACAACTGTCGGCCCAATTCATGAACAAATCTCAATATGCACCAACCTAAGTCGGTCACATAGTAATGAAGACCTAAATTAACATCCTTGAATATGCCAAACAATGAAATATTAATCCATAAGGATCCGCAACATGCTACCACCAACATGTCGACCAAGAACATAAAAAACTTTGAGCACAAAAAGTAAAAAATTTGATCACGAACACACCAATCAATGTGGATGTACCAAACTAATAGAGCATGATCTAGAAACAATGGTGAACATCTCAGGAATGTACGCAACAACTCAATTCATCGGAATTGCAATCACATCTTCCAGAAACACTTGCTACAATAATCAAATAACTATAGGAACACAGAACTTCATAACTTTATCAATTCTTGATGCACACCTCTAAAAATTTTGGAAAATATACTAGATAGGCTCATAAACAAACCCTTTAATGTGTGCCTTCTGACCATCAACGTACATAAATTTCCATCACTCTAACCTTCTCAGCTTCACAAACTGCCTACAATATATTTATTACAATTTTTTTAATATCCTTGACATATGTAGCCTTCAATCCATTAATGCTAATAGTGTTGACATCAATGAAAGCCACATATCAGAAAAATAACCTCATTATCCATCAATCTCCCCCTTTGGAATTGATGGCAACACATGATGTGAAAAATACCATCAACACAACTAACTCTTCACATAGTATTCTTCTCCTCTTTTGTTCTACACTTCTCCTCCTTACACTTCTCCCCCCTTACAATACATGATTTTTCGCATTACACTTCTCCCCCTTTGACATCAATGGAAAATGTACACAAGCTCTTAACCACATATCATCTAAATCATCTGACTACTCCCCCTAAGTATCAGCCACCACAACATCAATCCAAAACAAAATCTCACTGTAAGTGCATGGATTGATGCAAAGGCTTGCATCTTAGTTCAGATTAGGAGGGAAAATCACCCCTAACTTGCCTCTAAGATACTCAAAAGTATCTTTATGGAATGGTTTATTAAAGATATCTACAATTTGTTCCTTTGTGGGAACATATTCCAATCTAACCTCTTTATCACTCACCTTGTCTCTCAAAAAGTGATACTTGATAGATATATGTTTTGTCTTTGAGTGTAGCACTAGATTCTTAGAAATGCTTATGGCACTTGAATTGTCACAAAATATAGTAATAGGCTCATCATACTCAACTCTGATATCTCTCAACAACTACTTCATCCACAACATTTGGGTACATTTGTTTGTAGCAGAAATATATTTTGCCTAAGCAGTAGATAAGGAAATGGAATTCTGCTTTTTACTTAGCCAAGACACCAGCTTCTTCCGCAAGAAGAATGTGCCACCACTTTTACTTTTCCTGTAATTAACATCGCCTACCCAATCTGCATTTATAAAGGCATTTAGAGTAAGATCATCTTCCTTAGATACCAAATACCAAAATCAACTGTTCCTTTTAAGTATCTGAAAATTCTCTTTACTACAGTCACATGTGATTCCTTCGGATCAGCTTGATATCTAGCAACCATGCACACAACATTCATAATGTTTGGTCTAGTCTAAGTCAAATAAAGCAATCCACCAATCATTCACCTATATCTTGTTTGATTAGCCTTAGGATAATCATCACTCTGTGTTAGCTTGCATCTGGTTACCATGGATCTACCAACTAGCTTTGAGTCTTCCATGCCAAACTTTTTCAGTAACTATCTTACATATTTGGACTAAGATATGAAAATTTCATCATTTAACTAAGTTATTTGCAATCCTAAAAATAATTTTAGTTCTCCTATCATTGACATTTCAAATTCACTTTTCATTTCATCAGTAAAATTCATACATATGTCATCATCTCCTTCAAAAATAATGCCATCAACAAAGACTTCAATTATCAATTATTTATCCTGGTCCAGCTTGAAATATAGATTGATGTCAGTAGTACCTTTACCGAATCCAAGTTTCAACAAGTATTTATCCAATCTAGCATACCATGTTGTAGGGGCTTGTTTGAGTCCATATAGTGCTTTCTTCAATCAGAAAAACATGTCTTTTTCATCAGTTAGTTGAAATCCATCCGGTTGCTCAACATAAAATTCTTCTTCTAATTCACCATTCAGGAATGTTGAATTTACATCCATTTGATAGACTTTGTAATTCTTGAAAGTAGCATAAGCAAGAAATAACCTTACAGCTTCAATTCTCGCAACAGGGGCAAAGGTTTCTTCAAAATCAATACCTTCCATCTGTGAGTATCCTTTACATACCAGTCTTGCTTTGTTTCTAACTACTTCACCATACTCATTCAACTTATTCCAAAAGACCCATTTGGTTCCAATCACATTTTTGTCTTAAGTTCTAGGAACAAGAATCCATGTATCATTTTTCTCTATCTGCATCAGTTCTTCCTTCATTGCTTCCACCCAATGATCATCTTTACATGCTTCATTGACATTGCTAGGCTCAATCTTGGATATCAAACAATATTCTTCTACAATTCTTCTTCTAGTTTGCACACCTTTGTTCTTGTCTCCTATGATCTGACTTTCAGAATGACTTCGCATTACATACCTTGGAATTTTGGGTTCTTCTGTTCGTTCTTCTACATTTCCATTGTCTTCTCCTTCAATATTTTCTTGATTCACCGGAGCAATTTGAACTTGATTCTTTCTACGCATTCTTTCCATTCTAAGTATTATCTTGTTGGTCATCTGAAGCATATCCACAATACCTGGATGATCTGGCAGTGTCTTCATCAACTCTAAAATTTGCACTTTCAACCATTTTCTTCAGTCTTCTATTGTAACACCGGTATGCCTTGCTCTTAGTAGAGTACCCAGAAATATTCCTTCATCACTTCTAGCTTCAAACTTTCCTATATCTTCATCTATTTTGATATAACTGTAGACACTGAAAATTGGTCTAGGCCTGTGAGTACCACTTTCGACATAATTTTGTAATGTCCATGGTCATGATTAAATAATGTTAATTATTTAATTATTTCCTATAAACATATTTCTTCTATTAATTAAATAACCCTTAATTATTTAATTAATTCATTATGACCTTTATTCAACTTGATTAATTAAACGAATCTTATTTATTCAATTACATCGCTAATTAATTAATTCTCTTTTTGAATTAAATCATTTATTATTTAATTTACCTCTTATCATATTTGGATTATAATTAAATATTATTTTTGAATTATTTAATTATTCAATTAACCTTTTCGACAGTATATTAAATAAATTATTATTTATTTAATTAAATCATTTCAATTTCGAATGTTGAATTAAATTAACATTTAATTCATAATTAATTATTTATGTCACATTCTTCTATCGTCCAGTTATCTAATTATTCACTCACCATCTGACTCGAGATCTATTTGAATCCACCAGTTATCTCTAGATTCAATATCTGATCGTCTCTACAAAAGGAATTTTTGTCACAACCAGTCAATTAACTAGTTCTAACTCATATGCATGGGCATGTTTATTAATTAAATATCTTTATTTAATTAATTAATTCATGTGTGCATTCGAACAGATCATTCTCCAAGTTTTAACTTTATCCTTTTCATTGAAAGTCTAATTCTTCTATTTTCGAAGACTTTCAACTAAAGATTAAATCATTTATTTAATCTTGAACTCTTATTCTTAAATATTTTCAAACAATCTTAACACCAGATTAAATTATTATTCTAATTTAATCTTTATCCTATAGAATTTTCAAACTCATGTTCTAACTGACACAGAACTCACATCGCATGGACTTCAACAATCTCGATCATTTGAAAACCAACTTTCTATAAATTGGTTGATCTTTGGCATTATTCCTCCTCCTGAAATCAATACACTTTTCGGAAGAACTTAATCTTCGATATTTTGCTTAGACATACATCAAGTCTATGCTTGCATACATACAAAAAATCTGAGGGCATGAATACCAACACGGAAAAATGGAGAAGGACAATCAAGATAATTCAACGAAATGGATTGATATTCGATGAGATTGTTTCATGTTTTGTTTTTTTTCATTTGATTCATTCTTTGTTGTTTGATTTATATTTATGCATGTTTAGATTAGATTTAACCATCTTACTGTGTAGAATTCATTTTATCTATGTCACATTTGGTGAACTCAACATGAATAACACTTCAAACTTCGTGACTCCATTCTGCTTTCTCATTTTTTGTTTTGCAGGTATTGTACGGAAAATTGCATCTGATTGATGAAACGACACATCTGAGTTCGTGAACCACATATGAAAAATACCGAGACACATCTGATGGCACGAGCCACATCTGAGACCTCCCATAATGTGTTTGACTGTCAACATTGTGACACATCTATGAATTGAAATAATGCATCTAACTGGTAATAATTTTGATTTTTTTTTAACTTCCATATTTTCGCATTTTGATAGTTTTCGTTTTTGTTTTATTTTTCGCTAATCTTTTGTTTAGATCTATTTTTTAGGAGGAGAACACCATTTTTGTAGACCGAAGCATAGAAGACTTTCAAAACCAAAACCCCTTCTTTTCTGCAGGACAAATGACAAAGACAACCAATAAAATACTAATTAGTTGCATGCAGGACCTATTGTCGAAGACTTTAAATATTTAAATTGAAATTTTGTGTTTGGTAGTTAGATAATTGTCATTTGACTTAAAATTAACTAGTGTTTACTTTATCTAGTGTGAAAGCGCACTATGTAATTACCCTTACGATTTGGTATATCGAAGTATCCTCTCCCCTTGTGCATTCGTGTGATCCTGGTGTAAGAGAAATGGTCACTGACTCTAGAACTGGGCCAATCTTGGTGGGAAAAATTACTCACCCCAAGATGACTCAAACCGGTAACACGCTTGTCGCTAGTGACTTCCAGCCGGTATATAAAAGTGGATTTTTGGTGGAAACCCCAAAAATCACTCTCACTGTTTTCAAGAGAAGGGCAGAAATGGTCTCTCGTCATACTGGATGCTACCCCATGAATGAATTTCCCTTACTAAAAACCTTGTTGTAGTTTTTCAAAAATCCTAATCTATTTACTGTGTAGCAGGTCGGACCTCTGAAGTTGTCTCAAATTCTTACAGTTCATGTGTAGAGATGAAATGTATTCCATGGGAGTTTCATGGGTACAGTAGTTTGGCTTCCCCGTATAAGTGAGTTTTGTGGAGGGGAGCTAGTGGGGTCAAGCTACTAGTCATCCACCTTGAATATGTGTAGCTTGAGAAATCCAATTGAGAACTCAGTAAATACTGTCCAACACAGCCTAGGTTGTACTTGTCCCTATCCTTTAAAAAGGCCTTATTGACAAAGGAGAAATTAAAGTACCAAGTAGAAATCTATTTTTTCAACATCAAAACACTCCCAACGATAGAAACAAGTTTTGGTCTAGAAAAAAAAATGTTACAAATGATAGTATTGTTGATGCTAAGACCCTACATGCAGGACTGGTCATCACACTTAGAGGTTACAACCCCAATCAAGACATGACGAGTAATCCAGATCAAACAGCGAATTTTGTCCAAAATTTGCAACAACAATAGCCACAAAGGAGATTTCCTGAACGTGAATTTACCCCTTTGGGAGAACCAATCGAGACGGTATCAAATATCTGATAAAACATAATCTCCTCAAACCTCTGGAACCAAAACAATATGATCCTGGAAAATTTAAACCCTCATGGTGGGATGATAATGCCTATTGTGAATACCATCAAACAAAGGGACATAACATACAACAATGCCGACAACTGAAGAATATCATACAAAATTTTGTTGAAGATGGAACTATAGAGGTCAATGGGTAGAAACATACCAAGAACAATGATCACAAGGTCTTCACAGATTCATTACATGACCATGGGAAAGGAAAGGCCTCTAGTTCGGGAACTAAGAATAATACCTTGGCCAATGATAACAGTGCTAAGTACGATTATAAACCAGGTAAGATCATCAATCATATCTGAGCTGCAAATGAAAATATCCATACCATCACCATTAAGAAGTATCCTGAATGTGCTATAAATTCACATAGAACAAAGATAACTCTTCCAGGTCCTTCTTTTGAGCCACCTACACAGTCTTCCAAGTCTAAGTATAATTTTCTCGATCAACTGGGCAAGACACTAGCATAGATATCCATCTTGGAACTGTTGACTTTATCAACAGATCATCGAACCATTCTCGACAAAGCCTTACAGGGCACAACTGTCCCTACCAACTTAGATGTCAATCATTTCAAAGAAATGGTAGGATACTTAACCAATTCTCATCATGCCACATTTTCTCAATAGGATTATTCAACTGAGAAGACCGATCATAATGACCAATTACACCTTGAAGTCCTAGTCCATCAAACCAAAGTCAGACAAGTCTTGGTAGATGGAGAAGTGAGTTTAAACATTTGTACCCTGAAATTGGTTAAGGCATTAGGATTCTCAAAAGCATATGTGGACACCACTAAGAGTATAGTCATTAAGGCTTATGATGATGAGGAAAGACCATCCAAAAGAGTTGTCACACTCCCTATCAGGATTGGCCCTGTAGTTATGGACACTAGCTTCCAAGTCTTGGATCTCACCCTTCCATATAACCTTTTGTTAGGTAGACCTTGGATACATGCAATGAAAGGCGTACCTTCCACATATCACCAATGTCTTAAATTCTTGTATAATGGCACTGAGATCACGATTGATGGTGATCTAGATCCTTTTCAATATTGCACAACCCTATGAGAAATTCCACAACGACAGGTGCCAGTTAATCAAGAAGCTTCATCATCTACTTTATCCATGTACATTGATCCGTCAACTTACCAAGTCCATTTCATCACAACCACCATCATCCACTCCTAAGGTTGAGATCCAAGACAAGGGTTGTGGATAATATCACATGAAGGCATCTTATTGTGTCAGTCAGCTAGTTCCACATAAGACATATGGTTTACCCATAGGAGATAGGAGACAATCCGTAGTCACATTTCATGTTCCTCCTACAATGACATTGACAAAATGGGGAGAGTTAAGTGAAGAATTTGTGGACCAAGATGGCATTACCTCCTGGTTGTACTAGGAAGACAATGAATACCCCTCACCATTTATTCAAATAGCTAAGGATCAATATGGAAAAGGATTTATGATAATACAAAGAAAAGGCTATGATGGACATAGTGGGTTAGGACTACATCAAAATGGAAGGACTGAACCAATCATTATCTCACCATGAACAAAAGGCCTAGGGCTAGGGTTTCAACCACTTAGAATTGGCTTTCCTAGTACTTCATCACCATTTCAAGAAGAAGTAAGCGCTTATGAAGACATCGACATATCTCACAAACCACTTGACCCATTAAACAATGAATCCCCTAACTCAAGAGACTATGAATGGGATTCCCTTTCCTCTACCAACACCATGAACCTAGATAAGTTATTTGGGTAACTTGACCGAATGATAAAACCCGTACCAAATCCATCTAGTCCCTGTCATAAAAATCCCTTGTCCAAAGAAGAATGGCTTAAGCATTATTATTAGGAAACCCTTGATCCTACATCTTAGGCACCTGATGAACCATCTTCTCATGACCTAGCCCTTATAGTAGTCCCACCTCAGAGTTTACCTACCCATAGGAAAAAGAACAAAAGGGAGTTAGTCCAAAACTTTTGTGACCATGTTAACCACTCTATATTCACCTTGTCATCCTCCACATTTGATAACTTTGATGATGACATGCCCCTCGTATATCCCTAGCTTATTGACTAGGATAGATAAGGTACACCCATCTTAGACATATTCAAGAACGATGAAGCAATAGTTGAGTTCATGGGACTTCAAGAAGGAATACCAAGAGGGGATCATAAAGTTGGATTTACCATAGACTTGGATGAAAAAGCATATTTTGAGGAGTCTGTTTACACCTCTAGTCGCAAAAATGAAAATGAGGAAAATGACAAGTCCCTAGGTGAAAACCGAAAGGCACCTTTGGATGAAGAAATAGTAAAAATAAAGGATGTATCCGAGGGAAAAAATCTCTCTGAGGCACCCAAGGATGGAGGTTTGAATATTCTCCCAGTTGCTCAGGAAAAGTCATCAATGTTAGTAGAAGAGTCTGTTAAGGTCAACATAAACATAGAAGAAAACCCTCGAGTAATATACTTTGCAGCCTCTTTGAAAGAGACAAAACAACCTGAGTTTCGAGACTTCTTCACAAAGAGATAGATAAACTTTGCATGGTCATATGTTGACATGCCTGGGCTGGATCCATATCTAATATTGCACCATATACCATTACAGCCAGGTATTAAGCCCGTCAAATAGAAGCTAAGCAAGATGCATCCATAAATTTCTCTACTGGTCAAAGCAGAACTTAAGAAACTATTGGATGTTGGATTCATAAGATCCATAGACTATGCAAACTAGATTTTGAATCTTGTGCCAATGACTAAACCAACTGGGGGCATCCACATTTGTACAGACTTTAGAGATATCAATAAGGCATGTCCTAAGGATGACTTCCCTTTGCCAAACATTGACATGATAGTGGACCTTATAGAAGGATACGAGATGCTATCCCTCATGGATGGTTTCTCTAGGTATAACCAAATCAAAATCGTAGCTAAAGACCAACACAAGAAAAACTTTCACATGTCTATGGGGAACATACTGCCAGAATGTTATGCCTTTTGGGCTTAAAAACATAGGAGCTACGTATCAATGTGCAATGATGACTATTTTCCATGACCTTGTACATACTCTCATTGAAGATTATGTCAATGATCTCATAGCTAAATCAGTAACAAGGGTAGATCATTTGAAAGTTCTAGACAAGATATTCCAAAGGCTAGAAAATTACCAAGTCAGACTAAATCCAAAGAAATGTGTCTTTGGAATGAAATCAGGGAAACTTCTAGGTTATATCATTTCTAGAAGAGGCATTGAAGTAGACCTAGTGAAGGTAAAAGCTATTGTAGAAATGCCTCCTCTAGCCAGCATTGGTCAAATAACAACACTACAGGGAAGATTACAGTACATCAAGCACTTCATAGTACAACTAGCAGACAAAATACATCCATTCCAAAATTTTCTCAAGAAAGGAGTACCATTTGTATGGACACCTAAATGTCGAGAAGCTTTCCAACAGATCAAGGATTATCTACTTGCTCCACTAGTGTTAATTCCACCTACAGATGACAGACCTTTCATAGTTTACATTTCAGCAGCTCAGTCAACATTAAGAGCCCTTCTTGCACAAAATGATGATCAAGGTCATGAAAGGGTAGTGTACTACATCAATCGTAAATTGGTGGGATATGAACTAAACTATAGTAACATAGAATGTGTCTATCTTGTGGTAGTCTTTGCTACTCAAAAACTTCGGCAATATATGCTAAACCGCCAAACCATGTTGGCCGCAAAGATTGATCCTCTCAAATATCTCCTATGTAAAGCAGCATTAACAGGTCGATTGGCTAAATGGGTGATGATACTTAGTGAGCATGACATACAATATGTGGAGAGGAAAGCTATAAAAGGGAAAGTAATTGCATCCATGAAGGCAGACCATCCTTTAGTGGTAGATTTTCCTGATGAGTTTATATTCAAATTTCACACTAGAACCAAATAGAAATTATACTTTGATAGGTCAGATACTAATCCTGGGTCAGGAGCAGGCATACTATTCCTAAATCATTCAGAATTGCTTTCCCTTGCACCAACAACATAGCAGAATACAAAGCCTTAGTGATAGGACTAAGAATGGCAGCCCAATGGAATATTAAGAGTGTTGGTTGTTTTTACTGTAACTAGGTTAGTCTGCTAATCTACCTATGGAAACGCCAATTCCAATCAAGGGAAGCTCGAAGGACCTAGACCAACTAATGAGGATATTAAAGATCTCCTACACTTTGGGCTCTGTAAGACCCAAGAGGGTGATCCCTTAATGTGTTTACAACCTCTACACCATAATTATAAACAACATTAACAACAACAGATAATCTCACCTAATAGCTCAATAGAATGGGATAAGATTGAATAGAATTGGTTATTCATCAATAGTATCAACCACTTGGAGCATGAGACAATCACAACAACACTTCACAGAAAAATATATTCATTGATTTTTAGTTTGTAGCAAGCTCTAGGTGAACACAAACAAAATTCTGAATCTCACAAACAAGTACAAATTAGATCAATGCCCTATATCCATTAGAGGAGTCAAATTCATAAGCATCTAAGGATTAAAAATAGATTCAACACACAACATATATGATATTTGATGGCATTGCCTTACAATATCACCAATTTATATCCTAACTCAATACTACTTATCAAATCCTTGTATAGAACATATCGACCTAAAATCCCATTTAAGCATTTTAATTAATTCTTTGAATTAAAGCTAAAACAAGAATTGCACACACCACAATAGTGAGATGAACAGAATAACCCTTGATCATTTTATTCAAAGTTTAGATATTCTTGTACACTAGAGAGACATGAGCTCGAATTAATCAATTCAATTCAAATGCCAGTACTATCATGAAACATTAAATCTACATGAAAAACCTACAACAAAAATGACTCAAAACCTAACTTGCATTTTCTCTATAGCTAACAGACTTTACAATTTCTCTACAACTTAATCTAGACTCGACCAATATTTGCTAACTTGCTAACCCGTACTTTTCGCCTTGAAATCCATCTTATAGAAAATGACAGAGCAAACAAGCATCCGGCCAGAAAGTACACATGTCACCAGCCACTTGGGTTGCCTTGTGATATTTTAAAAACTTGTTACAACAACAACCTTTCCCAGAGAATCTGATTTTTCATCGTGCCCATTGAGGATGGTTTGATGTAGTAATAAAACCTGAAGAGTTCCATGCTTAAACTTTCATCAAAAACAAAATTGGAATCTATTGCAACTACAACGGTTGATTTGTTAACTACTAGTAGCCTACTCCCTTTTCACTCCTCTTCAGTTAAATATATATGTACCCACTACTGGTACTCTTCATCAGTTTGCCAATTAAAACTAATTACCTCATTTACCTTGACATATATGGTGTATACTTAACTTCCACCTCATTTTTTTCTCGTTCAAAAGACTCAAAGAATGAGCTAGTGCTGATAATTTTATCCATATAGATCACCAATAAATCAAAATATGAGTCATCACAAATTAAAGTAATTGAGCATTGATGACCTCATTAGCTCGATCCTACCACTATTGAAGTGACTTGATATTTCCCTGCTCATCAATTATTTCAGGTAGTAAAATGTCACTCCAATAATCAAAATTCTTCACCAAATCTTTCATCTTCCTACTCAAATCATTTGGTAAGGCTTGAAAACCTTACAATGACTTAACAAACACTTGAGTAGGTCTTAATGATTGGGGCCTATGTTTTACATCAAACCTTGAGGCCTTAAACATTATATCTAAATCATTGGCCCTAGGGATCTACTTCTCAACTAGTGGTATTGCTACATCTTGATCCCTATCAATGTTCTTTATTGCACCTACTAATAAAGAGTAAGAATAATAGAAAGCTGACAATCTCTCATCAACCTTCTCATTTAAATACTGTAATACAGTATTAACAATCTCCCTTTGCTTTGAAAATACTCCCTCTTCACTCACCTTCAAAGATTCCTGTAGCTCTACAATTTTATGGATTAACTGTTGCTTTGTTGGATCAATAGAGCATTCTAACTCTTCCTCAATTGGTTCCAATGTATGGCTAGTGGAATGGGTTTGATAGGGAGACCCTGGTGTAGAAACAATGGGGGAAACAGGAGGCACTAACCCTGATGTGGAAGGCAATGATTCAATCCCTAGAGCACTTGATGTTTCCCTAATCTGCTTGCATTTAAACCTCTCCACCTCTTTCTATAGCTCAATATTCCTTTACTGCACCTTATTATATTCACCAGTTATAATATTATACTTTTTCCATAAGGCTTTTCTTTTCAGCCTCCTCTCTCTCTGTAGTCTTTTGGGCCAATATGGCCACATTTATAGTCAAATTAGTGGCCTCTATAGTTGAGGTATTTGAAGCTCTCTTTATTATTAACCCCCCTCTCAAATTTGGGTTAATATTAGTAATATTTGGCTTTCTCCCTTGGGGAGCCAAAGCCCAAAATGCCAAAGTCTCATATTCTTCACTAAAGGCAGAATCCTGCAATGATGCCTTGACCTCTTCTTCAAAATTTTGCAAGGGATGCTTGGATTTCATAATAGCATTGAAAGCTACTACATCGACAATGTCCCACTCTGATAGAATCAAGACACCAGCTTGATTCACCAATTTTCTCCCTTCCTTAAGAGTGATTCTCTTGAATTCATTCATTAATTCAATTTTTACCTCATCATCATTCTCTTGGTCTAACCTATCAGGCCTCAATTCTCATATCTTCTTGCATTTGTCCTGATATTCTTCCAACTTCATTCTCCATACTAGTTTCAAGAAGACTGGTGTTTTTACAAAGCCATCATCATCTAAAAACTCTTTACAGGCCTCCATCTATGCATCTTGTACACATTTCCCCTTCATATCCAAGTCTGATAGAACCAACTCAACTGGTCTGGGAGGAGAAGGCATGCCCATCTGCATATCTTGATCAGTGACAACGATCTCATCCACCAAGTCCTCCTATGATTGCTCAATACTTCGCCTCTTGGGGTTTGGCTCTAATGGTGGTGGTGAGGGAATTCTCTCAGGTGATGACTCTAAATCAATTATCTTATTTACCCCAAGTGTTTTAAGCATTGGACCTGGTTGGTCATGCAATTTCATTATATGTTTTCCTTTTCTATCTTCTTCTTCATCACGGCTATCATTCCTTTTCCTCTTGTAAATAGGCCAATCATCTAAAGGTTGGTAGGCTAGACTCTCTTCAAGTGGCCTTGCAGCTTGTTCATGTATGCCCAAGTCTAACTCCAAATTTACTTTCTTGGTCATCAAAATAGCCATGACTTCTTTGAAATTCTCTATCAAAAAGTCAATCTTTTTGTGATAGGGGATGAATTCCATCAATGGGTCATACTTAGGATCCATCTTGTGTGCAGTTGCCAATAGCTTATTATAATCTACCCATTTCTCCTTATTCAACTCCTACTTATTTAGATCAAATTCATTTTTGACCAGATCCTCAAGGAAATTGAACTCATACACAAATTTGGCACCCTTTATTCTTTGCCTAAACAGGGCAAAGAAACCCTCAGGATCATAATGCCTCTTGGGGCGAAAACTCAAATGGTATACTTAATTTCATTTTCCAAAATGGACCTAGCCTCCCTTTGAAAATGCAAAGTCAGACACCACTATATAATCAAGGTAAAGAGTCCCCTTACCCTTTCTTGTAATGTTATCTTCATGGATACATCCAATCTGCCTTATAACCTCAGCAAATCCAAATCTTGGTGGCACATTATATGCCAATATATGTGGGGTCCCCTGAAAACCATACACCCTCAAATCAGTGATGACTGGGTATGGGATAATGTCACCCCAATTATGACAAATTCAACTCTTGCTTCCTCCCCTTTGGCATAAGGATATCATGCAACTCCTTGGGAACTCTGGGTAAATTTACCATCAGTTTGGCCCTCAATCTAGATGCAAATCAGTTGTCGAACTACACATAACTAGCATTCTCCCTATTGTACGAAAGGTCAGTAGTCAACACTTGCACTAGAAGCCTTTCTCCATTAACAAATTGCTTCAATCTCATCTTCTCAAAAAAGAACTTAGCATTCCTAAAATAAAACATATACATCAACATAGAGTACCAGTAAAAGGGGGTACCTGCATCATTTTTCTACAATTTCATCAACCCTTCATGTATCTTTTCAGCCAAATAGGAAGAAAAATCATATATCATAGAGAAATTGGGATGTTGTGTTTATACCCCTATGAACATATAGGCAATAGGCATCACTCTGTTGGGACTAAAACCCTAAATCTAGCATAATCAGTAGAAAGTGTCCAAGAAGTGTTTTTCAAAATAATCTAATCAGAAAGGCTCCTGGTCACTAGGGATAATATAAAATTTGGAACCTCCTGCCATAGCTAAATGAGGTGGGAGCATCTTAACTTTGAAAAGGGACTTCATCCTCCCATACTCCTATTTCATTCCCTCAAGATCAATAGGAGCCAAGAACACCTTGGGCTCACTTAGATCAAAAACCTATCAGAACTCTTCTTTGTTAATGCTTAATAGAACCTTTCCATCATTATCTCTAACCACTTGTGTAATAGGGTCATATATTGTGGCCACTACCCTAAGCAAGTCCACATCAAGGACACATTTGGAATTATCAAATTCCCCATATCATACATCCAACCATTTGAAAAAGGATGGGGAAAATTCCTCTATCCAAACCATAGTCTGAACATCTCCAAACCCGTTAGGGGAACCCTAGCATTGGCTATATTGAAAAAATTATACACGAATCCCTCCCCTAGGGTTTTTCCTCGCATTAAGACCAACCCCTTCTTCCTATCATTTGTTGACAAGGGAAATTGATCTAGGAAATTGTCATATAGGTTTCTATTTAGATAGTCAATCTAGTCGGAATGATGTTTTGATGGTGCCATTCTAAGCAAACTAGGCTTCCTTGCTATTTCAAACCTCAAACAAACTAGGGCTTTATGAAACTATCAAATTATAGAACAAATACCTTGCAATTTCCCACAATTTAGTTCACCTAAAACTCTAAAATAGTTATCAACAAACTTTCTGACAAGCACACAAAAAAATTTCCCGAATTCAAATTACAAATTAACTAGGAGATACAGAATTCAACTTACGGCTTTGTGTTTGCAGAAACCCTAATCTTTGTTGTAACAACTTGTAAATTCATCCTTGGCCTCGAGACTACTCCCTGAAAATGTTTGAATACTTTGTGACATAATAGAACAAGAAAATTGTCGCTTTATTTCAATCAAATCATGCTAGAGAATGTCTCATCTGCCATTACATCTCACTCGTGCACTACACCAATGGCTCCAATCGCATTTGATGAAGATTCAAATATTATTTGTCGATCTTTCATTTTAGTTGGATCATCAAACAATTTCCTTCAAAACAATCTGACATGACCTCCATTGTGGCAACAATGGCCCACCACATTTTGTGTCACCAAGGAAATCCACGTGGTGCTCGCCCGTGATATCGTAATCAATAAAAACCTTGCAACTCTTGATCACACAATGGCGGGAAACCATGGATCTCAACCATCGACAATCTTGCTCATTCAACACAATCGCTAGCTCTGTCGTTAATCATCAAGCACCTTTACTACTGAGATTATAACATCTATGTTCATTTGAAGCACATGCATCTTATAACTGCTTCAGTAACCCACTACATAATGTATTAAAGTCGGATTAATGTACTAAAGTGTTTCTATCATTTCTTTCGCTTCACCAGATGAGACACGTGGCACTCGCCTGTGATATCATGATCACCAAAGCTGTGTGGTGGGGTCATCACAGGATAGCAGGGAACGACTAAGATCAATCGGTGATTCATCAACGGTAATGCAAATTTGTTCCACTACAAAATATAAAACATTTGTTAAAAGCATGAGGGGACATCACTAGGCCATCAATAAACAATGACATAAGTTGTTTTAAATGGGGGAGCACGAGGCCATCCTAGACTTAGGAAATAATAAACTCTAGTGAAATAAATAAAATGACAGATAAGAAGGGGCCCCAACCTAGACGAAACGATGGGACTTAAGATGTTTTGAAAACCCTCCTACCAAAAAGTAATGACCAAATAGATCCCAGCCAAGGTAAAAGACAAGACACTACGGTTTTACATAAAAATAAGAGAACAAATGTAAAACCCCAACCTTAGGCTTCCTAAACATTATGCAGGGCCATAAACAAAGGCAAGATAAAATGGAACTTATAGAGCAGAAATTTGAAGTTCCATTGCTCCAGTTGGGGACGTTCATTCTAGTAGAATGAAGCAAGATTTCAGAATCTTAGGTTGAGTAGACCAATTGCAAAGATGACCAAAAAGAGTTGTCCAGACCAAACAACCCAGCATGAAAAAAACCTACCACTAACATATATACAAACCTAAACTACTATTCATGGAAAAACATACTTCAAGTGAAGTATAAATTCAAGAACTTCCCATGAACTGGAAATTCAAGAATATCCCCTGTCATCTCTTGGAGTAAGTATGAATCTTCACCCCACTTACTATTGATAAAAAATGGACCCAACCAGATTGCATCGAATTTTCTATGTTTTCCTTTATCATCCAATCTGGCATTCCACATTAGGACCGAATCTCCATCTTGGAAGCTCCTTTTATTTTCCTTTTTATCATACAATTTCTTTACTTGCAACTGGAATTTTGCATTTTTCATTTGAGCCTCCCTCCTTGTTTCATCCAATTCTATGAGAGCTTCTACTCTCAATTTCATTGTCATATGTCTGGACAAACTTATACATTTCCATCAGATTATTCTGGGTCACCCTTCATTTATCCCATAGACCAAATCAAATGGGGCACAACCTATTGCTTTCTTCACAGTTACCCTATCTGCCCAGACTACCAATCTCAACTTAGAATCCCATGCCTTCTTATTTTTTATCTAGGATTCGCTTAATGATTTTCATCAATCTTTTATTGTTTTATTATGCTTGTCCATTTCCTTGTGGGTGATATGGTGATGAGTAAGAAATTTGGATCCCATGTTTCTCACAAAAAATTGTGTATTCCTCATATATGAAACACATTGCATTACTTGAAACAATCCTTTCTGGACATCAAAACCTAGTCAATATGTTGCTCATCAAGAAGTCAATTACCACTTTACTGGTTGCTCTCTTTGTTGGAATTGCTTCCAACCACTTGGTAAAATAATCAGTGGCCTCCACCAGACCTACATGCTATCTCTCCCACAAAATAAATACCCCATTGCTTAAATGGAGATTGAACTGCAACTGGTTTTAGAGGCAAGTTACCAGAGAATTTTAACTTACCAGAGAAACACTAACTAGCATCATATGTCTTTACCAATTGGTGTTCATCTTTGAAAATAGTAGGCCACCAAAATTCAGCCCTCAATATCTTATGTGCAGTTGTTTTGGCCATGTAATGCCCTCCACAATCTCCACTGTGCATCTCAATCAAAAGTTATTGTGCTTGATCTTGGTTTACACACTTTAACATGACACCTTCGCCATTTCTCCACCAAATCTTACTAGTTATAATAACATACTTCATAGCATGTAATTTCAATCTCCTTTTCTCATTGTCACTCAAGTTATCAAGACACTTCATCTTTTGCAAATAATAAAGCACACCTTTATACCATTTAGAATGTTCCATATCACATATGTGTGATCTATTCTGCTCTTCTTGCAAATTTATCTGATTTTCTTCCAGATTACTTTGGGCCATAAGCTTGGCCAATCCTTGTCCTCTTACCATCTTAGTAATCTGGATCTCAATATTGAATTCTTGGATCCTATTAATCCATCTACACCACCTTCCAGATACTTCCTACTGTGTGAAAATATCTTTGACAATAGCACTAGGTACATATGCAACTACAATAGCTCCCATCAAATAAGGCCTAAAAGCTTTTACTGCCTTCACCAATGCATATGCCTATTTTTCATTTATATCATACTTAAGTTCCACAGCTTGTAAATATTTGCTGAAAAAGGCTATAGGTTGTTCAAAACCTTTTGCATTCTTTTGCAACAGCATAGCTACAATTGTGTGGAAATAAATAAATGAAAAGATCTGTAAGGGCTTTGCAAAATCAGGGGTTTTCAATACAGGAACCTCCTTTATTGCTTTCTTAATGGCCTAAAAAGCATGTATACACTCCTCTCCCCATTCAACCTTAGATCCCTTCTTAAGCATCTTGGAAATTGGGTGAACTATCTCAACAAAATTTGTCACAAACCTCATTAGGAAGTTTATTTTTCCAAAGAAAGATTGTATACCTTTGACATTGTGGGGTTGTGAGATTTTGTCTATTGCAATTACCCTCTCTGGATCAGTTTTAACTCCATCCTCAAAAACAATATGTCCCAAAAAATTTCCTTCTCTTATCCCAAATGCACATTTTTTCAAATTCAAAGAAATACCATGCTCCAATGCCCTACTAAATACCTTCTCCAAATGCTCACAATGATCCTCTTATTTCTTGGAATATGTTGTCAAGTCATCTTTGTATATCACCAAAAATAAGTTAATGAAATCTGAAAATGCCACATCCATGGCTCTTTGGAAAGTAGCCCCTGCATTTGTTAGACCAAAATCCATTCTCACATAAACATATGTTCCCCAGGGTGTAGTGAATGTTGTCTTATACTACTCAGAATCCTTGACCATGAATTGGTTGTAATCAGAGAACCCATCCATCATAGACATTAATTCACAACATATCACCCTTTGCAACATGGCTTCCATATTTGGTAATGGATAGTTGTCTTTTAATAAAGACACATTCTAAATTTATGAAGTCTACACATAACCTAATATCTCCATTTTTATTTCTTATTGGCACTAGATTTGACACCTAGGATGAATATCTGATTGGGTTAATGATCCCTGCATCCCTTAGCTTCACCAACTCTTCTTGTATTTTAGGGCCTAAGGTAGGATTAATAGGCCTTTGTTTTTTCCTAAATGGCTTAGCACCAGCACTCAGAGGAATTTCATGTTAGAACAGATCTTCCCTGTATGCCTTAAGATCATCATAAGACCATGCAAACACATGTCTAAATTTCCTTAATAAATCAATTAGCATCCTTCTCACTTTTGGTGACAGTTTCTTTCCAATATATACCTTTTTTTGTGATGCTTTTGTTCCAAGATTTATCTCTTCCAAATCATCAGGATGTGAAGTAGTATGATTAGCCTTTGTCCTATCCTGGTTATCAAATACTCTTTCCAATACAACTAAACCCTTAGGAATTTTATTTATTTTTAACTGAATCACTTGATTACCAAACACAGTATCTTTATCATCAATTGTTTCTACAAAAGCTCCAAAGTCAATTTCTTGACTTTCATATTCATCCACACAATTCAGGAATCTTAGTATGACATCAATTATCAGAAACTTGCCAATTTTTGATATTATCAGGAATTGATGGTCTAGTTTGCACATCAACCTTTGAGATCCCAACAAAGGCTATATCATCTAGTTTTAGTGCAATATTTTCTAATAATTTTTCCACTTTGTTGTGGCCTCTCTCCATCCAACCTATGCCAAATGCATCAAAGTTTTCCAATTCATCCCAAACAGCATTCCTAAACTATTTCAACCTCTTATTATTTGATACATACCTGGATCTAACTTGGGAAACCACAAGCTCAGAATCTCCAATTACCTTGAGCTTCTTGATCCCATGTTTTCCAGCTAATCTTAACCCCAATAACAGGGCCTCATATTCAACCACATTATTGGTGCAATCAAATGGTAGAGTGAAAGAGAACCTGAATGTCTTTCCACTCAGTGATCGTAACAAAACACCTACAGCAGATCCTTCTTTTGAACTTGCACCATCAAAATACATTGTCCACAAGTCATCACACTCTGACAATTGTTTTACATCTATACCAATCGGTGTAGTGGGCTTATCACAATTATTAGGGAACTCCTTGATTCTGAATTCATTTATGCCATTGTCAATCAAACATGCCATATTTTTCAGTTGGATCATGCTCGATCATATGGGACACTTTTGATTCTCTCTCAATCTTGGCATCCTTACCATCAATGTAGAAAGTAGAAAATGATAGGTCACACTGCATGTTACCCCCCATTGATGCACTCCACTTTCTTGACAATAACATCCCAAAATGTGGTGGGATATTTGCAACTAGTACAGTCATGGCTAAGTCCTTCTCCAGATACTGATTCAATTTATAAGGTAATGCTCTGATAGTGCCAATAACTAGAACTTCCCTTGAATCCATTGCATAACATTTACCTTGAGTAGTATCCACTGTTAGGCCCATTGACTCCATGATCTTGACTAGCATAGAATTATTTGATGCCCTTGAATCTATCATACAATTTCTTAAAGTCTTCCCATTTATAACAACACTTAAGAAAAGTGGTTTTATGTTTTCAAGGCAATTATTAATAGAATTCCCTAAATATACAGGATGAATTTGTAACACAATTCCCTACACTTCCTTCTCCTTTCTTTCTCCTTCATCCTTTGCTTCGTTACAACTACCTTGTTCAAACCTATTAACAACAACACCTGTGATCAAGGCTATTGTATTTTCCTTATGTTCATCTATCCTCGTCATTTATAGCAAAGGTACAGTAACTTTAACTTGAGAAAGCACTTGAAACATATCTATGGGTGCATATTTTGAAAAATTAGACACCACACCTTCATCATTCTATTTCCTCTCTTGTGGCTTAGTTCCCTCAAGCTTCTTCTACATCCTATCCTCTAAAGGAGGTTCAATAGACTTTGTAACCACTTTAGTTTTCACCAATGATGAACTTGTATCTTCTTGAGGCTTTGGAGTTTCATTCTTTTTCACCCAAATCTTATCATTTTTTACCTCTTTGAAAAAATCATTTTTGTTATCAAACTTAACATCCTTATATTTTTTCTTTTGTTCTTTAAAAAACAAGCCAGCAGGCTTACCCTGTTCACCACCCACAGTTTTGTTTCTCAGCTGAATTAAGCTTCTCATTTGAGTAGCCATTTCCTCAGTCAACCTTGCAATCTCTCCTTCTGATGGTCTTCTTAAGGACACTGAATCATCATCCTGCTCCATATTGCAAGCATTATGATCAAAACAACCTTCCTCATTAGAGAAGACCTATTGATGGTACATCTCACTTCTTTGTCTCTGATTATTCACATCAGCTCCCAGTGATTCATCATCAGAGGAACACTCTGCCTCATCAATGTATGACCTAGCCATACAAACATCTACATCACCCTGCTCACTTTTAGGATTCTTTTCATGAGTGTCCTGCTATGTTCCCTCAACAACAAGCAAATAAGAAATACCATAGTAATTTTGATCATGTGGATGTTCACAAACCTCACACCATGGTCTATCCTGTACCAGATTTACTGAATCCTTCTGCAGGGGGTCTGGTGTATGCTGATCATGTTTGGGCTTTTGGCTAGGCAAGATTGGTCTCCCATCTTTCTAATTTGTATTATAAGGGTAATTCTACAACCTAGGTTTTCTTTCATTCTTATTATACTTTTTCTATTCATTTCCTATACCCTTTTCTTGATTGGCAACAATATATTTTATGTCTTTCAAAGTACTCAAGACCTTATCCCATTTCTCATCATCCTTAGGCTATGCAGTAGAAACCTTCTCAACTTTATCCTTAGTATTTCTCAAAAGTGTAGGCTCTTCCCTCCTACCATCCTTCCCAGAAGCTTGTCTATTACTCTCAATGTTTATAGCTACCTTGAATGCATCCCTCATAGTCCAAGGGTATTTATCTCTAAGGATATATGCCATTTTAGCATCAAAAGCATTGAAATATGTGGTTAGAAAAACATTTTCATCAAGCCTCAAAACCTGGAACAACTTATACATTTCTTTTTGAAATATTAGATTAAACTCTATCACAGGCTCATTTAATGACTTCTTGATGTTATTGAACTCATTCAGCATGAAACTGGCATTGGTTTTATCTTTGTACTGCTCCTTGAAACACTTTTCAAATTCATCCCATGAACAAATACTAGAATTAGGTAAACCTCTAGACCAATCCCTTGCATCTTCTACCAAGGATTGTACAAACAATTTCATTACAACATCTTCATGCTCTACCTCATAATCATTCAGCATATCCATAAAGGCTTTTAAATGTTCCTCTGTTGTCACAACATTGTTGCCAGCAAACTTACTCATCTTCTCTCTCAAATCATTAGGGATGGGATTTGGATAACCTAGAATACCCTCAAAGTATAATTTCCTATACCTTTCCAGTTGTATAGGTCTTCTTTGAAATAATCCTTCAATCTTCTAAGGGTCATCACCAGATCCTATGTTTTGTACCCTAGGGCCAGAATTGTTTGTATTGGTATCCAGATTTATCTTAGGACCAGACCTCGAGGCATCTTAGTGACTTGATGAGGTTGCAACCTGTGTAGCCTCATCCATGCATGACATATTTAGGAAACCTATTTTTCTTTTCATTTTTGCATTTGTAGCCTCAATTTTTGTCCTCTCCAATTCCTCAGCAAGAGCCTCACCCTCCTTTCTAACCCTTTCTAAGGCAGTTTTAACTCGTAATGGTACATGTGGGGGTAGGTATCATTTAGGAGGGTGGGAAGTCACCTTATCACTTATTTTAATCCTCTCAGCCTTTTGTTTTCCCTTGTCTAAGACAAGTTTAGGATTTGGATCACTTGGTTGAGGCTTGACAAGGTCTGATTTTTTTCGATCTGAGGGTTTTGATTGGGCATCATTTTGACCTACACGACCTACCTTAGATACAGGCTTTATTTCCTTATCAACAATTTCACCGACAACAAGGCCCTCAATATTTGGCTCAAGCTTTTCTTGGTTCAGGGCCCTCATTGTTGTCAACTGTCTAATCAACCTATTTCTTTCAATCACAGCATGCATCAGTTATGTCTCTCTCTCCTTTTCCTTTTTCCTCCTAAGCTCAGCTTGTTTTTGGATCTCCCGCCTTAAGGAATCAATGTCTCCAAAAATATCATCAAGGTCAGGTAATATCATATCAGAACTCGATGTATCACTTAGATCAATCAGATTCACTTCTTCAAGTACATGTCCAGACAATAAAGGAGTTCCATCATCCTCAATAGGAGGAGGAGGCACATCACTAGTGCTTTCTCTATGATGGATTTTACATCTACTAATTTTTCTCTTTTCAAAGTATTGAACACTAACAGGTCCTTTATTTTGACATGTAACATCCTCTTGGTTTGGTGTATTAAATAATATATCAAAAAATCCACAGCTATCTGACTTTGAAATTTTAGACACCTTTTCAAAAGTTTTAGGAATAGGATGTAAACACATTCTTGTACCTTGTTGTACAGGGGTATATGACATGGGAGCAGCATGACTAGATTCTTGTTTTTTCTTTATCCAATCATTCTTCTTTGTTTGAGGAAGTTCATTCTCCAATGTCTATTCTAGATGAATTTTCATGAACAATCCGGTGTTCTTCAATCTGTGTACTTGTCCAAAAGATCCCTCAATTTATATTACATCTTCAAAATAAGATGCACAGTGGTGTAGAGACTTCAGATTTTCCACCCAATTATCTTGGGAAAACCAAATATCCAGAGACACTTGGTGAATGTCAAAATACCTTTGGAACTTTTTATTGACAACGTACAATGTATTTCACCACTGACACAAGAGACTATGAATAACAAAAGATATGGGAAAAATTAACATAGAACCACATGCTCAACCTTCAAAATCACAGAAATACTTATGAAAACTCTATGCAAAATGGATAACCGACACACTGTCAAGAAATATTGAAATTAACATCCCCGGTAGAGTCACCATTTTGTTGGTTTTTTTTATGGTAACCGGGTTAATCTCATAATCTACCTATTGAAACGCCAATTCCAATCAAGAGCAGGTCAAAGGACCTAGACCAACTAACGAGGATTTTAAAGATCTCCTATAGTTTGGGATCTGTAAGACCCGGGAGGGTGATCCCTTAATGTGTTTACAACCTCTGCACCATAATTATAAACAACATTAACAACAACGGATAATCTCACCTAATAGCTCAATAGTACGAGAAATATTTAATAGAATTGGTTGTTCATCAATAGTATCAACCATTTGGAGCATGAGACAGTCACAACAACACTTCACAGAAAAATATATTCAGTGATTTTCAGTTTGTAGCAAGCTCTAGGTGAACACAAAAAAATATTGAATCTCACAAACAAGTACAACTTAGATCAGTGCCCTATATCCATTGGAGAAGTAAAATTCATAAGCATCTAAGGATTCAAAATAGATTCAACACACAACATATAATATCTTTGATGGCATTGCCTTACAATATCACCAGTTTATATCCTAACTCAGTACTACTTATCAAATCCTTGTATAGAACATATCAACCTACAATCTCATTTAAGCATTTTAATTAATTTTTTGAATTAAAGTTAAAACAAGAATTGCACACACCACAATAGTGAAATGAACAAAATAGCCCTTGATCATTTTATTCAAAGTTTAGATATGCTTGTACATCGGAGAGACATGAGCTCGAATTAATCAATTCAATTCAAATGTTAGTACTGTCATGAAACATTAAATCTACATGAATTCAAAACCTACAACAAAAATGACTCAAAACCTAACTTGCATTTTCTCTATAGCTATTAGATTTTACAATTGCTCTACAACTTCACCTAGACTCAACCAAAATTTGCTAGCTTTCTAACCCATACTTCTGGACTTGAAATCCTTCTTATAGAAAATCAAGGAGAAAACAAGCATCGGGCCAGCAAGTACACATGTCACCAGCCACTTGGGCCACCTTGTGATATTTCAAAAACTTGTTACAATAGAAACCTCGCCTAGAGAATCTTCTTGTTCATCTTTCCCATTGAGGATGGTTTGATGCAGTAACAAAACTTCAAGAGTTCCACGCTTGAACTTTCATCAAAAAGAAAAAATAGAATCTGTTGTAACTGCAATGACTGATTTCTTAACTGCTAGTAGCCTACTCCCTTTTCCCTCCTCTTCAATTAAATATATATGTACCCACTGCTGGTACTCTTCATCAGTTGGCCAATTAAAACTAATTACCTCATTTACCTTGACACTATATGGCATGTACTTAACTGCCACTTGATTTGCTTATCGTTCAAAAGACTCAAAGAATGAGCTGGTGTTGATAATTTTATCCATATAGCTCACCAATAAATTAAAATTTGAGTCATCACAAATTAAATTAATTTGAGAGTTGATGACCTCATTAGCCTGATCCTACCATTGTTGAAGTGACTTGATATTTCCCTGCTCATCAATGATGGTAGGTAGTAATGTGTCACTCCAATCATCAAAATTCTTCACCAACTCTTTAATCTTCCTACTCAAATCTTCTGGTAAGGCCTGAGAACCTTGCAATGACTTAATGAACACTTGAGTAGGCCTTACTGATTGAGGCCTTAAACATTATATCTAAATCATTGGCCCTAGGGATCCACTTCTCAGATAGTGGTATTGCTACCTCTTAATCCCTATCAATGTTCTTTATTGTACCTACTAATAGAGAGTAAGAAGAATACACAGCTGAAAATATTTCATCAACCTTCTCATTTAAACGCTGCAATACAGTATTAACAATCTCCTTTTACTTTGAAAATACTCCCTCTTCACTCACCTTCAAAGGTGCTTGTAGTTCTGCAATTTTATGTATTAACTGTTGCTTTGTTGGATCAATAGAGCATTCAAACTCTTCCTCAATTGGTTCCAATGTAGGGCTAAGGGAAGGGGTTTGACTGGGAGACCCTGGTGTAGAAACAATGGGGGAAACAGGAGGCATTGACCCTGATGTGGAAGGAAATGATTTAATCCCTAGAGCACTTGATGTTTCCTCAATTTGCTTGCATTTCAATGTGTCCACCTCTGTCTGAAGCTCAATATTCCTTTGTTGCACCTTATTATATTCACCAATTATAATATTATAATTTTCCAAGGGGTTTTGTTTTCAGCCTCCTCTCTCGCTACAGTCTTTTCGGCCAATTTGGCCATATTTACAGTCAAATTAGTGGCCTTTGTAGTTGAGGTCTCTGAATCTCTCTTTATTATTAACCCCCCTCTCAAATTTGGGTTAATATCAATAATATTTGACTTTCTCCCTTGGGGATCCAAAGCCCAAATTTCCAAAGTCTCGTATTCTTCACTAAAGGAATAATATTACAATGCTGCCTTGACCTCTTCTTTAGAATTTTGCAGGGAATGCTTGGATTTAAGAATAGCATTGAAAGATACTGCATCGGCAATGTCCCACTCTGGTAGAATCAAGAAACCATCTTGATTGACCAATTTTCTCCCTTCCTCTAGAGTGATTCTCTTTAATTCATTCATTAATTCAGCTTTTACCTCATCATCATTCTCTTGGTCTGACCTATCAAGCCTCAATTCTCTTCTCTTCTTGAATTTCTCCTAATATTCTTCCAACATTATTCACCATACTAGTTGCAAGAAGATTGGTGTTTTTACAAAGGCATCATCATCTAAAAAATCTTTGTAGGCCTCCATCTGTGCATCTTGTACACATTTACCCTTCATATCCAAGTCTGATAAAAGCAACTCAACTAGTCTGGGAGGAGAAGGCATGCCCATCTACATATCTTGATTGGTGACAACAATCTCATCCACCAATTCTTCTTGTCACTACTCAATACTTCGCCTCTTGGGGCTTGGCTCTGATGGTGGTGGTGAGGGACTACTCTCATGTGATGACTCTAAATCAATTATCTTAATTGCGCCAGGTGTACAAGGGTTGAATTCCATGAATGGGTCATACTTAGGATCCATCTTGTGTACAGTGGCCAATAGCTTATCATAAGCTACCCATTTCTCCTTGTTCAACTCCTACTTATTTAGATCAAATTCATTTTTGACCAAATCCTCAAGGAAATTGAACTCATGCACAAATTTGGCACCCTTTATTCTTTGCCTAAATAGGGAAAAGAAACCCTCAGGATCATATTGCCTCTTGGGGCCAAAACTCAAATGGTATACTTCAAAAAGCTTTCCAAAATGGACCCAACCTCCCTTTGAAAATGCAAAGTCAAACACCACTATATAATCTAGGTAAAGAGTCCCCTTACCCTTTCCTGTAAGCTTATCTTCATGGATACATCCAATCTGCCACATAACCCTAGCAAATCCAACTCTTGGTGGCACATTATATGGAAATATATGTGGGGTCCCCTAAAAACCATACACCCTCAAAACAGTGCTGACTGGGTATGGAATAATGTCACCCCAATTGTGAAAAATCTTCAACTTAGCTATCTCCCCTTTGGCATAAGGAAATCAGGCCACTCCTCAAGAACTCTAGGTAAATTTACCATTAGTCTGGCCCTCAATCTAGATGCAAATAATTTGTCGAAATACACATAACTAGCATTCTCCCTATTGTATGAAAGGTCAGCAGTCCACACTTGCACTGGCAATCTTTCTCCATTAACAAGCTGCTTCAATCTCATCTTCTTAGAAAATAACACAGCATTCTTAAACAAAAACATATACATCAACATAGAGTACCAGTAAAAGGGGGTACCTGCATCATTTTGCTACAATTTCATCAACCCTTCATGTATCTTTTCAACCAAATAGGAAGAAAAATCATATATCACAGAGAAATTGGGATGTTCTATTTGCACCCCCATGAACATATAGGCAATAGGTATCACTGTGTTGGAACTATAACCCAAAATCTGACATAATCAGTTGAAATTGGCCAAGAAGTGTTTCGCAAAACAATCTAATCGGAAAGGCTCTTGGTCACTAGGGCTAATATAAAATTTGGAACCTCCTACCCTAGCCAAATGAGGTGGGAGCATCTTAACTCTAAAAAGGAACTTCATCCTCCCATACTTCTATTTCATTCCCTCAAGATCAGTAGGAACTAAGAACACACTAGGCTCACTCAGATCAAAAACCTTTCGCAACTCTTCTTTGTTATTGCTTAACAAAACCTTTCCATCATTATCTCTAACCACCCATGTAACAGGGTCATATCTTGCAGCCACTGCCTTGAGGAAGTCCACATTAGGGAACACATTTGGAACTATCAGCTTCCCCATATCATACATCCAACTATTTGAAAAAGTATGGGGAAAATTCCTCTATCTAAACCATAGTTTGGACATCTCCAAATCTGTAAGGGGAACCCTAGCATTGGCTATATTGAAAAAATTATACACCAATCCCTCCCCTATGGTTTTTCCTTGCATTAAGACCAACCCCTTCTTCCTATCATTTGTTGACAAGGGAAATTGATCTAGGAAATCGTCATATAGGTTTCGATTTAGATAGTCAATCTAGCTGGAATGATGTTTTGATGGTGCCATTCTTAGCAAACTAGGGCTTCCTTTCTATTTCAAACCTCAAAAAATCTAGGGCTTTACAAAACTATGAAATTACAGAACTAATACCTTGCAATTTCCCACAATTTAGTTCACCTGCAACCCTAAAACAGTTATCAAAAAACTTTTTGAGAAGCACACAGAAAATTTCTCCGAATTTAGATTACAAATTAACTAGGATATAGATAATTCAACTTACGGATTTGTGTTTGTAGAAACCCTAATCTTTGTTGTAACAACTCCTAAATTCATCCTTGGCCTCGAGACTACTCCGTGAAAATGTTTGAATTCTTTGTGACACAATAGAATAGGAAAATGGTCACTTTATTTAAATCAAATCATGCCAAAGAACTTCTCATCCACCATTAAATCTCACTCGTGCACTGCACCAATGGCTCCAATCACATTTGATGAAGATTCAAATATTATCCGTCGATCTTTCATTTTGGTTGGATCATCGAATGGCTACCTTCAAAACAATCTGACATGACCTCCACTGTGGCAACAATGGCCCACCACATTCTACGTCGCCAAGGAAATCCACGTGGTGCTCGCCCATGATATCACAATCAAAAAAAACCTTGCAAATATTGATCACATGATGGCAGGAAACCATGGATCTCAACCATCAACAATCCTATTCATTCAACACAGTCACTAGCTCTGTCGTTAATCATCGAGCACCTTTCCTACCAAGATTATAGCATCTTCATTCATTTGAAGCACATGCATCTTATAACCGCTTTAGTAACCCGCTACATAATGTATTAAAGTTGGATTAATGTACTAAAGTGTTCCTATCATTTCTTCGGCTTCACCAGATGAGACACGTGGTGCTCGCCCATGATATTGCGATCAACCAAAGCTATGTGGTTGGGTCATCATGGGATAGTAGGGAACGGTTGAGATGATGTGGCGATTCCTCAACGGTCATGCAAATTTATCCCACTACAATATATAAAACATTTGTTAAAATCACGAGGGGATATCACTAGGCCAATGATAAACAATGACATACGTTTTTTTAAATGGGGGAGCACGGGGCCATCCTAGACTTAGGAAATAATAAATTCTAGCAAAATAAATACAATGATGGATAAGAAGGGGCCCCAACCTAGATGAAACGATATGGCTTAAGTTATTTTTAAAACCCTCCTCCAAAAAGTAATGACCAAATAGATCCCAGGCAAGGTAAAAGACAAGACACTAGGGTTTTACATAAAAATAAGAGAACAAATGTAAAACCCCAACCTTAGGCTTCCTAAACATTATTCAGGGCCATAAACAAAGTCAAAATAAAATGGAACTTATAGAGCATAAATTTGAAGTTCCATCAAAGAGTCTACATGTTTTTGGGGATTCTCAGCTAGTAGTCTGGAAAGTAAATGATGATTATGAAACTAAAGATGAGAAACTTTCCCCCTACAAGTGCATGGCCGATAGTTTCAAATAGTAATTTTATGACATCACCTTTCAACAAATACCAAACATTCATAATAGGACAATAGATATTATGGCAACCGTGGGTTCCTTATTGGATATTCCTAGCAGCATGCCTAAGTTCGAGTTTTTGGTCGAATAGTTGTTGGTCCCTACCTATGATGTCCTTGATTATGTGATGTTGTATACGATTGTTGGTCCTACTTCCCCTTGGTACAAGGATGCATACGACTATCTAAATTCCCAAATCTTACCTTTAGACTTGTCAAACAACCAACGTAGAACCTTTATCTGTAAGTCTGCCAAATACACCATCATTGGAGATACCTTGTATATACGTACCTTAGATAACACCTTAATGAGATGTCTTGATGTGGAAGAAGCATAAGAAACCTTGCAAGTAGTACACGAGGGTATATGTGGATCCCATTCTAGCAGTCCTACTTTAGCCCACAAGATTAAGAGATTAGGTTATTATTGGCCTACAATGGAAAAAGACTCATATATCTTTGTCAAAGAATATCGAAAATGTCAGATACATGGAGATTTGATATGTGCGCCAGCAGAGGAGCTTCATTCGATTACTTCACCATGGCCCTTTGCCCAATGGGGACTTGACCTCATAGGTAAGATACACCCTCCATCATCCAATGGCCATAATTTCATCATAACCGCCACCGAATACTTCACCAAATGGATTGAAGCTATTCCCATGACCTACATAATCGACACACAAATATCCAAGTTTATCCTAAACTAGATAATTTTTCAGTATGGTGTACCTCAATCCATTATCACAGACAATGGTCATCCATTCAAAAACCAATAAGTTTTCCATCTATGTGAATAATTCCATATCCAACATCATTTTTCCACTCCATATTACCCACAAGGTAACGACCAATCCAAGGCATCTAATAAAACCATTATTTGAATCTTCAAAAGATTGTAAATGACGTTGACTGTGACTAGCACCTACAACTTAATCTTGCCTTATGGGCTTACCACACAAGCATCCATACTCCCACTGGTGCCACTCCATACTCCCTAGTATTTGGATCTGAAGCTATCTTACCTATTGAGGTTTTAAATTCCTTCCTTGAGGGTATCCTTGAAAGGTCATATTGATGATGAAGAATACCATGTATCCAGATTACATGAGTTATAATTCCTAGATGAACAAAGACAGAAGGCACTAGATCATTTGCAAGCATATCAGAATAATCTTCATCGCAGCTATAATAGGAAAGTTTTAATTCGACACTTTGAAATTGGTGACCTAGTATTAATGGAGAACCCCAAGAATCAAGTTGAATGAGAAAAACCAGGTAAGTTTGAAACTAACTAGTTAGGGCCCTATATTTTCACATAAGCTTTTGGATTAGAAGTGTATCAACTCTCTACCCCTAAAGGAGAAACACTTTTGTCACTAATCAATAGCCTTCATCTAAAGAGGTTCTATGTGTAGCTTTTGAGAACCATGTTTTAATAGGAAAAATACAAAATATGGTTACCTTGATGAAAACTTGGAAAATAGGCATCTTTGTAGCACGAAAAAAATTGAAAAATCACCAAAATAGAAAGAGAAATAATCTGTCTAATAGTGAAAACCACTTCAATGGCACTATGGATAAGTACCATGGTGAAAACCTAGCAAATAGGTGCCATGTGTAGTCGACTTCGCTCCTTCGTCTACCATCATTCCAATCAGACTTTTCACCTTCACCCATAATAAATGGTTGTCTCATCCATTACTTGGAACGATTGACATCAAGTCCACTATGTCTCCCAACTCCATCATGTATGTCTTATTCATGACTGGGGGAAAATCCTCATTTTGTGTCATGTGGACCTTGTACATAGCAACCCAATGTCAAAAAATGTCCTGAAAAAAATCCAAAAACATCAGAAAATATTCTGAAAAAATCCAAAAACATTAGAAAACTCCAAAAAGACAAAAAAAAAATCAAAAACATGTCAAAAATCCCAAAAATAGAGTTGGAGTCAGTTGTGTCAAGTCAGTCGTAGACATAGTCAAACTACGTTGCCTCTACAACTAGACGTAGGCAAGGCCATTAGTCGATGTGCCCTTGCGGCATTAGGTTTGTCTATCTAGGTGTCTCACATCTCACACACATAAAATCATGACTTATTCTTTGTATATATCAAAGTCATTGGTCATGTCAAACTACGAGGTCTCTGTGTGTATAACGTAGGCAAGGCTATCAATCGATGAGCCCCCGAGGCCGCACTAGGTTAGTCCAATAGGTTTTATCACATTCAATATCACACACATTGTATATCATCAACTTAAGTACATATTTTCAATCAGTTATGTCAGTTAAAGTCTGGTCGAACTACGAGGTCTCTACGTGTACAATGTAGGCAAGGCTATCAATCGATGAGCCCCCGAGGCCGCACTAGGTCAGTCCTTTAGGTTATATCATCTCAATTCCACATAAGTCAACAAACACACACTCATAATAGTCAAGGATTAAAAAAAATTCATGCATCAACAAGGAAAACATCTCAAAATTGTCATCAAGTCAAAATCAAACACATTGTCAAAGTGATCAACTTATGTCTTAGTCAAGATGTGTCCTTCTTGACAATAGACATCGTCAATTGTCATAGCCTCATGTAGCTTGTCACATCAATGACATCAGGCTCAACATCTTATACAAAATGTGTCTTTCTAAAACCAAGCTTTGTCATGCCTTACACAAATAGTCACAAAGTCGAAACCAGACTCAACGTCTTGTAAGGTATGTGTCATCACTGTCATCAAGTTATGTCAACCAATCAACTAATCAAACAAGATCATGTTTTGGAAAATATTTCTATTAGATTTTTGACATTTATGGCTTATTTTGGCTTTATCTTTAATTTTGGTTACTAAGCTTTCTCAAGGATGTCCCATGAAGGATTTAGAGAAGCAAGGATGTTTCAGGACTCTTTTTCTTTGACTGTTGTCTATCAACTATCTTTTTAACTTTGGATTTTGAGTCATGTTACAAGTTTCCTTGAGGATGTCCCATGAATAATTTAGAGGAGCAATGGCATCCCATGGCCCGTCTTTTATTTGTTTGTTGTCTGTGGTCTCTCTAGACAAAAAGACTAGGGAAATCTTGCCCTTAGTATGAGTTACGACACTCCTTGTCTGCGACTGTCTATTTTTTGCAAGTGGGTGACTTTGTATACTATGGTCTATCTCATATCATGGTGTGTACTATCCGTTTGTGTCAGTCCCACCCAATGATGATAAAATGAAAAGCTTAGTATAAATTTGGAAAAATATTGAAGATTCTACATTCTTCTAACAAATATTTCTAATACTAACATTTTGATTAATCCACGCTATTTCTTCTTTTATGCATCTTCACCACCGCTATCTATGTTCCTCTATCATTTTTATCCTTCATCTTCTAGTTTTCTCATCCATTTCGAGAGCACACTCATGTTCTTTGAACCTACCATTCCTCTCGAGGGGCATACCATAACATATTTCATACTGGGGCATGATTGGGATATGTTTTTAACAATTTTCTTTGACACAATGCGATAAACAACATTGTATCAAAGAGCGGCAAACTGTAGACACTGAAAATTGGTCTAGGCCTACGAGTACCACTTTCGACATAATTTTCTAATGTCCATGGTCATGATTAAATAATTTTAATTATTTAATTATTTCTTATACACATATTTCTTCTATTAATTAAATAACCCTTAATTATTTAATTAATTCATTATGACCTTTATTCAACTTGATTAATTAAATTAATCTTATTTATTTAATTACGCTGCTAATTAATTAATTATCTTTCTGAATTAAATCATTTATTATTTAATTTACCTCTTATCATATTTTGACTATAATTAAATATTCTTTTCGAATTATTTAATTATTCAACTAACCTTTTCGACAGTCTATTAAATAAATTATTATTTATTTAATTAAATCATTTCAATTTTGAATGTTGAATTAAATTAACATTCAATTCATAATTAATTATTTCTGTCACATTCTTCTATCATCCAGTTATCTAATTATTCACTCACCATCTAAATCGAAATATATTTGAATCCGTCAGTTATCTTTGGATTCAATATCTGATCATTTCTACAAAAGGACTTTCTGTCACAACTAGACAATTAACTAGTTCTAACTCATATGCATGAGCATATTTATTAATTAAATATCTTTATTTAATTAATTAATTCATGTGTGCATTTGAACAGATCATTCTCCAAGTTCTAACTTTATCCTTTTCATTCAAAGTCTAATTCTTCTATTTTCGAAGACTTTCAACTAAAGATTAAATCATTTATTTAATCTTGAACTCTTATTCTTAAATATTTTTGAACAGTCTTAACACCAGATTAAATTATTATTCTAATTTAATATTTATCCTACAGAGTTTCCCAACTCATGTTCTAATGGACACAGAACTCACATCGCATGGAATTCAACAATCTCGATCATTGATCTCTCTTTCAAATCTGAGTTGATAGTTTGAAAACCAACTTTCTATAAATTGGCTGATCTTTGGCATTATTTCTCCTCCCGAAATCAATACACTTTTTGGAAGAACTTAATCTTTGATATTTTTCTTAGACATACATCAAGTCTATGCTTGCATACATATTGAAAATTTGAGGGTAAGAATACCAACATGGAAAAATGGAAAAGGACAATCAAGATAATTCGAGGAAATGGATTGATATTTGGTGAGACTGTTCTATGTTTTACATTATTTACTTTCTAGTTCATTTTATCTCTTTCTTTGTTGTTTGATTTAGATTTATGCATGTTTAGATTAGATTTAACCATCTTATTGTGCAATATTCATTTTATCTACATTACAATAACATCTACTTCCAAAGATTTTGAAATATTTAACAGTAGGCTTATAACCAAACCACACCACAAAAGGGGTCTTACTATAATTACTATTGACATTCACCCGGTTGATAGTATACACAACAATGCTTACAGCTTCTCTCTAATAGATATGAGGAACATTACCTTCCAACATTAATCACCCCAGTAGTCTTAGCAGTAGATCCATCTAGCTGAACCACTCCCTTTAAAAGACGCTCATATGTTACCCCTAACTTATCAACTAGATATTAGGCATTACAAAACTACTTGCACTAGAATCAATCATGCAATTGTGCACAAGCAAACTCAAATAAAATGGAGGATTTTTTACCTCTTGGGATTTCTACTCATTCTTAACTTCATGGTTGTTTGCAAGCACAATCTTAGATTGATGTTGGTTAGAAACATCAGAAATAGAAACCTTAGACAAAGCATCTTGTAAAAAATATTTTTTCCCAAGAATGTGCGGTGAATCCATTATTGACATGCTAACAATAGCCTTCTTCAGATGTTCAACAAAATTAAATGAAATGGGACTCACCTTTTTTTGTCCCTTAAGAGCAACAACATCACTTTTCCTTTGCAAAGGTTGTGATTGCACCTTAGGCTACTCCTTCTCGGGTATAGCTTGTCCTCTTTGTAGAATTTCACTTTTTGATGTGTTATGGGGATAACTTGAGCTGTAGAAGCATGAGATTTTTCTTTGGTTGGCTATTGTTGGACATTTCTAGCTTGTTGCCCCAAGTCAACAACCCCCTTTTCTTATCTAGTATTGGTTGCAATGAATGAATCTGGTTGGTTTTGACTTAAAATGGTTCACCCCACAAAACTCGATACCTTGCCAATTCATCAAGGCAATATCAGGATTACCTTGCTGATTTTGTGAACTCTACAACTTTAGATCTTCTCTTGGCACACTTTCTGAACTAGCATATTTATTCTTAACCATTAAATCTTGATTCCTCATACCATTCATGCATGTAGCTTGGTTATGAAGCTAGTTGCATGGATAACACCAGCCACACTCTTGTTCCATGTTATTTTGTGTGGGAACGAGCTCCTTTGAAGAACTGGAAGCATTAGGATTGTAAGGTTGAAAGGGTCTAGGATTGAAGTTTCCTTTTTGACCTTGATAGTCAGCTTGAAAAGGTGGCCTACATGACTGATTAGGTTGATATGGGGCTTGATAGGGCCTAGGATCTTGACCAATCAAGAATATAGAAAATATATTGTAGCCCAACCACATCAAGGAGGTCTCTCTCCAAGTCCTAAAAACCAACAATGAAATCAGGCAGTTGTCATATCTGACGCTCTCTAGAATAAAGTGATTTGAGAAGAACCTACAAACATTCAACCCACAACATCAAAAAATTTCTCGAAAACCAAATCAAGAATTTAAAATTGCAAACATAGTAGCTAAATTATTCATTTTTAACAATATCAACACTTTCCAGTATGATAGCAGCCCTATTTTATAATATCATCCTTATTTTAAGATGATCATGGTTACTTTCAATGATAGTGAGGTTGTTATCTTACAATAGCAACTACTTTTCACATTAGTAGATAAAAATCTAACCTATTCAACCGCACGGTCGCTTTCAACAACAATGGCCAAACAATAGTGACTACTATTTACAATAGTATTCATATTCCATAATAGCAGCTACTTTTCATGAAAGTGGCACACTAACCTAGTATGATAGCAGTCGTATCACGATGATAGCGGATTTTTTCCTAGATTATCACTATCATCTCAAACCTACTTCTAGCATTAATTACACAAGTGAGAAATGATGAAAGTGAAAATGGAAAGAAGACATACCACAATCCCTACATTGGTTGGCCTCCCAAACTAATGGACTGCCTCTGCTCAATGTGGGGCACCCGAAATGTGACCCATCATGAATCGACGTTTCTACCAAGAAATCTCATAAAAATATATAGAGGCAAGATCTCTAAAAGTAAGGTGTGCAAATGAGGGGTAATTTCACACTAATTTATATTTAAACCCCCCCAAACCCTAACCCCTTCTAGGTCAAACTTTGGGAGCACCTATGACCATCCAGAACCCTAAATGTAAGCCCTAGGCCTTAATATTTTGTTTTCTACACATCAGAACTACTCTGAAAAGTAGTTGAGTGCCTAACCTAAAAAGGTATTTTTTTGGTCAACCTCTCGAGGGGGCATCCCAGAGTCTTATCATCCTTCCACTGACCACTGAGGCATAATAGGGCATATTATTTTAATTAAATCTTGATCTAAACATCAAATTCATTGAAATAATGTAACCAATACTTTGTATCAAAGAGGGGAAAAATGTAGACATGTAAAAATGACTTAATACATATCACACATATTAAACTACATTTTTCCATTATCGACATCACCTTCGTTATCACTATTGCATATCACTTTCATTAACATCATTCACATCATTAATCATATTTTCCTCTATTAATTAAATAATCCTGAATTGTTTAATTAATTCACTATGTCATCACCTAATTTAACCTTAGTCCTCCTAATTGATTCAATAAACATTAATTATTTAATTATGTCACTAAAATTATTTATTCATCTAAATTAATTAAATATTTATAATTAATTATTTAATTAAGCTACTTTCCCTTCTCCAATTTTGAATAATTAAATCTTATTTAATTTCCCCAAAATCACTCAACATGGTCAAATAAATAAATATACCTTTATTTCTTAAAGTCAAACTCAACTGACACGTTCCTCTCAAAAATTAATTAATTAAAACATCCTCACATATCTTGATTGAATAAATCATGCCCATTGATTTCTCAATCTATTTCCCAATCCCACTGATTATGATAATCCCACTAAACACTCAATCTGATTTCTTCAAATCCCATTAATCATTCAATCTAATCCCACTAATTATTCAATTAAAACCATTAATTAGATCAATCAGATGAGCTAACTGATCAATCTAGTTCCTCTCAATGGTTCTCAATCATTGATCTTGGTCTTTCATTGTTGAATCTTGATCATTCATCTAAAAATCGTAAATCTATTAAACAACCTTCATCCTTCTCATAAAAAGGGAATAATCTGGAGAATTTGTGGAGAGGTTATGTTGAATTGACTATTGAAGCACATTGAGCAAATACTTTCATTCTAGATCATCATTATCATTGTTAATCAAGATTTTGCAAAACCATGGAAGCTTTGTATTGAATCAAGCAATCCCACATCCATTTTCAATACAAACACACTCTAACATGGGATGGTCAAATTGAAGTTCTTGAATTCATTTGGTTCTCATTTATGCTAGCCTTGCTTATTAAATTCATAGCTTTACAATCATATTTCATCTTCTTTTTATTTCATTACTATATTCAATTGATCCATTTCCCTCTTATACAACTTCTTGCAAATATCATACAAAAAAATTATGGTAGGGACCCATAGTAATATGAGTGTTTAGTATGCTCGAAAGAACCTCTGAATAACATAATCCCTACCAATACATCTGATTCCATTTCTCAAAACTTTCATACCTTATTTCCACATAATTGTAGTACCAATATAGTAGGTCCTGACATTACATATATTAAAGCATCAACCTTGACTTTAGAGATTACACCGAGAAAGACATTAAATGTAAACAATCAATTGATTATTGCACAACAGTCTTCACTATTGAATGTGTTGCAAGCACACACAACTGCATTTTCATGGGATTACCATGTGTAGAGACTTAAAATTATTTCGATCTTATGACACCATTTTCTAATTAATTTACCGTCTAATTCTTTGTCTAATCATAATTCTTCATCTAACCTCTAATCTAATTTCACTCTCTTTACACACACACATAATTGAATAATTTTTATTAATTTATTATACTAATTTCTTCTATTTCATTAATCTATCTGATTAAATTATTTTTACTTAATTATTTAATTATTAACATTTCCTTTGATTAAATAACCACTTTTATTTACTTAATCTCACTAATCGAAAGGTTAATTTAAATTTAATTAATTATCCATGGTTTTGAAAAAAAATATGATTTTTCATTTTCAAAAAATGAACTCTTACATCTTTCCCTCTTTTTCTCACTTAACTCTTCCATTTCCTTCAATTTCTCAACTTAGCTCTTACATCTTTCCGTTTATCACTCCACATTCTCTTTCATTCTTCTATTTCAAAAATGAGAAACTTCCATTTTTCTAATTTGAAAATGAGAAACTTTCCTTTGCACATTCTCTCATTTGATCTCAGCCATCCATTCTTTGCTCAATCTCATCTGTCCATTTCACCATCTTCTCATCTATAAATTCAAGCTTTGAGCTCTTCATTTCTCTAACCACCATCTTCAACCTTCCATTGTTAGTATCATCTTGTTGTTTGGTGTTTTTGCACATCAAAAACTCAAACAAAATAAAAGTTATCCTATCTCTCTTGAAAGGTTGGTCTCTATGAACAAAGAGATAACCCCAAGGTCTCAAGGGTGTCAGATCATGACTATGTAGTAGAACAAACTCATTGATAAAATGTGAATATGCTAATAATCACAAGGGGTCTTACGTACAAATATTAGAAGTTCTAAACTCATCAAATTTTAAGATATGGTGATGCTTTAACTTTAAGTTCTAACCATTTAATAAAAGAAACAGCAAAAGATGAGGGCTTCAAAAGTCTTAATTGTTAACACTACTTCTATGATTGATCATGCAAATGATGAAATACTTGGAATGGACCAATCCCTTAAACTAGCTTTTGGTCGAATTAGGCTATACCTGAAATCTTGCAAAAAATAATGCAATCTTCTAAGGTGTTAAAGATTTTCAAGCTATAGGCATTCATCCAATAAGACTGAATGAATATCTACAGTTGAACTAAGCACATGAATATGAGGTACAGGTTGACCTTGCACAACATTCCCACAATCAAGAAGCTTCCCAAGATATGAACCAGGGACTACTACAACACTCCAGATACTAAATCACCAGCATTATGAACTGAATCTAAGCTACATCCAAACATTTCCAAGTGATTTGAAAGATAGAACAAGAAACATGCAAGATTATTCAATGCAAAGGAGGCACCTATCATAACACAATTTATGCACTTTGTATTAAATCATCATATTCACAACATTTATGGTCTGTTACAGCACTTGCTTGAAATTTAGAAACTAACTTCTAATCTTCTAACATGCTACTCTACTACTAACTCTAACGATTAAAATTCTTTTCACTTAGTCTACTAGTCTGGATCCAACCTAGCTAATTCCAACCTTTACAAATGAGGCCAAAGGCCATACTTATAGATCGGCCCATGTGAAACAGGGCTAGGGTTACAAGAGAGTCAGCCACCAACCAGATTGGCCTCGATAGTCAACAACAACCTACCACTCAGCAATGATTGCAGCAAGGACCCCATCAGATCAACCTGGGATCACACAAAGCCAGGGAGATGAATCCTCGAGCCATGCCCACCATCAATGAACACTTGTGCGAATAGCAGCACACATGAATATCGGGAGGAACATGAGCCACCAATCGAACCAGACCCGAGAAAATGGACGACCGAGATCAAATAAACCAAGTTGAGTCCACCAAACAAATATTCCTGCCATTAATGAACATCAAACATGTCGACCTTGTGTGCAGGAGTGGGTCTCGTGGCAGCAGTCACAAAGTGTACCTGACTGCACCTGCAAATCATGCCCAAATCTTCAAAGTACATCCCGCAAATCCCAGGTTGATCCAACCTGCATTCAAATAGGACACCATTAATTCAAAATACTCCATCATAATCCAAGCAGGTCCAAAACAGTTCCTAAGGTCAGAGAATCATGCAAAATCCCAAGTGGAGGTGGAAACAAAACCCACCCCGATGGAAGCGGAGGTGGAACGGGAAAGGGAAAGGAAACCAAACGAAACAGGAACCAAAACCCACCCCGGTGGAAGCGGAGGTAGAACAGGAAAGGGAAAGAAACCAGGCGGAACGGGGACCAAAAGCCACCCTGATGGAAGCGGAGGTGGAGTGGGAATGGGAAAGGAACCGTGAACTTTTCCAAATCCCATCCCGATCCTGGCCCTGATGAAATGAAAAAAGAGAAAACTGGAGAAAACCCACAGGCAGAAATAGAACCCGAAGACCAAAGACAAATGGAACAATGACAAAAATGAGAACGCAGGAGGTGGAGCCAGAACGGGAATGAAGATGGAACCAAGAACTTGGCCAAAGTTCAAAGTTCGAATCCATCCCGGTTCTAACTCTGACAAGCGAAGGAAAAACAAAGCAAAGAAAATACCAAGGGAGGAAAGTGACCCCCGAGGATGAAAATGAACAAACATAGAAGAAAGCAAGGGAACAAGAAGTGGAGCCAGAATGGGAAAGGGAATAGAATTGGGAACTTAGAAAAAGTTCAAAGTTAAGTCCCATCCTAGTTTCGCCTCCAGCAGAACAAAGGAAACAAGGAAAACAAGGGAAAGCCATGGGAGAGAACCAACCCTTAGGACGCAAACAAAAACAACAAAGGATAAAACAAAAGGCAAAAGAAGACCACCCCAAAGAGGACATCCACAAGACCTCAAAACCACTAGGAACTCAACACAAAGGCACTCCCACAACCAAGGCAAGCACAAAAGACCAAAACCCCAAGATTTTCAAAAGATCAACACAAAGAGGGGGTAAGCCACAGGAATGGGCCAAAAGACCAAGCCAAAATAGGGTCCCCACTTTCAGAGGGGCATGTGTGCAATACTGCACAACAAATGGTGACTCCGTTGGGGAAATGCTCTAGAGCATTTCGATGACAAACTGGCATCATGAACTCAGAATCTCTGGTTTCAATCCAAGTATCAGGCTACAAATAGACAAGGTTTCAGACATCACTAACAAGCCAACCTTTCCTATACTAGGGTCAAAGTGTGTGCATATGCATTCATTTCCTTTCCTAAGTTGCAACAAGGACCAAACTTAGTCTGACAGGGCTACCTAAGGATTCTAGCTCCAAAAGCAACTTGGATAGAGCTGCACTACCAGTCAAGCGTCCATATCCCTGATGAGGTTATCATTGTGACCCTCCCTAGCATAGCTCTACTACTAGCTAGGCATCCATAGCCCCGGTAGAGATACTAGGATACCCTTAAAAAGGTGAACATTCTAATTTTCAATATTTTATTTCTTTTCTTTTTGATATTCTCTATAGAGATTTTCTTTTAAAGCTTTACTTTTCACCTTGCAGGCAATGAAGCCTACACTCAAGGATGAGAACCACAATGGCACTGGAGCAGAATTTAAGATTTTTCACCCATTCAAACCTCCTAAAGACCATATGCAACCTCGGATGAAGGAAATCTACCAGTTTGAATGACTCTAAAAACATGATAAGAGTTTGTAAAAGAAATCCCAGAGCAGCCCTGGACAAGCAGCCACTTATACAGATGCAACAAGCCTAGAAGAAAGTAGGACAACACCACAAACACAAAGTAGCAGGGAAAACAAAAGGGAAACCAAGCAGACCAAAGAAAAACCAAAAGAAACCCCACCAAAACCAAGGAAAAAACCATGACAGAAAGGAAACCTAATCTACATATGTACAAGGACGGAGCTAAGAAGAGCTCAAGACTGAAAATAATGCTTCAAATACTACCCATTGACAGGTAGTGGGATATCTCCTCCAGTGAGGATTTTCAAATGGAAGGCATTATCTCCCAGAATCTCTACAATCTGATAAGGGCCGAGCCAAAGTCTGTAAAATTTTCCATGCTCCCCTTTCTTATCATGGGCTTTATCCCAGTAGAGAACCAAGTCAAAGATTCTAAAGGCTTTCACCTTGGCTCTCCTATCAAACCATCTTTTCACTATACCCTGATGTTTGGAAAAGTTTTCTAGGGCTTCATCTCTTCTCTCTTCAAGGTGCAACAATTCATTCAAGTGGGCTTCACATTTATCCTCTCCATCATAATATTCATTGATGAATTGAAGGGTAGGGATCTTCAATTGGATGGGGAAGACAGGTTCCAAACACTACACTAAGTGATAAGGAGAGGTTCCTAAAGATGTTTTATGTCTAGTGCGGTCTGCCCAAAGAGAAAATCTAAGTTGGGTATGCCAATCCTTGGGGTTCTTATCTAATAGTTTTTGGATGACTGTCAAAAGGTTCTTATTGGAAGACTCATCCAACCCATTCCCCTGTGGATAGTAATTGGATGCAAATTTTATGGTAATCCCATGATCATAAGCCCAATTAGAAAACTTTAGAGATGCAAATGCATAACCATTGTCACAAACCATAGCCAATGGACAACCAGAGCGATTAATGATACCTGATTCTATGAAATTGATTACTACTTCAGAAGTACATTGTTTGCATGCAAGGGCCTCAATCCACCTAGTAAAATAATTAGTTATGGTAAGAATATACCTATGGCCTATAGATGAAGATGGGTTTATTAGACCAATGAAGTCCATTCCCCATTGTGCAAATGGTTTTACCTCTATGATAGGTTGAAGTGGAAGAGTTGCACACCTCTCCTTGCCTGTTGTAGTTTGACACACATGGCAAGTCCTCACGTGGTGATGTGTGTCCTTGAACAAGGTAGGCCAATAATATCCTTCCCTCATAATCTGATTTGTAGTGGAAGGTGTTGAACCATGGCTTGTGCCATATTTAGCATGAAATTCAGTCATCACTCTCCCCGCCTCTGCTTTCCCTAGGCATCTCAGGTAGACACCTTCATGATTTATCTTGTATAGGACAGCTCCTTTCATCATAAAACTACCACTCTTCAAATGTAGAGCTCTCCTTTGCACCGAATTAAGGTGTTTGGGACATTTCTGATTCAACAAGTAGTAGATAATGTCATCATACCAGCTCTCTGGAGAAACATCTTCAAGATTATAATGTTGAGCAACAAGGTCAGGACCCATTTCTGCCATTGTCTTGGTCAGTCCCTACCCTCTTACCAACTTCATGGGCTGGATTTCAATATCATATTCTTGTAACATAGTCACCCAATTGGCTCTACATTCACCCAACTCATTTTGCATCAACAACAGCTTGACTGCCGGATCAGGGACTATAGAAAAGACCTCGTTTCTCAGTATATAGTGCCTAAACTTCTTCACAGTTCAGATCAAGGCATAATCCTACTTTTCAACACTAGGATACCTCAGTTCAGCATCCTTCAAAGGTGCACTCATGAATGCAATGGGATTTTCATTACCTTGATCAGACCTTTGTGTCAACAAGCCCACACAGGAGTGATCAAAAGCAAACGAATAGATGAAGAATGGCTTAGCATAATCAGGACTTACCAGAATAGGGGCCTCACCAATAACTCTCTTGATTTCTGAAAATGCTTCCTTAGCCTCTATATTCCATTCAACCTTTTGCTCCTGCTTCAACATGGCATTTAAGGGCTTCATTATTTGTACAAATCTAGTGATAAATTTCTTGACAAAGTTAATCTTGCCAAATATTGACTTCATTTCTTTCTTGCTTGTAGGGGATTGAATTTTCAGTATTGCCTCCACTCATTTTCATTTTATGGATCAATGGAAATACCTTGTTCTGAAATAACTTGTCCTAGCAGCTTTCCCTCAGTGACTCCAAAGATGCACTTCTTTGGATTAAGTGAAATACCAAATTCCCTGCACTTCTGAAATACTTTTCATAAATCTGCAACACGATCACTTCTCTCCTTGGGAAAGATTGATAAATCATGCATGTAGATGATTATTCACTTTCCAATGATGTCTTTGAAGGCAATATCCATTGCTCTTTGGAATGTAGTTCCAACATTGATTAATCCAAAGGGCGTTCTCTGATAAGCAAAGGTTCCCCATTTTTTAGTGAAGGCAGTCTTATGCCTATCCTCATATTGAACCATGACCTGATTGTATCCAGAATACCCATCCAAAAAGGAAATCATTTGAGATCCATTGGCAACCTGAAGCACCTCATCCAGTGAAGGGACTGGATAATTGTCCTTTTTTGATGCTCTATTTAGGTTTCTGAAATTGACACATAGTCTAATTTCTCCATTTTTCTTCCTGACTGGGACCAATTTTGTGACCCATGTTGAGTGTCTTACTAGGAATATGATTTGTGCTGAGAGTAAATTCTACACTTCCCTCTGAATAATGGGCTCTAGCAAAGCATTGATTGGTCTTTGTCTTTGCCTGAATGGCTTGACATTTGACTTGAGGGGAATTGTGTGTGTAATGACCGAAGTATCATATGTCCTCAAGTCATCATAGCTCCAGGCTATCACATCCTAATATGTATGTAAGGAATCAATAATTCTTTTCCTCTCCTCTGGAGTGCACACCTTACCAATAAAGACATTCTTGACATTACCTTGGGTCCCCATGTTTTACATTTCACATTGGCAGTTGGGGGATTCCCTTTTCATTTTTTTCTCTTGATCTTTGATCCTATCCAAATCAAAGATCCTTTCTAATTGCATCATGCCTCTTGGGATAGTGTTAGTATTCAAATTGACGACTCCTTCTAGATCAATTTTGGCTTCTTGAGGCTCAACCTCATCAATTACTTGGGAAGAAAATATATCACAGTTGGTAATAAAATCAAGAATGTGCTTATCATCTTCAAATACCTAAAAAATTGGTGACACTGTCGAGCACCGAGGGTACTGGAACAAGTTCCACAATGAACTTCTTTAAGCCTAAAAGTGATAATGGCTATAATGTACTCGCTGCTTGTGCCAGAGAATCAGCAATCTGATTCTTACTCTGAGGTATCAGTTGAATGTTGAAGGCATCAAATCCTTTAATAAGATCCCAAATTATGTGTTTGTAATTAGCCATCCTTTTGTCATGACATGAGTATTGTTTTCTCACCTGCCTAACCACTAGCTCGGGATCTCTAAACACTTGGAGGATTTTAACTTAATTTCTCAATGCCATTAGTAGCCCATGAACTAGGGCTTTATACTCAGCTACATTATTAGTGCATTGGAATTGGAGTCTATGAGCAAAAAAATAGGTTTTACCTTCCGGACTGATCAGCTTCAGCACCTTGCTTAGATTTGGATCCATCAAACCTTAATGTCCAGCAGTCATTAGCTATTGCTCTTCTTGGAATACCTTTGTCCTTACTATCACCCATAGGTTCTTTAGGAGGCTTTGGGTCCTTCTCTTTTTGACTATTTTGAGTGATCTTTATGCTTGACCCAACAGTTGGGGTTGTGTTGATGCGCCTTTGTATCTTCTCTACTATAGTTTGACACAAGCAACATTCTAGTTCAGAATGAGGAGCATCATGGACTCAGCACCAATTAGGAAGAAGCAATTCTTCAAAGTTCATATTTCTAACCAGCTGAATCTGATCCTCTACACATTTCTGGATAAACTCTTGGAAGTTATCCAACAAACTGAGTTTTATTTCTTCCTTATCACTAGGCTCCTTTGTTTGTTCAAGTTGCACTTCAGAGTGGCTGTCTTCTGATGTGGGTTCACCAAAAGAGCCTTGCAACATCAAGATTTATTTTGTGTCCAAATTAGGGGAGGCTAGGACATATATCCCCATACTGACTTATGTTACCAATATCTCATTTGAAGTATTATGATACTCAGTAATAACATACTTCATTCTAGGTTCTCTCTCAATTCTGATTTGATTTGGGACTCCTTTCCAGGGGAGCCACATATGGGAGTGATCTATAGATGTGTATCCATTTAGCACCTTGGTGAAATCCCTACCCAAGATCATACCATAGGTGTCAGGGATGTCAGCTACCTGACTATTAAGCACTTGTTGCACTCTAGGGTCTGAGGCAACTTGCATGCAAATCAGGTTTAGTTCTCCTACAATGTTCACCTCTATTTTGTCTAATTGGGTGACTTTATTTTGAGAGGCTACAGGGGTAATACCAAGAGCCCTACAGACAACAAATGGGATAAAATTTGTGGATGCCCCTGAATCCAATAGGAAATTGTGCATATTTTTACCAAATTTACGAATGGAAATCAAAAAAGGAGGGGTTTCCATTTTGCCTTGGAATAAACTCAATTGTGAGTCGGCCTAGGCAACCTGACTCTTATCTTTTTCTTTACCCCCACCCCTGGATTGTGATAGACTAGGACCTTTGGGTGTTTTTGAACTAGGAGGCCTTGCAATTGCCTCATTGGTAGCTATTCCTAGTGTTTCTATTCGAATTAAAGGACCCAAGTACTACATTTATAATTTTAGGAACTCTTAACAACTCAAAAGCAAAAAGACTCACCTTTACTTTTCTGAGTTCCTCAGTGACACATTCTCTCAGCTATTCCACATTCATGTCAGTGTGAAGCTCCTTGGAATGACCAGTTTTATTATGCTTTGTTGCATCAGCAATGCTTCCTCTAGAAACATTTGGTTGACCTTCCTTTGTGAGGTATTGTGTTGGCACCTGAGGGTAGGATGGATTGTTATTGGTATGTGGATATAGCGGAGTATTGAAATTGTGTGGAGGGGCAGATGTAGTGAATGGTCCTCCAGCTTGTAGATTCCTGTGGGGCTTGCTCCTCAGATCATATTTTCTTGCAGGTTGCTGAAATATTTGCAGCTCTTCAACATTAGCCTCTTCTTCATCCAATGGGCCATTGTCATTCTCAATTTCTTCATCAAATAGCTGAGAGATTTCATCTTCATTGAGCACTTTTTCAGCCTCTCTATTTTGGTTGTTTGATTCCTCCTCTGGTTCATTCTCCTCATCCTTGGGGAATGGAGCATGATTCGACACTAAAACCGGGGAATCATATGGATTTGAGGGCACCAAATCTTGGCCGGTGGAATTATTTTCAAATTCATATTGAAAAATGGAAGCAGCAATTTGAAATTTAAGGTAGTCAAGCTCAGAATGTCGACTGGTCTTGTGAAGCCTACACCATTCGGACAAAGCAGCCTCTGCTTGGTACACACCACCTGGAGGTTTTTGAAGATTAGAAGGTTGATCTAGTGGAGTGGGAACTCCTCCATTGTTAGGCCCAGTGTTCCATGGCCTATTCTACCTAGGGGGCTATCTTCTTTCAAATCCTTGTCCACCTTGTCGATTTCTATCAAAGTTCTGACCAGAACCTTGTCCTCTTTCAAAATTCTGATTTTTGTCATAGTGTTGCCCTCTATTATAATTCGATTGCATGCTCTTTTAATTAGCTTGGAGTTGATTGTTTTGGTTCCTCAAGTAGGTTACCTCCATGTTCAACTTCTTTACTTGTTTGGTCAGCTCATCTAACCTTTCTTTATTAGGACTGTTGTAAGGAATTTGATTCATAGTGTTTTGGGAGTACCCTAACACTCCTCCAGAACCAGTAGACTGATTCAAAACTTCTGAGTTCTACAAATATGTGGGGAAATTAGCTTGTGGTTGTGAATGGAGGGGATGGTTAGCAGTTTGCTCGGGATAACCAGGCATTGGTTGGACTTGGTTTATTGGATGACCAAGGTGAGGGACCAAAGGAAATTATGGAATAGGATTAATGGTGGGAATTTCATTAGTCACAGCCTGGTTGAGAGATTGGACTTGGCTTGGGTGAGCAGTTGGTCCCAGAGATGGTAGAGGTCCAAACAAGTGTTGTCTCAAGTTTTTACTAACCTTAATAGCCTCCATATATGCAGCGAGCAAGGTATTTGGTGGATTAGTCCTCCACTTAAGGAAATTGAAAGTAAGGTTGAACAAGGCTTCAAAGTAGACCTCTAGGGCAGTGTCCTCATTTCCAGCATAAGGTCCCTGGAGTCTAGTATATGCTTGGTGGAACCTATTGTTGAATGATCATATAGGTTCATTAACCTCTCTTTTTACCCTAGTAAACTGCATATATAGCTCATTAGCACTAATGGGAATCTTGAATTTTAGCAGGAATGCAGCCTCAAGCTCAGCCCAATTATGGATGGAAGCAGCAGGTAAGTGGTTATACCAATAAAAGGCCTCTTCTCCTAGAGAATAGGGGAATATTCTGCATGCAACATCCTCATGGTTAATCCCTCTATCCCTCAAACAAGTTTGAAAGATCCTAATATGCTCCTTTGTTGTCCTATTTGGGTCATTCATATGGAACTTAGAGCAGAAATGCTCAGGGTTCTTGGGCATTACATTGTAGTTGGTTAATGTCAGGGGTGATGGGTTATTTTCCAAGAAATCCATTGGTGGAGGTGGTAATGGTCGATGAATGACTAGTTGGGGTTGTGGAATGGAACCAGCCTCAGAATCGGATGAAGATGGAGTGGGTGGAGCTGAAGATGGTGGAAATGGTGGATTGGATGATGGTTCCTCCCCTCTTCTGGTCCTTCCTGACCTAGTTGGAGGTGGCAATTCTTGGAACTCTTCTTATTCTCTTGTTATGGATCTAGTTCTCCTTCTGAGCCTCTCAGGAGAAATGGCATTTAGAAAATTCTCCAGCTTGCTTGTTCTTCCCTCCTTCTAATGCCAATCCTATTGTTTGGTGTTTATGCACATCAACAACTCAAATAGAATATATGTTATCCTATCTCTCTTGAAAGGTTGGTCTCTATGAACAAAGAGATAACCCCAAGGTCTCACGAGTTTCAGATCATGACTATGTAGTAGAATAAACTCAGTGATAAAACATGAATATGATGGTAATCACAAGGGGTCTTACGTACAAATGCTGAAAGTTCTAAACTCATCAAATTTTAAGATATGGTGATTCTTTAACTTTAAGTCCTAACCATTTAATAAAAGAAACAACAAAAGATGAAGGTTTCAGAAGTCCTAATTGTTAACACTACTTCTATGATTAATCATGCAAATGATGAAACACTTGGAATGGACCAATCCCTTAAACTAGGTTTTGGTCGACTCAGGCTATACCTACAATCTTGCAGAAAACAGTGCAATCTTCTAAGGTGTTAAAGATTTTTAGGTTGTACGCATTCATCCAATAAGACTGAATGAATATCTATAGGTGAACTAAGCACATGAGTATGAGGTATAGGTTGACCTTGCACAACATTCCCACAATCAAGAAGTTGCCCAAGATATGAACCAGGGACTGCTACAACACTCCAGATACTAAATCACCAACATTATGAACTGAATCTAAGCTACATCCAAACATTTCCAAGTGATTTGAAAGATAGAACAATAAACATGCAAGATTATTCAATGCAAAGGAGACACCATTCATAACACAATGTCTGTACTTTGTATTAAATCATCATATTCACAACATTTCTGGTCTGTTATAGCACTTTCTTGAAATGTAGAAACTAACTTCTAATATTCTAACATGCTACTCTACTGCTAACTCTAATGATTACAAGTATTCTAACTTAGTCTACTAGTCTGGATCCAACCTAGCTAATTCCAACCTTTATAAATGAGTCCACAGGCCATACTTATAGAAACCGGCCCACGTGAAATAGAGCTAGGGTTACAAGAGAGTCAGCCACCAATCAGATCGGCCCTGACAGTCAGCAATAACCCGTCACTCAACAATGAATGCAGCAAGGACCCCATTAGATCAACCTGGGATCGCACAAAGCCAAGGAGATGAATTCTCAAGCCACACCCACCATCAATGAACACCTATGTGAATACCAGGAGGAACACGAGCCACCAATTGAACCAAAGCAGGGCAAATGAACGGCCTAGATCGAACAAACCAAGTTGATTCCACCAACCAAATCTTCCTACCATTAATGAACACCAAATGTGTTGACCTTGCATGCAGGAGTGGGTCTTGTGATAGTAGCCACAAATTGTACCTAACTACACCCACAAATCATGCCCAAATCTTCAACGTACATCCCGCAAATCCTAGCTGAATCCAACCTGCATTCAAACAAGACACCATTAATGCCAAATACACCATCATAATCCGAGCAGGTCCAAAACAATTCCTAAGGTCAGAGAATCATGCAAAAGCCTAGGTGGAGGGGAAAACAAAACCCACCCTGATAGAAGCAGAGGTAGGATGGGAAAGGGAAAGGAAACCAAAAGGAAACTAGGCAAAATGGGAACCTAAACCCACCCTGGTAGAAGTGGAGGCGGAACGGGAAAGGGAAAGGGAAAGGAAACCAAAAAAGGAACTAGGTGGAATGGGGACCAAAATCCACCCTGGAAAAAGTGGAGGTGGAGTAGGAATGGGAAAGGAACCACAAACTTTTCCAAAGTTCAAAGCCAAATCCCATCTCGGTCCCGGCCCCAACGAAACAACAAAAGAGAAAACCGGAGAAAACCCACGGGCAAAAACAGAATCTGAAGACTGAAGACAAATGGAACAACAACGAAAATGAGAACATGGGAGGTGGAGCCGGAATGGGAATGAAGATGAAGCCAAGAACTTGGCCAAAGTTTGAAGTTCGGATCCATCCCAATTCTGACTCCGACAACCGAAGGAAAAATGAAGCAAAGAAAAGACCAAGGGAGGAAAGTGACCGCCGAGGACGAAAACGAACAAACGCAGAAGAAAGCAAGGGAACGGGAAGTGGAGCCAAAACGGGAATAGAACCAAAAACTTAGAAAAAGTTCAAAGTTAAGTCCCATCCCAGTTCCACCTCCGATAGAACAAAGGAAACAAGGAAAACAAGGGAAAGCCAAGGGAGAGAACCAACCCTTAGGACCCAAACAAAAACAACAAAGGAGAAAATAGAAGGCAAAAGAATACCACCCCAAAGAGGACATCTACAAGACCTCAAAACCACCAAGAACTCAACACAAAGGAACTCCCACAACCAAGGCAAGCACAAAATACCAAAACCCCAAGATTTTTAAAGATAAGCACAAAGAGGGGGCAAGCCACAGGAACGGGCCAAAACACCAAGCCAAAAGAGCATCCCCACTTTCAGAGGGGCGTGTGTGCAAAACTGCACAACACGTCTTAAGGCTATTTACTTTCTGCACTCCAAAATTTAGAGGATCATATTTTAAATATTCAAAATTGAAGGAGAGAAGAGCAATGGAGATAAATCAATGAAGTTATAAAGTATACTTTTCTTGTTTGTTTGCATCCAATTTCCTTTATGTTGATTTGTGTTTCATTGTTTTGGATTTGATTTTATAAGCTTAATTCTAATGGTTTGGTGGTTTCCTTCAAGGATTTAAGCTTCATCATTCAATTTTTCAAATTTGTATAATTGGTGAACCTGACGTGAACATTCGTTTTTATTTTGAACCTTCTTATGTGCAAGTTTATGGTGTTTATGTCTTGCAGGTTATGGATACTTTCAAGAGGTTGTGAAAATAAGAACTTTTAGAGGTTGTTTGAGGATAAAGGAACATCACCATTGTGTTTGAAAGTTTCATTCCATATATTCTCATATATTATACTTTATATTTTGGTGAAATTTTGTATTTTAAACTTTAAAAAATATGGTTTGTAGGTGATTTCTTTGTTAATCCGTACATTATATAGAGATGCACTTTTTGGTTGCTTTTTTTATTTCTGCATCTTTTTAAAATATATTGATGATGAATCTAGTTTTTGGTTAGAAAATCAATTCACAAAATTTGAATCATTTGTTGAGAATGCTTGCTTCTTCTTTTTCCACAATTTCTAAAAATACTAACCTATAGTAAAATGGGCATAATTTGCAATCTACTCATTGGATTTCTCCAGTTTTTGCATGCATTGGAAAGCTACTTCTAATATGCATGCTATGGATGGATCATTTATTCATATCAAAAATCAAAAATCAGATATAATCAATTAAAATGAATGTGATGCAGGAGCATCCAGGGTGTAAGAGAAATCTTGCATCACCCTAAAAAACAATGTTGTTTCTTTTTCAATAAGGGCCAATTTTGGCAAGGTTACTATTTTAGTAAGTTTGCATTTATGCATAGTTGGATACGAAATCTTACACAAACCTCTAGAATGGTAAATTGAAACCAATGATGAAGAAATCACTTCAATGCCATTTCTCATTTGAGAGATTAAAATTTCAATTTTTGAAAATCCTAGTAAAATCTTTGAAGTCAATTTTGAGGCACTTAGAGGCTCTGGATGGGCTTGAAAATTGGTGAAAAATGGAAGTGTTCAACCTCTAGGCCTTACTTTCTAGTAGAATATTTCTTGAGAGCTTTCTGAAAAGGTATTATAATAGAAAATCCAACGGTTGGATCAAAATTTATGACCCCATGAAGTTGTACTACCAAAATTAATTAAATTTCAAAATATCTTCTTGAGGAAGTTACACTTTCTAGAAGATTCTAGGGAGGTTACACCTTCCAAATAAAGTATGTGAAAGGGGACTACAGAAAGGAGGCTAGAGTAGCGTAGATGGTGACTTTGATTTGTAGATTTTCATATTTATGTAATCAGAAAGCCCATGTGATGGCAAATATAATGTTGTAATTTTTTTTTCATTTCAGTGATAATAGAAAATATTTTCTTTCCTTCTTGCATTTTATTTGTGCCATTATCTATTGTTTTTGTAATTTTTTTATTGTAAGGGGAGTACACCTCATTAGAATGTTTTAATTCCAAACCTTGATTTTTTATAATTTCATAAAAGTTAATAAAATTTCAAAAAAAAAATTAATGGTGTGATTAGTTTTTTAATTTGAATATGGTTTTTGAGTGTTTTCTCTAATCATTTTATGTAGCACCTTTTTGAGAGCCAAAGAAGAAAAACTTAAGCTTCTAACGAAATTGGTTTTGTAGCGTGTTGTCAAACCCATTATTTAAAATATTAATCTAATTCTTTCAAGACGTTGTCAAAGGATTATTGTGAACTATTAATTAGTGTGTTGCAGTTTTTACTGTCAAATAATATATCTTGAAACATTGTTTCTTCTTTTTTAGATTAGTTAACATTTAGCTTAATTGGGTTAAAAAGAACTATTTTTTGTGTCTTGTGCACTTGCAATTTTATGTCAACCCAAGCTAGTGTGTATATATCATCTCCCCTTGAGCACTTGTGTGATCCTATTTGACGAGAAATACACATTAGTCTCCTTTGTTTATTTTTAGTAGGAGGCATGCCTGGGGATTTCATCACACCAAGGTTTGACCTCAAGCACATTTCTCAGCAAGCTATATCAAAGGGGGGAGAATGAAATTTGTACCCCAAGGAGTGGCTAGCATCATTCGAAGCCAAGTCGTGAGACCCTTGGTCCACTAAGACTTGTCAGTGATGATATTGGGAGTGGGCCTCCCAATTCTCAGGGTATTACAAATAGGCTATATGTTCATGATAGTCCCCCACTAAACACCTCTTATTTTTAGAAGCTTGGGAACCTTTTTTCTGTTGCTCGGTATAGTGCAGGGTATAGTATCAAGCCCGAAGATACTCACCATTGACTCCCTTGAGTGGAGATAGAAATATTTGGGTTGGCACTCTTAGCCTCCTGAGGAGAGAGGAAAGGTGAGCCTATTGTCATATTGGGCCTATACCACTGGACCTCTAGTTATCTGCTCTCCAAAGAGAGGTGTCTTACATTGATCTTAGTGTATTTGGGTAGGCTATATCGAGTATACAAACCTTTAAATAACTATTTTTTTCTTGTCTTAAGAGTGTCTCTATTTTTTATATACCAATGAAGCCATTGGCCTTTTAGCCTCAAGCCATACCCTTTTTAGTCTAGATTCAATAACCACTCTATCTTCCAAGTGTTTTATGAGTGTATGCTATCTTAAAATTGAAAACCTCACACAAACAACACCTTTAAATACTTCATTCTTATCAAGACAACTATTATTTATATTGAAATAAGCTATGGTCTATCCTTTCAATCCAATATTTGAACTTAAATGACTTGAGACCTATCAAACTTCTTTAGTTTAGCTTTCACCATCCACCTTTACATATCAAATATTAATTGCATTTTTAGGTTAAATTTTGGTCTCCATCCTTGGGTCAAATCCTTGGTTGGTTTATCCTTCTTTGATTAACTATTGGTTGTCTTTGCATCCTTAGGTTGGTCTTGCATTCCTTAGATTAAACTTTGGTTATCCTTACATCCATAGGTCAAACCTCATTCAATCAACTACTTGACCACTCATAAATCCTATACTAATCCAACTATCATCACTAGACCATAGTTTCCTCTTTAAGGTGTCTTGAATCTCATTTAACTCTCATTTTCTTGTTTATAGTTTCCCTAAACTCACAAGTATAGTTTGGGTGTGACTAGTCTCTTGTCTCCATCTTCTGAGATTATAGGCTTCTCTTGAGAATACTTAGGTCTATTACCATTCATATCCCATTATCCATTCATCATTAATCCACTATTGATTTTTCCCTAGTTAGATTGTGCTTCAACCTTAGTCACCTTTTGGGGTTGTCTTGATCTCTTGTTTTTTTGTCTTTTCACCTACGATTGGCTCTAAAACTCACAATTTTAGTTTGAGGTCAACCCTCGTCTATTGTATTTCTCACTTCCATCTTTTGGAGATCTAGATATCCTCTTTTGGTTTCTTTGGTTAACCATTATCTTTCAAGGTCAAAGTCTAAACTTGTAATCACTGTCGCTTATCCTCACTATCATCAACCATCCTTAGTGCATAACCATATGATTTCCATCACTTGTAATTTTCATAATCATTCAATAAATTTTAAAATCCAAACAAACAAACAAAATAACTCAAAATTCCAAAAAGTTAAATCAAAAATCAAAAAAAGCTTGAAAAATAAAAACCAAAAAAAGTATTTTCTTTATCAAACTCAAGCCCATATTCACACACCTCATGGCACAATATCAATATTCAAACATGCTTAATCAAAAAATCACACCTATCTATAAAACATTGAATTATTAAAACATAAACCTAGCCATGGGTCCCATGCCAAATTCAAACTATAATGCTCAAGTAAATACCATTCCAATGCAACATCGATAACAGAAGAAATATCAGTACAACAAGTGCAAGCCTCGACACAATAAGTGGTTGATCTAGAAGCCTCTAGTCTTAAAAAAAAAAAAATACACAATGAAGGACAGATGCATGTGTCCCATTTCTAGAAGTGCACACATACCACTTAACCCTCCTTTCCAATCACCCACAATCCCTGGTCAATCATTTGTCAACCCTTCATACCAACAGTCCCAAACAACCCAACCCAAGCATTAACCAAAATATACCTTACCCCCTGACAATGGTGAGGACTATATTGAATATCAAGAACAACAAAGTTATCAAGAAGATCTCAAAGCAGTATCAAAGTATCCTAAGTTTCAAAAGATAATGTTAGCAATCATAGCTGAAGATCCCACCAAATACCTTTTAAAACTTGTACAAAAAGGAGCTAGGCTTCCTGCAGGTTTTGATACCTCTACCATAATGAAACAACCAACATCCATTAGTAACCCTTATTAACCTTGACAAGGGAAACCAATCTTCCATTCAAAGCCTTCCTCAATGACGAACCATATCACAAAGACCTATTATTATAGCCTCCCTCTCCTCTTGTAATCCTTAATCCACAAAGCCATTGCAATCCACTAAGCCATTCCAATCTATTCCATCCAATAAAAACACATCTAGCAATGATCTCCAAGGATTACTATCAAATGATTTACCTAAAAAAAAAAGTTTGACAATCATGTCATGTTGTTAATCATATATCTACCAACCCTCTTCCACCACCATGCCCTTCATAACCTATTAAGCTAACTCAAGAACTTCCTATCCAAAATCCTAAGTGCATTGAAGAAAATCCTATCATTGTCAAAGATCGCATTCCTTGCCTAAGCCATTGTATATATGTCAAGAGGAAATCCGAAAGTATGATGAAATAAACCCCAAGATAAGTCAAGATCAAGTTATCCAAGATATCCCTATGGATCATTATGATATACAAGTTAAATCAATCCTTGATCAATATCCCACTCATAACATCTATGATAATCCAATCCTTGATCCAAATATTATTAATAGAACCCATGATAATCCATTCTTTGATCATGATCCTATCCTTGAGTCTATCCAAGAAATATGTCTAGATTCTCATGATATCTAGGTCAATCCAATCTCTAATTAAGATCCCACCTCTAGTCATGTCAACCAAAATGAGCCTATCTTAGATCCTATCATTGATCAAGAAATCGAAAATGATCCCCTCATTGATGTCCATACTATCCATGAACATGAACATGAGATTTATCCTATCCATACTCCAACTACCTCCATTTCCCAAGATGAGACACTTTCCTTCCTTAGACATGTAGATAATCAAATAAATGACATGGATCAAATCAAAGAAGAACATAAAGTAGATACTATAGATGAAATTGAGGAAGAACATAAAGAAGCTACTACAGATGAAATCAAGGAAGAACATAAGGAATCTACTACAAATCAAACAAGAAGATACAAAAGATACCATGGATCAAATTGACTTCCTAAATGATCAAGAAGAAATAAGCATGACAAAGAATAAAGCTACAATATCCTATCAATTAGGATCATCTACCTTTATCAAATCAAGATTTCTTATAGATGAAAAATACTAAATATTAATGGTTTCTAGCTACAGAATGATGGGTTATCATCTTTCTTCCAAAACAACAAATACCCCATCACAAATAAGATATTTCATAGTATGTAGTATCAAGGAAGAAGATTAGGATTACATGAGCAAGGCATCCTAGAACCAGTACAATTTGGTGCAAATCTTTGACATCAAGGTCTTGGTTATTCTTCAATCAGCAAATCAAATAATGTTAGTGATACCTCCTCAATATTGGGGGAAACTTTATCTAATACAAACATCAAAATTGGGGCCATGTGTAATTCTTATGATAAGTTTATTGCCAACACTCCTTCCATCCATACCGTAAACCATCATTCCTAATTAATTAAACCTACCGTTTGAAACCAAGAAAAAGAAATTTTTTACAAATCCAAAGTTCAAAATCAAATCTTAAAGTCCATTGAATCAGAAAAAAATCCAAGTGGAAAAATAAAATTAAAATGGATCAAGCAAATAAAATATTTCAAATGTAATATCCAATCAAAATTTGGAGCCATAAGAAAAGTGGTCTCCCATATATAATAATTGCCCACCTCCTTCAAAATGGTCATCACACAAGGCATATAAAAGTGTTGGTTTTGAACACTATCCAAATAAAAAATCCAAACTCCATCATCCATCACCCCAAGTTTGGTGAATAAAAATTCTTACATCTAAACTACCAAATACATCTACCATCTATTGATGGTTTTTTCTGCATAGCAACAACTCAGATAGAATATTATATCCTATCTCTCTTGAAAGGTAAATCTCTATCAGCAAGCCTCAATAGATAACCCCAAGGTCTCTAATTTCAGGTCTTGACAATGCAAATAAAACAACTTAGAGATAATGTGAAAATGTTGGTAATCACAAAGGGACCTTACTACAATCAAATACTGGACTCAAATTTATCAGATCTAGCAATATGTTGATACTTCAAAACCTAAATCTAACCCAGATAATAAAAGAAATAACAAAAGATAATGGTTTCAAAGAGATTCCTAAGTCTACTTTTAATTCTAAGATTAACAATGAAAAAGATGAAATGCTAGAAATGGACCAATCCGTCATAAACTAATTCCTGTTTAACCTAGATAATTCTGCAATCTTACAGAAATAATGCAATCTTCTAAGCTATTAAAGGTTTTTAGACTATGAATATTCATTCAAGACAACCCTATTGCAATTGAAATGAACAAGAATTCATAATTGAACTAAGCATTGTTTTAAGTCTAGGATAACTTTGCAAAGCAACTAACAATCAGCTAACTGCAAAAAGTATGGACTAGAGATTGTTGCAAACACTTCAAGCATAAAACCCTAAACATCATCAAATCATCTAACATCAAATAAACTTAAGAAAATTCAAAGATAGAATATCAAGAATCATGCTAGATAAAACTCAACACAAGAAAGGCGCCAAATCACAATGTCTTTACTTGTATTAAATCATCCAAAGTGGCAACAATTCTAGTCTTCTGTTACAACACTTGCTTGAAAAGATAAACTAAATTCTACCTCTAATTCTCGCTCTTATCACAATTCGCTCCAATGTAAAATTATCTAGATAACCCCTTACAAATGAGGCATAATTCCAAACTTATAGAAACCCCCAAGATATGTCAACCCAATTAGGGTTTACGACCCAATTAGAGTTTACAACAATAAACGGCCACACAATAGGTCGGCCAAGAGAAATAAAAAATAACATGAAATGTGATTTAAATGCACCAATTTCATCCAAGTTGGCCTGGGTCTCCAACAAATCTCGGCCCAATGCATGTGAAGGAAGAGGAGAAATAATGGGGAAGCACAAATTTTGATGTAGCATTGCATTAACCACTTCCCCCTTTGTCCTTGGAATGCTCTACCTTATCCTACACCATCAAAAACACCTTGTCCAAGTCACCAATAGGTGGCATAGGTAAAACCCTAGTTCTCCTCTCAAGGGACTTGATATCATCACTTGAGTGCTTCACCACTTTATCCCAATCTACCCTACTTATTTGATATCTTTCAATAATTGCAATGTAAGTTGCTGCATCATCCAACTGATGTTCAGTGATAGGGCCCTCATTGACTGGAGAATACACATCTCACCACCATTTTCTCAACTGCTCCAGGCTAAGATGCCTTGTGCAAATTTATTTCTCCCTGTCATCACTTCAAAAAAGGAAATACACTTATTGTAGATTTTAGTCAAGGTGTCTTCAATTTGCCTTCCTTATTTATATATCTTCTTCAAAGCATTTTGCCTTATCTAAAAAATTTCAAACCATTCCCAAGGCTCTACAATCCTCGAGGAAGGAAGAATTCCATCATTTATCAATTTATCTTCAGTGTATTCCATGATGGTCTTTGTATTTTGCAACAGGAGATCTACATCTTCCTTATCTTGAGCCAGCACATTCCTTAGCCAATCCAATGACCTCATTGCATCTCCTCCAGTCAAAATGATGTCTTTGATAGAATCATCTCCCTTGGTTTGCACCCCTGTAACCAACCGGCCATAGCATGTGTGGTATTTTTTGTTCTTTCCAACTCTGATATTGTTTCTTGAGGTAGGAAGCCTGCAATAGATGAGGAAGAACTGATGGATTGCAAGGGTTTCATCAACTCTTGCAAATATCTCTAAATTTTATCATTTTCTTTCTCCAGCTCTGATTTAGTCTATACCTCCTTCCTCAATCTACCAAGGATTACAGCACTGGAGCCTTCATATTAATCAATGCATTGCTCCATGGAAGCATGCCCTAGCTTGATATTTTGAACACTATAATCCTTTCCAGTCACATCATCCCTATCCTTTTCAGGAGCAAGAGTAGCAATGTGGACTACCCTATTGTTCACTTCATCTCTCTCAATCCTAGAAATGATTCTGGATTTCTTCTTTTTCTTCCCCTTTCCAATGTTTTCCAGTAGTTCATCCCAATTAGGAGGAGTATCATCCACCACAATTTGTTTACTCTTCAATTCTTTATCCAACCAGATCAGAACAGTAAATTTTGATTGTAATTTGTTATGTCCATCTTCTTCTTGTTGAACTTTGGGCACATTTTCCTCCATACTTAGCTCCTCAGGGATCTCCCTAGTTGAATCCTCTTTTTCCTTACTGTGCTCCTCCCTCTCATGCACTGGTGAAGGAGTCCTAGCTGGAATTTCTTCCCTTGGAAGAGGTCTATCCTCTTCACCTCCTATAGGTGAATCCTCACAAGCCACTAGAGGAGACTGCAGAACCTTGTCTATTTCCGCCTCAGTATTGTAGAGATCACCCTCTTTGAATTCCTCCTCTCTATGGTCTTGGGGATCTTCAGCATCTTTTGGTTTGTCTGGCACATTGCTTGTCTCATGAAGAGGATGGATGTCTTCATGCTCAGTGATAGGAGCAGTTATGGGAACATTTCCTTTTGGTACAGCATCCTTGGGAGAAGGAGTCCTTGTTCTCTTGGTATATACTTGTGTCTTTTCACCGAGCTCTCTACCTCTACCACAAATGTGTCACCCTCTTCATCTACCTTAGAATTTTCCTTCTCCTTTTTTGACAACCTCACAATCCTCCTCCTTTTAGGTGAGGGGACACTGGCCTCTTCCTTTTCTCCTTCAGCGCTTCCAACCTTCTTTTTCCTCGAGACATGCTTCCTTTTCTTGGCTATAGGATTTCATTATTTCTCTACTTGTCCTATCTCCTCCACCTAAACATCTTTAAGTTTTATCTTGAAAGGACGGCCCACCTTGACTTTTCCTTTGGGGTTCTTCTCAGGTGATTCCTTAGTAGTAGAGTGAGACTCCAAGTCTCCCATAAGATCATAGGTGCATTACACACCCTCACTCTCCAACTCCAACATCTTGTGTTTCAGCCATATCTTGGTATACATGATTACTAGAGTCATGATTTGTTCTAGCTTCATCTTCTCTCCCTCCAACTAATCAACCTCTCCAACTGGCTTATCCTTCACAGCCTCAAAGTTATGGCCTTGAATCAAATTTCCATCCTCCTCAACCTGATCAGGAACAACCCTTATGTTGTATAACCATACTAAGTTGATTGGAACCTAGAGAACTTCTTCTTTCTAACTTCAAACTTGTCACTAATGTTGGCCCAGTAGTCCTCCATGTCATCCTTGTGACTGTATTCTTCGCTAGCCTTCTTCTATGCTTCACCAGTTATATCAAACCTGGACCTCTTGGAGTGGAAAGGAAGACCCAGGGTACTCATCTCCTCTTCAGAAGCATGGGCTGAGTTAATAGAAGGGCAGGCTTCATCATTTCCTATCCTCAAAGTAAAATCACCACCAAACCTGGTCTTGTGCTTCTCCCTCTTCACAATTACATCAAAGTCACATATCTACCTCGTGATCTCCAAGAGCAGCATGATTTGCAGGGTACCTAGAGATTTTGTATGGAGTCCTCTGACAACCATCAATTTTTATGTATGAAAAGGTGGGGAACTAGATAAACCAGGCTCCAAACCTTTTGATTAACTCCTTGGCCTTGTCTGAGATCTAGACATTCTCTACACCTTGGAGCAACCTAGTGATATACATGGTGAATGCATCATTCACCCTTTTGTAGCTCGAGTTACTCAGGTGTAGCTGTGGGTAAACTTCATAAATTACATCTTGTGCAAACACACCTTTTGTGCTCAATCCCTTATATGGGTGGAACCTAGCTAAAGCATAGAATGGGTAAGAATTCATTGTGAAACTCTTAGTCTATAGGACATTACACATTTTGTCATGAATCATGGCACTTATAATACCTACCCAGTGGTAGTCTATACCCTATTCCATCCTAGCAATGAAATGGAACATCCAATTCTCAAACATTCATGCACTTTTCAATCCCACTACTCTACTAAGGAGTGTAATAACATCATAGTATTCCTTTTTGAATTTAATTTTGAATAACTGCTTGGGCAACTTGGAGAAATGGGACTTGGGTTTTTCCAACCAAGAATTAATGACCTATTGGGATTTGATGGTATTCTCCTCAACAAACTTCTTTTCCACATCCATGTCAAAATCCACCACATGATACCTATCAAGTATGTCAAAGGTCTGGGCTATAGACATAGGATTTAAATTTTCCACAATTCTCCCTTGGGGACCAACTATCCTTTGTGTACCTCTATCATAGTCTCATGCACATTCAAGAACCAGTTCATAACATTGCACTGTAGGAGGAAATCCAACCACATGTGCCAATCTTAATTCCAATGTCCTTTTGGCAAGCAGAGGAAGGTCTTGTACTACCATCCTTGTCTTGAACTCTTCATAATCCCACAATCCAACATTTGTATCAGTGACCCCCGACCAGATGGAGGACAACTTGCTCTCTGGAATTCTTCTTTTGATATCCATCTTGATTCTTTCTGCCTTAGAAATAGAAGACCCCTCTACACCTAGATCCATCACTCTACCCTTGGTTCCACTTGTCATTGCCTTACCTGACTCAGCCTGCATTCGATAAAGAAACCATAATAAAGATCACATGGACAACAAGTTAATTAATCACAAATGACAAATTCATCTTCAATACAAGTCTCATGATAAGCAAAATGCTTGAAAACCTCATAAAAATTAACCATCTCAAAGTTTTGGTTTCCAGCCCTCCCACGGAATCCAGGCCAGAGACGAATTTCAGGAAATTCCCATCCAAGCGGATTTTAGTGAAACAAGCACAAAAGCATCCAATAATCACTTAATCGACTATCATTAACCAATAAATAACATGATACATCTTAAAATAAGTCCAAGTTGATCATCAAATGCATAATCATTACCCAAAGTTCATATATTTTTTCTCAATTCTCCATTTTCAATAAAATCTCAGGAAAATTTGCCAGGGATGGAAATCCGCGAGAATAGCAACAGCTTACGAATTTTGAGAAAATGAAGGAACCGAGAACTTTTGGGAAAATCTCGAAGGCATGGATTCCAGCGAAGCTAATGCAATTTTCACAATTCAAGCCCATTTTTGGGAAATTGACAAGGCGACAGACAAACCGGGGAAATTCGAAGGTGGAGGAAATCCATGAGGCAAGTAGAAATCTGGATCACTACATATTTTAGGAAAATAGAGAGAAAAAAAAAATTCAGGGAATTCTGACAAATAGGGAATATCGCGAAGACTTTGAAAACCCAAATATCCACATTTTCTCATGACCCCACTCAAATTGATTGAACAATCACAAATTTGAGGATCTAGTGCTTGAAACCATCTCGATTTGAACCTCCTACAGATCATCTTTGAATTCAAAACTCACCTTAAGGTAAATCAAGAGGACTAGTGATGCCTTGGACATGAAACCCTAAAATTTCACCATCAGCGCACAGGATAAGCCTAGACTCAACTTGTTTGTTTGCAAGGTTACAGAGGTTTTTTACGGCCCATACAAGCAAGCTACCTCATGATGAAATTGAAAGACAAGCTCAGAAACTCACTTAGGATCGGCACTCAAATAGAATGGGATAACCCCCAACTTCGAGATATTCAACGCTCAAACACACAGGAACTCAAACCCCAAGCACACCCAAAATTCCAAAGAAGCATGTGCATTCAACAATCAAAAGCAAGGCAATGTGAACCACATGAAGGGGCACCAAATGAAAACCAAAAACCCAAGCATCAATCGCCAAACCCTACCATATCAACACTCTAAATCACAACACATACACATAGATCATGAAGTAATTAAATTCATTCATTAAAAGAGAGAAAGCATCATGTACATACCATGAGGACAGAGAAAGTCAAAGCAACAGAAGCTGGGAAGAAACCTTAAAGTTTGAGCAGAGTGTAAATGGCTTCCAGAAAACCCAACTGCAATAATTGATTTCAATCCCAAACACACAATCCAACAATAGAACTCAAGATCAAGCACTCCAGACCAATAGAAAGCAAGTGATAAAACTTTAGTGGCATAAAACTCCCAAAAGAAATGATTTAATACCCATCGTAGAAATCACACAATCGAGCATTAATGCAGTCAACAAGATAGGTCAAACCAAAACCCAGGAATTCAACAAGGAAACAGACCCTCAGAGAAATCCAGTCATGACGAAATTCCATGAAGGACAAAAATCTGTGGATCACAGTGAAAAGCAGTCATCACCAAGTTTTCAAGGAAATCGGGGAATTCTGCTAGGAGTGGATTTTCCTGAGAGCAGTGAAAAACCTGGATTGAGTCCAAAACTTAAGGTTTTCAATATATATCATAGAGGGACCATCCACTCAAGAAAGATAAACATCCAAGCACATGCCCAAGCAAGCGAATCCTCAAAATTGAAGGGCCAAAAGACCAAGAATGAAAGAAAAAAAGAGCAAGAAAGAGGGTCCCTGCTTTCAGTGGGGCATGTGTGCAAAAAGTGCACAACACCATCACTAATCATAATCCAACATCTTGCTTGAAGCCTAAAAATCCTCTCACAGATCCATCACATCTTGGTGGCCACTCTTTATTTTAAGGACTCTCATGGAACTCTATCACGATGTGTGTATTCTGATAAGGCCAACCCTAGTATCAGAAATGATCACAATGGTATCAATCAATTATATGCAAGAGCTATAATATTGACAAGGCAACTACTTCATAAATGTCATTATTGACATATCATGGCACCAGTCTCTATATCAACACCATCAAAGGATTTAGAAAAATCAATGATAATCTAAAGTATCAAGGACATCCAAAAATATAAAAATAAAATAATATAAAAAGAAAAAAAGAAAAAAATCGTCACCTTGATGAAACCTGGCAAACAGGCATCTAGTGTGACATCAAAAATATCCAAAATACAAAAAAATGAAAAAACAAAAGAAAAGTAAAGAGAAAAATTTCATCCAAAAGTGAAAATAATTCTTATGGCACTTTGGATAAGTACCATGATGAAAACCTAGCAAACAGGCGTCATGTGTAAAATCAATTATCTATGTGGACCACTACACTTGGGGGAAATTTGTCTCAGCTACCATACTTTTCTCACAAAATTTCCATCCATTTATCAAATCCACATAATTTTCACCTATCTATCCATTCCATATCATTTCCATCCATCTTCCCTACCTACCTTGATCTTGATAAGGATTGGGGCACAAACATAAATCATGATTTTGAAATCTATTGGCATGTCTATCCTTCGGTTATATGTTATCTATCAAATATCATGCCATTTCCTACATAAAATTATCTTGACCCATAGCTTGGAGAAAACAATTTATTCCTATGTTACATATTCCTTGGAGATCATATACTAAATCCTTCATTCAAATAATCTTCATGTATCCTATCCTTTACCAAAGCAATCCGTTATCCTTTCATACCTATCATAAGACTTGGTTTTCCCGTGTCATTGGTTCTAAAGCTTCCAATCTATTTATCAAGAATCCATCCACTATCCTAGCCAACATCCCTCCATAATTTCATCTTCTCCTAAGGTTATGTCATCCAAATGTGATGATCCTAATCCAAGCAATCTTGCTATGTAATCTAGCACATTATCTAAAGCATTCCTTGGTTTTGTTCCAAACCTTGTTGTAAACCTTGATCCTTTAGTCTATGTCTTTCCCTATCCTCATGTTTTTGGGATATTTCCTTCCCATGTATATCAATTATCAATCATTCAATCATCTATCAATAATCTATCAATCATCAACCTATCATCAATCCACTAGTTTTCAGCTTGACTAGGGGCACAATCATGTTAGTCTTGGTATCCTTGTGCATGATTTCTTGCTTGCTTGTGTATATCTTTCGCATGCCTTTATCATGGTCCTCAAAGTATATCTTCCATAATAAAGAAATATTCCATCCATAATAAATTCTATAATATCTACCACTATTCATTTTCCATAATAAACTATCCCTTGCTAAGATTGACACCTTGGTTGGACACAAACCGAACATCTTTCAAATACTGCACTTAATGAATCATGCAATAATAGAAAAAACTATCAAACTAGTCTTCATGTCTATTGATCATGTGTATGTCTTAATCATCTATCTTTTTCTATGGTCTATGTCTATGTTTATTTATCTATGGTCTTTTGTCTCTTTCTATTCTTTGTCTTTGGAAAGGAGATCTAACTAGTTGTTGACTCATTTGGTTTAGTTTGTCTTATCTTTTATCTAATTTATTTTTTGTCATGTTCCTATGCTACTCGAGGATATCCACAAGTGATTAGAGGAGTGAGGATGGATAATTATCTTTTTTCTCTTTAATTTTTGTTTGTGGTTTGTCTTGATAATACGGTTGGGGCAATTAAATTCCTAGTCTAAGTCATGACACTCATTTCTGCAATGTGTTTGTTTACACAAAGGGATTACATTTCGCACCTTGGTCTTTCCATCCCTTGATGTAAGTTATCCCCTTGCAAAATAAAAATGCTCAATGATGATATATGTGCACTTATCAAGGCTTATGATGATATATTCATCACGTATTTGTCTTCATCTATTCATATTACTAACTAGTTTTCCCTTCTCATTAACCTATTCTTCTAGATAACATTTATTTTTTCAATATTTTCCATATCTCATATAGATCAAACTAATTGTTCTTCCATTCTTACTAACCTTTTCTTCTAGCTAATATTTCTTCTATCCAACCACATTCAATCATCTTATCAAAAAAATTACCTCAATCTTTTTTGAATCTTTTGCCAAATTTCCTGAGGGGCATCATAATCTCACTTTTGTTGGGGCATGCTAGGGAAAGACCTGATTAGAAAATTTCTTAATTTTTCTTTGAGACAACACTAAAAACCATATTCACTCAAACAGGGGAAAATGTACACACTTAAAATTTTCTCGAGCTTATGATGCCATTTTTTTATTATTTATCATCTAATTCTTCGTCTAACCATAATCCTTTGTCTAACCTCTAATCTAATTTCACTCTCTTTACATGCACACATAATTAAATATTTTTTATTATTTAATTATACTAATATCTTCCATTTCATTAATCCATACAATTGAATAATTATTAGTTAATTATTTAATTATTAACATTGCCTTTGATTAAATAAATACTTTTATTTATTTAATCTAATGATTAATTTAAATTTAACTAATTATCCATGGTTTTGAAAATAAATGATTTTTTAATTTTCAAAAAATGAACTCTTACATATCTCCCTATTTTTCTCACTTAACTCTTCCATTTCCTTGAATTTCTTAACTCAACTCTTACATCTTTCCATTTATAACTCCACATTCCCTTCCATTCTTGTATTTCAAGAATGAGAAACTCTTTCATTTTTCTATGAGAAACTCTTCCATTTTTCTATTTTGAAAAAGAGAAACTTTCCTTTTCACATTCTCTCATTTGATCTCATACATCCATTCTCTACTCAATCTCATCCATCCATTTCACCATCTTCTCATCTATAAATTTGCGCTTTGAGCTCTTCATTTCTCTAACCACCATCTTCAGCCTTTTGTTTTTACTATCATCTTAAGTCTATTTGCTTTGTGTACTCTAAAACTGAGAGCAACATATTTTAAATATTCAAATCGAAGGAGAGAAGAGAAATGGATATCAACCAATAAATTTATAATTACTTTTCTTTGTTTTTTTGCATTTAATTTCCTTTATGTTCATTTATGCTTCATTTTTTTGGATTTGATTTTATAAGCTTCTAATGGTTTGGTGGTTTTCTTCATGGATTTAAGCTTCACCATTCGAATTTTTAGATTTGTACACCATGATATGAAAGGAATAGATCCAAACTTATGCATGCACAAAATTTACATCAATAATGGCTACAAGTCGGTTAGGAAAACTCAAAGGAGAATGAACCCAGTAGTCCATGACATAGTCAAGGCAGAATTACAAATTGTGTTGGATGCATGGTTCATTTATCCAATATCTAATAGTTAGTGGCTGTATCCATTAGTAATTGTACCTAATAAAGGATGGAAATGGAGAGTGTGTGTCTTTTACAATGAGTTGAATGTAACAACTAGAAAAAACCACTTTCCCCTTCTATTTACTAATCAAATACTAGATTCATTAGCAAGAAAGTAGTAATTTTCCTTATTAGATGGGTTCAGTGGATATAAAAAAATTAAGATAGATCCATAAGACCAAGAAAAGACAATCTTTACATGCCCTTGGGGAAAAAATGCTTAGTTTTTCTTTCCATTTGGGCTATGCAATGCACTTGCCACCTTCCAAAGAGCAGTACTGAGCATATTCTCGGATTTTACTCATAATTCCATGGAATTTTAAATGGATGACTTTAAAACTTATGGGAATACCTATGAAGAAGCACTTATTAATTTGGATAAGGTACTACAAAGATGTTAAGATAACCACTTGCCCCTAAGTCATGATAAATGCTTCAGGATGGTGATTGAGGGAGTAGTCTTGGGACACTTTGTGTCTAATAAGAGAATCTAAGTAGACCTAAATAAAATAGAGGTAATATCAACACTTCATGTACCTCAGAAATAGAAGGATGTTAGAAGCTTCCTTGGCCATGCTGGCTACTACAAGAGATTTATACAAGATTTTAGTAAGATTGTAGCACCATTGTTTTGTTGGAACTTTTCTTGTCATCAATGAGATTGTTGGCAACATGAGCATGAGCATATATATGGTGGTCATTGATTCCAAAATTTATGTACTACTATTTCATGAGTGTGAGTAATTATGGTGATGGTGATTCATTATACAGGTGCAAGATTTTTGATTTGATGTAGAACAAATGTGTTGGTTATCTACCTAAGTCTCAAAATATAGTTTTTAGTGTATAATGAACCCGTTTTGAGGTCTAAATTCCTCTACCATGAATAATATTGTTATGTGGTTCTAATTCAGCCTTGGTGTATGTTAGAGGAATCTAAATCCAAATTTTCATGTCTTTATGTCATATGATTTTGAAGATAGAGTTGACACAAGTATCAGGTTTACCACTGGCAGTGTTATAAGTATAGAGTACATGATTGGAATGCTTCACATTCCACCATGGAAGAATATTTGGTTATGAACTTTTAAGTAAGTGATTATAGGTGTAAAAATTATCTATACACCAAGTGGGAAGTAATTTGGTGGTTCACACATTGTGTTGTGGATTAGATGGTTCATGTCATTAGTCTTTTCTATCCAATATCGACCTAAAGATTTTAGGGTTATATGGAGTTAAAGTATGAATTGATTGAACTTAAGGGAGTTACTATAGGTCCCTATTGACCTATTTTTATGAATTACAAGTTTTTTTTTATACCACGAGGCATGTATGGTTGGACCTTGAGCTGACAGGTTGTTTTATTACATGTTTCATCTAATTAGGTTGACCTAATTGATGTTGTAGGTGTTTACAAATGTAATGCATTTAAATGAAAGATTATTTTGGTGTTGTAAAGTGTAGACAAATGTGTTGATGAAAATTCTTAAGAAGAGTATGTGAATTTCATGCGAAGAAGAGAAAAGTAGGTGTGGGTGTTGAGAAACATGAAGTGTGTTAAGTCAGTATGTTGAGATTCAGTGGAATTGTCTCCAACATATTGTAGATGCATTATATTTAGTCAAATCTTAGCAATGAGCCACCCTTTCTTCTTTCTCTCTTATTCTATAGATAGTGAGTCCTCTAAAATTAAGTCCACCTGGTAGTGGTTCTTTCAATGATATCTTGTAACTGATTATAATATATTGTGAGATAATCCTCGTTGTGGTTTTTCCCTTCTTAGGTTTTCCATGTAAATTTGGTTTTCTTATGTTATGTGATGTGATGCATGCTTTAATTATCTCTTTCCATTTTTTCAAGTTGAATGAAATGTATTGAAGACCTATTTAAGTGGTTTTAGAGAATACTAATTTACCCCCTCTCAGTATTTAGGGTGTTCAATAGTTGGTATTAGAGCTTGGTTCCTTGGAAGAAGATTAACCGCTTGAGGATTATCTTGGAGGTTGAACACATGGCTACTAGGAGATATCCTACCCCTCTAGAACAAATTCCTATGGTAGGATTCACTAAATATGATTGTGTGGTTGATATGAATGGAGAACTCAGATTGGCTCTTGAAGATCTAGAAAGAACTGAAAGTGAGAAAAGAGATCTAAAATAAAATGTCAAGGAAGCAGATGAATTCAACATAAAGTTGAGGGGGAAAATTAAAAAGCTCAAAGAAAGACATAAGGAATTTAATGAGAAGTTGAATTAATCAAATGAGACAATCACTAGCCTATTAATGCAAGTTGAAGAAGGAAAAAGAGTTGAAGAATATCTGAATGGAAAATTGAAAAGTAAATATGTAGAATGTTCAAGACTTGAAGAAGAGGTTGTGGCTTTGAGATCAGATTTGGAGAAATCAAGGAATCAAGAAGAGATCTACAATGCTTGATGATATGCTTGCAAACTAGATGGTTTTTGAAAACAAAGGAGGATTAGGGTTTGAAAAAGGATAAAGTTCAAAAGAATATTAGATACCAAGTACTGAAAATAAGAAAAATGAACAAAAGAAGATTGGAGACATGAAGAGCAATGACAAGCAAGTTCAAAACCAAAAGAAAGACTTCAAAAGACCACCTATTAGAAAATCAAATACACAAAGGTACTCATCCTTTAATGGTTATTGTTATTCTTGAAATAATTTTGGACATAAAGTTATAGATTGTAGAAGCAGAATGAATCAAAATGTTCAAACATTTCTCATTCAGTGATTTACATGCAATAGATTTGGTCATAAGGCTAGTGAATGCAAAAATCAGATAATGAATGGTTATAATAATGGCATGAGGTTTCAATACCTCAATGGCTATTTTTATACATGTAATGGGTTTGGGCATAAGGCTAATGTATGTAGATCTAGAGTTGGTGGAAGTAAGCTTGTTCAAAATGCATTCATATGTCAAAAATGCAATAAACCTAGACATATAGCCAAATTTTGTAGAAGTAAGAATATGAAGGTTGATCCGGTAAAGAAGAATGATCTAGTGAATAAGGCTGATCTTGTGGAGATGAAGAAAGAGATGAAAATGATATAGAAATAAAAAGAGGAGAATGACGTTAATAATGAGTCTATGCCAACTTCTGGTATAGATGTTTCCTTTGAAAACTAAATAAAAAGCTTTGGCTTAGGGGGATTTTTAACAAATAATCATTAAGAACCTAGAAAATATATGATGTTGATGCCTTCAAAATGTTGATACAAGGTGTAGGTTGACATTCTTGACCTATTGGTGAAATCACTAGTGAAAAATATTTCATTATGAAGATTTGCACAAAAAGTTTGAAGGTGACTATGACAACATATTTATGGTTTGTCATCTTTTGACCTAACTTCAATTCAATACAATCAATGCATTTTAGGTCATTCAAAAGGTGTTTATAAGTGATTTAACTTTTGAAAATTTTATTTGTGATCAAGCATCTGAAGAGTGAAGAGAAGGGAAGAGGAAGATTCAAGCGATTTTAATTGGTGCATGAAACCCTAACGAGAAGATATTTTAAAGGTATTTATAGATTTTTACTTTTACCTAAGTTTCAAAAGCATCTTAAGAGTATTGAAAGATGTATACCACGCAAGTAGTCAAGGCTATGGATTGACCTCATCCCAAATTCAAGAAGCATCCTGACAAAAGAAAGTGACGAATCCATAAAGTTCATTTTTGTATGTTCCTTATGGTTTTATGCACACTGAGGATATAAGGATGTATATACATGAAAATTTGGAATAATATAATCATGCAAAGTTGGGAGAAGTGTAGGTAGATGAGCTTATCGATGCAGATTTTGAGTTGAAACCTGAGTGTGAAAGTTTAATGGAGAATAAATTGGATGTGTGGAACTACTTTCATGTTTTTTGCTATGTTGATGAATGGGTTAGATATAAATTGAGCAAAATCCATGATAGATTCATCTGGTTATGGTGCAGGGGCACCCATGAGTTCATGCCTCCAAGAGGAAAAATAGTCATTTTATTTTGTTTTTTGTGTTTTCCTCATGTAATAAGATCCTTATGGATCATTTCATATTTTTAAGAGTCTAGATGAGGTTTTAGGATGATAAGTGTTGTCAAATTGTCAAAAATACAAAAAAGTGTAAATGTTGTAATAGTTGCACAAAGCAACTTTTATTTTTGTTTCCAAAGTGTAAGGTGAACGGTTGGAAGTTAAAATTTAGTTTCTAACTATTGGGAATCTATTGTAAATTCCTTAAAAAGGGTTTTTAAGGTTGAAGACATGGTTATAGAGGGTGATTGTTGAATATCTTGAAGTTGGAGAAATAAAATACCTTTGTTTCCTACAAATCTAGATGTCACATTGTTGTTCTTTTATGTTGTATGGATCCATACAGGCTTGTTATGGCCTATGACTAATTGGAAATGAGAAATATTTGAATAATTTTAGTTACACTTGGTCTCATTGATTTTCATTAATATTTTTTCAAGTTAGAGCAATTTTACTCTAAACCGCCTGAAACCCTAGTTAAGGTAGCTTGAAGTAAAGAAAAATGGAAATCTCTCCATTCCTTTGATGAAAAGCTCTCAAACTTGATGCAAAGGACTATAATAGCATTTATTTTTATTCCTTGAAGTGGTAGAGATAGAGGATGGAGGTTGCACGCATGGAAGACAATTTAAGGTCTTCTACCTTCTTGAAACAGGCCTAGTTGCAGATTGGGAAAGTCAGTTTAGACCTCTCATTCCAAAAATCTCCTATATGAATTTGAGATATGTTGTATAAGGCCCAAATGGGTATCTAGAAATATTTTTACATTTTTGAGTTCATACCTAAAATGATAATTATGGTCAAAACACCCAATTTGTTTCCCCACCTTCAAGGCCTAAAGAAGTAGGTCAGTCAATCTCTGACCATTTTCGTACAATAAACCCTGCCATAGTTTTGAGATATTTTTGTAAATGGGGAAAAGGGTATCTAAAATTTTCTTTATATTTTAAATTTCATTCTTATTGAAAGTTATGTTGGAAAAATGTTGTTTAAAAAGCTACTAGGAGAATGAAGGCTTGCGAAGCAAAACCTACCATTTGAATGCTTAGATATTGAAAGTTTTCTTGTTTGAGGATTTTTTGGAGTTTTCCACCCCTTCTCTGTATCAAATTGGTATCAGATCCCAAAGATCTAGGAAAGATAAGTTTTTTGAGTTTATGTGTTGTCCTTTTGCAGGTTGAAGGAAGAGCCTAGATGCTAAGAGACTAGGCCAAGGGAAAAGAAAGAGATCTGAGGTGAGGTATCATGAAGACAAGAAGAAGCAAGGTGAAAGAGACTTGATTGAGAAAGAAAAATGGAAGAGATGAGGAGAAAAATCTATAGAAACTTGTAGAGTAAGGAGGTACCAAGCAAGAAACAAGAGAAAAGAAAAGAGAAAATTGAGATAAAGAATAAGGTTGAGAAGGAAAATAAAATTGATATTGAGTAAGAGATATCAGAGTTGAGGCAATCCTTAGAGAAAATGAAATAAATTCAAGAAGAAATGGAAAAAATAATGGAGCTTGAAATGCAACAACTTCTCAAGAGAGCAAAACAAGAAAGTGGTTGGAATTTACCAATAAGGAAGAAGGTAAAGTGGCCCATCAAGGAGATCATTTAGGAGAGAAGGATGCAGGAGAGGACAACATAACCATACATTGAAGAATATTTGTTTATGAAGGAAGAGAAAAATCCATCTAAGAAGGAACAAAGTTTTGAATCACAAGTGGGTTCTAGTGCTATGTTTTTGGGTCAAAAGGAGTTTGTCCAAATCATAGAGAAAGAAGACAAAATTCCAGAAGTAGGTGCAAGTGTGATGTTAATGAGTCAAAAAGAGTTCTTACTAATGCAAAGGACCAATCATTTAAAGTTGTTTGAGAAGAGAGTAAATTTGATTCTAATGAGCAAGTTGAGCAAGGTGAGTTTCTAGTAAACACAGTCCAGGGGGAAGAGTGTGAGCAATCTACTGGGAAGACTAGTCCATTTCAATTGTCATTGCATAAGGTATCTCTGGAAGGTGAGTTGCAGCATAGTTTATGTGTCTATCATATGTTTGGTCAAGGTTTATTAGCAGTTGTAAGTGGATTTCAGTCCCTTCAAGTTCAATAAATCAAGCAACTAGAGTTTTTTGCTTCATATATACAATATAGAGTTGATGTTTTAGTTGTAAAAGAATTGTTGAAAAAAGGATTTAGAGGTACAAATGGAGGATGGGTTTATATTGAGAAGTTCAAACATCTTTTTCAAATGTTCAAGAAACCTATAGTGAAGATGAAACCAGCACGGGACTATTTCAAAGATAATGCAAATGGATTTAAAGACACTAGACAAGAGGTTTCAAGCATGGTTCTCATGTTGCAAACCCTAACTCAAGAGGAGCTTGAGTTCTTTTCTTTCCCAGGAGTATGGTGCAAGGGCTAATAAGATATTTATGGATCATTTCATGTTTTTAAGAGTCTAGATGAGGTCTTAGGAGGATAGGTGTTGTCAAATTGTCAAAAATGCAAAAAGTGAAAATGGTGTCATAGTTGCACAAAGCAACTTTTGTTTTTGTTGCCAAAGTGGAAGGTGAATGGTTGGAAGTTAAAATTTAGTTTGTAACTGTTAGGAATCTATTGGAAATTACTTAAAAGGGATTTTTAAGGTCGAATAAATGGTTAGAGATGGTGGTTGTTGAATATTTTTAAGTTGGAGTAATAAAAAAAAATTGTATCCTAAAAATATGAATGTTACATTGTTGTTGTTTTATTTTGTATGGATATGTACGGCCTTGTTATGGCCTGGGACTGATTGGAAATGATAAATATTTGAATCTACTTTTTTTGCACTTGGTTTCATTGATTTTGATTAATATTTGTTCAAGTTAGAGCAATTTTACTCTAAACCACTTGAACCCTAGTTAGGGTAGCTTGAAGTAAAGAAAAATGGAAATCTCTCCATTCCTCCAGTGAAAAGCTCTAAAACTCAGTGGAAAAGAATTTAATAGAATTTATTTTGATTCCTCAAATTGGAAGAGACAAAGGATGGAGGTTGCACGCAAGGAAGACAATTGAAGGTCTGCTACCTTCTTGAAATGGGTCTAGTTGCATATTCGGAAAGTTAGTTTTTAGCCCTCTCATTCCAAAACAACTCTATATGAATTTGAGATATGTTGTATAGGGCCCAAATGGGTATTTATAACTATTTTTAAATTTTTTAGATCATACATACAATGATATTTATGTTCAAAAACCCCAATTTGTTGCCCTGCCTTCAAGGCCTAAAGAAGTAGGTCAGTCAATCTTTGACCCTTTGCGTACAAAGAACCCTACCCTAGTTTTGAGATATGTTTTTAAATGGGGAAAAGGGTATCTTGAAATTTCTTTACATTTTTAATTTCATGATTACTCTAAAATTTATGATGGAAAACCCTTGTTTAAAAGGCTACTAGGAGAATGAAGGCTTGTGAAGCAAAACCCACCATTTGAATGCTTAAAGATTGAAAGTTTGTTTGTTTGAGTATTTTTTGGAGTTTTCCACCCATACTATACATCAAGTTAGACCTAGCACATATGGTCAATAAATAATCCATTAGGGTTGTGATAGGGTTATAGACCAGTTCTGACCTTTAAATCTATGAAAACTGAAGTACTAATGAAAGTAGCTTGTGTAAAATTTGATAAGAGAGCCCTAACAATCAAGAAAATTGAAGACTCGGTTGTGAAATATGCATCCATTATGATTGGTTATAAAAAATTCTTCACAAATAGAGAAAACTTTATTTATGTTATTGTAGTTAATGTTGCATATGAAATGGTGAAGAAAGGTGCATATTTTGATCTATGTGAGTTGTTAAGAAAATAGGTATTGGAGAACCTACAGAAAAATAAGGATTACTGGTACCTTGATTATTTTACTTTCTTGGAGATTTTCCTAGTGTAAGGAAGGCATTATGGTTAGACAATGTTTCGATGGCTAGAAAAATCAAAGATCATATGTTGAGGTATTCATATTCAGCATCTAAAGATGAAGGCCTATGGAGACTCTTAAAATCATTCCAACCTCTTTAGAAGAGAGTGTGATTATCAATCTTGTAGATCACATGTTGAGTATGCCTAGAGACAGTGCACAAGAAAGATATGGCACTTATGATAAAAAAATACAGTGAAGTATACATGGATCAAAATCAAAGGAAATCAAGAAGAATGTAGAGAAGATGAAGGCACAAGTAGTGGAGATGATGGGAATACCAAAGGGCCTTGTGGAGAAATAAAAAGGCATATCCAATCCTTTGAAAGGTGCACCCAGTACTAGAAGGTCTAGTAGGACCTCTACCCCATCCCCAATTAATCCTAAGTCCTCCAAGACTAAACCTATAGTTGGTTTGAAAAGGAAATAATCTTCTAGTACCCATGCAAAACAACGAAGTGCTCTATAGAAGAGAAGAAAAGAGAATGCAAGAAGAGAATAGTATGTGAGCATAAATTTTGATGATAAGGAAGAAGAATAACAAGAAGAAGAAGAAGAAGGGCCATAATTGGTCTGGAAGAGAAAAACTAGTGTCTCTCAAGTTGCGACAAGCATAAAGAAAGAAAAAATTGATATTGTGGATACTGACAGTGAGGCAAAAGTGGAGAAGGAGAAACAAGTTTTCATGATTCATATGAGGAAGAAAAAGTATGGAAAAGAAGAAAAATCACCTAAAGGTAAAGGAAAGAAGAAGACTCCTCTAATCTGGAAATAGAGTCCTATGAAAATTAAAGCATTAGTGAGTTGTATTTTAGAATATGGGAACCTAGAGGATATTATTGCACTATACTCTACTATAGATGATATGGACAGATCAACCACTAAAGAAGCTATTATCAAGTACATTATTTCTTTTGATGTTAGAATGAAGGATATAGAAATTCAATTACTTGAGGATTTGAAAATTGTATTATATGCAAGAAGGCAAGAGGCCATAAATGAAGATGCCAAACTAAGTGCATTCACATTGGAGAATATAAATTCTTCTCTCACAATTGATTATAGAGATAAATTAGCTCAATTGTATAACAAATAATTCAGGACTAAGCAAAGGGTCAATAACTTGATGAGGAGGGACAAAGAATATATAGAAAGTTTAAGAAATGAGATAGTGGAAAAGGTTTCTAATCTCAAAAGAAAATTAGGAATGGCTTTGGATAGTGAAGAAAAATTGTATGATGATGTGTCTATTCCTAAATTGAATGAACCAGAAGATGCACAACATGAGCATGCTCTAGAACATGAGCATGTAGTTGAAGGAGAAACCATGCAAGAAGATGTTACTGATGATACACCTTTGGTAGAAGAAAATGATGTTAAAATATCAAAGGAGGAAGCACAAATAGAGCATAACACACCTCCTTTAGACATAGAGAAAAATACAAAGTGAGAAGAAGTCATACAAGACAACTTAAAGAACATAGAGGCACAAAACAATAAAGACTTGCCTCTCCCAAAAGATAAAGAGTTTTATGAACAAGAGAAGAATGCTAAGGAAGATTCCAGCATTGGTGACAAGGAAAAATATAATACAAAATTAGTCTAAGAAGAGAATATTGAAGATGAGTCTGGTAGTAAAGACAAGGAGAAGGATGATGGGAAAGATTAATAATAAATCGGTGACAAGGAAAAGTTGGATGGAAAGAAGGATGAATAAAGTGTGAAGATGGTTGGTGAGTCCTTCAGAGCCCCCAGAGATTCCTTGAAAATATTATTAGATATGCAACTCTAATTCCAACTGGTAGCATAGTTGATACAAATCCCAATGAAACAAGTCCAAGTTGACATGAATAAGATATTCCCCTTACACAAACTATAGCTTGTTTATGCATTTCATGCCTCCACAAGAAAGGAGATTTTGTATACTTTCCAAAAGAGTGTTAAGATGATTGATGAGGTAGAGAAAGTGCTACAAGAAAGCTTCCCTAGTGTAGATGTTGACAATTCTTTATTTGGTGTGCAACAAATGAGGTTACTCAACTCATTCAAAGAATATTTTAATGGTTTAGAGGATAAACTAGAAAAGGAGGTAAATAAGAGGTAAATGAGAGAAGGTTAGACTATGTTTCACACAAGTATGCTACTTCATATGGTATGTTGTAGAACAACCTTAAGGATATTTAAAATTATGTTGAGGAAGCAAATATTTTGTTTCAGTTTTGTTTAGAATGGCTTAGCTCCATAAATATCATAAAGGGTGAGATGGACTCCATTAAGTCTCAAATTGATAAGGCCTTCGCAGCATATGATCTAAAAAATGATGCAAATGGGACTACAAGGTTAGTAACAGAGAATCATCATGGACACTTATCTCAACTACAAGAACAAAAGGAAAAGATTATAATTTTATTTGGTTAGCTCAAAAACTTGGTAAACGCTAGATTTACATCACTGACTAGTGATCTAGATAATGCAGAGAAAGTTGTAAGGTTGAATCTGGTACCTAATGCTCCAGATGAAGGTGAAGAACTCCTCATGTGATTTGAGACTCAGTGTCGCATGCTTGGTTTTGTCAAGAAGGATTGGTAAAATGGAAAAAACGATTAGGAGGCACACCTTGCAAAATTAAAGGTTTCATACAAAATAATTTTTCCTTCTTCTAGATGATTGTGTACATTTCTATTTTTTTATACAATTTCAAATTTTATTGTATATATACAGAAGATAGTGGATAGTATAGCAATGCAAAATTTGATCCATTTTTATGGATAGCATTGTTAGGGGGAGTTACTCTCATGTGTATATGTATATGTATATATATCATTTAGGGGGAGTAAGTATGTATGCTTGAATAGTGTACCCTTTTCCATTGATGTGAAATGGGGAGAGTATTTGAGAAAATAGTTTGTTAGAGAGTATTTTGGATAATATCTAGAAAAGATTTTTGGGCATGTTTCCATAAATGACAAAGGGGGATATTGTTGGAAGTTTTCTTTCCATTCATGACTTTGTTGGCAACATGAGCATGAGAATATATGGTGTTTTCATTGACGTATTGTTGTTTGATGAGTGTGAGCTATTGTGGTGATAGAAATTCATTATATAGGTTCAAGATTTTTCATCTGAAGTAGAACAGGTATGTTAGTTATTTGCATGTCTCAAATATAGTTTTCAGTGTATAGTGAACCAATTTTGTAGTTTGTATTGATCCACCATGAAGAATCATGTTATGCGGTTCTAAGGAAATTTTGGTGTATGTGAGAGGAATCCAAATCAAAATTTTAATGTATTTATGTCCTCTGGTGTTGAAGATAGAGTAGATAGAGTATTGGGTTTACCAGTGATAGTGCTACCAATACATGGTACATGATTTGAATTCTCCACATTCCACTATGGAAGAATATTTGGTTATGTAGTTTTGAGGAAGTTCTAATAGGTGTCAAAAGTGTCTGTGCTCCAAGTGGGAAGTTTTTTGGTGGTTTTCATGTTGTGTTGGGGATGAACAAATGGTTCATGTCATCAATATTTACTATTTGGTTCTGACCTAAAGAGTTTGGGGTTCTTTGGAGTTAAAGTGTGAATTGAGAGAACTTAAGGGAGTCATTATAGGTCCCTATCGACCTATTTTGATGCATTAAAGGTTTTGGTTTATGTTGTGAGGCATGTATGGTTGGATCTTGAATCAACAAGTTATTGCATTACATGTTTCATCTAATTGGGCTGACCTAATTTATTTTGTAGGTGTTTAAAAATGTAATGCATATAAATGAAAGATTATTTCAGTGTTGTGGTGCAAGAGCACCTGATGGACTTTATGACTCCATGAGGAAATTTTGAAAATTTTGATTTGTGTGTTGAATCTCTTTGTAATAAGGTCATATTTGGACCATTTATAATGTTTTTAAGTCATTGGTAGGTGTCTACGAGGTTCAAGGAGTCCATTTTGCAAATTTTGTAAAAGTTGTCAATTCTTGCAAAATTGTCATATTGAAAAGTTGCAAAAATGCAAGAATGGGAATATAAAGATTCAAGATCATGTAGAATTTTATTAGTTAGTTGTGAATTTAAAAATGGTTTTAATATGATAAATATGGAATTCCAACTCTAATTTGGGGGATGGAGGTGGTTGTAAATTATGAAGAAGAAGAAATCCTTGTTTTTGTGAATTATTTCTGAATTTTCTCATGTTGCGGAATGTTCTCTTGGTTTGTACGAATTTTATCTTTCATATGATTATCTAAAAATGGTTGTGGAAGTTAGTGATGAGAATCTAATTTCATTTGAAATTGTTCTCATCAATTTTTATTGAAATTTATAAAAGTTATGGCATTTTTGGTACAATTTGTCCTAAATGATTGATTTTCCTGTAACAGTCCAAAAGAAACACATGGTATGGATTGGTACAGTACAATAATGGTCTGAAACAAATGGGAAATGATGGATAAATGAGTCTAGTTTAATTTCCTTTTTTTATCTAATTTCATTAATTTTTGTAAGAGTTATGACATTTTTGGTGAGATCAAGTATGTGATAAAACTAGGGTTTCAAGCAAGCATTAAGAAAACTATATCTTTGTATTGCGCCATCCAAAAAGTCTCAAACTTGGTGAGAGTATTCTTTACATTTATTCACAATGTTACTAATTATTTGATCATTTTGGAAAGATATGGAGGTTTTTTGTGTCTTTTCATAGTAAACATTGTTATAACCCTTGGTGAAATGAGGGTTTAAGAAAATAATGCATTGTTGAGTTGTGTGAAACTGGTCTATTTGTGATGGTTTAAGGTTTTGAACCCTTTCTTTGCATCAATTGGTATCAAAGCTCAGAGGTTCTGGGAAAAGTGAGTTGGAATTGTGTGTTTGTGTGTTGTCTTGTTGCAGGTTGAAGAGAGAACCTAGATGCCAAGAGACTAGGTAGAGGAGAAGTGAAGAAACCTAGGTGAAGTGTCATAAAGACAAAGAGAAGCAAGGTGAAAGAGATTTTCTTTAAAAGAGATGGATTTTTTAAGGAGATATTTGCAAGTTGAGGGTTCAAAAAAGAGGAAACAAGAGGAAAAAGATATGAAGAAGAAAAAGGAGAAGGAAAGGCAAATGGAAATTGACCAAGAGATCAAGGAGTTGAAGCAATCCATGGAACAAATGAGAAAAAAATGGAGGAAATGGAAAGAAAAATAGACCTTGAGATGCAAAGGTGGCATTTGCCAATCAAAAAGAGGGTATCATGGCATATTAAGAAGATAGTTCAAAGGAGAAGGCAAGAGAAGATAATGGAATCTTTGTTGGTAAAGGAAGATGATGAAAAAAACAAGCAAGCATAGGTTGCAGCCACTTCAATACATGAATATTCCATGACATTAGACATGAAGAGCAATCATATTTTGGAGTAAAATTATGATAAAGAGAAGGTCAACGATGAATTGATCCTTGAGACTCAAGACTGGTTTAAAAGGTATGTTGGTCTAGTGATTGATTCATTATTTTCAAAAGGATATGTTGATCATTCCTCTATGTCAAAAATTAGTTTTCATGATGAGGTAGCAAGTATAGGGGCAGAATTTTAGATGGGAGAAGAGAAAAACGAAGGTGCAAAGATCATAGTTACATTGCAAAGGCAAAAGAATAAGGAAGACATCCATCACTTTCTTGTTGTGATAGCAATTTTGAGGAGGGATAAACCGAACTTCAAGATGAAACCTAAGGTGAAGAGAGAATACTACAAGGAAGAGCATTCAGAGATGAATACCTATTACTTCCCTCAATTCAAGAGGGCTTTAAATTTCTTTTGGCCGGGAGTATGGTGTAGGAGCACCTGATGGACTTTATGCCTCCATGAAGAAATTTTGCAAATTTTGATTTTTGGGTTGAATCTCATTGTAATAAGGTCATATTTGGACCATTTCTAATGTGTTTAAGTATTTTTTAGGTTTCTAGGAGGTTCAAGGAGTCCATTTTTCAAATTTTGTAAAAGTTGTCAATTCTTACAAAATTGTCATATTGAAAAGTTGCAAAAATGCAAGAATGGGAATATGAAGAGTCAAGATCATGTAGAAGTTGATTAGTTATTTGGTAAGTTAAAAATGGTTTTAATATGATAAATAAGGAATTCCTACTCGAATTTGGGGGTTGGAGATGGTTGTTAATTATGAAGAAGAAGAAACCCTTGTTTTTGTCCATTATTTTTGAATTTTTCTCATGTTGTAGAATGTTCTCTTGGTTTGTACAGATTTTATCTTTCATATGATGATCATAAATTGGTTGGATAAGTTGGTGATGAGAATATACTTTCATTTTAAATTGGTCTCATCAATTTTTATTTAGATTTATGGCATTTTTGGTACAGTCTGTCCTGAATGACTGATTTTTCCTGTAATAGTCCAAAAGAAACACATGGTATGGATCGGTACGGTACAATAATGGTCTGAAAAAATGGGAAATGATGGATAAGTTAGTCTAGTTTCATTTCATTTTTTTAATCTAATTTCATTAAGCTTTGAAAGATTTATGATGTTTTTTTGTGAGATCAGGTCTTTGATAAAACTAGGGTTTCCAACAAGCATTAATAAAACTATATCTTTGTATTGCACCATCCAAAAAGGATAAAACTTGGTGAGATTATTCTTTACATTGCTTCACAAGGTTTCTAAAAATGGATTTGAATTATTTGATCATTTTGGAAAGATATGGAGTTTTTTGTGCATCTTTTCATAGTAAACATTGTTATAACCCTTGGTGAAATGAGGGTTTAACAAAATAATGCATTGTTGAGTTGTGTAAAACTGATCTATTTGTGATGGTTGAACGTTTTGAACCCTTTCTCTACATCATGTTGAAAAGTGTAGAGAAATGTGTTGACTTGAATTCCTAATAAAAGTATACGAATGTGATGCAAAGAAGAGAAGAGTGGGTGTAAGTGTTGAGAAACATGTAGTGTGTTAAGTCGATATATTGAGCTTTAGTGGAACTGACTCCAACATATTCTAGATGCATTATATCAATTCAAATATTTCCAGTGAGCCACCCTCTCTTCTTTCTCTCTTATTCTCTAGATAGTGATTCCTCTAGATAGTGAGTCCACCTATCAGTGAGCCTTTTTGTAATATCTTATAACCAATTATAATACATTGTGAGCTAATTCTCACTATGGTTCTTCCCTTCTTGGTTTTTCCATGTAAATTTGGTGTTCTTGTGTTATGTGATGTGATTCATGCTTTAATTGTCTCTTTCCATTTCTACAAGTTGAATGAAATGTATTTAATATATGTTTAAGTGGTTTTAGAGAATATTGATTTGCCCACCTCTCAATATTCCAGGTGTTCAACATGTTTGTCCTATTGTCTAAAGATGTAGAGTTTGATTGGACACTTGCTTGTCAGTATGCCTTTGAAGCTCTTAATGTAGCACTTATAAAGACCCCAATATTAAGAGAACTAGATTGGACATTGTCTTTTCATATCCATATTTATGCTTCTAATTTTATAATTGGAGCTATATTAGGATAGAAATAAGGAAATCTAGAGTATTCCATATATTATATCAGTAAGAACCTTCAAGTGGTAGAGCTCAACTACACAATTACCGAAAAGGAGAGGTTAGCTATAGTCCATGCAATCAACAAATTCAGACACTAAATCACAAGGTATTATGTATTCATCCACATAGACCATACAACAATCAAGTACTTGATGAACAAAACAATAGTTGGAGATAGACTTGTGAGATGGTTGTTTCTACTTCAAGAGTTTGATATTAAAATTGTAGAAAAACCAAGAAAATATAATGTAGTAGTAGAATTTCTCTCCATATTTCCAGCAAAGTCAAAAGAGGATATAGTAGATGATTCATTTTCTTATGATCACTTATTTTCTAAAAACTATTTGTATTTCATATAGCCCAAGCCATCTAGTTTACAATTTTCCTTTTTAATCCTTGTACCTTGGATAATAAAGTAGTGCCCAATCACCTGTCTTAAAGTAGTTATAGACTATTAATGATGTAAGGTTATCACTGTTATTTAATGGCCATCAATTGAAACTCTATGAGAGTCCAATGGAGAAGGATGATTTCCTACCATACTTACAACATCAATTTAAACTAGAAATAAAAACTTTATCAATAGTAACGATTAGTTCATTAGAAATACTAGTAGATGAGTTACACAGCTCACCTCTTGCTATTTCATAGGTATAATATTCAACACATGAATCACATATGCACACATGCATAGGTGATACTTGGAATTCTTCACTTTCTAGTGAACACCAGTGCTCATGAGACCTTTAGCATCATGCCTCGAGGCATAATATTCAAAAGGACCTATTTTTTTCATCAACTTGTGGCACTTGTACATCGATCCTTTCAGTCGTACCCATAGCATCAATTATTCACTTTCATTACATGTAGCTTTACTTCTTCATCACACATAGCAATAATATCACCTTTTTTGCATCATCTATACCATGTAATAACTTTCACCTTTCACATCATGTACTTTGTGCAGCATTTTATTCATCACTCCAAATTAATTTTCCACATGTTCTACTCATGTTTAATTACACTTCAAACCACAATTTCTCACAGTTTATAGCCATCACTTCATATCATTTCAAATCGTGTTGCATGGTGGCATTCAGCAATTTCACACATGCCATACTTAATTTTATAGCATGTCAATAGGTACTCTTTTCATTAACTACCATGATTAACAATGAAGCTTACTAATTTTATAAATAGTTATCATTCACGCATGCATTTCAACTTCATATTTATATTTCCACAACTTATTATTTATCTTTTTTCCCATTCCATACCTAATAATTGAGGACACTTAGCATCTTTAGTTGGGGGAGGGGTATTAAAAAGGCCATAATTCTTAATTATTTCTAATTTTCTACCATTCTCAAGAGGAAACAAAGAGTTCAAAAGAGAGAAGAGGTTTCTAGTGCAAAATTAGGTGACACAGTAGAATTAGGTGATACAATAGAACAAAGCATAACAAAACTAGTAAAATTAACTACATTTAAGACATTAAAATGAGAGATGAAATAGTGAGGAGATAGTTAGTTGCCCATAATTTGTTGCTAGAGGACAAGCAATGTGTGCCTGTCTTTCAATAGGCAGGCTGGTTGGATTACTTCTTTAGACTCATAAAATTTGATGAGCTTATGACCTAATAATTTTCCATAAATTTGTAGAATGATGAGGCAATTATCAGGGGATTAAGAGTGGAAGCATTATAGGTTTCTATTGTAAAAGTATCAATTCTTCCAAGGAGTGGAGAAGAGTTTCCAGTAAGGTAAGATGCAATCACAACAAGAAATGAGTTCTCCTTGCCGAGTAAGAATTTGGACTCCTCCTCTCATGGTAAAAAATGTTTATCTTTACCCTAGATTTTATCCTCTATAGCCTCACACATTATTAGGTATTTAAATTTTGATTGGATACAATCACTATCATACATAGTGAATTTTAAGTTTCTTAGTCATTTACGCCATCAGAGGCAAGTAAATATTCCAAATTTTATTTATAATTTATTAAATATAATGTTATTTGAAGACAAGAGGAAAATAAATTAGTCATCTTTGTCACATTTCTTCCTAGTTACTTTATTGGTTAATATAAGCCTTAGGATTCAATTTCCTAATGTATCCTAGGAAGATTTTTTGAATTGTAGCAACATCAAGAACATTATTCCAATGCATAATGAAGGAGAAAAGGGTTAGGAGCAAGAAGCAAAAGAACCTGTCATGATTGAAATTGAGGGATAAATAACCTTAGGTTCCCCTACTACAACACCTATGCACAACATGAAGGAACTTGGAGAGAAGGGACTACAGGAAACACAACCTATAGCCTCTACTGAGCATCCTATAGCTGAAGATTTAAAAACCCTAGCTTCCATTAAGATCCCACTAAAAGAAAAGAAAATAAATGAAAAGGTGGACTTCTACCTCTACACCTACAAAGGGGTATAAGAGCCTCACATAATCAATAATACAATCACATCACCTAAGGAAGAAGGGCCCCATGAAAGGAAAAGATAAAAAGAAAAAGGAAGATGTTGTGATGATTGAGACAGACACAAATTTAAAGGGAAATGTCCCTGGTGACGATACAAGAACACTAATTTTACAACCCATGTATCTTATAGTACTTCTAAATCTGATTCAAAAGACATTTTTTTGCTAAAAAAAAGAAAAGAAGATCTCCAAGGAGCCATATCTCAGAAGGGTTTATGTATATAGAGGAGTTGGGAGAAGAGAAGTTTTTGGAGAAGGGAGAAGAATTCTCTTTAGAAGAAAGAAACATAAATAAAGAACTACAAGAGACCTTACACAGAATTAAACAATTAAAAGACCTACTAAAAATATACCAACAAAAAGATAGTGAGAGGAATGCAAGGATCAGGGAGTTGGAAGAAAAAATCCACAAATTTGAGCATGGATCAAAATTAGAAATTTTGTCATAGCTTGCCATGGTTGAAATAAATAGAAAAGATCTAATTCCTAAGAGCTCAATTGGACCTATAAAGACTCCCACTATAGCTATTGTTGATTTTTTCCAAAAACAAAAATATTGGGGAAAGGAGAAAATAGAAATGATATCTAAACATGCTAGGATGGTAGAAAATCAAGAAACAAAGGTTAAAATATTAAAAGTTAAAATCGAGGAACTAACAGAAAAGATAGTACAACTAATGAGATGTAGATCGCCTACCAGGGTATATACCTTGTATTTACAATAAAAGAGAAAAAGGAGCAAGCAACCTCAAATTTTCATCCGGGGAAACCAGAGAAGGTATATTTTGCAAAAGTTCATCCCTTTCAACAGATAAATTTACATTTGAATTATTAGGCTTCGATAACAAATTTGAAAAAAAATTGACAGCTTCTACCTGAATATCTTTCTCAGAAATAAGAGAAGCACTTGTTACACTATCTTGTATTGTGAAAATTGAAGATCTTGATTTTTTGGCCTGAGCAAAATTATGAAAAAAATTCGTATTTTATCTCCATCTTTCAACCACAATTCCCTAGATTTTTGCCTCCAATATTCTTCTTCCCGAACAAGTAATTCTTTCCACTCAAGGTGTAAAGATTTTTGTTCTTCAAAAGAACTATTATCCATCCCATGTAAAATAATCATCTCATTTACTTCAACTAATTTTTTATACACCAATTTCTTTTGAGAAAACACATTTTTGAATACTAATTGGTTCCACGAAATAAGATTCCTCTTTACATGATCCAACTTATTGCTTAATTGGAACATTTTAGAACCATAAACAAAAGGGGCAGATTGCCACCATTTTTTTATATAACTGATTAGTTTTGGATGTCTAAGCCACATAGTCTCAAATTTAAAGGATGAGTGTCTTAAATATTTGACACTACTACCAAATATAACCAGGGATATGGCAAAATGATCAGAGGCTAGCAAGGGTAAAATTTCAGAGGAAAAGGAAAACTGAGATCCTATCCAATTTGAGGTAATTAAATACCTATCCAATCTCTTAGCAATTTGCGAGAAATTCTTCCTTTTATTTGTCCATGTAAACAATCCATTGGAGGGAATTACATCCCTTAATGTATTATGAGTAATAAATGCTACAAAATCAGAAATTACAGCTTTAGGAGGATTTATTCCACCTTTCTTTTCCATATCATTAGCAATTGCATTAAAATCACCCACGAGAACACATTTGTCTTGACCTATCAAAACCAACTTTGACTGTAGTAATTCCCAAAGGATTTTTTTATCATAAGAGCTAGTTGGACCATAAACATTTAGAATCCAAAAGGAAAGCTCAAAATGAGAAACAAACATAAGCTGCCAATTGTGATGAAATGAGATATTTGAAATACTAATCATCTTAGTATTCCAAAGGAAAATTAAACCACCCGAAGCACCCTGGGAAGGTGAGTGTGATGCTCCCCATGAATTCCATTTATTTTTAATAGATTGAAAAGATTCTTCAGAGGTCTTTGTCTCTTGAAGAATTATGATGTCAGCCCCTGAAACATCCAATTGTTGTTTCACTTGGGATTGTTTGTCAGAGGCATTTAAACCTCTGACATTCCAAGATATAAGTTTCATTGTAACTTAGGAGAGCAACAAGCTCTCCTTGGCCTCTTTTGTTTTGCACAATGAACTAAGCTGGAATCTAAAGCCAATTGAATTCCCTTTGAAATCTCTTCTTGAAGCTTCATAGCTAAAGATTTCCTACCTCTCTTTGTAGGAGATTTTGAAATGACAGAAGGAACAAAATTGGACTGAGAAATAGAACAACCATCCTCACTAAGGGATTCATCACTAAAAACCTCCGAAGCAATCTCATCAATAAATTGCTCACCAACAAAAATCAAAGACTGATTAACAAAATTTACAAAGTCTTGTTTTGAAGGTACTATATCAAAATTAAGCTTATGATTTACTAAAGATGAAGATCCTTGAGAGTTTTCCACCTCAATCTAACCAACATTACACTGATAAAAAATGGCAAGCCGACTATCACAATTGCTTGTCACACCCAATGTTAGCATCGAAGCACATTGATGAGCTTGGAGAGAACAATTAAATCGAAAGTCAGGATTGAGAACATTTAAAGAGGACAAGAAAATCTTAATTGGAGACCGCAATGAGAAACCCCCAAGGAACGGATCCTTAATAAAGACATAATTTGACACAAGAGGTTGAGTTGCTACATCAAAAGAGGGAGAATTAAATTTAACCATCTTAGAAGAAACTGCCGATGAAACCTGCCAACACTGTGACCGAAATGAATAAAACCAAGAGAGACAGAGATCAAAAATGTTCTTATAGAGCACAAAATCTGAACTCCCAACATTATTAATAGGAATTAAATCAGCAGAAGAAACATCTGAAACTGGTGGAATAATTGGTTTTGACTGTGACCCAGGAAACCCAACAAAATTAGCACGACAATTCTTGAAGGGATGAAGATGAAAATGACAAGAACAACAAAAAACCTTAGGGTCTTCCACTACAACATCTTGAACCCAAGAGCCATACACTGTCTTAATTAAGGCACTGGAAGGCAATTTCTTGCGAACATCTAATAAAACCAAAAACCTAACTGGCAATGATGGGTTTGAGAAAAAACCCAAATCAAGATTCATAAAGATTCCCAGTTTATTACCCAGGATTTCAATAATGCCCTGTTCTCTATACTCCAGAGGAAGACCCTGAAGTTGAATCCAAAAAGGAATGAACTGAGGCTTGACCTGACTAGAGTTAAAATTCGGGGTCCAAAGAGTAGTAAACAAACCATAACCATCCATCATCCAGTTCTTTTTCTGCAGAACAACATTTCTTGCATCTTTCTCGAAAAAAATAACCACAAAAAACCCTTCACCTTTATCTAAATAAAAAACTTGATTGGAACCAACCCAAGAACCAAAGACCCAAGATTTTAAATTATCAATCAGAGGCTGAAATTTCTAGAACTTACCAAAGAGTGCAACATCCTTTAAGTCCGACACTTGCAGATCAATCATTTCTTGAGGTAATGTGACCTCAATCCAAGATGGAGAATTCTTTAAAGACTTTCCCTTCCACTTCTGAGAGTTATCGGAGATAATAGAAGCCTGATGCTTAGTCGTGCTATGAGGAGGAGGCTGAACCAAAGGACGATATACACAACTAGAGTTATCACAACCAAACACAGCTAGAGGAGGAGCAATAGATTATTGATCAACCCGTTTCGAAAACCATTTAACTGGAGGAAGAACGATAGTGTTCGAAAAAGTGAGCGGGTTCCCAGCGGAGGATGTACGATTTTGCACGGGGATGGAATTTGGGTAAGTAAGAGGTGCAGGAGAAGAATGAGCAGCCAGGGAGGAAGAGCAAGAATGAGAAGCCACAACATCAACCCACGAATGCGAAGAAAGAGCAGGAGAAGAAGACCTACATATATCAAAAGGAGTTTGAAGAACCTTCACACATGACCGCTCCCGACAAGAAGGAGAGCTCCACTTCCCATGGCAAACATCTAGAACCCACTGACCATTTATGTATACAAAACTAGGTTTCCCTTTCGCAACATAGCTAGAAGCCTTAACATAACCACCAAAGCTAAGCCAAGAGGAAACAATAGGCGGAAGCGACCGAGAAAACTCTTTCAAAACCCTAGAACGTGGATCAACCAAACCAGCACCATACACACGAGGTAGAAACCTGTCATTTCTTGAAAAATAAGCCCTAGGGTTTGCAAAAACTTCGGATAGAGGACCCCGAGAATCCCAAGTAGGCCCAAAATTGACAGCTCGTGTTGGGTGGGAAAGCCGAGAATGGCTAGAAGGGCCCCCGAGAACAACTGGTTTTGAAAATTGTGCACCATCCTGAAACTCCCTCCACATCTGACAGTCCTGATTCATTTTGATTATACATTTTATTAAAAAAAAAAAATTATTTTGTTGTTGAAAATGAAAATGAAAATCATTTTTTTGTTGAAAATCAAAATGAAAATCCTTTTCTTGAAAATGAAAATGAAAACCACTTTTTTGATGAAAATGAAAATGAAAATGTAGGTTGTGATGTTGAGAATGAAAATATATATATTTTTAAATTGAAAGATATGTTTTGGATAATCTTCTTGGTAAGATTTCTTGGAGACAAATAAGAACACATGCCAATAGATTATATAAAGAAGTTTTTTATTGTAAAAAACTATCATTTCAATGTCAACTCATGATGCAATTGATGAGAATGTGGAAAATGAGAAAAGTAATGAAAAATTTAGGCATTTTTGTTAAACCAAGAAGAAAAGATCAATCACTAAAACATGCTATGTCTACTATTGCTAGTGCCATTGAGTCTATTGGAAAGAATAGTCAATTTAAAGATAAGAATGCAACACGATGAGCTATAACACTGTTATAGTTAATAAAACAACTTTGAATAAAAGAATGTTAAGCAATATTAGTGAAATTCTAAAAATACATCCTAAAACATTGGTAAAAGCGACAAAGAGAAGATAAAGTATAGAAAATGATCCAATCAACCAATGTTGGAGTTTTAGTGGACAAATCTTGAGGTCTGACATGAAATTGAATATTGAAAACAAATATTTGATTGAAAAATATTGGCATGATAATACTAGGATATCATCTAATGCTAGAGATGTTTTAAAATTAAGAGTGGGGTCCAAAGTTTGTGATCCTCATCTAAAACACCTATTAGACACAACTCAAATTGAATTTTATAGAAAATTTTGTGGTGACTCAGTGTTACCTGGTAATAAGAATAAGTCAAAGATCTTTTGAAAAATGTAAACCTTGGTATGTGAAAATTAATAAGCAACAAATATTTTTTTTTTATTATATGGGAAAATCAGGTTTTGAAGGGACCCAAAACCATTTACAACCAAAGGTACAAGAAGCTACTTAAGAGATACTATAGTAGAGCACTAGCAAAAAAACCCAACACAACCAAAGAAACAAAATTCTGCTCGAAAGATAAATCAATAAGCTAGCAACAACACCCAAGAACAACAAAATTAAAAAACAACAGGAAAGAATCTGAGACCCAACAGTAGGAAAGCACACAAATAAAAAATAAATAAACACACATGACACTATTTCAGATTGCTTAAGGTATTGGCCAACTCAAGCTCCTGGCTTCTATGCATTTCAATCATGTCCAATAGCTCTTTTTTCTCAGCTTCAACTTCTTTAGAACATAAAACCCTCTGACAACAGGGCCTTTACCATCATCTTTCACACCTTTTTTTGCTTTACCTTTGGCCGAGTGATCTTTCTCTATTAACTCAAAAAAATATAGTTGGTCCTCCCTAAGCTCACTGATTTTACAGAATAGGACTTCCAATAAGTTTACACTGTTCTTTACTAAAATGTGACAAGCATGGAGAAGCTTCTTTATATCCTCATTAGTGTCCAAGATCTTGGCTTCTAACCTAGCCAATCGCTCTTCACACAGGGACTTCAAATCATGATATGACCCCTCAAGATCTACAATTTTGTCAATCAAAATATCTGAGGTCGGGCCTTTCAAAATATTCTTCAAATTCTCCTTCAAACCCCTTATTTTAATGTTTACCTTATTAAACTCTTGAAGAGTCCATTTTTCTAATTTAAAAGTACTAGTGGCCCCTGCCCTCGCCATATCAAGCAACTCAAACATAGAGGTAGAATCATCATTGGGATAGGAAAAGTACTCTGAAAGGGGATTTACCTTTAGAGGCTCCGGCTTTGCATGATTCTGCTCAACATCCTTCTCCTCTTGAACCTTATTCTCCCCTTCCAAATCCACATTGGGAGAGCTACAAACCAAGGAGTCATCAATTTCCACCACTTTCTCTTCATAAGCCTTCTCCTCAATGGGCACTGTGGTCCCCTTAACTATTTATTTCAAGGTCTGGCTCTTCAACTTGGCTATGTTTGGAAACCCTTCTCGGCTTATCCTTTTCCTCCATAGTCAATACATTCTCTTGCATCCTCTCCTCTTTACCACCCACCTCTGTGTCACCCTGGCCAACGCCCAAATCATTATTCTTGGGAGTAGAATTACCAGAGTCCAACTCCGTGTCCTCACTATTAGAACCTGACTCATTCAGAATATGATGCTTGGCTACCTATTTGCTTTTATGGCTGCCCTTCTTCCTCTTTTTCGAGGACATGTCCATGGGGACCCATCCTCATCCTCATCCTCATCCTCTGGGGACAAATATCTTGTTGTTGTAAAACGTATGTGCAATTTCATTATTGTTATGATTTTTTTTCGATATATACGTTGTACTTTACATTCTAACATGATTATGCAAGAATGTGGTATTAATATGCCACCTGAAACAATCAAGGAGTATATCAAGTTTTTTTTTGTGAAAAATCTAATGGGAAATTATTTTATTTAAGTTCATGTATTTCTTGACAATGCACTAGTTGTGGCAATCTTTCATTCTTAGGAGTTTGTATGCATGAAAGTGTTGAGAATGATTTTGGACAACAATTAGTGGATGTTAAAAGATTTAAGAATTTTGACCATTATTTAAAAGATGGAAAAATTAGAAAGCGTTGTGATTTAATTACAAAAAAAGTTAGTGTACATGCATTCATATCAAAATTTAAGAGTAAGATTATACCAAAATATGTCAAGTAGTCTCAATATGCTCGATGGCTTGATGGAAAATTTCATGTATATAGAAACACATTTCCAGTTGGAACTATACTATCAACAATTGATTTTGTGGAAAACTATACTCTAGCTCTGCAAGAGGAAATCCAATCACAATATTACAATTCAATGCAAGTGGCTATGTTTTTTCATATTGTTTACATACATACATATGATAGCATAGAGGATGATATTTTTTTTTTCAGGGAGTATCATTTCTATTTGAGTGACAACTGGTTACACTTGTTAGATTTTGTTCAATATCGTTTCAATATATTTTATACAAATTTAAGAGAAAGAGGAATCCAGATGACAAAATATCTCATATGGTTAGATAATTGTATGAGATAGTTCAAGAATGCTCGAATGTTTTATTAGTTAAGTAGGGTTCACAAGGAACATAATGTCCAACATATGTGGAGTTTTTTTGAAGCTAGACATGTTAAAGGAGAACATGATGGAGCTGGTGCAAGTGTTAAAATAATTCTTGCTAGAGAGATTGAAATTTGAGGATGTAGTAAAGTTTAAAGATGCACACGAGATTGTGGATTGGTACAATACAAGATTATCTATAGCTGGATTAAGCAAGTACTCTATAGTTCGTCAATTATTTTTGTTGGTTTAAGAAGAGAACATTCTACCTAAACTTTATTGTGAGACAATTAGTGGATATATTAAATGTCATTCATTTAAGAGTTTTAATGCACACACATGGACTATCTAGATAAGGGAGCTTGCATGTTTTTGTCAGTTTTTTATTTCAGGAGATTGGGAAGCATGTGAGAATACATAATGGGTTGAAGAGTGGAAGCAAAGATTGTTGAAACCTATACAAGCACACAATTTATTTCATTTTATTTCAATTTATTACTATTTTGTAATGCTTTATTTATTAATAGGGTTAAATTACAAAGTTGAGTCCACTTAAGGCGAAAGTTTCAGTCTTAGAAAAATATCAATATTGGGCTCAACGAATCGAGATCCCATTTAGCTCTGGGGTCCCAATCCTAAGATTAAAATGGGATCCCGATTTTTAAAAATTGAGACACTGTTTAGTTTTGGTGTCCCTAGCCATCTCGAAAGAAACAGGATCCCAATTTTTACAAATCGGGATCTAAAAATTAGGTAAAATCGAGATCCCATTTCATGGAGGTATTTATTTTAAAAAAGAAAGAATGCGACCTCATTTTCACTGTGCAACATTTAAGATCTTGGTTGAGTGGCGACGACAACGACTTCTAGGTAAGTCATTCCACCTTTTTCTTTACATTTTTTTCATTTTTTTGTTTATTAGTTATGAATTTAGGTTTTTATTTGCATTGTTTGTATTTGTATTGAGTTCTTTCATTTCAATCTACCTACAAAAAATGAAACCCTTATTAGTTGAAATCAAACAAAAAACATCAATGAAACCTTTACTAGTTGAATTCAAATAGAAACATCAACCTTAAATTGAAATCAAACATTAAAATCAACCCTAAACCCTAATCAAACAAAAAAATTACCTTTCAAAACCAAAAAACTTATCTTTCAACCCTAAATTGAAATCAAACAAAAAAATTTTCTTTGAAAACCAAGAAATTTTTAGGGTTTAATTTGCATCGCTTTGTGTTTTAAATTTGATTGCTTGAATATTTCAAAATAGAAAAAAATTATTTGCATTGCTTTATATTTTAAATTTAGTTGCTTGAGCATTTCAAAATGGAAAAAAATCATTTACATTGCTTTATGTTTTAAATCTATATGTTTGAATATTTCAATTTATGGAAATTATATTTCATTTGCATATTAACAAACACCTAGTCTCTAACATATTAACATACATATAGTTTTCTACTAGAGTAATCCTTGAACCTCCTTTATGATTTAGGTTTAAAAAGCTCACAAGGTTCATGTAAAACTTGATCAAATCAATCAATATTCCTTTTTTGGCATGAACTCACAATAAATTTCCAAAATAGAAAAAATTATAAATGTAAAAATTTTTCCACCCATAAACACTCTCAAGAATTTATAATATTTTCCTCATCAAAATCACTTGAAACATTAACATGGCATTCTTAACACTAACTCAAGCTATGCTCAAAATTGAAAAAAGAAAATTTCAAATTATGGTGAAATGAAATAAATTTCTCTACCACAAATTGGTAAACTATAAACTAATAAAAAATAAATAACTAAACTAAGATCACTTTTTTAAAATGATGCAAGATTAGGTCACATTGCCTAGGGATGCTCCTACATAAATGTTGTATAATATGTAAAGAACACTAGATATATTGAGTAGTAGACTAAACTATAGACTATATCCTTCCCATTAAAGAAAGAAGAATAAAAGTATACTCATCGAACAACCTAGTTTCCTATAAAAAAATGACATATGTAAGGGAAGATATGAGGAAGTTAAAAACCACCTTCCTCTTGTTAGGGGTGTTAAGGCCTCAAACATTTCAAGAGAGGATGAACCTTCCCTCTTCATAGTGTCACATATGAGTCCATGCTAGCTTATGCACTTGCATCAATATGTTATATTTTAAAATTAAGGCATTCTATTTCACATTTCCTTCAACTCCTTTTATTCATAGACTTCGAAGACAATCAGGGAAGGAATAGAAATTACCAATACTAATCAATGATTCAATAACCATTTTAAGATCTAGCTCCAACAACTTGTCAAGACATATTTTGATTTTCTCTAAATATAGGCATTTCTATAAATTCAAAGGTAGACCATAGAGACTATCCTAAATTGGAAAAAGTGGGATAATTTATAGTTGTGTGCTTTATTCCTCAATCATAGAAGTTATCTAACGAAATAGACAATCTATTCATAAATTCAAAAACATTCATAAACTAATGTTCTTGCATATGTGATGAATCAATATCTAATAGATACCAATTTTTTAATTAAGTACTTCATTATTTTATACCTTTTCACAATACTTATTAATTTAATAAATTAATTTATTTATCATTCCCCATGTCATAACATTTGTCATATAGGATAAATTTTAAGAATTTATGTTATTTATTAACTAGCTACATATGTATGTAAAAGGGATTTTATTCTTCGTCTAAGGGTAGTAGAGGGTTGTTTATTATCCTTTGCAATATATAAGAAAACTATACATATCATATTAGATTTTTTAAAAAGATTCATTTGAAAATAAATAGTGAAGTATAAGCTGTAGAAAAAATATTAGATAGTTGAGGTGGATTATCAAATTTTATTTCTAATTGAATGTGAATAGTTAGATTTTACATAACTACATAGCCAAAACAAATTGAGTAATGACATGAAAAGGTATTTGTAGGTCAAGTGAGTTACTGCAAAGCTTGTTATGTTTTAACTCACTAGTCTACTTTCCCCTAATAAATGGTGTAAGATATTAGGAAGGAACTCATTTTGGAAGCCTTTTATGTTTTAAAATGCAACTAACATTGTAGTTATATCATCAGTAGCTCAACCAATAAGAATTTTATAGAACATTGCGACATTTGATAACCCTTTAAAATATTAGTATAGTAAACACATAGAGCCGAGAAAGATAGTGCTTCATGATTTATTGTGTATTTAGTTCGACATTGATGTAAAAGAAATAGTTAAAGCTAGAAGCACTATCTTGCACTTCACCAAATTTTATCCCCTTAAGCCATCAAATGTTTTTTCCTAGGACCTAACTTCATAGATCGCCTTAAGCCATCCTATTACCCTAAACCCTAAACCCTAAATCCATCATTTTTTCTTAGGATAGTTAAGCCATAGATCCCCTTAAAACTATACTTAGGATCCCTTAAGCCATCATATGTTATTAATTACCTCCTAAATGTACATTTAAAAAAATAATATATATTTAACTGCATAAAATTTGGTTGCCTTGGGCAACTTCACCAAATTTTATTCCCTAAGCCATCATTTTGTCCTAGGACCTTAATGTAATTTTTAATGATATTTCACATCACATTAACAATTATTAATTTTTTCATTTACATGCCTTAGACATACAAGAGCCTTACACATTTTTCCATTTGTATTCAATTAGGTCATTTATATTAAATGGTTTAAGGGGATTTTTAAAAATGTATCTTACATTTTGAAATTTGTATGTATGATCAAGTTGAATGATGTTTGTATGTGTATGTACATGTATCCTATTTTTAAACACTCATGTATGTTGAAAATTTAACTATTTCTTGTCAATTTGTACTTGTTCGTTAATTATGTATAATTTAATGCAGGTTCACTTATATAGATCATGGATCAATTCAATATTGATGATATCCTTAATCCACCTCCTCATCCCCTTAACCTCCACTCCCTCCATATCCACCCCCTCCACCTCCACCTCCACATCCACCCCCACCCCCCTCCGCCCCCTCCACCTCATACCCCTACCTCCACCACTTGGATCCGATGAGGCTTTCTTGCGAGCACATATCAATGATAATGTTAGATCCATTCAAGATCAAATCAATGATATTCAAAATGAAGAAATGATTCCACCACATTTGAGGCATTTTGCATCTAATATGTAAAAAGTTTTTGATGTCGTTAGGTCCATTGATGTGGACTTAGACACACATCAATGATGACGAGAGGAGAGGAGACGATTCTATTTTGAAAAGGAAAACACAGAGATATGATGAGATACAACAAAGAGGCACAACACTTTATTAAGACATAAGAAAAATGATGATGATAGTGAAAACACAATGATGTTATTGAATTTTTATGTTAGGGTTTTCATTTGATGATAATTTTTTTTTGTTAATAGTATAATGACAAGATAAAAATTTAGTAAGAAATATTAAATAATCTATTAATTAATGTTGTATTGAATTTTTTATTGGTGTTTTTTTATTCTAATTTTTAGAGGTGTAGATGATGGATTACATTCACACATTTTGAAATTTTTTAGAATTGTTTTGATATACTTAATTTGTGATACATATATAACATTTTTAAGTTTTCAAAAAAAATATATCAAGCAATAATGTACACGCTTAAGGTTGAACATTTAAAAAATGAAACAAAATTTTGAGTTCATATTTTGATTTATTTGGCTTCAATATTGATGATAACATGATCAACAACATAAAAAAATACTATCACAATGTTGTCATCATTAATTTTTATATAGATATTTGAATTAGAACAACTCCTTACTTTATATATTTAACTTAATAAAATTTGGTTGCCTTGGGAAACTTCACCAAATTTTATTCCCTTAAGCCATACTTTTTTTCCTAGGACCTTAATTCATAGATCCCCTTAAGCCATCCTACAAGGACCCCTTAAGCCATCATAATTTCTCCTAATTTAATACAATTTTCAATGAGACACGTCACATTAACAATTTTTTTTTTCATTTACATGCCTTAGACATAAATGAGTCTTACACATTTTTTCATTTGTATTCAATTAAGTGATTTATATTGAATGGTTTAAAGGGATTTTTAATAAAATGGTTTAAGGGGATTAAAACCTAAACCCTTTAAACTATACTTAGGACCCCTTAAGACACCATATGTTATTAATTAACTCCTAAATGTACATTTAAAAAAATAGTATATATTTAACTTAATGAAATTTAGTTGCCTTGGGCAACTTCACCAAATTTTATCCCCTTAAGCCATCATTTTTTCCAAGGACCTTCATTCATAGATCCCCTTAAGCCATACTATTACAACCCCTTAAGCCATCCTATGAGGAATCCTTAAGACATCATAATTTCTCCAAATAAATTAATATAATTTTTAATGAGATTTCACATCACATTAACAATTATTTATTTTTCATTTACATTCCTTGGACATAAATGAGCTTTTTGTGTATGTTTTAAGTATATTTTTTAGTATGTACATGTATTAAAATTACATAGTTAGATCTTAAATTTTGAAATTTCTATGTACATGGTTAAGTTGAATGATGTATGTATGCATTGTACATCATATTTTTCTTTTAAACATGTATCTTAAATTTTGAAATTTTTATGTACATGCTCAAGTTGAATGATGTATGTATGTATGTATCCTATTTAAACATTCATGTACGCTTAAAATTTAACTATTTATTGTAAATTTGTACTTGTTTATTAATTTTGTATAATTTTTGTAGGTTCACTTAAATAGATCATGGATCAATTTTATATTAATTATATCCTCAATCCCCCTCCCCCTCCACCCCCTCCACCTTCACCTCCCCTTGCACCCCCCTCCACCTCATAACCCCCCACCTCCACCACCTAGATTCGATGAGGCTCACTTGTGAGCACAAATCAGTGACAGTGTTAGATCCATTCAAGATCAAATCAGTTCTATTCAAAATGAAGCACTGATTCCACCACGCTTGAGGCATTTTGTATCCGTGATGCAAAAAATTACTGATGCAGTTAGGTCCATTGATGTGGACTTAGATAGCCATCAACGATGGCGAGAGGAGATGAAATAATTTTATTCAGATGGTCTTTCCTACCAGTGTTGACACCCCATGTATGTACCAATTATTATCAGGTATGTTATGAACTTGATCAGGCTACAACTAGTTCAGGTGCACATGGAGATTTTGATGAGGTTAGTTCATATGTTCATTTTCTTACTGTAGAGCATCACCTTGTAGACATTTTGACACAAGTATAAATTTATGCATGTGCATGTTGAATTTATAAGAATTTTTTAAGATAAATATTTTTAATGAACATATATATAATTTTTTTTATAAATTTTTTAACAATAAAAATATAATCTTCTACTCATTGAGATTTTAAGTCAACACCAATGCAAGTCAGAAACCCTCATGGGGATTTTGATTGATTTTTTAAATATATGAAATAATTTTTTAACTTGATTTTTTAATTTGTAATTCAATCATGAACACATGTTTTAAATATTTATGTTGGCTCACTGGAGTCAATCAACTTCCATGTTGGTTCCACCAGAGGGGTTGTCGAGTGCTCCTCCATTATCAAGCGTCTTGCATGTGGTGCTAGTACATGTATATTGTAAATTATTTAAAACTATACTTACAATTTTGTATTTTAAATTCACTATATCAAACATGCATGTACCTGAATATTATAAGCGTTATGTCTATGTAAATGTTGACACCACCATGAGAATGGGGATCAGACACCCATTTGATACACAAGCAATTCAGGAGACATCTAAATTTTAGGTTGTTATAAAAAAATTCTACACATGTGTGCATAATTTATTGGTATTTTAAGTAAATTTTAAAACACCTATTGGTACACTTGAATATATACATTTTAACCTAATTCAAGTACACATGTGCTTTAAATTTGACCTTGTAGGACTTTGTTGGTGGAAATTTTTCCTTGATGGTGTCACACCACCTCAACCAGGACATGCAGATCAGCCTCATATGGTAATTTAAAATTTTAATTATATTTAAAGTCAATTACAAATTATACATTGTGAATAACTTAAATTAAATTTAAAATTGAATACATATATGCTCATAAATGTTAAATTCTTTTTATTTTATAGCATGAGACATTTCTTGTAGTTGAGCATGCAATGATAGTTCCTACACTAGAGCATGCACAACAACCTCTTATGGTAATTTAAATATGATAAATTATAAACTAAATTTAATTAAATCATTTTTAATCATCTTACATCTAATTTCAGCTTTCTTTCTCTTGTATGTAGATTGATTGAGAGCATGTAGAGACAGGTCTAGGTGCACCAGAGCATGTAGAGTAGCCTCACACAACAACTTAATTTTATGATAAAATATAAATTAAATTTTCATTAAATCATTTTTAGAGCATGCAGAGTAGCCTCACACAACAACTTAATTTTATGATAAAATATAAATTAAATTGTCATTAAATCATTTTTAATCATCTTACATCTGATTCAACTTTATTTCTCTTGTACGAAGTGATTTAGGTCATCTAGGTAGTTTGTGTGGTGTGAAGAGGCCTCTTGATTATAGCGACGATATGAGTTAGATTATTTCATGGGCTATATTTGATGCTTTTTATACATGATTAGTATTTTTCATGGACGTGATCTATATGCATACATGTTTCCTTATTTCATGGACTACATATATGTACAAGTTTTAGTATTTTAGTATAATTTAATGGATTATCTATTTATATATATGTTCCAATATTTTCATGGACTTAATATATAGTTTCATGGACGTTATTAATTTTAGTATTTTATGGTCTATTATTGTTAAATAATAATTTACACATGTGCATTTATGCATTTTATGTGAAATTGATATGAATTTGATAGGACATTCAAATATTTGTACTTTACAAAAGATTCATACTCAAGACATTAATAGGACATTAATATGAAATTAAATAAAAATATGAAATTAAAGTTAAAATTAATAGGACATTTAAATATTTGTGCTTTACAAATTTAGTGATTCGGAGTTAAGGCATTAGTATCAAAGAAGTTCTCAAAAAATTGCTTAAGGGGATCAAATACTTCAAAGTACATGTCTCATATTTAATTGCAATTGATATAATTAAGTAGTAGAATTTAGGATGACTCATCATAAGAATCACTAAAGCTATACAAAAATAATGTTAATGTTAATATAATTTATGCCATAATAGGATGTATTAAGGGGTCCTAATAGGACTTATTAAGGGGATCAAAGAATTCAAAGTACAAGTCTCATGTTGGATCACAATTGATATAATTAAGTATTAGACTTTAGGGTGACTCATAATAACAAATGATATAATTAAGTATAAATATTTAGGATATTTCCCAATAGGATGTCTTAAGGTGATCAAATACTTCAAAGTACATACCTCATATTTAATTGCAATTGATATAATCAAGTATAATAAGTTAGGATGACTCATCATAACAATCACATTCTATACAAAATAGCGTTAATGTTAATTTAAATCATGTCATAATAGGATGTCTTAAGGGGTCCTAATACAATGTCTTAAGGGGATCAAAGACGTTCTCAAAATTTGGTGAAGTTGCCCAAGGCAACCAAATTTAATAATAATATACATGATATTTAGTGATTATACAATCAAATTTAAAGTTTCAAAGTAGGAAAACATGCACATTTAATGAACAAAATATATAAAATATTGATTTTGATACATAAAAGTGTAGAGTATAATTGTGTATGTACATGTATAAAAATTTGTACAAAATGTGTAATTGTGTAATTGCGTACGTACATATAGGCCAACTCAAAACAATGTTTACAAAATGTGGCTATGCCATCTCAAGAAAATCCAAAACTTGTGGGAATGTAGTAGGTCTTCATGCGACCTAATATCAAAATGAACAAGCAATATCAATATATCATCAAAACATGTATTTTAATGTATATAAAACTATCTATATATACAAGTACCTTTATTTACAAGTGTTCCACACATGTGTGTAGGATGAATCTGCATCCTCTCCTTTTTGTTTCAAAGTATGCGATCAATGTGATGATGGCTTAAGGATAAATCAATTTTAAATATTAACATATAAGAAATATCAATATATAATCAAAACATGTATTTAAAATATAAAACTAAAACTATATAATTACTTATTTTTACCAAGTATTCCATGTTGTCTAGGTTGAATATGCATGGACTCTCTTTTTTGTCTCAAACTATGTGATGAATTTGTGATGATGGCTTAAGGATACAAAAGGACAATCAATCAATTTTAACTATTGATGTACAAGAAATATCAATATATAATGAGAACATGTAGGTAAATATATAAAACTAAAACCATATAATTATCTATTTTTACCAAGTATTCCATGTTGTCTAGATTGAATCTATATGGACTCTCTTTTTTGTCTCAAACTATGTGATGATGGCTTAAGGATATAAAAGGACAATTTAAATCAATTTCAAATAATAACATACAAGCAATATCAAAACATGTATTTAAATATATAAAAGTAAAACTATATTTACCCATATTTACTTATTCTATTATACTATTTGCATCCTCTTTTTTGCAACACATCTATGATTGTCTCATGCTCTTCCATAGAAATTGTCCATAGTTCTTTATTTGCATGTCTTCCATGATACCACAATACCTCACTAGTTTTATATTTGTTTCCACCACCAAATGTGAGTAGTGTATAATCTTCTTATGTGTTTTATAATCTTCGAATGCAGACAAACTATTCTTCTTTATTAGGTATTTTCGTAGCCAAGTTCCAAAAACCACCACCAAACCTTTTGGATAATGATAGCCATCATCAAAGAAGTTCTCAAAATTTTCTTAAGGGGATAATTTTTTTTCTCAAAATTTGCTTAAGGGGATCTCTAAACCTGTTGGATAATGATAGACATCATCATCTTCTCAAGGTGTTATTAACTTATATTCAGTCTCCACACAATGAGCCAACCAATATTCAGTTTCCTTTCCATTCTCATCAGGTGCAACAACAACATACACATGTACTGCAAATAAAATTTAATTCAATAAATTGCACGTGTCCATATGATTTGACCAATCTACATACATGCATTCATATGTATATAAATAAATAAAAGAATTATAAATTAGTAATAAAGTGAAATAAATTGAATTAAATTACTTTCTTGTACAAGGTCTGAAACACAGTCATAGTCGTTTGATGCAAACACTTGATCATTATCTTTAATTGTTGTTTCATATTGATCGTGTGCGTGTGTGTGTGTTAATAATATTTTCTTCCACTCTTCAACCCATTTTTTATTCTCACACGCTTTCCAATCCCATAAAATACAAAAATAACAAAAGTATGCAAGATCCCTTGTCCATATAGTCTATGTTCTTGCATTCAAACTCTTAAATGAATGCCATTTAGTAGATCCACTGATTGTCTCGCAATCAAGTCTAGATAGGATTTTCTCTTCTTCATCCAACCAAAATAATTGATGAATTGTAGAGCACTTGCTTGATCCAAGTGTAGATAATCTTGTATTGCACCAATCCACAATCCCACGTGCATCTTTAAATTTTACTACATACTCAAATTTCAATTACTCTCTAGCAATAATTATTTTAACACAACACCATCTCCATCATGTTCTTCTTTACCATGTCCAGCTTCAAAAAAACCCCATATATGTTGGACATTATATTCCTTGTGAACCCTACTTAACCAATAGAAAATTCGAGCATTCTTGAAATATCTCACACAATTATCTGACCATATGCGATGTTCTGTCATCTAGATTCCTCTTTGTCTTAAATTTGCTTAAAACATATTGAAACAGTATTGAACAAACTTTGACGAGTGTAACCGATTGTCACTCAAATAGAAATGATACTCCCTCAAAAAATTTCTATCATCATCTATGTTATCATTTGCATGTCTATAAACAATATGAACAAGCATAACCACTTGCACTGAATTGCAATATTGTGATTGGATTTCCTCTTGCAGAGCTAGAGTATAGTTTTTTGAAAAATCAACCATTGATAGTATAGTTGCAACTAGAAATGTGTTTCTACATGCGCAAAATTTTCCATCAAGCCATCAAGCGTGTTGAGAGTGTTTGACATATTTTGGTACAATCTTACTCTTAAATTTTGATATGAATGAATATACACTAAATTTTTCTATAACTAAATCACAACGCTTTCCAATTTTTTCCATCTTTTAAAGAATAGACAACATTCTTAAATATTTTAACATCCACTAATTGTTGTCCAAAATTATTTTCAACACTTTCATACATACAAACTCCTAAGAATGAAATATTTCCATAACTAGTGCATTGTCCAGAAATACATGAACTTAAATAAAATAATTTCCCATTAGGTATTTCACAAAACAAACTTGATATAGACTCCTTGATTGTTTCAGGTGGTATATTAATACCACATTCTTTGATAATCATGTTAGTATGTAAATTACAATGTATATATCGAAAAACATCACAATAATAATGAAATTGCACATGCATTTTATAACAACAAGATATTTGTTGCTTATTAATTTTCACATACCAAGGTTTGCATTTTTCAAAAGATATTTTACTTATTCTAATATTACCAGGTAACACTAAATCACCACAAAATTTTCTATAAAACTTAGTTTGATTTGTGTCTAATAGGTGTTTTGGATGAGGATTGTGAACTTTGGACCCCACTCTTAATTTTAAAACATCTCTAGCATTAGATGATACCCTAGTATTATCATGGTAATATTTTTTAATCAAAGATTTGATTTCAATATTCAATTTCATGGAAGACCTCAAGAGTCGACCACTAAAACTCTAAAATTGGTTGATTGGATCATTTTCTATACTTTCTCTTCTCTTTTCCACTCTTACCAATATTTTAGGATGCATTTTTAGAATTTCACGAATATTGCTTAACATTCATTTATTCAAAGTTTCTTTATTAACTATAGTAGCTATTATAGCTCGTCGTGCTTCATTCTTATCTTTAGATTGACTATTCTTTCGAATAAACTCAGTGACACTAGCAACAATAGACATAACATGTTTTAGTGATTGATCTTTTCTTCTTGGTTTAACAAAAATGCCTAAAATTTTCATTACTTTTCTCATTTTCCATATTCTCATCAATTGGATCATGAGTTGACATTGAAATGATAGTTTTTACAATTTTTTTTTTGGTATAATCTATTGGCATGTGTTCTTATTTGTCTCCAAGAAATCTTACCAGGAAGACAAACATCTCTTTCAATTTTTAAAAAAATATCATTTTCAACATCACAACTTGGATTTTCATTTTCATTTTCAACAAAAGGATTTTTATTTTCATTCTCAACAACAAAATAGTTTTCATTTTCATTTTCAACATGTTGTACCCAAAATTAAAATTGTGCTCCATTAGGGCATTTTGAAAGCGTCGATAAAAGTCTTGTAAAAAATTGTGAAAAAGGTTAGGAAAAATAAAAATTTACATGTCATGTAGGTTGGTCAAAAACTCAAAATTTTCAAAAGCTGATGATCTAGGTCTCTTCAAAGCAACCTTATCTACAAAACCCAGATTTTAGTTTTTCGGCCCTACTTTTAAGGAAATTTTCTAAAAATAGACTTTTCTGGGTTTCTCCTCAAATGGATACTAGCAAAATGTCTGCCTCCGAGACTCAAATTGATTTTGATTGGTTGAAAATACTTTATGATTAGGCTGGTCTAGTTAGAATCGTCAAAAGATTAGTTTTTCTCTGGTGGGTTTATTCTGCTTTTTCAGAAGCTAAAATAGGAGCTTTGAGGTCTTAATGGAGGTTGGTCAACTATCAAGTGTCAGATTCAAGGTTTCAAGCATTGCACAGATTGAAAAATGGTGAAAGATGCTCGAGGGACGAAGAACAAAGGAAGGAGGTTGGAGAATCTTGAAAATTGAGGAAATTTGCTTAACACTAGAGATTCTAGGCACCCCTGCTTAGTCAAGGTGCCTAGCCATTCATGCCTTAGCATGTTTTTCAACCCTGACAATCAAATAATGGAACAAAGAATGAGGAACAAAGGAAAATTTGTAAAATGATAAACAAACTAACTCTGCACAGTAAAAACACTCTTGTTAGCCAGGGGCACCCATCTTTTCAAGGCCTCAGATGTTGTTTCTAGGGTTTGTGCTTCCAAGAAATTTTTTCTTAGAATCCCTCCAGCTTCGCAATGAATCTATCAACAGGTCCATTAGATCAATCATCTAGCTAGAATATCAGATCAAACAAGGAAGTTTTATCAGAGGAGAAAACTAGAAATTATGAAAAAACATCAAAATATTCTAAGTCTAGTGAGTAAAGGCACCCCAAGTAGCTAGGGGTGCATAGGGTTTTGGAAGGTAAAATCCAGTTGTTAGGTTTACAAATATGCTCATATTCTTCATAATTCCTTAGACTATCTAGTGGATGTCTCAACTAGATCATTAGGCACTTGTAGTTTTAAATCAAACGGAGGATAAAGCATGGGAGATAAATTTGAGAAATTAAAAAATGCTTGAAAATGGTTAAGTATGGTAATCATGGGCACCCCAGGTAGCCAAGGGAGCCCAAGATTTTGAGCATCTAAAAGTAGAAATTAGGGTTTGCAACCTCCAAGAAATTTCCTTCAAATTTTAATAGGCGCTTCAACAGATTCATCAACAAGCTCATTAGATTTGTCAAGCACTAGATATTGCAGATTGAACAGAGGGATAAACATGTGCAAAATGAAAATGTCAAAATTGAAAGATGAAAAAAAATATATTTATTCTAACTCTAGAGGAGTTGTGTGCCCCAGGTAGCCAAGGGCGTCTAGGAATTTATCCCATCAGATGCAGTTTTCGGGGAAAGTCACTTCCAAAAGATCTTTCTCAGAATTCATCAAGCTATCCAACGAATCGAGTAGCTAGTTCATTGGGCCAGTCAAGTATCCAAAAATGAGAATTGACCAGAAGATTAGAAAAAATTAACAAATTGAAGATCACAAAAATGGCTCTCTGCTGAGTAAAGGAGCCCCAGGTAGGGAAGGGCACCCAAGATCTTGAGGCCTTAGATGATGTTTTTAGCAGTTATGGTCTCTAGAAAAATATTCTTTGATTTGATCAGGCTTCACAATGAGATCATCAGTCAGTTCACAAGATTCATCTAGTGTCCAAAATCGCAGATCAAAGGGATGCATTTTATAAAGAAAAATTTGGAAATTTCAGAAAAATGGCTAAATCTGCCAAGTAAAAGCGCTCTTGGTCAAAAAGGGTGCCCAAGTTTCAATGCCTTAGAGAAATTTTCCAAATTTCATCATTCATAATCCAAAATAGTGTCCAAATTTCATGTACCTACTTCTAGATTGGCTTCAAATATTTAAAGTTGGAGAATAAAGCATTTTTTTATCCTCAAAACCTATTTAAGAAGGCCTTTGCATTCATTATTCACATCTTTTGCAAGTTGGTGTCCAGAGGAGGAAACATCTAATTTTCTTCATATCAAGATTTGAAGGCCAAAACGTGGTTCTTTTTCGAAGTTCTTCAAATTTTTAAAATTAGGTTGCACAAAGGCTCACTTTTCATGCTTCAAATTCATAGGGCATAAATTTTTAGAAGAAGGTGGTCATATTTTTAAAATTCCATCAATCTAGGTCCATTCACTTTTTGATTCTCTACAAGTTTGAAATTTTTTATATTTTCAACAATCTACTTTTTTCACGCTTTTTTAGGAAACACTCAATTTTTTTGAAATCTAATCAAATGGATTTCTTTAAAACACGATTCTCTATAAAGCCCAAGTCTCATCTTTTTTCTAGGAAACTACTTTTTCAAGAGAAATGAACATTCTATTTTCAACATTTTGTGAAAAAAGTTTCCAAAAATAGTCAAGTTTACAGTCAAAATTCAAGTTTTTCAGCATGTAGTATTTTCCCATGGAATTTAGAACCAAGCCAATCTTGTATCATGATTATTTGGAAAGGAGGAAGCCCTCGTATCAATTGAACTTCACAAATCTTGACAACGTCTACCAAGATACACCAATGAAGAAGCCGAAGAAACAAGTTCACATAGAGAGGAATCTAGATGGTGAAATTATCATTGAGATTGCTACACCTCCAGAGAATAAGAATATTGATGAGGTCTAGATTTATGACTTTACAGTTGTCAAGGCTAATCTCGATGAAAGCACTCAACATACCTACATGAATCTCTTTGAAGTTGTAGGAGGAAATCTAAAGGAGAGAGTGGTTAAGGATGGAGAGGATAAGACAACCCTCAAGGCTAGAAATCAATAGCTACAACAATATATTTCTAATCTACTTCACGACACTTCACAAACCAATCTATTGCTACCATAGATTCTAGAGTCACCGGTTGATCAATAACAGTTATTTTAGTTGGTTATATATGGGAATCACATGTGAGATTAGATATAAGAGTTTATCACTAGGGGAAAAAATGTACTTACAAAGATGTACCAGCTAAGTTATAACACCCATGATTTGCACCAAGGGATTCAGGGGTTAGAAATAGTGTATCGTAGAGGTGAAGCCAATGCATGAGATTATCATTTCAGATTTGAGGATGACATATGATTTAGTGGTTGCAAAAGAACATAAAATTCAGATTCTTGCATGAAGAGAACAACACCTCTTCAAGGTGAAAAAATGAAAAAATATCAGAAGAACTGGTTGAATAAAGAGCACAAAAGGTTGTTGATGTCCTCAGATTCATAAGAAAAATTGTTTCACAGATCTCTTTTCAGTATCATCATGATAATGGTGATTTCATTGATCTTGATGAGGTGCAAGTAGAGTTCCAAAATCTTGTTCGTGACAGTTTTAGTAGTGATCCTATTGTCGGTAAGATGAGTTAGATTGCTATGATGTTAGAAAGATTCGATAAAGTACTTGAAGAGGTCAAATATTTTCTAAGTTCAATTTCAGAAGGCGAGGAAATCCTGGAAAAGTAGAATTTTTCTCTAGATAGTATCAATGGTCCTAACAAAGAGGTAGTTTCAAAAATTTTGGTAGATTTAGTTTCCCAAAATACCAATGGATAAGTTATCTTTTCAAGACAACAAAGATCTCCAAAGATAGATTTAAAGTAGCAATTAACTCAATGCCTTTTTTGAGTTTTCTTGCTATTCTTGTCTCATGCTTATCTATTCTTTGTGAGAGAGAAAAGAATCAAGTTGTAATAGTTGACACTTTCCCTATTTTTTGCTTTCAATAGGTTGTGAGATAGTTAACTTGCTTTAATTTTAGAAATAAAGCTTGTAGGTTGGCAAGTCTTGTTGTAAAAGTAATCAGATTTTAGGGTTCCCTACTCCTCACTTGTGTATAAATAAGGGCAGCCTTTCCCATTTTCTTTAATTGTTATTGTGATAGAAAATTGCTAAGCCTAATTTTTCCTACAAGTTGTTATTCATTGTTTGTTCATTTCGTGTAAGAGCAAGCTTGCACGCTTGCATTTTTCTGCAAGTTATTTTTCAGTTCATTTGTAATTTGTGTTAAGTGTATTTTGGTTTGATCACAAAACTATAAGCCTGTTATTGCTACAATGTTGTTGTCCCAGAAGTGTAATCATTATCAAAATTTTGAGAAAGGAAATCTTATGCTTGCTTTGCTCTGATCTACTATCTCAGGTCTTGTTTTATGTGTTTCACTTCTATATTCTTTATTTCAGCTTGCATTTAAAAGTACAATAAATCTTAAGGTGTGTGTTGGAAGTGAGTCTATGTGAGTTTTGTGTTAAATCATTCCTCGTTGACTTCTAACTCTCAAGTTCTGAGTTTACTTGAGTTTTTAGAAGCATCATTAGAGTAGTCCTAGTTGTAGTTGAAGTTCTAAAAATTGAAAACCTTAGTTATGACGCTAAAGTTTTATAACCTTGTGCTCTTAGCTAAGAACAAAAAAGATTGGCAAATAGTTTAGTTTACTTTCTTTAAGCATCATCAAAAATGAGGGAGATTCCCCTCTTGATTTGAAGAGTAGTTAATCTATGCATAGCTATCTATTTCTAATCCACATTCCAGAGGTGCAGATTGAAATGAAAATAGTTTTTTGGCACCCACTGTGGGGCTCGATGCATAAAAATTCAAGAAAGCTTACACTTTATGTCACGGGAATGACTCTCTTGCGCCATACTACTCCAGTTCAATAACTTGATCTTACACCTACTATTATTCAACCAAATTTCATGCTAATTGAAGGAGACCAAATGGACATCATCAACAACTTGAGGAGTTTCATATTTGAGAAGAAGGAAACCCCTTATGAGTGGAGAAACACTGCTACCATTCTGGACAAAGAAGAAAGAAAAGCTGACCTTGCAACCAGAAGACTGGTATTACCACCTCCCGCGTGGAATTAGAAAATCTTGGCTTACAAATTTTATACGAGGAAAGGTGAAGCTAGAGAGTCATCCAACACAGCTCCTGAAACCAACAAAGAAGAACTTGAAGTCAAGCAAGAAGAACCAGTAATTCAACTAGAAGCAATGGGTGATAATAACAACAACAATGATCCTAATAACCACAATCAGAGACATCCACGCTCATTACCTTTGGGCAATCACATTGGAACTTTGGCTTTGGAGGGACATCATGAATTACCTAAGGGTCAAGGAAGCACTTTCCTCGGTTTCACGACGATGGAACTCAACATCTTGGTGATCATATTTCAACCTTCTCAACGGATCACTTTGTTTTGCATGTGGGACATGAAGACATTGTTTTGCATCTCTTTGTTGAGACCCTCAAAGGAAATGCTACCAACTGGTTTAATGTAATGCCCAAAATTTTGCTAGAAAAGCCCAACATTTTTTTTTTGTTTCAAACATTAATTATGAAAATCATCTTTGTAAGTGTTTAGAGTGTAACACTAACACGATGACATGCCCACATTATAATGCAAGCCAAACCCAAACCCTACAAATTTTAATGAAAAAAAAAAAAAAACATATATTTATGTAATACCCCATTTACTATTTAACATTGATAACCCAAAGGTTAAATCTCATTTTAATGTTTATATTGTTTATTAAAATAATGATAATACCTTTTACCATTAAAAGAAATGTTCTAGCCTTCCACTACGTTTATCCTTGATATTAGCATTGACTTTATTATCTTATGGTGTTGGTAGAAATGTTTACCATAAGTTTGATTCCTTGGGATTAACATTGGCATGGTAGTTAGTATCTATATTAATTTTAAAACTAGTATAATTGTTGATAAGATTTATTATTAGTGCACTCCATTAACGCTAGAGGTTTTATTTGAATTCCACCTTAGTGTTATTGTTTTCTCATATTAATAATGACATTAATTGTAATACTACCATTAACCTTATAATAAATATCACCACTTGACATGATTATAGTCATTCCTCTATCATGCTTAAAATTGAATTTCCACCGATTCAATGTTTCTATTAGTATTAATATTCATACTACAATATTATCCCTCATATGAGTATAACATTATAATTAACATTAGTACGATCAATTTTCTAAAGAAATATTACTATTACTACATAACTTGTATTAGTTCAAATAACTCTTCCAATCCCTATTATTGAACCTAACAACAAGACTTGTTGGGGTTTCCCAAGACATAAATGTTTGTAAATTTACTAATTTTCTTACTAACATTGTCGAACTACTAACAATAAACTACTATAGTTAATATTAGTATTCATTATACTTATAGTACTTAACCTTATTATTACCATTATAGTCATTTATGCTACTTCTTGGTATTAATGATATTAATATTATTCATGCTAAAATATTTTCTTAATATTACTGTCGTTAATTTTCTTTTTATTGGTATCCTAATATTACTACTTTTTACAAGACTAATATTAATATTATCTGAGATAAACAATTCTTGTAACATAATGACAATACCATTCATAAAATTAATATTATCATTATCATTTATTTATTTATATATTCTTATTATTATCGTGATTTCATTTAAGATACCCCAACTATTAATAATAACGTTAATATGTCTCAATATTAAATTCAATATTATAATAACGACAATATTATTCCTTTAGTATTGCTCCCAATTTACTCTTGAAATGCTTGTACAAAAGTTTTGTGTTGGTTGGCTTTTATCCCGAAAAGACTAGGCCGCACCATCAATGGATTTTGATCTTTTTTGGAATCCATTTCAAATGAATGGGTGGGAAAACCAAAATGAACGAAGATTCTGGAATCACCATATTTTAATCCTTAAAAAAAAATCTAGGCCTTCGTGAAAACCCTAAAATACGATAAAAGAAACACTTTAGCCTAAAATCGAGTTGCTACTATTCATCTCGCCTCATTTGTGCAGGATGGATGAAGGTCACAGAGGAAAGGAACATTACAGGTGCAAAGGCAGATGCTGGTTCAAACGAGCCATGAACTCACTTTTGAACTGAATAGGTATAAATTTTATTTTATTTTCTACTGTCTGCTTCCTTTCTATTTTGTTTAGCTACTGTTGCTCATGCAGTTTCCTCTTATTCATTTAATCTTTTTTTTTTTGTTTGCTGTTCAAAAAGGAAATATAGGGTTTTCTGTGTTTAAAGTTTTAATCATAAAGATTGCAGAATACATTTTGACCATGAAGATTACATAAATCAGCGATATCATAGAAGGTTGCTTCAAAAAGGATGCATCTATGCACAACTAATGTCTTCCCTTCTAACTTTTTGTTTACAATTGTCTGTATGGAAGTATTTTCTCAGATTTTACATCTGCTCAGACATAGCAACGTATTCCGGTAAACATATATATACATACACCTGGACTAAAATATATGTTTTAGTTTAAAAGGCCATATTGTTTTATTGGCTATCGTTCCTCCTACGAAAGACATCGTGTAAACTATTATCAGAATACCATTCAATCTTTGTTTTTATTTCTATAAGCAATTTTTATCTTCTATTTTGCTGTTACAGAACCAGAATGCCTTTTCCTTAAATTTATGCAATTGTTATTTTGTTTTATTTTCTTCAATTAAAATAATCTTTAATGATTACTGTAGAATCATTTTTATTTTATTTTTTTAAAGTTATGTAATATAATATAATAACACATTCAGAATCATATATTGTGATGAATGTATATTCTTTATATTTCTTCATTTTCATCCAAAACATGATTTACCTAATAATCTCTTTTTAAATCTGATTGATAGATTTATTTGAATAATTTTAGAATGCTTTTGAAAAAAAATTAGTCACAATTGTGTAATATGAGTTGCTTTTTGCTCTCTTATCAAAATTATTGGTTGGTTGATACATATTTAGAAATATACATTAGATTTCCCCAAAGATATAGAGTTGTTTAAAATTTAGAAAGTAATGTTTTACAATTTTAGAAAGTAAATCTTTTAAAATCCTCAATAATCAATTTACTTTTTCCATTTATCCAAAATAAACATGTTACACCAATATATTAGTTGTCTAAAAAGCAAGAACTTGAAAATAGTTCTATATTAAAACAATATTTTATTTTTCAACTGTAAAGTCATATTCCTTACAAATAAATAAATAAATATATGTTATGTATGTATTAACTTGTTTCAAATATTTTACTATAATTCTCAAAAAAATAAAATTAGATTTAAAATTATTGAACAAGTTACAAATATTATTATTATTATTATTATTTTTATTCATATTCAATGACCTACAAAAATAAATCTTTCCTTATATTTTTATTTGTTTATTTAACCTACATCAACATTTAAATGGCATCCCATTAAATTTTTGTCAAGAGAACTTAGGTTACTCATCCATTTACAAAGGAACTATAATAAGTCTACATACTATTTCTTTCGAATGTTAAATGAAAACCACTCCTCATCCTCATACACTTATTTTATACATGTTTACAAAATATTTTCTTCTCCAAGTCACAATAAGATCAAAACTCTTTACATAAACTTGTCATGTTACAACTTGTACACAAAATGACACAAATAACATTTGAGGACACAATTACATTACATACCTGAGAATAAGACTTGCTTTTATTACAAATAATATTATGGAGACAAAAATTTATAAGAAAATAAAGTATACCTTCGTCTTTATAATCTTCAATTTTACAATAAGACACTTGTCTTCAATATTACAACAGTATATAAGATTATAATAAATAAAACACAAAATAACGAGGCTTGCTCACCACCCTACCTTAATGGCATCATGAAGCCTCATGGGCTCTAGCCATACCCCCGAGCAAGAAACAAAAGACTACCAATGATCTTGGTAGGAAGACAACAAGATTAGTTTATCTATGATTTTCCATCTATCCATTCACCAAGCACACTCTAAATTTTCATACACAAAAACTAGGTGTCTTCTCTAACTTGTTTTGAAAGTTACAACAAAATAGCACAACAACAAATCCCCTACTTAAGAAAATTTAATAACAATGGGGAGAATAACTTATCTCCATAATTTTTCTCCTTGATCACCTTCTTTGCATGTGAGAGCTCCTTGCTCCCTTCCAAATTTATTTCTCTTATTTTCCCCCAAATTCTCAATCCAACAACCATTATTCTCCAAGAGGAGAAGTGGGTAACAACCATTTCTTTTTTTCCATCCAAGTATATAGGAATTCAACTTGAATTCACTTGAATGAGAGAGAGACACTTGTCACTCTCTCATTCGATCTTTCAACACATATCCCCACAAGTCTCACACATGTGTGAGACTTTTGGGGAGATGCAAAATGTACAATGACACTCTACCCAACATCTCTTACAAGGTGGCTTCACACATGTGAAAGCCTTGATGCTCTTCCCAAGCTCATTGATTTAACTTTGGGGAGTGTGGTTGGAGAGTGACAAGTCATTTATTCCAACTCTTAAGGATTCAAATTCGTCAAACTCTTTCAAGTGGACTTTTGAAAGGTCATATCATCCTCCGAGGACAATGTCACATGTCCAAAGGGTCCCCCTTCCATAGGTATAGGTCCTAGAGATCTATTTTTGCACTAATATTAATAAAATTGACTAAACAACACCCTAAGGAGACCACTTTAAAGGTCAATTCGAAATTCAATACCAACTAAGGATTTCAAAACCCTAAGTATACTTACACCTTTAATCACTCAACAAAGTTCCACAAAACATGTTTACACTAAATTATTAATCATTAAAACCCCTAACACAATTAAAGTTTACACAAAACCCTAACTACCTCCTAGGTCATAAAGTCAAAATTTAAAACTTTAAAAGATAAGTATTTAACTTGGGTCTAGATATTCTTTTTTATTTTTATTTTTTATTTTTACCTTTGACATTACTCTCACATGTATTTTTCCAAATACATGTTAGGTTAGAAATATAATAAATACCTGTTCAAAATATCAATAAGATCAAATTCATTAGTTAGTAAATCATAATACATAGATATTCATTTTATTTCCCTATGAAATACGAAAACTTTGAGCATGCATGAAATAATAATGAAAACCTAACTTAGCTAAATAATTTATTTACACTACTAAATTTACTCTTGGACACTCCTTCCTCTAATAAAATTCATCATGCAACTTGATATCTAATGTATATAATTTTTCTTCAAATTATCTTACCTTTGGTATACCCTTTATTGATTAGAATCGTCCTTTAAATTTACCTTGACGGTTCTTGGCTAGTGATCCTTCTGGAACTTCTTCCTGATCTTTCCAAAGTCTCGCTTTGTTCCTAACTACTATCATTTTCCAAGTAACATGAAACTTATTAGCGATATTCAAACCAATGTTAGGTACACAAGATTCTTTAGCTCATATTTATCTAAGTGTATTCTTCATATGATACTTGTTCAAGAATCTAAATATTATTTGATCACATTCATTCTTAATAGTTTTCCCATTTTCATTTACTAAAGAGAATTTATCACAATAATCATTTAGACTAGTTTATAAGAAAATCAAAATATTAAACATGGAATTGGATTAAATCATTAATTTATTCACCAAACTAGCATAATTAAACTTGTCAAGATGTCACATAATTTGTAGACGGGGTTGGGCCTCACATTTAACCACCTGGAGCTAGGTAGCATTACAAACTGGGCAACTATGAGCAAAAATTTCTTAGCGAGATTCAAGCCCGTTGAAGAAAATCAATTGTTATTCACCCAACTTTCAAATTCAAAAGTGGAGGTCAATGAACCAATGAGAGAATTTTTGGGATTGTTTAATTTCTTGGTCACACGTTTTTCCCATACACTCAATCCGTCACCAAGAATTCTATTGAGAAGTTTCATAAATGCTCTTCCATATGAGATAGCCTTCTTCCTAAGATCAGCTAATGAAACAAAATTAGAGAATGCACAATAGTGTGCCATAGAGATTGAAGACAACATTATTACTTCTGGAAAGATGAAGATAAATGCTATCAGTTCTTTGCAGACCCACTACTACAAAGGTGGCCAATGAGATGACCATCCTCAAGAGGAAATTTCCTACACAGCCTACACTACTTGCACCACCACCACCCTCATATCCACCACCACCCTCATATCAACCCTAATAACCATATCAACCTCAACAATTGTACCAACAAAGGAGAAATAAATTTTAGCCTTACAACAATTATAGGCCACGAGGGTCAGTTCCACTGAAGCAAACAACTAAAAATACATAAAATGTAGTATTTTGTTCCTTCCATGAGACCAACACACATAACAGCTCCACATGTCTTGAAAACTTAAGAATGAATCAGATCATGGGTTTTATTGAAGATGCACTTAGTTCAAGTTTCATACCTACACCTAGTTCGAATGTTGTCTTACCAAATATAGAAAAAAATGATGGCTATTTTTCTACAAGATACTTTAAAAATTAACCCGTTATTAAAGAAGAAGAAGAAGATCCTCGACAATATTCTCTTACAGTAAATCATGAGAATTTTTCAGCGCCTTTGTTTACACAAGCTCAACATTTGAAAATACAAAAATAAGAGGAAGAGAGACTGAAATCAAAAGAAAAAGGTAAATAAGTGGCTTCCACTTCTAATCCTAAACCTTCTCATGAGAACATGAAAGCGATTGCACAAGACATGTCTACAATTTTTTTTGACATTGTAGAATACTTGATGAAGACGAAGATGCAAATTTCTCAATTGGAATACCTCCAAGATCATCTAGAACAACTAGATAGAATTCTTAAGTTTGTTAAAAAGGAACCTATCATACAATCGACATTTCTCAAATCATTTGTGTTAACAGAACACAAGCCTAAACCCTTTTATATATCTTTGTATATAGGAGGATCAAATTGAGCAATTATATCATTGATTTAGGAGCCTCAAATAATGTTATGCCTCTACAAGTGATAAATGCGTTGGGAATTTCATGCACTAAGACAAAAGACAAGTGTTATTCGCTTGAGTCCAAGTCAGTGTCATCGGTTGATCAATTGAAGGATACTCGAGTAAGGTTGGTTGCTTGCCCTGAGAAAAATATAATGATGAGCATCTTAGTAGTTGACATTCCAGCTAGCTACGAGATGTTACTAAGTAGAAGATTCAACAAAGACCTTGGTGGGGAGATACAACTTGATTGGTCTTTTACGACTATTCCATTAAAGACGAGAAGTTTCAAACTGGAGCCAAAGGACAAGTCTCGATTCATAGTGGTTAAGTCCCAAGATCCTCAAGCCCAAATTCTATATCAAGAAACGAGACTTGGAACTTATGCTATGTTATCAGAGATAATTGAGGAGTGTTAGGAACTTGTGTTCTGCAAATGCATCAGTAGAAGATCCCAAGTTGTGGACTATGCAGTTTGATGGGAGTTGTTCCACGATTGGTTTAGGAGCAAGAGTTGTAATAATTTCTCTTGAAGGACATTTATGTCCATTTGCATATCGTTTACAATTCAAGTGCACGAATAATACGACAGAGTATGAGGCGATCTTACTAGGACTCATGAATGCAAAGGATATGGGTATCAAACAGATCAAGTTGAAGGTGATGCAGAGCTAGTCATGAAGCATGTTAGAGATCAATTCCGATTAAAAGAAGATCACCTTCAACATTATAGAAACAGGGTGTGGAATGCAATCAACTGGTTCAAGGCATTTAACCTCAAATTCATACCTCATCTAGACAATAGCAAAGTAGATTCCCTTGTGGTATCCACTTCTCTTTTCATACCACATTCCAACTTTCATCATAATGCATTTTCCATTGAGCTTATATATAGGTCAGCTATCCCTGACAATTGCGATAACTGGCAGGTCTTTGATGATGATGACCACATTAAATATTTTCTTGTCATGGGAGATAATTTCAAAGGACTATTCTTTGAGGAAAGTTCATCTCCTTTCAGAGAATCAGTAATATAAGTTTCCAATGCTAAAAAGTTGTAGAAGATGCAGAAAATTGAAAGGAGATAGATTCTGGTATTATCCAGTTGAAGGGAAACAAAATTCCCAAGGGTTGAGTATCCTTGGAGAATGTATTTGACATGCATGAATGGTACATTCAAGATCATAAGAACTCAAGAGATAATACCTCTACTGAGCACTATCAAGTGAACATTGGTACTGAAGACAAGCCCCGACTTGTTAATTTGAGCAAATGTTGTACTGTAGAGGAAAGTGAGAGGTTTATCTCTCTGTTCAAGCAATACCGAGATGTATTTTCTTGGTCCTACAAAGACATGAAATTTTTCATACCAAGAGAATTATCTCATACAATTCCTCTTTAACTTGAAGCAAATCCATTTCGGTAGAAACAAAGACACTACAATCTGCATATTCTAGATACCATCTATGCAGAAATTCAAAAGATGGTGGATGCCAAAATAATTTTTCCAATCATTCCACCCGGGTGTTGAATATAGTTCTTGTATGTAAGAAAAATGGAGAGATCTAAATCTTTGTGGATTTTAGGAACTTAAATCAATCCCCCCTTAAGGATAATTATCCTTTTCCAATCATGGAGCATACCTTGTGTTACCAATTTTTTGCTACAACTCAAATGGTGGAGCTGATTTAAATACTGTTATATTTTAAAGTGAAAATGCAGTTATTTCTGAATATGTTTGAGTGATATTTTGCACTTCATTTTATTTCATCAAGTGACAATTGTGCAGTGTTTTGAGAAACTGAGATTCAAAGTATCATTCATGTTTTTGTATAAATCAAATGGAATACAGAACTGAGTATACAAATGAAAAATAAAAACTCTTCCATTTATTTCATGAAGTGATGCATTTTTTACATAAGTCATTTGATTGCAAGAATACAAATGCTGGTAAAATCTTGCATTTTAATGCTTTTCTTTCATAATGGAAATGAAAGAACAAAATTAAACATCCACACAAGCTGTGGTTTTAGCCATTTCCATTCATAATAGGAAAGGAAATATACAACTGGAAATAAAAAAGCAGATAACATTAGACATATCCTTCATTGCCTGAGTTGGTCTTCAATTGGTTTCTCGAAGCTGGCTCCTTTCTGTTTCCTCTCCCGAATGCTTCAGCTCCTGAATTTACCTGCAAGAGTTTGAGAAGGGTATCAATTAAGAGCTCAAGATATGAATAATACTACATACCGTACTAATAGAGATATATTTCAATCCTTACAGTGCAGAGAAACAACTAATGGAAAGAGCAGAAGCATGAACTGAAAAAGAGAGAAAACATCATCATTCTTTATGTTTTGTGCTAACACTGTTTGTTTCCTTGTGCAGGTATAGGGAAAGCCATGTAGCTGATTATCTTTTGAAGACCAAGCATGTGGGAAAAAACGGGCTCCCACAAGGGTAGAGCCTGACATGCTTCCCTTATATTTTACAAGAGGGCTAAGAGAGGAAGATGCAATCATCATGCTCTTCTAAGCTTTACAATTGAACAAGTAATAAAACTACCATTCATTTATAACAATCAGATCAATGTATGGAAGTGAAAATTGCAAATGAATGATAATTGGACAACTTATTTCAGCTAAAATTATCAATCTATCATTTTTTTTTCTAAAAGGTGTGGTTCTGCTACCATAATACTTTTTGCTGTTTTTTAAGACTGTTCACTTTTTAGTGTTGTTTCATATTTTCTGTTTTGGAACAACAGTGTTCTATCTCTTAACAATGATAGTGAACATGCATACATATGCCTCATCAATTGAATACTGATTGATAAATTAAGCAAGTGCATGGTCCAGAAGGTAAATGAAGCATAAAAAGGCATGAAGAGTGCCAGATGGAAGAATGCAACAAGAATTTGAAGTGTTATGTTGCTTATCTTTCAAGTTATTATTTGTCCTCCATCAGAATCAATGGAGATGTCTTATACAGAAGGCAGTTTGTGTTTCATTCGAGGAGAGCATATTTTTACACAGTGAAAAGTTATGAAAGTTATGCCTTGACAAGTAAGGAAATGAACTGGAAAGTAAATGGAGCAAGTTCACATAGTTATTGTTTCAAAGAATGAAAGGAAGTAGTTAGAACCGAAATGGAGTGTGCACAAGAATTCACAAATTACCCATATGTTTTTATCTTAGAAATGTGGTCTCTTTAAAGTAGTGGTACCCATTTTGAGTTTTGGAAAAATACAGAAAATGGGAGGTTGGTTTTGTTTCAAGTTTTATAAATACCCATATACGGATTTTACTCATTTTCTTCACATAAAGAGATAACCACATGGGGTTTCATAAGGAATGCAGATTTACCATGTTTTTTCAGAATGCCCATATGGGGGTTTTGAAAATAAAATACAGACAATTCATTTTCCAGTTTACCATGTGAGGGTTTTAAAGAAATAAAATGCAGATGGTGTCATTCCCAGGTTACCCACGTGGGTTTTTACAATTTAAAATAAAAATGCTTGAGATGCATCAAGGGTCGAGCCCAGTATGGAGGTTCAGTTACTGTTTCAGGAAATGAAGAAAACCCATTTTAAGTTTGCCATCTAAATATTAGAATCAAGCAAAGAATGCATGGAATGCGAGTTTCTTCATAGAAAATCATTAATCAAATAATGTAATAGCCGTGGCCTGTCATGAGGATAATGCATAGAAATTTCCATAACAATAAGCTTCAACCTTAAGCATTCATGGCATAGCCAGTCTATAGGCCTGCATTTTATTTTTTAGGGAAATAACAATCATTTTACAGAGATAAAGCTCGTAGGCTTTAGTTTGATAAAGGAAAATACAGAGGAAGAATGGAGCAAGGAGAAGTTTACCTTGTGATGGTTGTACAAGAACACACAAGCCGTGCCCAAGCTCATTTGGATCTCACAATGCATGGGTCGGTTTCACCAATGGTAGCCAAGGTGGAGTTAAGAAGGCACAGAGAATAAATAACAAAAGAAAAATAAGAGATGAGTAGAAGAGAAGCCACGGCCTTTGAGGCCATGTTCTCATCAAATGAACCAAGAAACAATGTATCAAATAATGATAGGTCGAACTTACCACAGCATGGATGCCGAATATGATCAGAGCTGAAGAGAAGCAAAGTAAGAATGAAGGATCGAATGGAGTCCTAGAGGCTGAACCCTAAGCATGGCAACGACATGAATATGCATTCTTTCCATAATCTTCATTTGTAAATGATGCGAAATGTTAGGGTATTACTTGGTTTTGTTCTTTAGGGTTTCTCAAATCCCTAAGTCAACTTTAGGGGTGTTTTTTTTAAGTTTAGAAAATTTATTAATGCCAAAGTAATATGACTATGATGGCCGACTCATATAGTCTAAGGCATTCATTCTATGTTATACCTTGGTGAAGGCTTCATGCCTTATTTTCATTTTTGATTAATTTTCTAGAAATTAATTGAAAATGTTGCCTTAGTACTATTTATCAAACAGATTTTATAAAGAATCAATAGGTCTTGGAGATATGCCTTAGGATTAAGATTTAAGACCTAGGTTTTATTTTATTTTAATTGTTTTTAGAGAAAACAATTAAAACATGTAATGAGGAGTATTATATTTTTATGACTTTTTATAGAAAAATCAAACTTTGTAAAAGGAGATATAAGCTATTGTTTGCAAAGGATTTTTGAAATCTTTAATTGCAAAAATAGAATAATTATAAAACTGCATGTTGTAAAGCAGAAGCAAAGCAATACTTTATAAATTGTTTTGTTTTCTTGCTATTTTTAGCATTTGAGCATTGACTTTTCTTCTTGGTCGAAATTGAGTTTCCAGTTGGAGAGATAAGGTGTTTTCCTTTCTTTAAAAGCAGTTTTTTCCTATTTTTAGAAGACTGACAGTTTGTGAATGCAAAAAGTGAGACTTTCCACTTTTGTGCTGACTTGTTGAACAGTTTTTGGGACCTTTTCCTTGAGATTTTTTCAAGAGCTTGGATTAGGGTTTGAGACATATATCTTTTGAGAAAACTTAGGGTTTTTCAATTCAGTCTATTTTCTTGCTCTTACACATTTTTGAGCTTGAAACTGTTTTGTACTCAGTTGAGATTTTTTTGGGCATACTCCTATAGTTGAATAAAAAACAACATTCCTACCTATTGTTTTGTGTATCTATTTGTAGTTTCAGTTTGATGTTATCTTGTGATTTATATTTAAGGAGTCCTTGTTATGTCCTAAGGCTGTAGTTTTGATGTAGAAAAGTTCAAGGATACAAGTTGCATGTCTTATTTTAAAACAGATCTTCATGCAAAATATTTATGTAAAATTGTTCTTGAGAGGTTGTGAGATTGTGTTGGTTTTTTTAGCATTGTTTGTGACGAAAATCCAGAATAATCATTAGTTTACCATGAAGTTATTGAAATCATTTCAAAATCATAGGTTTTAATATTCTGTTATTCTCTATCCTTTTTCCCAAGAAAGACTTTTAGAATAGGATCATCATACGGAGAACCAACTTGCTTTGGAGATTCTCTTTTCTTATAGATTACCCACATCTGGAAAGAGTTTCCATGTTGCAACAAATAGTCTATTTTTTTTGCAAATCTGATAGGGTGCATATCTGATTGCTAATAGTTTTTGGCATGCCCGATGGGACTTTGAAAATTAGTTTCAGAGAAGTTTAATTTCTAAAAAAATTGTTGTTTGGTGTATGCAGCAGGTTTCTCAGCCTTTTGGAGGCTTGTTCAATATACCCGACGACTCTGACTTCTGATTTTACATGCAGACCTAGTGCAGCCTGCACATGAGAAAGGTACAAACTAGATCAAGTGCTGCACCTTTCCAATACCGATAGTTGTCCCTGCCATGAAGAGTTGGCAGAACATTAAGGAGACTGTTTGAGACGCCAACGAGGTCAAAATCAACACCTTTTGTTTTCAGTTCTCTGGTTTTATCACTAGGAGTACCAGTTCCAATATCACAAATACCGCCAATGGCAATGCCAAGGAAAAACTCGTTTGCACCTTTTAATGGAGGTAGTCCATTAGACATTGCTAAACATGACGACATCCTAGTTGCAACCCTTAGAAGCCTATCATTCTTCACTGGAGAGGATCACACAACATCGGTGGAGCACATTTGTGATGTGTCTACCTTATGTTCGGTTCACAATATCACGTAGGAGAATGTCGTGTTAAGGATCTTGGCTGCATCACTCAAGGGGAAATCATTAAAATGGTTCAAAGGCCTCGCAACCAACTTGATTGCAACATGGGATGCACTAGGTAATGGTCTATTCCAATTTTTTGTTGACAAATATGATAATTTGTCCCTGCTAGAACAATTGAGCACTATTTAGAGAGTACCGCACGAGCACTTGGCTGATTTCAACCATCGATTCCAGAGAACTTGGGCCAGAATTCTTGCAATGGTAAGGCCTTTACCAGCCCATGCTTTTCTATTTTAGTTAAAAGCTTTGAACAATAATATTTTGGTCATGACCCAATCTATGGGTGGGCATATGCTCCCTGATGCTTATGATATCGCCATTAGAGCCAAGAATTGTCTCATCCAAGATGGAGATATAGCCCCTAAACCTCCTATGCCATTGTTTCCTAAAATACAGCCACCTACCCCTACTGGTTTGCCTCCCTTAGCTAATGTTCTTGCTATCCTAGCAATAGGTTATTAGACCACAACAAAGAAAATTGCTGCTCCAGCCCAAAACCAAGAAATTCAGGAGATTAAAAGTATACTCAAGACCTTCAGGAATGACCTTGTGAGCATTAAGATGCAAGTAGGTCATGAACATAAACCTTATCAAGCCACTTATCAACATAACCAACCTAATAGGCCTGCTTTTCAGAATGATTATCAAGGCCAAAAGAGAAATTTTAACCCAAGACCTTTCCAGCCATACAACCCAAACACAACCGATTCTTCAAAGGAACTCGTACCTCAGAATAATATCACCCAAAATTGTGATTAGTGTTATCCATGCAACCAGCCCCATAACCAATCAACATGTGATAATGGCATGAGAAATCAGGCCTTAATGGTTCAAAATAGTTATGCAGGTTCAGAAAGTGTTTCAAATAAGAGCCTGGAACAGTAAGAAGGTTTTGAGATCACTTTGCCAAACTGGTAGAGTTCTGAGTTCTATGGCATGAATGGCCAGGATCAACAAGATTCTCTTGTTGTAGCCAACATGAGATCGAAAAAAAGAGCAATGGATCTAGGACAACAAGCCGAAAGTTCGTAGCAGCAGCCTACGAAGGATAAGCATTCTGTTTCTACACCCAGTACTAATTTTGCAACACAATCCAAGGTGCATTTTTTGCAAAAGGGCCAAGAGATACCTGACAAGGAGCAGTCAAAGACACATTCACCGCCCTTGCAGAAACAGAATGATGTTGTTGTCACAAAAAACCAACATAAGGTAAATGCTACTTCTTTCAATCTTGTTGAACACCTCAGAAAGACTACTGTCAACATGTCTGTATTAGATGCTTTGCATATCCTAGGTCAGAAAAGTTTGCTACAAGATGCTTTAGCTGAGTTGTCTATTTTTGATGATACTAATCAAGGTGCTACCAAAGTTGTGTTCACTAACAGTTCAGAAGGTAAAAGCGAGCAGAAAGGTAAGGAGGTAAAGCCTCCCCTATTTTATTTGACTTTGATCATTGGGGATAAATTAGTGCATAACTGCATGGTTGATTCTAGCGCGAGTAGCTCTGTTATGCCTAAAAAATTAGCTGATGTGCTAGGTCTTGTTTATGAACCCAACCCTCAAAAGGGTGTAGTTCAGTTAGATGGGTCTGCTGTTAAAACTGTTGGTATAGTAAAAAATTTAGCCCTTACCTTGCATGCATCCCCTAGTTTTGTGATTCATCAAGATATACATGTAATTGATTTACCACCACACTTTTCCATTTGCCTCTCAAGGGATTTTACAGCCAAGTTGGGGGGTTTCTTGTCATCTGATTGGTCTCATCTATTTTTTAAAACAAGGTATGGTACAAAAGTAACCATAAATTTTGAGCCTTTAGCCAAAGACTGCATTGAACCATACGTTCTGAGCCCTATAAATGCTAACCTCTACGTCACCCCTGTACTGGAGGAGAAAACCATGACATCAAATAACAAAACCCATGTAGAAAATATAAATCTAGATGAATGGGCAGCCGAGGATTACAAGATTGATCCCTTCTAGCATACAGATGAGGTAGGATTAGGGTTTACATGATTCGTGAACCTAATTTTGATATGCCTAATTTGATTAAAAGGGAAGTACAACTTGCAGGGGAGGAAAATGAACTTTGGAAACTTTATTTTGATGGTTTGAGGAGTAGTGAAGGTGCTGGGGGCGGGACCATCTTGATTTCTCTAGAGGGAGATAAATATTATTCAACCTTCAGATTTAAATTCAGCTGTACAAACAATACAGCTAAATACAAAGCACTTGTACATGGCCTAGAATGGGCCTGAAAAAGAGGTATTAAATTTTTGCATGTTTATGGTGGTTCTGAGTTAATAGTAAATAAGGGTAGAAATCTAAATGCTACAAAAAATGACTTGCTTAAGAAATATAAGCATCATGTATGGGATTTAATGGAAGATCTTGATGCTTTTAATATTTGTTCAGTTCCTAGAAATGAAAATAAGAATGCAAATAGGCTTGCTACTATAGGGGCTCAGTTTGATATTCCAAACAAAATTCACAAAGTAGAGGTGCGCCAATATGTAAAGATAGTCGTCAGACCTTCTGTTCTTGACAATAATGTGAGATTGTGTTGGTTTTTGAGCACTGTTTGTGAGGAAAATCCAGAATAATCATTAGTTCACCATCAAATATTGAAAATCATTTCAAAATCATAGGTTTTAATATTATGTTATTCTCTATCCTTTTTCCCAAGAAATACTTTTAGAATAGGATCATCATACAGAGAACCAGCTCACTCTAGAGATTATCTTTTCTTATAGATTACCCACATCTGGAAAGAGTTTCCATGTTGCAACAGATAGTCTAATTTTTGCAAATCTGATAGGGTGCATATCTGATTGCTAACACCTTGTAGATGGTTATTGGTTGAAAGATGTTGTCTTTACTAGACAATTTTTCTGGATACAATCAGATTGCAGTGGTTGAAGAAGATCAATATAAAATGGTGTTCACTACCCCATGGGGTACGTTTTTCTATGAAAGGATTCCCTTTGGCCTCATAAATTCTAGTGCTACATTTCAGAGAGCCATGGATTTGGTGTTTGGTGATTCGAGGAACAAAGTAATTGTTGTCTATCTTGACGACCTCACCGTTTTCTCAAAGATAGGAGGAGATCATTTTTCACACTTAAGGGAAAGTGTTTGAGAGATGCAGGTACAACAAAATATCATTAAATCATAAGAAGTCCATCTTTGCGGTGATAGAGGGCAAGCTCCTTGGCCACATCATCTCCAAAGAAGGAACTTGAATTGACCCTAGTAGGGTTGAGTCTATCAGAAACTTGTCTCTTCCAACAATAAGAACTGGAGTACAATCCTTCTTTGGTAACTAAAATTTCATACGAAGATTTGTGCCAAACTTCTCAGAGTTGAAAAAATATATAGTTGTTATGATGAAGAAGAAGTCTATTTTCAAGTGCACAGAGGAAGGAAAGAAGGAAATCATCATAATAAAATAAGCTATCAGCAAAGCACCGGTACTAGTCCATCCCGACTTTGATACAAATTTTATCCTTTATTTTTATGCATTAGAACACACTATGTCTGCCATACTAACACATAAGTTAAATGAAGAAACTGAGTCTCCAATTGCTTTCATGAGTAGTAGTTTCAAGGAGAGTGGGTCACAATACTCTCAGATTGAAAAATAATGCATATGTAGTTGTTAGGGCCTTGAAGAACTTCAAATTTTTATATCTTGAACTCCCACATGATAGTGTATGTTACCGATCTAGTAGTTAAAAGTGTGTTAACTCAATAGGAGATGGGCACAAAGAGAGGAAACTAGGTCACAAGAGTTCAAGAGTATGAATTGGAGATCAAGCTGACCAAACTCATTTGCAAGAGAGGACTTTATCAGTTGATAACAGAGGATGGTGATAAGAAGCACCAGACCAAGGGAAAACTTGAAGTTGAACCTAAAGTTCAAGAGGATCTTCCTATGGTCTTACTTCTTAATTCGACAGATGAATGGTATGCTAAGATATGGTACTATCTGACTGATGGAGAATGTCCAACCCACATGGACAAACAATAGAAGAGAACACTAAAGTTGAAAGTGTAGAATTTTTTTCTTTGGATTGATGTTCTATACAAGAAAGGGCTGGATGGAATTTTTTTGTTATGTGCCAACAAGGACCAACAATGGTGGTTGTTGGAAGCATTTCACAATGAAGCATGCGGTGGCCACTTTTCATCAAGGGTTACGACATTCAAAATTTTGTGAGCATAGTTTTCTGGCCAACTATGTTTCGTGACACATATGAATGGGTGCACAGATGTCAAATGCTCTAGTAGTTTGTTGGCAAGCTCAAGTTGGTAGTCATTCCTCTGAGGCCAATTGTCATAGACTCTCTATTTCAACAATTGGGATTGGATTTTGTAGGACCTATTAAACCACATTCCAATAAGGGGCATATTTATGTCCTTACAACCACAAACTATTTCACCAAATGGGTTGAGGCCATTCCAACCAAGCGAGCTACCTCTAAAGTTGTGTGTGAATTTTTGAAGGAAAATATTATTATGCACTTCGAGGTGCCAAAAAAATTGACTGATAATGCAGCATGTTTTTCATTTGAGGAGCTACTAAAAGCTTTTTTTTTATCACAAAATTAATTTATCACATTCATTAGATTATTACCCTTAGGGTAATGGACAAGCCGAATCATCAAATAAGAACATTGCCAGAATTATGCACAAGTTAGTTGATTCCAGTCAACGGAATTGGCATAAGAAACTCTACGACACTTTGTGGGTTGACAAAATTACTCCCAAGAGAGGCATTGGTACTTCACCCTTCATAATAATGTATGGTACAAAGGCTATGTTACCCATCACACTAGAGTTGTCTGACTCGTAGCTTGCATCCGCAATAGAAGATGGGGTGTTTACAGATCCAACTAAGAAGCATATCATGTGCCTGAAAAAGTTGCAAGAAGAGAGGGTGGAGGTTGTTGACATAATCACTCAACATTAGGAGCAAGTGAAGAAGATTTTTGATAAGAAAGCTCGTCAACGAGATTTTGGGGTCAGAGATCAAGTCCTTCTTTGGGACAAAAGGCATGAGCCCAAGGTAATGCATGAAAAATTTGACTCTTTGTGGCTAGGGCCGTTCAAGATCCAAGAGCTCGCAGGGAAGTTTTATCGAAGGAGCAAATTGGAAATTGTCAAAAAAATATCAAAATATTTGAAGTCTGGTGAGTAAAGATGCCCTAGGTAGACAGGGGCACCTAGGGTTTTAGAAGGTCAAATCTAGCTATTAGGGTTTGAAAATATGCTCATCTTCTTCAGAATTCCTTAGGCTATTCAGTGGATGTCTCAGCTAGATCATTAGATTCATTAGTCACTATAGTTTCCTATGAAATGGAGGACAAAGCATGGGAGAAAAAATTAAGAAGTTGAAAAACACATAAAAATGGTTGTCTAGTAATCATGGGTGCACCAGGTAGCTAGGCATTGGTACTTCACCCTTCATCATCATGTATGGTACAAAGGCTATGTTACCCATCACACTAGAGTTGTCTGCCTTGTAGCTTGCATCTGTAGTAGAAGATGAGGTGTTTACAGATCCAACTGAGAAGCATATCATGTGCTTGAAAAAGTTGCAAGAAGAGAGGGTGGAGGTTGTTGACAGAATCACTCAGCATTAGGAGCAAGTGAAGAATATTTTTTATAAGAAAGCTCGTCAACGTGATTTTGAGGTCAGAGATCAAGTCCTTCTATGGGACAAAAGGCATGAGCCCAAGGGAATGTATATCAAATTTGACTCTTTGTGGCTAGGGCCGTTCAAGATCCAAGAGCTTGCAGGGGAGAATGCTTATATTCTCTTGCACTTGGATGGAAGACTCCTCCCACTTCCATACAATAGGTAATATCTGAAGCACTTCATCCCTTCGGGGGTGGAGTAATTTTCTATAAATAATTTTCCTTTATGTTTCATGATGTATTTCCCCTTTCCGTGATGTGTTCATTATGTTGTGTTTCACCTTTTCATGAAGTTTTGTTGTGTTCTAGGTGATTAGGTGTCTTTTTTTAGGTGATTTTTAGGGAAGTTCCAACTTATAGGTGGCAGTCCTGTCCTAGGTGATTTAGGGAAAAGTCTTATGATTGGTGATTAGGAAATGTTCCTAACTCCGATGCCCAACTAATAAGGCATTAGTCTAAGCTTAAAAGTCCAAAGATTCTTGGTTCTCCTATGTTGTAAGTATCTGACATGGTCCCCAATAGAGCCAAATGTTGCACCCAAAATTAATTTTTTTGCTTCATTAGGATATTTTGAAAGAGTTGGTAGTCTTGTAAAAAGTTGTTAAAAAGGTCAGAAAAAATGAAAATTTGCATGTCACACATGTTGGTCAAAAACTCAAAATTTTCAAAATTTGACGATCTGGGTCTCTTTAGAGAAACCTTATCTACAAAATCAAGATCTTAGTTTTTCGGCCCTACGTTTTAGGAAATTTTCTAAAAATAGAATTTTTGGGATTTTCCTCAAATGGATACTAGAAAATTTTTCTGAAAATAGAGTTTTTGCCTCTGGGGGTCAAACTAATTTTGATTGGTTGAAAATACTTCCTAATCAAGCTAGTCCAGTCAAAATTGTCAAAAGATCAGTTTTTCTCTGGTTGGTCTATTCTTCTATTTTAGGAGCTAAAATAGGAGCTTTGAGGTCTTCAATGGAGGTTGATCAATTATCAATTGTCAGATTCAAGGTCTCAAGCACTGCACAGATCAAGAAACGATGAAAGATGTTTGAGGGATGAAGAACAAAGGAAGGAGGTTGGAGAATCTTTGAAACTAAGGAAATTTGCTTAACACTGGAGATGCTAGGCACCCTTTTCCAGTCAAGGTGCCTAGCCATCCATGTCTTAGCATATTTTTCAACCACAACAATCAAAGCATGGAACAAAGAATGAGGAACAAAGGAAAATTTGTAAAATGATAGAAAAATTAACTCTACACAGTAAAGGCACCCTTGCTAGCTAGGGGCGCATATCTTTCCAAGGCCTCAGATGTTGTTTGTAGGGTTTGTGCTTCCAAGAAATTATCGCTTAGAATCCTGGCTTCACAATGAATCTATTAATAGGTCCATTAGATCAATTAGTCAATCAAGATCTCAGATCAAACAGGGAAGTTTTATCGGAGGAGCAAATCGGAAATTGTGAAAAAAATATCAAAATATTTGAAGTCTGGTGAGTAAAGATGCCCTAGGTAGACAAGGGAACCTAGGGTTTTAGAAGGTCAAATCTAGCTATTAGGGTTTGAAAATATGCTCATCTTCTTCAGAATTCCTCAATCTATTCAGTGGATGTCTCAGCTGGATCATTGGATTCATTAGTCACCTATAGTTTCAAATGAAATGGAGGATAAAGCATGGGCAAAAAATTGAGAAGTTGAAAAACACCTAAAAATGGTTGTCTAGTAATCATGGGCACACCAGGTAGCTAGGGCACCCAAGATTTTGAGTATCTAAAAGTGGAAATTAGGGTTTTGTAGCCTCCAAGAACTTTCCTTCAAATTTTAACATGCTTTTCAATGGATTCATTAGTGAGCTCATCAGATTTGTCAAGCACCAAATATTGCAAATTAAACAGAGGGATAAACTTGTGCAAAATGAAAAAGTTAAAATTGAAAGATGAAAAACACAAAATATTCTTTGGAGTTGGGCACCCCAAGTAGCCAAGGACGCCTGGGAATTAATCCCATCAGATGCATTTTTTGGGGTAAGTCACCTCCAAAATATCTTTCTCAGAATTTTTCAAGATATCCAACGAATCTTGTAGCCAGTTCATCGGGCCAATCAAGCATCCAAAAATGATAATTCACTCAAAGATTAAAATAAAAATAGCATTAGGGTGCCCAAGATTTTGAGGCCTTAGATGATGTTTTTAGCAGTTGAAGTCTCTAGAACAATCTTCTCCGATTTGATTAGGCTTCACAATGAGATCATTAGTCAGTTCGTGAGATTCATCTGGTGTCTAGAATCAAAGATCAAAGGGATGCATTTTATAAAGAAAAATTTGGGAATTTCAAAAAATGGATGTTTGCCAAGTAAAAGTGCTCCGGGTCAAGAAGGACACCCAAGTTTCAATGCCTTAGAGAAAATTTCCAAATTTCATCATTCATAATTCCAAACAATGTCCACATTTAACATACCCACATCTGGATTGGCTTCAAAGATTTAAAGTTGGAGAATAAAGCATTTTTTATCCTCAAAACCTATTTAAAAAGGTCTTTGCATTCATTATTCACATCTTTTGCAGGTTGGCGTCTAAAGGAGGAAACATCTAATTTTCTTCATATCAAGATTTGAAGGCCAAAATGTGGCGGTCTTTCGAAGTTCTTCATATTTTTTAAATCAGGTTGCACAAAGGATCGCTTTTTCATGCTTAAAATTTCCAGGGCATCACTTTTCAGATGAAGGGGGTCATCTTTTTCAAATTCCATCACTTTGGGTTGCTCATTTTTTATTCTCTACAAGTTTGGAAAATTTTAAATTTTCAAGAATCTATTTTTTTCACGCTTTTTTGGGAAACCCTTATATTTTTCAAAATCTGATCAGCTAAGTTTCTTTGAAATGTGATTCTCTACAAAACCCAGGTCTCAGTTTTTTCTTGGAAATTAATTTTTCAAGATAAATCAACATTCTATTTTCAGCAATTTGTGCAAAAAGTTTCCAAACATAGCCGAGTTTACAGTCAAAATTCAAGTTTTTCAACATGCAGTATTCTCCCATAGAATTCAAAACTAAGCCAATGTTGTATCATGATTATTTGAAAACATTTTAAACTGATTTGTATCATATAAATGTAGTGTTTGATTTGCATGCTTTAGAAGACACAAAAAATGTTGCAGTCAAACATATTGGTCATTCCAAGTTGCTTGCATTAGCTTCAATGCTTGTCTCAGTGCAAAGCCTTGAGTTTGTAATTGCTTGTGTCAAGCATTACATCCTACAACACAAGAAATCCAAGCAGCAGATGGGAAAATTGTTTGTAACCTCAAGTTGAATGATGTTGAGAAATTCTTCTCAATACCACCTTGGTCGGAAAACTTAGTCATCTCTATTGAAGAATGTGAAAAGGTGTGGCACATGCACAAGGAAAAATACCAAAAGAGAATTGTGGAAAGATGGTTAAAGGAGAAACACAATACTTTTCCTAAGAAAATAGAGCATGGTGAATTCAAGGAGGAGTTTGCAATAATGATTACTCTTCTCAGCTAAGTCATAGGACAAGCAGAAGCCACTAAATTATAGCCTTGGATCTTTTATATAATCTCTCACATCATTGAAAAAACATAGCTCTATGACTGTTTGACTTTAATCAGTGGTAGTCTTCACCATCAGATGACTGAATATTTCAAACTCCATGAGTTTCACATGATTTCCTACCTTGTGTATCTAATGGCCTATCAAGGAAAGTTCAGGGGTTTGAATATCGTAGGAACTCTGGGTATTCAACATGTATATCATCATTAACCATAGTTGGAGTTTTTAGAATCAACACATCATTACATATGGGTGAATGATGCATACGGTGAGAGACTTAGATAATGAGTTACATGTACGAATTTCATCAGGTACTAGATCAACAATGGCAGAGTGGGATGATTGGTTCATCTGATTTTCTAAATTCTCCTACATTAGAGTGTATGGCTTCTCAAGTAGTCCAATCATGTTGTTGAGGTATCCCACAGATAAGGTGGTGTTCATGGAGTTTTTGAGGCAAGTGTATGAGGTTCACACATTCTTGCAGAATCGAAAGAAGGTTGCTTTTAGTTTTCCATTTGAGATGGGTATCTATATATGTAGATTGTCAGCTGATGCCAAGGTGATGGGTGATGAATTATCAAATTTTGGCCTCAAGTTGTTCAATGAGAGGCGATCATATGATCCTCATGACCTCTTTGCATCTTGTCTTGGTCATAATTGAGCACATGTTCCCGCAATTGAAGATTTCTAGGCTAATTGTGAAGATGAGTTTGAGGTGCACAAACCCAGTCACAGAAGGCTCACACTCCAACAGATGGTTTTTTTTCTATTAGAGGATATAGAAGGATTGTTCAATGATGATGGAGAAGTAATCCTTCCTATATACACCAGAGATCAAATTGAGAAATGACTACTTTCACAAGTTAATTGGTCCATCAAGGAAAGCACTTCAATTAAACAAAGAATGCACCAGATTGTTAAAAAAAATAAGGTATTCCTAAACATCAAGAGGATGTGAAAGGAATCTATTCCAGTTACAGAGCCACCAATAGTGCAGTCATCCTTACCTTCTTCTTCTAAACCAAAACCGAGAATGAAGGCTATGATTCACCCTCTAGAAAGTTTGAGGGTTGGTAGAATGTTGAAGAGTTCAAAGAGAAACCTGGAGTTTACTGATGTGCCTCAACAAGAACTGTCGATAGTTGTATACAAAATTATAGAGGAGCTAGTGCCACAAGAAGAAGTGGTGCCTTTGTCACCTGATTCTCCACCATCATCGAGATATTCTCCCATCCATATTGATTCAAAGGTTGAAGAGGTTGATGAAGCTAAATTCTAACCTCCCAGAGGAGTTAGTAAAGACACCTCATCTTGTCTCGAGAACAACCTAGGAAGGAAAAGGAGGAAGCCTTCATATCAATTGAAATTCATAGATCTTGACAACGTCTATCAAGATACACCAATGAAGAAGTTGAAGAAACAAGTTCAGATAGAGAGGAATCCAAATGGTGAAATTATCATTGAGAATGCTACACCTCTAGAGAATAAGAATATTGATGAGTTCAAGATTGATGACTTTATGGTTGTCAAGGATAATCTTGGTAAAATCACTTGACATATCGAAATGAATCTCTTTGAAGTTGTAGCAGGAAATCTCAAGGAGAGAGTTTCTAGTTGATCAACATCAATTAAGTCAATATATTTCTAATCTAATTCACGACAATTCACAAGCCACTCTATTGCTACCATAGATTCTAGAGTTTCTGGTTGAGCAACATAATTTAAGTCAATTAGTTATATATGGGAAGAACATGCGAGATTGGATAGAAGAGTTTATCACCAGGGGAAAATATTTACTTACAAAGATGTACTAGCTAAGGTATAACACCCATGATCTGTTCCAGGGGATTCAGGGGTTTGAATAGTGTATGACAAAGGTGAAACTAATGCATGAGATTATCATTTCAGATTTGAGTATGCCATATGATTTAATGGTCGCAAAAGAACATAAAATATAGATTCTTGCATGGAGAGAACAACAAATCTTCAAGGTGAAAACTTATGAAAAAATATTAGAAGAACTGGCTGAATATAGACAAAAGGTTGTTAATGTCCTCAAATTCATAAGCACATTTTTTCATAGGTCCCTTGTCGGTATCGTTGTTATAATGGTGATTTCATTGATCTTGATGAGGTGCAAGTAGAGTTCCAGAATCTTGCTCGTGACAATTTTAGTAGTGATCTTGTTGTCAATAACGAGTCATATTACCACGATGTCAACAAGATTTGATAAAGCAACTAAAGAGGTAAAATATTTTCTAAGTTTGATTGTAGAAGGTGAGGAAGTCCTGGAAAAGAAGAATTTATCTCTAGATAGGATCATTGCTCCTAACAAAGAGGAAATTTCCAGCTTTTTGGAAGATTTAATTTCCCAAAATACCAATGGATGTTATCTTTTTAGGATAGCAAAGATCTCCAAAGATAAATTTAAAGCAACAGTTAACTCGATGCATTTTCTGAGTTTTCTTGCTATTATTATCTCATGCTTATCTATTCTTTGTGTGAGAGAAAAGAATCAAGTTGTAATAGTTGGCAGTTTCCTTGTTTTTTGCTTTCAATAGGTTGTTAGATAGTTATCTTGTTTTGATTTTAGAAATAAATCTTACAAGTTGGCAAGTCTTGTTGTAAAAGCAAGGATATTTCAGGGTTCCCTACTCCTCACTTGTGTATAAATAAGGGAAGCCTTACCCATTTTTCTTTAACCGTTATTGTGATAGCAAATTTCCAAGCCTACTTTTTCCTGCAAGTTGTTATTTAGTGTCTATTTATTTATTGTAAGAGCAAGCTTTCATGCCTACTTTTTTTTGCAAGTTATTGTTTAGTTCATTTGTAATTTGTGTTAAGTTTATTTTGGTTTGATTGCAAAATTTTAACCCTGTTATTACTACAATATTGTTGTCCCAAAAGTGTAATCATTATAAGAAATTTGAGAAAGGAAATCTTATGCTTACTTTTCTCTAATCTACTACCTCAAGTTTTGTTTTACGTGTTTCACTTATATAATATTTATTTTAGCTTGCATCTAAAAGTAAAATAAGTCTTAAGGTGTGTGTTGGAAGTGGGTCTATGTGATTTTTGTGTTGAATCAGTCCTCGTTTACTTCTAACTCTCAAGCTCTAAGTTTACTTGAGTTGTTAGAAGAATCATTAGAGTAGGCCTAGTTGTAGTTGAAGTTCTAAAAAGAGAAAACCTTTGCTACGATGCTAGAGTTTTATAACCTTGTGTTCTTAGTTGAGAACAAAAAATATTGGAAAATAGTTTAGTTTACTTTCTTTAAGCACCATCAGAAAAAAGGGAGCTTCGCCTCCTAATTCGAAGAGCAGTTAATCTATGCATAGTTGTTTATTTCTAATCTACATTCTAGAGGTATGAATTGAAACTCCAACACAAAAAAATGATTTTTTTTTACATTTTCAACAACAAAATGATTTTCATATTCATTTCAACAACAAAATGATTTTCATTTTCATTTTCAACAACAAAATGTCTAAAATTTTCATATCTATGAATATTATTTATCTCAACATCGTTAAATCTAGCTTATTTTAAATCTCCTATAAACAAAGTTTTCATGTCATTCAAAGGTGGAATTGAATACGTATATAGATTTGTGCCTATTGAAACATTATTCATAGCATTGAAAGGTGGATTTGAAGGCATACCAAGAGTAGTTTGTATAATCATATTATTTTCCACATTCACCTCTTGCAAATTTGCATTGTCTACATGCATGGTCTCCTCAATGTTTTAATCTTCAATAGTTGTGGAATTGGATGCTTCAACATTATTCATTCATCGAATCCTCATTCTTCTATCTCTTTGTCTTTTTGTCTCCTCTCTCTTTGCTTCAATTTCTTTAGGGGTCAATACCTTCCTATCTTTTCTCTAATTACAAGCTTGTAATCCCATGATTATAAAATTCTAAAGTACAAATGAATATCAATAGTGAAAGTCTTCCTCCTTTGTTTCTCCTTCAAACAAGTAGAAAATGAAGATAATTCCACTCAAAAAGTATCCCAATGATGCCTCCTTTCAAAAATTCAATTCAAATTGCAAGTTCAAGACCTCGTAAATACAAAACTTGATAGAAAATAGGTAAAATTGTTGTCGCCATATATTGTCAAGTTGCAGAATTGACAATAATATTTTACCAATAAAAATTAAAAAAACCATCAAAAAAGAAACAAGATCCCATTTATAAAATAGGATCCTATTGTGAACAAGATCATGTTTTCCTTTTCAATGGTTAAAATAATAAATGAAGGAAACGAGATCCTGTTTTGTAAATCAGGATCCAATTTTAATTTTTTTAAATTTTTGGTCAAGTTTTTTCCTTGTTTTTCTATTCAAGAAAAGGATTGGGGACCTGAACCTAAGCTTTGGACCTGGTTTGACCTGCAACTTGAAGGTCATGTCAATGTCACAAGAAAATAGTGACTTTGGACATATGTCGGAAGACCTTTTTTGTAGAATTTTTTGACGAAATTAAAACCCATTATAGATGAGACAATGTAGATTCCAAATATGTATTTTTTTTACAATTGGATTATTTTTTCTCTTTTTCAATTAATTTTTGATGGAACTAGTCCATAAACTTAAAATATCAGGATTTTTTAGTATTTTAATAACTTTTTATTAAAATATTTTTTAGAAACAAATTGTACTAAAACGTACTTTAGACAATTCTTTTAAATTTGAAAAAAAAAAAATGGATAAGTTTAGGTCATCTTATGTGTGATGTACACAATAATTTTTCAAAACAACAAATATGGCCACTAAAAAAATAACAAAAAAGTATTCAATAAAAAATTACAAAAAAATATCGAAAACATGCTTTAGTGAGTTACAAATATTTTCCCAAAAGGATTTCTAAAATTATGATTATTTAGGTCAAAATATGGATGGCGTACATGTGCATGGTATGGTAAAAAGAGTCTTTTAAACAATGGTTTTTAGAAACACCTATTGAAAATCAATTTTTATCATCTGGGTATTAAAACAAATTACATATTTAGAAACTAGACTCTAAGTACTACATTTTACGATTAGTGACTTCTTTTAAGATTCCATCTCTAAGTGCTTCAAATTTTAAGGTCAAATGTGACAAATTTTGAAAATCAGGGAAAACACCCACTTTTTGGCCAAAAGGTGGACTCAACTTCATGCACACACCCTATATAAATATGAAAGCATGTATGTAGATTGGTAAAATTATATGGACACGTGCAAGTTATTGAACCAATTTTTTTTTGCAAGACATGTGTATGCTATTGTTGCACCTAAGGATAATGAAGAGGAAACCAAATATTGGTTGGCTCATTGTGTGGAGACTAAACATAAGTTAATAGCACCTCAAGAAGATGATGATGGCTATCATTATCCAACAGGTTCGGTGATCCCCTTAAGAAAAATTTGAGAACTTCTTTGATCACCTTAAGCAAATTTTGAGAGATTTTTTTATTATGGCTATCATTATCCAATAGGTTCGGTGGTGGTTGTTAGAACTTTGCTACGGAAATACCTAATAAGGAATAATGGTTTGCTTGTATTCAAAGATTATGAAATACATGAGAAGATTATACACTACTCACATTTGGTGGTGGAAACAAATATAAAACTAGTGAGGTATCATGGAGGACCTACAAATAAAGATTATGAACAATCTCTATGGAAGAGCATGAGAAGATCATAGATGCATTGCAAAAAGGAGAGGATGTAGATGGTCCAATGGAATAAGTAAATACAAGAAAATATAGTTTTAGTTTTATATATTTAAATATATGTTTTGAAATTTCTTGTACGCTATTAGTTGAAAATGATTTAAATTGTCCTTTTATATCCTTAAGCCATCATCACAAATTCATCACATAGTTTGAGATAAAAAAAGAGATTCCATGCAAATTCAACCTAGAAAACATGGAATACTTGGTAAAAATAGGTAATTATATAGTTTTAGTTTTATATATTTAAATACATGTTTAGATTATATATTGATATTTCTTGTACGTTAATAGTTAAAATTGATTTATTGTCCTTTTGTATCCTTAAGCCATCATCACAAATTCATCACATAGTTTGAGATACAAAAGAGAGTCCATGTAGATTCAATCTAGACAACATTGAATACTTGGTAAAAAAGGTAATTGTATAGTTTTAGTTTTATATATTTAAATACATGTTTTGATTATATATTGATATTGCTTGTATGTTAATATTTAAAATTGATTTATTATCCTTTTTATATCCTTAAGCCATCATCACCTTGATCACATACTTTGAAACAAAAAGGAGAGGATGTAGATTCAACCTACACACATGTGTGGAATTCCTGCAAATACATGTACTTGTTTATATAGATAATTTTATATAAATTCAAATACATGTTTTGATGATATATTGATATTGCTTGTATCATTTTGATATCAGGTGGAGTGAAGACTTGCTACATTCCCTACAAGTTTCATATTTTCTTGAGATGGCATAGCCACATTTTGTAAACATTTTTTGAGTTGGAATATATGTACATACACAATTACAAAATTACACATTTTGTACAAATTTGTATACATGTATATACACAATTATACTCTACACTTTTGTATACAAAAGTCAATATTCTATATATTTTGTTCATTAAATGTGCATGTTTTCCTACTTTGAAACTTTAAATTTGATTGTATAATCACTAAATATCATGTATATTATTGTTAAATTTGGTTGAATTGGGCAACTTCACAAAATTTTGAGAACTTCTTTGATCCCCTTAAGACAATATATTAGGACCCCTTAAGACATCCTATTATGACATAAATTAAATTAACATTGACACTATTTTTGTATAGAGTTTGATTGTTATGTTGAGTCATCCTAAATTCTAATACTTAATTATATCAATTGTGATTAAATATGAGACATGTACTTTGAAGTATTTGATCCCCTTAAGACATCCTATTAGGACATATCCTAAATATTTATACTTAGTTATATCATTTGTTATGATGAGTCACCCTAAAGTCTAATACTTAATTATATGAATTTTGATCCAACATGAGATGTGTGCCTTGAATTATTTTATCCCCTTAAGAATTCCTATTAGGACCCCTTAAGACATCCTATTATGACATAAATTATATTGACATTAATATTATTTTTGTATAAGTTTTCTGATTGTTATGATGAGTCATCCTAAATTCTACTACTTAATTATATCAATTGCGATTAAATATGAGACATGTACTTTGAAGTATTTGATCCCCTTAAGAACTTGTCTGAGAACTTCTTTGATACTAATGCCTTGACTATGAATCACTAAATTTGTAAAGTATAAATAATTAAATGTCCTATTAATTTCATATTGTATTTAATTTCACATTAATGTCCTATTAATGTCTTAACTATGAATCTTTTGTAAAGTACAAATATTTGAATGTCCTATTAATTCTATATATTTTTTGATCGGTAATAATATATATTTTATTGATAACAATTTAATATTACAAAGTAAGTCCCATTACATCTTCATTTAAAACCCCATCCCACCACCTATATGATTCTATAAAAAGCATCTTCCCCACTTCTTAGCCATTCTACATCCACCTCCTGAGATCATCACAACCCATCAAACCAAAAAGAGCCATCACCAACGCCAACAAAAAAATACATTCAAGAACCAAAGGTGGCCATTCACAAACACTGGGTGATTACCAGTACATTAATCATTTCCATCGACCCAAGCCACATTGCAAAGAGACACCACCATCTGTCACAACCACAAAGTACTACTAGCCCCATCTGCTATGCCAACACCAAAAAGGGATCATACCTCTATGATCCACAACTTCATTCGCCTTTCACCTTAGATGTTGATACTCTCTCAAAAATTTGGTTCTTGGGCTTCGAGTGCTACATCCTTAACACATTTCCTTGCAAAAACACCAACCTCATTTTTGATTAAACCTGACAAACTTTTATCTCAGTACGTGCACCCAAGATACAAAACTATCATAATCATGTTCTCTTACCGCATCTCAATCTACCCCAAAGGACTAACAAATGAAAAGAGTCACTTCATATGCCCCCATCTACCTCCCATTGATACCCCCTCCCTCACATCTTATCATATCCCTCAAGGAGCATGTCATTCAAACTCTGCCTTTAAAGCTCCATCAAACATCACTTATTAAGGTTGCTAGTCATAAAGGGAGAGATTTTGAAATTCTTATGTTTGTTCCTCCCCTTCGACTACAAACATCAGTTACCACTTGGATAGCACATCTGGCTCCTCATTTCCCTGCATCTGAGTGTGGGTCACCTTAAAGCCTTCTAACAAGGTTAGCATCTCCTATATGGCATGAATGTATTTCTGAAAATTCCATGCTTGTGTTAAGCCTTCCATAACTTCCTTCACAATAATGAGGGAATCACATTCCAAATGCAAATTTCTAATTCCCATCTTCCTTCCAAGTTTAACTGCTTGAAGTGTTGCCATTGATTTCGTCACGTTGTTGGTCCCTTCCCAAATTATTTTTGCTTCCATCATCAAGATACTACCATTACTATCCCTAGACACACACCCAATCCTCGATGGCCCTGTATTTCCTTTCGATGCCTCATCAAAATTTATCTTTGTCCATCCCTTCTCCGATTATTTCCACCTTACCACTTCACCCACTTTAGAAGTTGAATTCACCCAACACATACCCTTTAGAGGCCAAATCTTAATCCCTATCCATTGCATTTGGAAGTGCTTATTCTGATCCGTGTATGGTACCTTTAGCTTAAAGTATCTAGAGGCTACTGCTCCAAAAATTTCTTCACTTGAGTGGTGTATTTTGAAACAAATTCTATCCACTGATTCCTTCTTTTCTTGAAATAACCTCCTATTCCTTTCCTTCCAAATCTCCCACACCACTACAGAGGATAGACATTCCAAACACAAGAAAGTGTGGATCTACCATAGCCTCGTGGCTAGCAAATAAAATGTTGCTTCAAAGATTCTGGTATGGGGCCCTTCCAACCTAATTTACCATGAACCATACTCCAACACTAAGAAGCAACATCACACTGGAGCAAGAGATGATCCACTATTTCCTCACTGCATTCACACATGATGCAACGAGAAGGCCCTACAAATTCTAACCATTTTCTTCGCTCTCCTATGAGTATTCAATCTGAAATGCAAGCCAAGAAAAGGTCCCTACCTTTGGAAGACACTCCTTGCTCCAGAACAAATGAGATGGCCATACTTCATCCTACCCCCTAGAATCAAGGAGTTGGTATCCAATTTCAACATAATAGCTTCCATTAGAAGCTCCACACTACACAACCATATCCTCAGAATTATTTATAAGCACCCTTCTACTTGCAAAAAATCTCCTTCATTAAAGTTTTTTGATATACCATTAAACCCAATTGGCTCACATCTTTCCAGACCCACTCTTCACCATTAGCACCTTGTTTTTTCTCCAAATAGTCCTTAACTCTACTTCACCAAAGTTGTGTTAAGAATAACTTCAAATTTAGTACTTGATGATTTTTAACCAAAGCTAGCAGACCTTCCCTCAAATCTTCCCAAAAAATTTCCATCTTGCCATTTCCAATCTACCATGTGATATGATCAATGATAATTGGCCTACAAGACACTATGAAGTTCTAGATTGCTGACCCTCTAGGGGGATTTTGAATCATGAAAATTCTATGATTCTCTTTAGTGTCAAGATATTTTGACTCCAAGATCCTCACACAAAGTTGATTTGGATTTGAATACATATTCCACACCAATTTCGCACCCATGACCTTATTCATCACTTGCCAATTATGAAAACTTGCTCCCCCTTCACCTTTTGGCCTACAAATATTTTCCCATGCTAAAAATGAAATCTTATCTTGTTCACATGCTCCATTCCAAAATAACTTCCTCATTTTATACCCGATAGTATTAATAACCTTTTTTGGAATCTGCAAACACATCATTGAGAAAATTGGGATTGCAGAAATAATTGATTTCAACATTAAAATGTGCCCTATCGAGGTTAGCCAATGGCTCTTCCACCCATGCTTTCTCTGCAAACAAAAATCTAATAAATTTTTCGAAAGAGACACTTTACAAGAGCCACTAAATAGAGGCATTCCCAAATATTTTCTTGGTAGTAAACCAGGTTTCATCTCCAAAATTCTACTGATTTCTCTTTGCTTCCTTATTGGAGTATTAAAGAAAAAGACTTTCAATTTCTTCCAATTCACACACTGCCCTGAGAGCCTATTATACCGATCTATAGTTAACTTCATTATGTGAGCCTCTCTGAGAGTGGATTCTCCCATTAGAAAAGTATCATCTGCAAAATGAATGTGGGAAATTGGTTCCACCCCTTGGCAACCTTTATCCCTTTCCACCGTCCATCCAACCTATATTTTGCAATCAATATTCCTAAAGCTTCAACCATTATAATAAAAAGAAAGGGAGACAATGGATCCCCTTTCCTTATCCCTTTCGAGGATTCAAAAAACCCTTGATGGATTCCATTGACAAGCACTGAGAACCTTGGAGTATTAATACAACTCCCCACCCAATCAACCCAAGTAGCATTAGAACCAAACTTTCTCAACACCTATAACAAAAACTCCCTATTGACCTCATCATAAGACTTCCTTGTGTCCAATTTTACCATAATTATTTCCGTCTTTGCTTTCCTCACTGAATGAATAGCTTCATTTGCTATAATAATTCCTTCAACAATCAATATTTGCAGACAAACACCACTTTTCTCTTCTGAGATGACTGACTTTAAGACCAACTTTATTCTATTTGCAATGACCTTCAAAATTACTTTATAAACAATGTTGCAAAGGGAGATTGGGAAAAAATAATTAAAAGAGGTTACCTCATCTTTTTTTGGAATAAGAGAAACCAAAGTTTTGTTGAAGTCTTTTAGCACAAACCCACACCTCCTCGATTATTCCACTACTCCTCATAAATCAAAGCAAAAATATCCCACAACCGCTGAAAGAAATAGGTTAGGAACCCATCTGGTCTAGGGGCCTTGTCCCCACATAAAGAAAAGACAACCTTTTTTACCTCCAACATAGTTACCAACTCCAAAAGAACTTTTTTTTGTTCCTCAGATGCACACCTTGGAATAACATCCCACAATTCTTGATCCACCACTCGCATCTGATCAGTTACAACATCTCTTTTGAAAAAATGAACCGCCTTCTGATTAATTTCCTCCATATTACTTAAAATGTTACCTTGTTGATCAAAAATTAAGAAAATCTTATTGCTCATCCTCCTCACTTTTATGGAATTGTGGAAAAATGTTGTGTTGTGGTCCCCTTCCATTAGCCATGTTTCTCAAGACTTTTGACGCCAAAAGATCTCCTCCTTGTGCAACACTTCAACGTATTCTTGATTTAAAGCTTTTTACTGCACAAAGTCTTGATCCAACATCCCTCCCTCAATGAACTTAGAATGGAGATTGTTCAAAACCTCTTCTAACTTTAGTTTTTCAACAAAAATGTTTTTAAAAGATTCTCAATTCCATATTTTCAAACATTCTTTTAGGAACTGGAGCTTTTTGAAAAAAATAAAAGCCTTATTACCACTTCACATTGGAGCAAACTGCCACCAACCTTTTACCAAGTCCTTAAAACCTTTTTCTCTAAGCCACATTTTTTTAAATTTAAAGGGGCATCTTGCTGATGTTGCATTAGCTTGGAAGGTAATGCTAATTGGATAATGATCCGATCCAATCACCAAGAGAATTTCAGCTTCATACACAAATTTTACCTTTCCCAACCTCATGCCAGGAAGAAATGATCTAGCTTTTCAACAATGTTTAAAAAACCACACCTCCTGTTAGTCCAAGTAAAGTCCCCTTTTCTAAAAAATATCTCAATTAAGCCACTAACCGTGACAAAATCACTAAAATATTTTTGAGCCGTGCTTCCCCAACCTAACCCACCTTTTTTATCTTTAGGGTGGAGAATAACATTAAAATCTCCTCCTAGAAAACACAGGGACTCACTTTCCTCATTAAGAAAAAATCAGGATCTCCTGCCAAAGGGTCTTCTTGACAACAACAGTGTTCAGGCCATAAAATTTTATCACTACAAATATTAAATTTAAGATTTTAGAGAAAACCCTTAACCCTTTCCAATTACTTCCTTGTCCGATTACCCAGACATCTACCTTTGAGTCATCCCACAACACTCCTAACCCACCGGATGCATCCACAACCACAACCATTGCAAATCTCCATTTACTTAAGTTGTGCATGAAAAATAGACTATCCTTATTATTGAGCTTGGTTTCCTATAACAAAAGAAGATCTTGTCGCATTTGATCAAGACATCTCTTGATGAACCGCCAGTTTTTAGGGGCATTGCAGCCCTTGAGATTCCACGATAAGACCTTCATCCTTCCTGGGAAAAGGCATAGCCTTTTCCCAATCTTAATTTACTTTGACCCATCGCACAACTTGCTTGTAATGTCCCCTTCTCATCAGTAACTAGTTCAATTGCTCATCAACCTATTCCAGAGGCTCGTAGGCTTGTTGAGGTAAATTAGGGTTTCCTTATTAGAGGTTTTTGTGGTGTTTCTTAGAATTTGCTATTTATAGTAAATTCTATTTTTGGTAGTACTTTAGTTGTCAGCTCTTTAGTATGTTCCTCATCAACTAGAGTAATAAGGTTTTTGTCAGTTCTGGCTTAAAAGCTTAATTGGTGGGAAAGTTAAATAAAAGGCATTAATGTTATGTTTTTTAGTTGACCCCTTGGCCTAGTGAACTAACTTAAAGTTGTGTTAAAAAGTGGCCATGAAGGGGGGATGCCTTCATTAAGAAATTAATTAAGAAATATTTAATGAAGTCATATGCCTTGAAGTTGGACGCCTTTTTGAGGGAGCTTTATATTTTTGTAATTTTAAAATAATTCAAATGTCTGTTGGGGTGCCCTTTGCTTGGAATCTAAAGAGTCTTTCCTTTTTCTATAAAGATGAAGCTTTGCTACAACATTTGACATCCAATCTTTATACTATTGTTATGCTGTCGGAATGACAACCTATTTTTCACTTCGAGGAATGGTGACCTCCTAGTTACAATCCAATTTCATGTTTGAAAGATAACACCTAGTTGGTTTTTTTTGCTGCTTCTCAACCGGACTAGCAGATTGAGCCTTACAATTGAAGTTTTTGATGATATATTCAGTTTTGGAGTTGTTGTTGCAGACATGGCTGAAAGTCAATTTCACTTGCAACTCTCATGGTGAATTTTATTTGCTGATGGGTGTTTGATCAAATAAATTCTATGCTTGTGGCGACCATTCTCAGAAGTTTGCAGATTTAATTTTGAAGTTTCTGATTTTTTATGCTAAAATCACCCCTCAAGGAGGGCCGCACCTTTCTTAGTGGCATTAGGATTCAAGCCAAAAAAATAAGAAGGTTTCGATGCTGATTCTTGATTGTTTCTTGGACGCCATCCTCTTAGAGATCATCTACAAAAGATTTCAGTTCAATCGGAGGTAATTTGGTGAAGTTATGAGCATTTGATTGGTTCTGGAGTTGTTGATAATTCATTTCCAGAATTGCAAATTTCTAAATCAGAATTATTTCAGTTTTCTTTTCAGTCTTTCTTCATCAATTCTTGTTAATATCTAACATGAAATCATCTTATATCTTGGTGCTTTGAAATCATTGTCAAACTCTTATAATTTTCAGCTCTTTTCTATTTGTACAAACTGTTAACAGTAGTACTGTTCCAGCTTATCATTGCTGCATTATTTTTCTAATTTCACATTAAGCACCCCCTGGATGGTATACTGCCAGTGTGGATAAATGAATTGTAATATTTTTTATACCCACTATCAAGTGGTGAATCCACACTCTCGAGTGGATGCCTGCCGTAGCAGATGAATCATTTATTTATAATTTATTTCCCCCCACTGTTTTAGTGGAAGTGTGGAATTTATTTCATGGCCAGTTATCCACCTAAGTAATCTCAATTTTATTATTAGCACTCCACCATATGATAGCACCTTGCCTTTTAAGGGATCTTGTGTGCACATTCTTGGTGTCGAGTTTAATTCCTCTCATTCTATTGTAATCAGTTCAGTTAGTGATTTACTAGATCCTAGGGATCCTCTGACCATATGCCCACCCCCCTCCTTAAGTGGTTTTAGGGCGTATTCTTGGTTAGAGTTCTTTCTACATCATTTTGGGTTTCAGCTAACCTTAATGGTTTCTTGATTACAATTGTAATTGTCATTGAAAAATCAAAAAAATTGAGAGGGTATCTTTCATAGCTATTTCTAACAATTCCCTTGCTATCCTTGCACCTCTTCTCTTCTTCTCGCCAACCTTTACATTTGTTGTCAAGGCTAAAGACAGCCCCAAACTTCTTTTGTCCTTGATGCCTAAAGAAGCATTCAACCAAAATCATCCAAATTCAAATCCTCCTTCTCATCAGAAAAGTTTCCCTCTTTGTTACTGGAATTTGTTTCTTCCATTCCAGCTTCTTCAAAGGATTTTTCAAGATTTTGTATTAGGGAAATTTGAATATCTTTGTAAAAAAAATCATCTTCTCTTAGTGAACAGTCTCTTCCATATTTACTAAGAGAAGTAATGTTATCAACCCCTTCCTCTCTAATATCCATCCCAGTCCCCACAAGGTATTCCAACATGGGTAACTCCAAATTTGTGTTAGGGTTTTCTATTTATTCATTTAAAATCCCTTTAGGATCTCCATTCAGGGGTGGTTTATAACCACTTCTATTCAAGAAGTTTGTTCTTTTCTCCTTGGAACTCTTGATCTATCCTCCCATCACATTTAGCTCTACCTCAGGCTGAGAATATTGAGAGCATCTAGATTCAAACAAAAGATCTATCTCTTTCCTTTGAAAATTTTCTTCATTTCAAAGATCCAAGTTTCTCATGAAGCTAACCTCATTCTGTGTGTGATCTATGGTTCTCGACAACACCACCATACCCTCCCTTTCCAAATCTTTACTTAAGTTAATCATAGAATCTACTAGGGTATTCTCAGCCAATCCTTTACCTTTCTCATTTCTTAAACATTCTCCTGCTGCATGACCTACCCCTTTGCATAAGGAGCACAATTCCATCGTTTCTTCCACTTCAATAACCTATAACCAAATTCCTTCCATTATTTTTAGCACCACCATCTTTGGGAGAGGATGAAATTCTTGCTAAAGTATACAGATTCGAGCATACATACTAAGATCCTTTTTTTCTAGTGCTTCATCAACTTTCACAAAGACACCTGAATTATTGCCTATTCTTTTAAGTGCTTCTAAATCCCAGTACTCATGGGGGAGATTGTACAAGCATATCCATACCCGGATTTCCTCTAGTTTCTCCTTTTTTGGGTCAAAGTTTGGTACCCAGTCCTTAATGTAAAAACATTTCCCTCCCATCAGAAACAACCCACAATTTAAAACCCATTCCTTGTCTTGCATAGTCTGGCATACTACAAAAAAATATTCATTTGGGAGAGTCTTCAAAACATAATCCTTCCCCAAGTGTTCATCACACCAACTTCGAACTTTTGAAAAACCTGACTAGAACCCACTCCATTTCATGAAAAAGGATTTCTCCTTATAAAGACGCACCGATCCACCCATTCTCTAATATCTACTAACAAAGAAATCACTCTAGAATAATCACTATTTTGACTTACCTTTGTCACTTGCAAAGTGGTTATCTAGTTTTTTGGTCACCAAAGTTTTGGTTCAATATTTTTGAGAACTCCTAGATTCCTTGTTCGCAAAGAAGCGTAACCCCATTAGTTTCTTGGATTTGTAGGTCTCCAAATCAAAACCCAATTCTTAGGTTAAAAAATACATCACTTGGGATTTTCCAGAGCCTTCCATGCTTGAGACGGTGGTCTCCATGCTGAATTGTGACAACTCTCCACATTTTCATGCCCGAAAGGCTATCGATCATGTACACTGCCATGTCCTCAAAACCCTAGTGTCCTATTCAAAGCTCGGTCTCTATGTTGCTCCTCCATAACTCCTCAATTTTTCTTCATTAATGTTGGGCAAGGGATTATTAATTACATATTAATTTCACATAAAATTCATAAATGTACATGTGTAAATTACTAATTAACAATAATAGACCATAAAATACTAAAATTAATAAAGTCCATGAAACAATATATTAAGTCCATGAAAATACTAAAACATATATAAATAGATAATCCATTAAATTATACCGAAATATTGAAACTTGTACATGTATGTAGTCCATGAAATAAGGAAACATGTATGTAGATAGATCAAGTCCATGAAAAATCCTAAACATGTATAAAAATCATCAAATACAACCCATGAAATAATCTATAACTCATATCATCTCTATAATCAAGAGACCTCTTCACACAATGCAAACTACCTAGATGACTTGAATCACTCTATACAAGAGAAAGAAAGTTGAAATCAAATATAAGATGATTAAAATGATTTAATGACAATTTAATTTATAATTTATCATAAAATTAAATTACTATGTGAGGCTGCTCTACATGCTCTGGTGCACCTAGACCTATCTCTACATGCTCTGAATCAATCTACATACAAGAGAGAGAAAGTTGAAATTAGATGTAAAATGATTAAAATTGATTTAATTCAATTTAATTTATAATTAATCATATTTAAATTACCGTAAGAGGTTGTTGTGCATGCTCTGGTATAGGACATATCTTTGCATGCTCAACAATAAGATATGTCTCATGCTATAAAAGAAAAATAATTTGTTTATGAGCACACACACACACATACATATTCAATTTTAAATTTAATTTAAGTTATTCAAATATATGATTTGTAACTGACTTTAAACATAATCAAAATTTTAAATTACCATATGAGGTTTCTCTGCATGTCTTGGTGTGACATCATCAAGGCAGAAAGAACCACCAAAAAATCCCTACAAGGTCAAATTTAAAGCACATGTGTAATTTAATTAGGTTAAATTATATGTATTCAAGTGTACCAATAGGTGTTTTGAAATCTATCTAAAATACCAACAAATTGTGCACACATGTGTAGAATCTTTCTTAAACAACTTGAAATTCAGATGTCTCTAGAATTTCTTCCACATCAAATGGGTGTTTGATCCCCATTCTCATGGTGGTGTCAACTTGTACATAGAAATAAGACTTATAATATTTAAGTACATGCACGTTTGATATAGTGAATTCAAAATACAAAATTGTAAGTATAGTTTTAATGATTTACAATATACATGTAACTGCACCTCATGCAAGACGCCTGGCAATGGAGGAGCACTCAAAAACCCATATGGTGGAACCTATGTGGAATTCAATCGACTCCCCTAAACCAGTATAAATATTTAAAACACATGTTCATTATTGAATTATAATTTTAAAAGTCAAGTTAAAAAAATATTTCATATATTTAAAAATTCAATCAAAATAACCCATAAGGGTTTTCGGCTTGCACTGGTGTCGACATAAAAACTTGATGAGTAGAAGACTCCCCTGTGGTCACCATGTACACCAAACAATTTGATTGTTAAAATATTACAATTTTTCTAATATATATGTTCATTAAAAAAATGTGCATAAAAATTTCCTATAAATTCAACATGCACATGCATAAATTTATACCCATGTCAAAAAATTTAAAGGGTGATGCTCTGTAGTAAGAAAATTAATGTATGAATCGACCTCATTAGAATCTCCACATGCACTTGAACTGGGTGTAGACTGATCAAGTTCATAACATACTTGATGACAACTGGTACAAACACGGGGTTTCAACACTGGTGGAGTGGTACTAGGAAAAACTCCATACAATGCTCCTCCATGGTCGCCATCTCTAGCCCCAACCCCCATTGCAAAATTCTTCTCATCAAGGTTGGTTGTGAGCATACTCAAAGATCCTAATGTGGATACCACCGCACGATGATGCACAGGTACAAGAATGGCAGGAGAAAAAGGATCTACAAGAGGTTGGGCATGCATGAGGCATCGAGGATCAACCCATGCCCCTAATGTTTTTTGTGGCATACCACCACCAACACCCTGAAATGATTTAAAATCATGATAATTGGGATTTTCCCCCAAAAAAATATTTATACAATTTCCTCAAAAAGTATAAAGGGACCTCCAAATTAGCATGTGGTGGTTGGTTAGATACCATCAACCATCAATCCCAAAAATTGGAAATTTTTTATGGATTTCTGCTTCACCTAATTGATATTATTTGTAGGAATGGATTGGTTAGTGACAGTGTCGACAAAATAATGTGCAAAATGGGCTTTTGTTATTTTCAAGTCCAAAATTTATTTGTAGGAGAGATCATCTAAATAAAATTGTTTCATCTCCTCTTTCCATCATCGATGCCTATCTAAGTCCACATCAATGGACCTAATGATATCAACAACATGTTGCATTGCAGATGTAAAATTCCTCAAGTGTGGTGGAATCAATGCTTCATTTTAAATATCATTGATTTGATCTCTAGTGGATCTAATCTTTTCATTGATCCATGCTCGCAAGCAAGCCTCATCGGATCTAGGTGGTGGAGGTGGGGTGTTATGATGATGATGAAGAAGAAAAACTCTCACAAAAATCCCAATTCCATATTACAACTTTATAGATGATTTAATCAAATTTGACAATTACTTGTGTCAAATTAACAATCGATTTACAATTGCTTTCAATAACAAACTCAAATTTGAAATTAAATATCTTTATTTTAATTTCATGAAAATTAACAATACTTGTTTAGGCAATCCATTTCCCCTTTATTCTATCCAAATTTTTTAGCTCCCTCTCGCTAGCTTGATCCAAACTTTCTACCACTACTATCTTCTACCTTTGGTATCCACTTTTCATGGCCGAGTTAACTTCTTCCAGCCCACACAACCCCCCATGTTTCTCCTCATCTCATGCTTTAGTTACTCAGCCTTAACCACTCCTCCATGCATCTATGCATCTATTTATCAATCTTCTCACTATTGTGTTTTCCATCCTTGAAAAATATGCCAAACCTACATGGCTTGAGCTTCCTCCCATTGGCTCGTTCCTTGGCATCTTTTTCTTTCTATTTTCATTCCATACCACTAACTCCTTCAAAAATATGCGCTACTTCCACCTCTTTGAAATCAACATTCACTTCCATTCATCGTATCTTTTTTGGTTTGTATATTCACACTCTTGCACAACCCCTATTCCACACTCTTCAATCATGCACTTCCTTGTCCCCTTTCACCACACTCCTCTTCCATCTACTGATTTGATTTCCCTTTGTATTAAAATTTGCATTTTATTTTAAGAAGGCTCGCTTCAACAATCAATGAGCTTGCCCTTGTGAGGCACTAACATATTCCTCTCCATCTTAATTTTTCCCTTCTTGATCTCCCATGAGGGCTTCTACACTCTTAATTACCTCTTTAATTAAAGGGTGTTGTCTTTAGAACTTTAACATTGCCTCCTTCCTCCAACAAGGCATTATTCCCATAGGTTGCATGGCTCTTTTGGGAAATTTCATTATGCAGTGTTAATATACCATCTCATACGCACCATTGCATTCTTCCTTCATGGATTGATTATCACCTATGTTCTCATTCATACGCTATATCAATGCAAACTACTTTCTTGTGATTAGGTGCAGCTTGGTTAACTTGATTTTCCTTCCAATCAAACCTGACGCCCCCTTCCCTTCATCCCCAAAATTATTACATTTTTTAATATATTGTAACTTATCCATGATATGTCCTTTGGTCTTCTTGGTAATATGATGCACACCAATTTGATGCATTCGTTTTGATCTCCCCCTCCATTCTTGTAATGGAAGTTAGAATACCGAAAGTTTCCAACACAAAGAATTTTAAAATCTACAATATTTTTTCAAATATTATCCATGTGGGCCACCAAAGTATACAATTATACCTGTTATAAATATTCTCAAACAAAAGAAGAAATTGTATCTTGAAGAACCCTTCAAATTGCTCATGGTACAAAATGGTTACACATATCCAAATTTATTAATGAAGTAAACTAACTCGTGGCTGAGAGAATATTAACCTCCTTCAACTCATTTACTAGTTAAAACTTACTTATGTAGTTGTGATAGACCAATGAAATGAAATACTTAAATCAAAACTGAATTTTGCTTTCCAAACCATAATGAAGTCTAAAATCTACTTGTAAAAAATGCTTTTCATGAAACCTTACCAAATCTTCAAAACTACATTTTTTTTGTGTGATGAAAGATTGTGCATGGACGTAGATACTTCTACATCAAGCACGTTGGGTAAGAAATTTTTGAGCATGGGATCACAAAGGTGGAGTTGAGTGATAGAACCACTCTTTGAGACTACAACAATCTCCAACGAACTCCATCGCTGATAGCCCAACCTCCTCTGCTAAATAGCCTAACCTCCTCCACCAAATTCTCTTCCTTTTCTGATCTCCATGCCCTCCTCTGGAATGTCTCCACTACAACTCTAGTCTTGCAAATTCCATGTTGAAATTGTACCTTGATGTCATGAATATTCCACTTTGTCTATTGTAATCTGTCACAACACTTTCCTCTACGCCTTCCGCTCTCAACCGTTTATGGCTCAACACACCTGTAATGATAATTTTGAGCTTCCCTCATGCTTCATACTTTGTGCTTTCCAGCTCTCAACCGCTTGGTACTCCACTCACCTACAATGATACTTTTGAGCTCCTCAATCGCGCTTGCACTATCCATAAGTTTCATCACAAGTTGCCTCACATTCGACGATCTCGTTATGTCCCCAAAACCTCTGCTCACTTCCTTCTCCACCCACAAGTCCTAGTGTGGACCTCCTATCTCTCGGTGCTCTATCCACATGCTTAGAACCTCTGACTCTGATACCACTTGATGAAGAAGAAAAAAATCTCTCTCACACACTTCCAATTCTAGATTACAACTTTATAGATGATTTACTCAAATTTGACAATTACTTGTGTCAAATTAATAATCGATTTACAATTGATTTCAATAACAAGCTCAAATTTGAAATCAAATATCTTTATTTCAATTTCATGAAAATTAACAATACATGTTCAGGCAATCCATTTCCCCTTTATGTTTTCCAACTTTTACAACTCCCTCTCACTAGCTTGATCCAAACTTGTTGTGACTACTATCTTCTACCTTTGGTATCCACTTTTCATGGTCGAGTTAACTTCTTCTAGCCCACATGACTCCCGATGATTCTTCCCATCTCATGCTTTAGTTACACAACCTTAACCACTCTCTTTGCATCTATTTATCAATCTTCTCACTACTGTGTTTTCCATCCTTGATAAATCTACCAAACCTACATGGCTCGAGCTTCCTCCTATTTGCATTCCATACCACTGACTCCTTCAAAAATCTATGCTACTTCCACCTCTTTGAAATCAACATTCACTTTCATTTATTTGGATGCATTCATCATATATTTTTTGGTCTATATATTCGCACTCTTGAACAACCCCTATTCCACACTCTTCAACCATGCACTTCCTTGTCCCCTTTCACCATGCTCCTCTTCCATCTATTGATTTTATTTCCCTTTGTATTAAAATCTACATTTTATTTTAAGAAGGCTCGCTTCAGCAATCAATGAGCGTACCCCTGTGAGGCACATACATATTCCTCTCCCTCTTGATTTTTCCCTTCCTATTCTAGCATGTGGGATTCTACACTCTAAATTAGCTCTTTAATTAAAGGGTGTTGTCTTTAGAACTCCAACTTCTGCCTCCTTTCTCCAACAAGGAATTATTCCTATAGGTTGCGTGACTCTTTTGGGAAATTGCATTATGCAATGTTAATATACTATCTCATACACACCATGCCACTCTTCCTTCGTGGCCTGATTATCACCTATGTTCCAATTCATACACTATGAAAATGGAAACAAATTTGTTGTGGTTGGGTGTGGCCTGGTTATGTCTGATTTTCCTTCAAATCAAACCCAATTCCTCCTTCCCTTCCTCCCTAAACTTATTACATTTTTAAATATAATGTAACTTATCCGTGATATGTCCTTTGGTATTCTTGGTAATATGACATGCAACAATTTGATGCATTCGTTTGATCTCCCCCTTCATTCTTGAATGGAAGTTGGAATACCAAAATTTGCCAACACAAAGAGTTTTAAAATCTATAATATTTTTTCAAATATTATCCATGTGGGTCATCAAAGTATATTATTATACATGTAATAAATATTCTCAAACAAAAGGAGAAATTGTATACTGAAGAACCCTTCAAAGTGCTCGTGGTACAAAATGATTGGACATATCCAAATTTATTTAATGAAGTAAAACAACTCGTGGTTGAGAGAATATTAACCTCCTTCAACTCATTTAATGAATAAAAATTACTTATGCAGTTGTGATAGACCAATGAAATGAAATACTTAAATCGAAATTGACTTTTTCTTTCCAAACCATAATGAAGTCTAAAATCTACCTATAAAAAATGTTTCATGAAACCTTACCAAATCTTTGAAACTACAATTTTTTTGGGTGATGCAAGGTTACACATGGACCCAAATGCTCCTACATGAGAAACACTGGGTAATAAATTTATGAGAATAGGCTCACAAAGGTGGAGTTGAGTGATAGAACCACTCTTTCAGACTATAAAAATCTCTAGCGACCTCCATCGTTGATAGCTCAACATCCTCCGCCTAATTTTCTTCTTTTTATTCTCTCCATTCCCTCCTCTGTCATGTCTCCACTACAACTCTACTTTTGCAACTTACATGCTACAATCGTATCTCGATCTCAAAAATATTCCACTTCGTCTGTTGTAATCTATCACAATGCTTTCCTCTACACCTTCCACTCTCAACCATTTGGGACTCAACACATGTGTAACGATACTTTTGAGCTTCTCTCACACTTCCTAATTTGTGCTTTCCAACCCTCAACTGCTTGATAATCCACTCATCTATAATGGTACTTTTGAGCTCCTCAATTGTGCTTCCACTACCCATAGGTTTTGTTAGAAGCTGCCTCATGTTTGGTGATCTTCTTGTGCCCCCAAAAACCTCTGCTCACTTCCCTCTCCACCTGCAGGTCCTAGTGTGAACCACCAATCTCTTGGTGCTCTATACGCACGCTCAAAACCTCTGGCTCTAATACCACTTGATGAAGAAGAAAAAACAAAACTCTCTCACACAACTCCCAGTTCCAAATTACAACAAATTTATAGATGATTTACTCAAATTTGATAATTACTTATGGAAAATTAACAATCAATTTACAATTTCTTTCAATAAAAAACTCAAATTTGAAATCAAATATCTTTATTTTAATTTCATGAAAATTAACAATACATGTTTAGATAATCTATTGCCCCTTTATGCTATCCAAAATTTTCAGCTCCCTCTCACTAGCTTGATCCAAACTTGTTGCTACTACTATATTCTGCCTTTGATATACAATTTTCATGGTCGAGTTAACTTCTTCCAACCCACACGACCCCCCATGTTTCTCCTCATCTCATGCTTTAGTTGCACAACATTAACCACTCCTCTATGCATCTATTTATCAATATTCTCACAATTGTGTTTTCCATCATTGAGAAATCTGCCAAACCAGTGTGGCTCAAGCTTCCTCCCATTGGCTTGTTCCTTGGCATATTTTTCCTCCTGTTTGCATTCCATACCACTGAATCCTTAAAAAAAAATTGATACTTCCACCTCTTTGAAATAAACATTCACTTCCATTCATTTGGATGCATTCATCGTATCTTTTTTAGTTTGTATATTTTCACTCTTGCACAACCCCTATTCCACACTCTTTAATTGTGCACTTCCTTGTCCCCTTTCACCCCGCTCCTCTTCCATCTACTATTTTGTTTTCCCTTTGTATTAAAATCCACATTTTATTTTAAGAAGGCTCACTTCAGAAATCAATGAGCTTTCCCTTGTGAGGTGCTAACATATTCCTCTCCCTCTTAATGTCACCCTTCCTATTCTCCCATGCAGGTTTCTATACTCTCAATTAGATCTTTAATTAAAGGGTACTATATTTAGAACTCTAACTTATGCTTCCTTTCTCCAACAAGGCATTATTCCCATAGGTTATGTGGCTCTTTTGGGAAATTGCATTATGCAGTGTTAATATACCATCTCATACACACCATGCCATTCTTCCTTCGTGGCCTGATTATCACCTATGTTCTCATTCATACGCTATGGCAATGTAAACCACTTTCTTGTGATTGGGTGCAGCTTGGTTATGTCAAAATTTCCTTCCAATCAAACCCAATGCCCCCTTCCCTTCCTCCCTGAACTTATTAAATTTTTAAATATAATGTATCTTATCCGTGATATGTCCTTTGGTATTCTTGGTAATATGATGTGCACCAATTTGATGCATTTTTTTTCAATCTCCCCCTCCATTCTTGTAATGGAAGTTGTAATACCAAAAGTTACTAGCACAAATAATTTTAAAATCTATAATATTTTTTCAAATATTATCCATGTGGGCCACCAAAGTATATAATTATACCTGTTATAAATATTATATAAAAAAATAAAATTTGTATCCTGAAGAACCCTTCAAAGTGCTCATGGTACAAAATAATTGCACATATCCAAATTTCTTTAATGAAGTAAACTAACTCGTGGCTGAGAGAATGTTAACCTCCTTAAACTCATTTATTGGATAAAATTTACTTATGTAGTTGTGACAGGAAAATGAAATCAAATACTTAAATCGAAATTGACTTTTTCTTTCCAAACCATAATGAAGTCTAAAATCTGCTTGTAAGAAAATGCTTTTCATGAAATCTTACCAAATCTTCAAAACAATATTTTTTTTGGGTGACAGAGGATTTCATGTGGACCCGGATGCTCCTACATCCGATTATGAGGTGGAGGGGGTGGAGGGGGAGGTGGAGGTGGAGGGGTGGGGGTGGAGGGGGATCAAGGATATCATTAATATCAAATTGATCCATGATCTATATAAATGAACCTTCAAAAATACTACAAAATTAACCAACAAGTACAAAATTACAAGAAATAGTTAAATTTTAAATGTGCATGAATGTTTAAATAGGATACATATATACATACACATACATACATCATTCAACTTGAGCATGTACATACAAATTTTAAAATTTAAGGTACATGTTTAAAAGAAAAAATAGGATGTATAATGCATACATACATCAGTCAACTTAACCATGTACATAGAAATTTCAAAATTTAAGATCTAAATATGTAATTTTAATACATGTAGATACTAAAAAATAAACTTAAAACATACACAAAAAGTTCATTTATGTCTAAGGCATGTAAATGAAAAGATAAATAATTGTTAATGTGATGTGAAATATCATTAAAAATTACATTAATTTATTAGAATAAATTATGATGGCTTAAGGGGATCTATGAATTAAGGTCCTAGGACAAAATGATGGCTTAAGGGGATAAAATTTGGTGAAGTTACCCAAGGCAACCAAATTTTATTAAGTTAAATATATACTTTTTTTTTTAAATTTACACTTTGGAGGTAATTAATAACATATGGTGGCTTAAGGGGTCCTTAGTATAGTTTTGAAGGGTTTAGGGTTTAATCCCCTTAAACCATTCAATATAAATGACCTAATTGAATACAAATGAAAAAATGTGTAAGACTAATTTATGTCTAAGGCATGTAAATGAAAAAAAAAAAAATTGTTAATGTGATGTGAAATCTCATTAAAAATTACATTAAATTAGGATAAATTATGATGGCTTAAGGGGTCCTCGTAGGATGGCTTAAGGGGATCTCTGAATTAAGGTCCTAGGATAAAATAATGGCTTAAGGGAATAAAATTTGGTGAGGTTTCCCAAGGAAACCAAATTTTATTAAGTTAAATATATAAAGTAAGGAGTTGTTCTAATTCAAATATCTATATAAAAATTAATGATGATAACATTGTGTATGATATGGCAGAGCGACGAAGAGATTGAGACATTCACAAGGCACCAGGGTTTCGAGGCTACGGTGGCTCACAGTAGTGATGAAATTTTAGGCAAAGAAATAGGGAGAGATGTAATAATAAGTCGTGGAGACCACCATCTCAAGCATGTAAGGCTCTAACAAACCCTAGGCGGCGTAGCTCTAAACTTGGAAATGGGGTTTCACTTCAAAGATCTCCAAATCCAAGAAACAAACGAGGATTTGCAACTTTGCGAATGGGGAGCCCAGGTGTTTTCAAAAAGATTGAATGAAGTTTTAGTGACCAAAAACTCGGGAGAATACCATGCAGGCGACCAAGGTATGTCCAAATAGCATCCATTCGAGGGTAATAAGTATGTTAGTAGACAACAATTATTGGGTGGATTTGGTGTGTCTTTTTAACGAGAAATATTTTTTTATGAAATGGAGTGGGAATTGGCCAGTTTTTGCAAAAAAATAAAAACTGGTGTGAAGACCACTGCGGGAAGGATTGTGTTTTGAAAACTCTCCCAAATAGTTATTTTTTGGTAGTATGTCAAACTATTCAAGACAAGGAATGGATTTTAAATAGTGGACCATTTCTGATGGATGGGAAGGGTTTTTACATTAAAGACTGGGCACCAAATTTTGACCCAAAAAAGGAGAAGATATAAGAGATCTTGATATGGATACGTTTGTATAATCTTCCCCATGTTTATTGGGGCTTAGAAACTCTCAAAAGCATAGGAAATAAGCTGGGTGTCTTTGTGAAAGCTGATGAAGCGATTGAAAAGAAGGAGCTCAATATGTATGCTCATATTTGCATCCTCTATCAAGTAGTTCATCCCCTCCTAGAGATGGTGGAGTTAAAAACAAGGGAAGGAATTTGGTGATAGGCAATAGAAGTGGAAGAAGCAATGGAATCGTGCTCTTTTTGTAAAGGGGTAGCCCATGTAGCAGGAGAATGTTCAAAAAATGAGAAAGGAAAAGGACTGGCACAAAGCGCATTGGTTGATTTATTGATAAATTTAAGAAAAGAGATAGAGAGGGAAGATATGGGGATTATGTCGGGTATCCGTATTCACAATCAAGGTGAGGTGTACTTCACGTGAAACTTGGTTCTTTGAAATGAAGATAGTTTTCAAAGGAAAGAGATATATCTCCTATTCAAATCTGGATGCTATCAATACTTACAGCCTAAGGTGGTAATGAAGATAAGGGAAGACTGGGTCATGTTTTCAATGGAGAAATGAACAAGTTTTCTAGCTTGTAGTTCTTATGAGACACCTCGAAATGGAGATCCTAAAGGGATTATAAGAGAACAAATGGAAAAAACTAATAAGAATATGGATTTACCCATGATAGAATACCCTATGGGGAATGGGATGGAAGCTAGTGAGGAAAGAGTTGGAAACATCAGTTCTCTTAGTACAAATGGAAGAGACTGTTTGTTGGGAAAAATTGAGTTTTTTTACAAGGATATTCAAATTTCCCTAATATGGAATCTAGAAAACTCTTTCGAAGAAGTTGGAATGGAAGAGACTCATTCCAATAATGACGAGGGATGTTTTTTGGATGAAAAGGAGGATTTGATTTCAAATGATTTGGGTTTGAATGCTTCCTTAGGCATTAAGGACAAAAGAAGGTTGGGGCTGTCTTTAGCCTATCGACAAATCTAAAAGTTGGAGAGAAGAAGAGAAGAGGTACAAGAACAACAAGAGAACTGCTAGAAATGGTTGGTTGTGCGACGAGCCAAAGAAAATTAAGATCGGGAAAAGGTTATTCCTTTTCTCGGGAAGGATGACGGTTTTATCATGGAATGTTAGGGGCTATAATACCCCTGAAAAATGGTGGTTGATCAAGTGATGTCTTGATCAAACATGACCTGCTCTTCTTTTGTTATAGGAAACCAAGCTCAAAGTTGAGGATAATATGTTTTTTTATGCACAACTTTAGTAGATGGAGGTCTAGAATGGTTGAAGTCATGGGGTCATCTAGTGGGTTAGGTGTGTTGTGGGATGATTCAAAGGTTGATGTTTGGGTAATCCAACAAGGAAGCGATTGGCAAGGGTTACGGGTCTTCTCTAAAACCCTAAATTCTATGTTTGTAGTGAAAACTGTTTATCGACAAAATAGTGTTGTTGGCAAGAAGGCCCTATGATAGGAGATCATGAATCTTATGGATGGGGAAAGTGAATCTCTAAGCTTCTTGGGAGGAGGTTTTAATGCTATATTCCACCTTGATGATAAGAGTGGTGGTTTGGGCTAGGGTAGTAGGGCTCAAAAAGACTTTAGAGATTTTTTCATAGGCAATGGCTTAAATGAGATTAAATTCAAAAAATGGGACTTTAATTGGACCAACAAGAGAAGTGATTTTTTACACATTGCTGAAAAGCTAGATCGCTTCTTCCTTGCAGGAGGTTGGATGGAGGCAAACTGGTTGTACGAAGCTGAAATTATTCTGATGGGTGGCTTGGATCATTATCCGATCAACATTAATTTCCAAGCTGATGTGACAATGGTAATATGTCCTTTTAAATTTGAAAAAATGTGGCTTAGAGTGAAAGGTTTTAAGGAATTGTTAAGTGGTTGGTGGAATTCTACTCCTGTGAGAAATGAAAATAAGGCTTATATCTTTTTCAAAAAGCTCCAATTTCTAAAAGAATGTTTGAAAATATGGAATAGAGAAGCATTCAAAAACATCTTTGCTGAAAAGCTGAAGCTAGAAGAGCTACTGAGAAATCTCCATTCTAAATTCATCAAGGGAGAGATGATGGATCAAGAATTTGTGCAAGAGAAAGATTTAAATAAGGAATATGAAGAAGTATTGTGAAGGGAGGTTATTTTTTGGCATCAAAAGTCTTGAGAAACATGGCTAAGAGAAGGGTATCACAACAATTTTTTTTTTCATAATTCAATTAGAGCAAGGAGGGCGAGCAATAAAATCTTCTCAATTGCTGACAGGTAGGGTAATACTCTAAGGAATATGGAGGAAATTATTAATGAGGTGGCTCATTTTTTTGAGCATAACACTATCATAAATCAGATGTAGGAGGTGGATCAAGAGTTGTGGAATGTGATTCCTAGTTGTGTATCTGAAGAGAAAAACAATTTTATTTTGGAATTGATAACTATGTTGGAGGTAAACAGGGCTCTTTTTGGGTTAGGCGAGGATAAGGCCCTTGGACCAAATGGGTTTCTGACATGTTTTTATCAACAGTTGTGGGCCATTTTTGCTTCTGAGTTATGGAGGTAGTATAAGAGTCGCAGAGGTGTGTGTTTGTGCTGAGAGATTTTAATAATACTTTGGTAGCACTCATTCCAAAAAAAGATGAGATTATCTCTTTTAATGACTTTCATCCAATATCCTTGTGCAATACAGTGTACAAAGTTATCTCGAAGGTAATTTCAAATAGGTTAAAGTTGGCCTTGAAGTTGGTTATTTTAGAAGAACAAAGTGTTTTTTGTCCGCAAAGATCAATTGTTGAAGGCATTGTTATATTGCATGAGGCTGTTCATTTAGTAAGGAAGGCAAAGATATAAATAATGATGGTAAAATTGGACATTCAGAAGGCTTGTGATTAGGTAAATTAAGAGTTTTTGCTACAGGTTTTGAGAAAGTTTGGCTTTGATTCTACTTGGGTTGATTGGGTGGGGAGTTGTATTAATACTCCAAGCTTTTCGGTTCTTATTAATGGAAGCCATCAAGGGTTTTTTGAGTCCTCGAAAGGTATAAGGCAATGGGATCCATTATCCCCCCCTTTTCTTTTTATTATAATGGATGAAGCATTAGGACGGTTGATTACAAAATATAAGGTGGATGGAAGGTGGAAAGGGATAAAATTTTCTAGGGGGTTGAATTAATATCCCATCTTGATGCAGGAGAATCCTTGGTTCTTGGCAATCTTGCATCATTCTTTGCAATGATTTCTGGCTTTGATTGTGTGAGAAACTAGATATCAAGTTTCCACAATCCATAATGTTCTTTGCAATGATTTCTCACAAAATCAAAGCCATAAATCATTGCAAAGAACATTATGGATTGTGGAAACTTGATATCTTTAATCTTGCATCAACTAAAAATATTTTCTTTCAGTTTTGTTCTTAATATGTTCTTGTTCTTGTTCAAGTTGGTAGATCTAGTATTTCTTCATGTTTTCTCGCCAGATCGTGCGTACCTAGGATTTCATTATGGATATGTTCAATTACCTTATTCCAAGTTTTCAGCTCATTTGGATCTTTTTCCAGCAAGTTATCGCTTTCGAAGTATGTGACAATTTTTGAGACTGGCCCCAGAATAGCTTCAAAACCTAACAGCTAGTTGGATCAATCATGGACCTTTCTCATGATTTACGAATCCTCACTGTGTGTTTCTATTTATTCCACGGAGTGTCCCTGACCTTACACTTAGTTCCACACTTCATCTTACGCATCTATCGTGGATGAATTTTAGATTTGAGGCCGACCTATTCTTGCACACGATACACTTTTCTTCTCGAAGATTGTTGCAATCTTTGGGCCGGTGCAGATGTTTCCTGACTCATGGATATGATATAAAGCTAGTATTGAATCATTAGAAGAGATAGATTGATGATTAAGAAGAATATGTTGTATATTAGGTCTGATCTATAGGATTTTTCTTGCATGTATGAGCATTGTATTTTGAGCATGTTGTAATCAGGCCTGTGTGCCAAATCTGTAAGCCCGGATGTGGCTGACTATATGTAGTCAATATTTCAGATAATGAGAATGTTTGCACCTACATTTTTCTCCATGATTTGTGTTGCTTTTGTTGTGTTACTCTTGCTTTATGGTTCAGTCTCTTCTCTTTGAGGACCCTCCTTACTGTGACTGCACTAAATTGGTATCAGAGCGAGATTCATTCCTTGCAAGATCGTTAGAAGTTGCGCAGTCCTGTTGAAGATTTTTTGTAGGGTGGCAGATTAAGGATCCAACCTGCAATTACAAAGGACTTGTGTAAAGATATCAGGAAGAAGAAATGGTAGAGGAAATGGAGCGCATGGAAATGCAAACCCTGCTGTAATGGAAATGTTGAGAGGAATTGCTTCCAGATTAGAAGCAGTTGAAATGGCTCAGAGAAGAGGTCGACCAGTTGACAATGTAAGTGATGAAGAAGTAGAAGAACAAGAAGAAGTTGCAAGAGAAGAGCAACTTGGCCTTGATCAGGGAGAAGAGAGGTTCATAAGAGCCCTAATTGGAGTAAACACTATGCAACATTTCAATCCATCGGACTATAATGGTAAGTTGGACTCAGATGAATTGTTGGATTGGATAACATAAATGAAGAAATACTTTTATTTTGAAGGTACCCTAGATGATAAGAAGGTGAAATTTTCCTATACAAAATTGAGAGGACATGCATCCCTTTGGTGGGAACATTTGCAGACAGATAGACAAAGAAAAGGAAAGGAGAGGATAAGATCATGGGATCAGATGGTGAATAAATTGAAGACAAAGTTTATACCTGCAGATTATCAGATTAGTTTGTTCAAGAAATTGCAAAACCTGAAGCAGAAAGATTCAATTACGACAGAGTATACTGAGGAATTCTATAAGTTGAATATTAGATCTAGACATTCAGAAGATGAGATTGAACAAGTAGCCAAATATGTGAATGGTTTGAGGTCATCTATTTAAGATGAGATCAGTTTGATTAAGTTTTTGAGTGTGGAAGAGGCATATCAGTGTGCCCTAAAAGCAGAGGAGAAGCTGAATAAAAGACATGAACAAAGACATAGAGGAAGAGGTGGAAGATTTTAGAGAGGAAGAATATTTACTGGAGGAGGAAGAGGAACTTTTTCATATCAACATAAGGAGGTCAATAAGAGTGAAAATTCATATCGAAGAGATGATGTAAACTCTTACAGAAGAGGAGGATATGGTGGTTACAAAAATAAAGGGTATAGAAAATATGACAGAGGAAAAGAGAAAAGAGTATTCAGGGGAACTTGTTCTAAATGTGGTGGAGAAGGACATAGAGCCTTTGAATGCAAACAAGGAGAGTCAAGAAAAAAGACTAAGAACAATAGTAGAACAACCCTTGTTGAGGAGGATCATGCTGGATCATCTAATCAACTTGAAGAAGGAGAGGTATTGGTGAATAGGAGAGTATTGTGTCAAAAAGAAATGGAGAAAGAACCATTGCAGAGAAAGAATTTGTTCAGGACTAAATGTAAGGTAGCTGGTAAATGTTGCAAAGTGATCATTGATAGTGGAAGTTTAGATAACCTGGATTTTGAAGAAATGGTAACCAAATTGAAGTTGGAAAGGTTGAAACACCCTAAACCCTATCAAATAGCATGGATTGAAGATGAGCATAAAATACTGGTAAGTGAACAATGTTTGGTGAAATTGAAGATAGGAAACTACCATGATGAAGTTTTGTGTGATATTATTCCTATGGATATATGCCATATCTTGTTGGGAAGGCCTTGACAGTATGATTGACAAGCTATTCATGATGGAAAGAAGAACATATACACCATTGTTGCTAAGGGGATGAAGCAGACTTTGTTACCCTTGGAATATGTTCCTAAGGCTGAGATTTGCATGATTGCTAGAATCTGTTTGGTTGATGGAAGAAGATTTCTAGATGGACTGAGACATGAGAATTTGTGCTATGCATTGGTGCCTAAGAAAGTTGAAGACTTGAAGCATGTATAAGGACAACATGAAGAGATAAGAGAGATGCTAACCGAATATGAGGTTATCATTTCAGATAATGTACCTGATGGATTACCACCTCTAAGGAGTATTAGTCATTGCATGGATCTGATTCCTGGAGCTAGTTTTCCTAATAAAGTAGCACACCAGATGACACCGACAGAGAATGAAGAATTGAACAGGCAAGTGCAAGAGTTGTTGAGGAAAGGTTTGATTAGAGAAGTCTTAGTCTATGTTTAGTACCTGCTATGCTTGCCCCTAAGAAAGATGGAGAATGGAGAATGTGTACCAACTCTAGAGCCATAAACAAGATCACAGTGAAGTATAGATTTCCTTTGCCCCGGATGGATGACATTATGGATTGTTTGAGTGGAGCTAAGTACTTTACAAAGATAGACTTGAAGAGTGGATATCATCAGATCAAAATCAGAGAAGGAGATGAGTGGAAAACAACATTCAAGACAAATGAAGGATTGTATGAGTGGTTGGTGATGCCTTTTGGGTTGACAAATGCACCGAGTACTTTAATGAGGTTGATGAATGAGGTATTGAAGAAATTATTATGTAAATTTGTGATTGTATATTTGGATGACATTTTAATTTTCAGTAAGACTAGAGAGGAACATTTTTTGCACATAAGACAAGTTTTGCAGAGGTTGAAAGAAGAACAATTGTTGATAAACCTAAAGAAGTGTAGTTTCATGAAGGAAGAATTGATATATCTAGGATTTGCGATATCCGTGGATGGATTGAAGATGGATCTTGAGAAAGTGAGAGCTATTGTTGAATGGCCTACACCTCAAAGCATTGGAGAGGTAAGATCATTTCATGGATTGGCTAGTTTCTATTAGAAGTTCATTAGGAATTTAAGTTCTATTTGTAACCCCATGACAGAGACAATGAGAGGAGACAGGAAGGATTTTAGATGGACATATGGAGGAGACAAAAGTTTTGAATTGTTAAAGAAGAAGGTGACTGAGCAACTTGTTTTGGATTTACCACATTTTGATAAGGTATTTCAAGTAGACTGTGATGCAAGTGGAAATGCAATTGGAGCAGTGTTAAGTCAAGAAGGAAGACCAGTAGCCTATTTCAGTGAGAAGTTGAATGATGCAAGGAGAAGGTATTCAATATATGATCAGGAGTTCTATGCCATAGTTCAAGCTTTGAAAAAGTGGAGACATTACTTGTTATCTAAGGAGTTTGTGTTGTATACAGATCATCAAGCTTTACAGTATTTGAATAGTCAAGGTAAGTTGAATTAGAAACACATGAGATGGGTAGAGTTCTTACAAAGTTATACTTTTGTCTTGGAACATATGAGTGGAAAGCCAAATAAAGTTGTTGACTCTTTGAGTGGAAGAAGGAATTTATTGGCACAGATGAGAGTGGAGGTATTAGGCTTTGATGAATTGAGGAACTTGTATAAGGAAGACCCGAATTTTGCAAAACCTTGGAGAGCATGTAGAGAACCAATCCTGGAGCATATAAGTCAATTGTTGGATTATTTCATCCAAGAGGACATGTGGTTTAGAGGAAACTAGTTGTGTATACCCCAAATTTCAATGAGGGATAACTTGGTAAAAGATAAACATAGTGGAGGATTGGTAGGACATTTTGGAATTGACAAGACAGTAGCATTGGTGAGTGAGAATTACTTTTGGCCACAGATTCGTAAGGATGTCAGGAAATTTTATACAAAGTTGTAGAGTTTTTCAAGTTGCAAAAGGAAGTAGTCAGAATGTTGGATTGTATAAGCCTCTAACGGTACCAAAAGGACCTTGGGAGGATATCAGTCTGGATTTCATACTTGGTTTGCCTAAGACAAAGAGGTAATGATTCAGTATTTGTGGTAGTGGACATATTTTCTAAGATGGCACATTTCATAACTTGTAAGGAGACAACGGATGCAGTACATGTAGCAAAAAAAATTTTCAGAGAAGTGGTTAGATTGCATGGATTACCTAGGAGTATTGTTTTAGACAGAGATACAAAGTTTGTTGGCTATTTTTGGAGGACACTTTGGAAGAAGTTGAAAAAATATTTGAAGTTTAGTTCTACTTTTCACCCATAGACAGATGGATAGATAGAGGTAGTGAACTAGAGTTTGGGAAATTTTTTGAGATGTTTGGTTGGAGAGAAGACCGGAAGTTGGGATCTAGTCCTAGCACAAGCATAGTTTCCCTAAAATAATTCAATGAACATGAGTACTAGAAAGAGCCCTTTTGAGATTATTATAGGAGTTAATCCTAGAGGTATATCAGAGTTGAGAGACATCAATAGGGAAGATAAAAGGAGTGCATAAGCAGTAGAATTTGTAGAACATATGAAGATAGTGCATACTCAAGTGAAACAACATTTGGAAAACATGAACCAAAAGTATAAGGAGAAAGCAGATGAAAAGAGGAGACATAAGGAGTTTGGAGTTGGAGATGAAGTGATGGTGTACTTGAGGAAAGAAATATTTCTAGTTGGAACATATAGTAAATTGAATATGAGGAAGTTTGGACCCTGTAGAATTTTGAAGAAGTTTGATTTAGGGAATGCATATGAAGTGGAGTTACCAGATGACATGAGTATATCACCTATATTCAACATTGCAAACCTACAATAGTACCATGAAACAGAATTTAGTGAGGACAGTAAGATGAAGTTTGAATAATAGCTTCCTAAACAACAATCAAATGAGATAGAAGAAGTTTTGGATGTCAGAGATGGGAGACAGACTCGTGGAAGACAACACAAAGAATATCTTGTGAAGTGGAAAGGTAGACTAGTGGAGGATTCTTCTTGGATTTCTCAGGTAGAGGTAGACTGTATTGGTTTTCCTTTGGCCCCAACAAAGTGAGGGACTCACTTTTCATCAAACCCGGATGTCTGATGTAGGAGCATCCTTGGTTCTTGGCAATCTCACATCAAACAAAAATATTTCCTTTCATTTTTTTTCTTATTATGTTCTTGTTATTGTTCGAGTTGGTAGATCCGGTATTTCTTCATGTTTGCTTGCCAGATCGTGCATACCTTGGATTTAATTGTGGACATGTTTAATTACCTTATTCCAAGTTTTTAGCTCATTTGGATCTTTTTCTGGCAAGTTATCATTTCCGAAGTACGTGACAGTTTTTGAGACTGGCCTCGGAATAAATTCAAAACCTAATGGCTAGTTGGATCGATTGCAGAACTTTCCCATGATTTTTGGATCCTCATGGTGTGTTTAGATTTATTCCATGGAGTGTCCCCGACCTTACACTTATGTCCACACTTCATCTTACGCATCTACAATGGATGAATTTCAGATTTGAGGCCAACCTATTCTTGCATATGTTACACTTTTCTTCTCGAAGATTGTAGCGATCTTTGGGCCAAAGCGGATGTTTCCTAACTCACATATATGATATAAAGCTAGTATTGAATCATTGGAAGAGAAAAATTGATGATTAAGAATGATATGTTGTATATTAGGTCCGATCTATAGGATTTTGCTCGCATGTATGAGAACTGTATTTTAAGCATGTTGTAATCAGGCCTGTGTGCCAAATTTGTAAGCTCGGATGTGGCCAACTATATGTAATCAATATTTTAGATAATGAGAATGTTTGCACCTGCATTCGCCTCCATGATTTTTGTTTCTTTTGTTGTGTTACTCTTGCTGCATGGTTCATACTGTTCTCTTTGAGGACCCTCCTTACTGTGACTGCACTACATCTTCAGTTTGCAAATGATACTTTTCTAATGGGAGAAGTCACTCTTAGTGAGGCTCTCATTATGAAGTAGACCATTGATCATTACAATAGGTTCTCAGGACAATGTGTGAATTGGAGGAATTCATAAGTTTTTTTCTTTAATACTCTGATAAGAAAGAAAAGATAAATCAGTAGAATTTTGGAGATGAGACTTGGATTACTACTGGGTAAATATATATGAATTCCTTTGTTTAGTGGCCCCTGTAAAGTGTCCCTTTGGAAAACTTGGTAGATTTTTGCTTACAGAGGATGGATGGGTGGAAGAGCCATTGGCTGACTTCAACAGGGCGAATTTTAATGTTCAAATCGGTGATTTTTGCCATTCCAATTTTTTCAATGATGTGTTTGAGGATTCCACAAAAGGTTATTAGTACTATTGGCAGAAAATGAGGATTTTTTTTTGGAACGGGGCACGTGAATAGGACAAAATTGCATTGTTGGCATGGGAGAAGATCTGCAAGCCTAAAGATGAAGGAAGATCCAACCTTCAAAATTGTTAGGTTATGAATGAAGCTATGGGTGTGAAATTAGTGTGGAGTATGTACTCATATCCATATCATATTTGGGTCAAGATTCTAAAGTCAAAATATCTTGACTTTGAAGACAATCATAGAATCTTCATGATTCAAAACCCTCCCAGAGGTTTGGCAATTTGGAACTTCATAGTGTTCTATTGACCAGTTATTATAGAGCATATAATATGGAAGGTTGGAGATGGACAGATGGAAAATTTCTGGGAAGATTTATGGGAAGGTCTCCCAACATTAGTTGAAAACCCTCAGGTATTGAATTTGAAGTTACTCTTTATGCAACGTACTATTGTAAAACCCTCTACACATAACAACCCAACTGGTTAGTCACCCCCTAGGTCTATTTGATTAGTTTTATGTATCCCCCACTTGTAACTCCTCCTCGAGCTCTCCACCCTTGAGCTTAAAACAAGCACAATCATATCACTCACAACCCATTGTGTTTTTCCAAACTATGATTCTTTGGTGCATTTCTTTTTCCATCATATGAGGAAATTGAAACACAATTTTTACTCTAAGCAATAGTTGTGGTAAATTTTGAAGGTTTCTTTCATTACATTCATGCTCTTTAAATAAAAAAGGGTTTTCATAACAATAATTGAAAGTTGGAAAACACTAGGTGTTATGAAACCTGCAACCCACATACTATTGTAAAACCCTCTACACATAACAACCCAATCAGTTAGTCACCCCTCAGGTTAATTTGATTAGTTTTATCTGTCTCCCACTTGAAACTCCCCCCTGATCTCTCTACCCTTGATCCTAGAACAAGAACAATCATATCACTCACAACCCAATGTATTTGTCCAACCTGTGATTATTTTGTGCATTTATTTTTCCATCATATGATGAAATTGAAACATAATTTTATTCTAAGTAACAATTGTAGTAAATTTCAAAGGTTCCTTTCATTACATTTGTATTCTCTAAATAACAAAAGGTTTTCATTGCAATAATTGTAGGTTGGAAAAAACTAGGTCTTAGGAAACCTACAACCCACATATTGTTGTAAAAATATCTACACGTAACAACTCAATTGGTTAGTCACCCCTCAAGTCAATTTGATTAATTTTATGTATCCCTCACCTACAACTTCTCCCCAAGTTCTCCACCCTTGAGCTTAGAAAAAGCAAAATGAAATCACTTAGAACCCACTATGTTTTTCCAACTTGTGATTATTTTGTGCATTTCTTTTTCCATCATATGAGGAAATTGAAACTTAATTTTTACTCTAAGTAATAGCTATGGTAAATTTTGAAGGTGTCTTTCATTAAAGTCGTACTGTCTAAATAACAAAAGGTTTTCATTACAATAATTGTATGTTGGAGAACACTGGGTGTTACGAAACTTGTAACCCACACATTATTGTAAAACCCTCTAATTACTCACCCCCTATGTCAATTTGATTAGTTTTATGTATCCCCCACCTACAACTCCTCTTCGAGTTATTGACCCTTGAGCTTAGAACAAGCACAAACAAATCACTCACAACCCACTCTGTTTTTCCAACCTACAATTTTTTTGTGCATTTCTTTTTCTATCATATGAGGAAATTTAAATAATTTTTTTAGTCTAAGTAGTAGTTGTGGTGAATTTTGAAGGTTTCTTTCATTAGATTTGTACTCTCTAAATAAAAAAATGTTTTCATTATAATAATTGTAGGTTGGAAAACACTAGGTGTTACGAAACATGTAACCCACATGTTGTAAAACCCTCTACAAACAACAACCCAATTGGTTAGTAATCCCTCAGGTCAATTTGATTAGTTTTATGTATCCCCCACTTGCAACTCCTCCTCGAGATCTCCACCCTTGAGCTTAGAACAAGCACAATAATATCACTCACAACCCATTATTCTTTTCCAACCTACAATTATTTTGTGCATTTATCTTTCCATCATATGAGGAAATTGAAACATAATTTTACTCTAAGTAATAGTTGTGGTAAATTTTGACGATGCCTTTCCTTACATTCATATCTCTAAATAACAAAAGGTTTTCATTATAATAATTGTAGGTTGGAAAACACTGGGTGTTATGAAACTTGCAATCCATATACTATTATAAAACCCTCTACACATAACAACCCAATTGGTTAGTCACCTCTTAGGTCAATTTGATTAGTTTTATGTATCCCCCACCTATAACTCCTCCCCGATCTCTCCACCCTTGAGTTTAGAAAAAGTAGAATGAAATTATTCCCAACCCAATGTGTTTTAAAACTATATATATCTAGGTCTATAATTTAAATAACATAAACACCATTGTTCATGTTATTGGGTAAATTGGGTAAATTGGATATACTTTTCCATAGTAGGGGTTAGAAAACATTGTGTTTTGGGTACCATGTGGTACAGGTTAGAAATCATAGTGTGTTTTGAATCCTATAATTTTTCATACCCAAAAAAACTATCATGAAACGATGTTGTTATTTGAAATGGAGACCTAGATATGTATAGTTATGAAGTTCTTGTGACAAATAGGAGGTTTTAAATTGTGTTGTGTTTCAAAACACATTATATTTTTTAACCTGTAATTCACAACATATCAAACCCATGTATTTTTAAATTGTGTATATATGAGCCTACATTTTAAATAGAAGCAACATCATTCACTTAAATAACTCTTTAGATCATTCACTTCAACAGAACTTAAAATTCATCAATTCAATAGTAACTCTAGATTTTATTTTCTCTATCTTATTTTTCCATGCCTACAATTATCCCTATGTTCATAATACAAATCTCATGCACACTTTATGTTTTTAGATCCTAGGCTACATTATAAAAACATTAGATTCATATATCTTCACTCTTAACACAAACATTGGCATGATGACACATGGGAAAATAAATCTATGTCTAGGTACATATCCTATTTTTGTGTTAATTATAGTTACAATTTACTTTAGCTCTAAATATTAAATCCGCTGAATTACCCCAATCTATAAATTTTCCACATGTCCATATATTTCATTAAAACAAGTACTCATGATTTCCCAAATTAATGGTTACTTCTAAATTATTATACTAGTATTTCTTGTTGACTTAGTAATGCTCCAATTACAATTCTACTTGCACCACAATCAACTTAAAATACCTTATCAAAATATGGCAGCGCTAACTCTAGTTTCTCTATCACTTTATTCTTTAATAATGCATAGCTTCTATTTGATCTTGATATTCTCTAAAATTATTTCTTATTTACTCTCATAATCTCATTTATTCCATAGAAATATATAATGAAATTCCTATGAAAATTAGCTAACCCATGGAAAATTCTTTCCTCTATAATATTCGTTGGTGTAGGAAATTCAATAGTTTATTTTACCTTATTTGGATTCATCTTCAAAACATTTGGTGAGATTAAATTTTCTAAATATACCAATATTTTGGGTGAAAATTACGTAATCCCTTTAACAAATTACAAAATTTGATTTCAGGCACAACTGTGTGAGATACAATCTCTCCTCTCAGAAAGGGGAGGCACCCTTCTTACCACTTTTGAAACTAAGTAAAACTAATTAAGTATTCACAATAATATACACTATGATTAAGATATGGGTGTGTGTCATATTCATAATTCTCTTTTTTTCAGATAATATGTTTTACAATGCTTCATAGTTTTAAGTTCCTAATTCAATACAACTTCAAACTAAAAACAAAAGAAGTAATTCCAATATTCCTATCTTGTCAAAGCAAAGCCTAGGAATACCAACATGATAATGATAAATGATAAAAACAAGAAGAACTCACGAAGGCACAAATTCATTTCATAGCTCTCACCAATGAACCCTTTAAGAAATGCAACTAGTGTTGTACTAGAAGAAAAAAGTCTTCTAGATAATCCATGATAGATCCAAAAACAACATGAATAAATACAAACACAAAGTCTTGTAGAGAATCACCAATAGTATTCAATCAATATCACAAATTCAAGTAAAGAGTGTAACTCAAAGTTTACACGGATTTACTCAAAGCCCTTTAGATCTCAATCATTAATCACTGCAAATTTAAATCAAATACAAAAGATAATTGATTCCAACACAAAGTTTGGTATGCAACTTCACTTCTTTATTGATCAAAATAGATTCACAAAGATGAACACAAAGTTTCATGTATTTGCTTCTCAAATGGGCACTTCGTTGCAAAAGATAAAAGATAAATATTACAAAAGGATCCTCTCATATTTATAGATGGGAGAGGAGAGAAAAAATAGGAAAATTAGAAGAGAGAATCTAGGAGCAAATCTAGGAAAATTTGACCTAACTAATTGACTTATTCCAAAAATGTCATCCACCTTTATAGGAAAACATATCTTCTTTTACATGTAATTACATTTCTCGAAAGGACATATAATATGTTGAGAACTATTTACAAAATGTGTAAGAAAAAACTATCTAACATTGGAGATGAAAATAAGTCTTCATGGTTCCTTGCTTTGGGCACGAAAATCTTCATATCTCTTTTTTGTCTCCAAGATGAATTCCTCATCTGGACCAATAGTGGAATCCACTATGGTGTGAACTATGCTAATTGATCTTTTGGAAGATGAGTGAAGCTTTTTCAATATGTCAAGATGAGTCTTGATATTACCAAGAGAAAGTCGTAAGTCACAAATTGCATGCATGGAGATCTTTGAAAAGCTGGGATCCTCTACTTGCTTCATGATGACTTCCTTGTAGATCCGTGAAAGTTCACTGGTCGGGAGGAAAATATGATCTTCATCAAGGAGCTTACCTAGTAATTCCTTAATTTCATCTTCTAGGATAACACGATGTCCTTCGACATCTTCTTGTACTTGGTGGATATCTTCAATAAGAGACTTGATCACTTGAATGCGGTGCTTGAGGGATTCTCTTACCTTCACATATTTCTCTTTGTTGATAATTACCCCAACTTCCACCAACTTACTCAGCTTTTCCTCTTTCATTTGTGACCAAAATGAGAGGCATTTATCCATTTATTTTTTCTCTCGAGAAAGTATGCTTTCTTCTTTATTGAGCTCTGATTTTATCTTGTCTATCTGAGTGGACTTCTCATTTGCAACAGTGATAACCTGTGAACCATATTCTATCATTTCATCAATGAAATCATACACCTTACCCTTGGAGGAAAAATTCTTTGCCTTTTGTACTGTTGGTTCTTCAATGCTTATCATAGTCATAGGTTGTGCATTTCCTGAAGAGCTCGCTAGTTTCCTCAAAATAGTTGCATAACGTGCAACCTTCTCTTTGTACACATCTCAGGTCTATTCCATCTTGTCAAGCCTTCCTGCTAATGTATCTAGGACCACCTATGCATCTTCCTTTGCACTTTAATTTATCACTTTGTTGAGCTGGATTCTTGTGACTGTGTAGTCCTCCATGTTAACATCACCTTATTCTTGTGGGGGTAGACCAATATCTACAAACTTATGACTAGTTTTGTCAATATGAATCCTTGAATGAACTTTTTCCTTTTTCTTCCCCTTGGCTTTTGGAGGGGCAATCTTTTCAAGATAAAGCTCTTCTAGAGAGATCATTTGTTTCTTTCACTTTGATACTTGAGAGACCAACCAAGCAGGAAGGGAGGAAGTATATGCTTCTTGACTCAGTGTCAATTCTTGTGTCACAACTAATTTTGTAGAAATGATTGGTATGGTAACAATTGGTGCAGTATCTATCATGATTGCTCCAGTAGACTACATACCAAGTTGAATTTGCAAATATTCATTCATAAATTTATCAAATTTAGCTTCAAATGAAACATCAAAAGATGGAGATGACAAACATGGGATGGATGAAGGAGAGCTTGATAAGACATCAACAAATTGTGTGTTTGAAACTATAGGGGGAGTGGCAAGCACAATTGATTTTATAGGGGGAAGCGAAATGTCCACTACATGTGTGCTAAATGTGGAAGGGGGTGAAGTAGGGAGAGGAGGCGGAGGAGTGTTAGGATTGGGAGGTGTATGAGGAACATTTGAAGTAACAGGTGATGACATTCAAGGAAGATCTTCAACACTATTATCATGTGGGGATAGAGATTGTTCATCATCATGCCTAGGTTCTTCCTCATTACCTTCCTTTTCTCCTTTATATTTTTTAGACTCCTCTTCTTCGACAGACTCTTCTCCTTTTGTAGACTCCTCTCCTTTGGATTCTTCACTTTCATTTCCTTCTTCTTCTTTAGAAATTTGTTTCTCAGAAGCAACCTCTTTCCCTATTACATGTGTAGGTTTAGATTCTATTGCCTCCTATTCTTCAATAGTCTGTGTAACTTTCTTACCAATGGTGAACTTGATTTGAGGACCCTTCTGGGAAGAAGAAGGAGTAGTTGCTTGTTTTTTCTTTGAGTTTTTTCTGTTGACTGGTTTCTACTACTGATGCTTCTCCTTCCGATTTGGTCTTAAAATATTTCATTTGGAAATAATGTTTATGCAGCCATTATGTTGTGCTATGCAAGATGGGAGCAAGCCTTTCCTTGATAGATATACTTTCCTTTTTAGACCATTGAATCGGAGGTAAGGGCCTCTTAGCAATCTCATTTTCTTCATAAGAAGAGTTTAAGATGTCACCGAGATCTTGGAAATCCTTTGGTAGATTAGCTACACCCAACTCTCTGATTTGTTCTACAGTTAGCCTATAAAAGTCCATTTTGTGGATGTCTTCTTCATCCCTGAAATCCACCCATATGTCTTCAAAGTGGTAAACATTGATGAGCCCATTTTTTGGCAAATTTTAGACTATGTTCTTAGACATTTCTATATCTTTTATTATGCTGAGAAGACATTTAGTAGTAATTATGGGAGTAATAAATAGAATTTATGCTTAATATAACAATCTTATTATGATAAGTCTTTCCATGGTTATTGCTTAAATATTTTATTAGTTTGATAGAAGATGTGTGCCTTGTAACTTTTTGTGATGACATGCCTTTCATGCAGCCACTACTGTTAACCTCCCTGTAGCCATATTTGAAATATTTTCTATTCCAAACTAATACCTAATGAATGAATGAATGGAATGATGGATCGTCTTAATGAGTTAAATGTGTTGAGCTGATCCTTCACCGCAGGTATTGCTGTTAGTTATTTGCAGGTACCAAGTCTCCACGAGAAGATTTAGCTTCAACTAGATTGCTGAAAGACTGATTCAAAGAGGACCTATTCAGCAACAAAAGAATAGGGGAAACAACTCCAATTCATCCACCATGCAAGGGGAGTGTTCCAGGAATCCAACAAGGTGTCTTGATGGCACATAAATCTAGGATGGTGGTGCTTTACATCTTCAAATTGATTTGACTCAATCCTTCCTATTTCTATCTACTTCTTTATTAGGTTGATCATGATGTAATAAAGACTTCCCATTTTATGAGGGAAGGATTAGTTAGTCATTAGGATCAGTTTTTGAATAAATATCCCATTCTCCTTCAGAGAATGGGCTGGAAGATTGTCATTGTAATAAGCTTGAGTTTTTCAGAAATACAGTTGCGAGATTGTGAGCCATGTACTTGTTTGTTTCAACTCAATAAAATCATTCATGGAATTTATAGTCTAATCTGTTGTGTATCTTTGACACTACCTAAGGGGGGCCACTTAGGGAGATTTCTATCTTTTCATTTCTATAATTAGAATAGATGCACTTCATTCCATAGAACTTCAGTGTGACTATTCCTGCAGTTGACAGAATTATAGAGCTGCTAACTGTTCCTGCAGCCACTAGGGATAGAGTACTTCCTGTCTTTAAAGCTTGATTTAGTTTTCATTCTGAGCAAATTTAGTCAATTAGAATTTGTTTCTAGCAATTCCAATTCCAATTCCAGCATAATGTTTTCAGTAGATAATACATGTCTGAAATAGGTGGTTAGTGCATATACTTTGCAAACCCATTTCAAGTCTTGCATCCCTAGGTTGAGAATCAAATGATGTCCTTTAAGTAGATTATGACTACCAGCTGTGATGCCTAATCCCTGATTAGAGGAATTTATGTTCCTAGCTATTAACCTGATTAAAGGATACTCTTGGCGCCATTGCTGGGGATGGTGTCAAACTAAAAATCTGTTGCAGACATGTTAGTAGAAAGTTTGAAATTTCATTCCTTGTATTTAGATTAAAATTCAGCGTTCCAACATTTTTCCATAGTTTAGATTTACTATTTGTTGTATGCTTAGAAGAAGAGACCAATTTGGAAGATTCCTTCCTAGAAGATTAGATATCCAAGAAATTGACCTAGAATTTGTCCCAGAAGAACCATATTTGGATGTTGGTCAGGACTTATTTACCTCATCTTCTTCCTCAGAGTTAAGTTTTAACCTATTTGATGAGCCTGATGAACTTGATCCATTCACTGAGCAATTGAATAATCTACACACTTCCAATAACCAAGACCCACATAATAACTTGCTTTCCCTTGTAGTTTATCAGCCAGGAGCTAACCCAAGAACACCACCAAGGATGGCAAGGCCTACCTTTCCATTTCCACTCCCTGAGCTACATGACAATGATAACCTCAAGAATATCCCCGCCTCATTACTCCAAAAATTCTATGGACTTATTACAGAAGACCCTCATACCTTATTGTTTGAGTTTGACATCCTATGTAGGAGTTATGACTACACTACTGAGGCACATAAGATGAAATTGCTTCCCTCTACCTTAAAGGAGTTAGCCTTAAGATGGTTCATGGGATTAGGTAGCAATGCAATGACCACTTGGGTTGAATTAAAGAAGTTATTCTTGGGAAAGTATAAAGAATATTGTAGGGGGAATGATATGAGAGGAGATGACATCTTCAAGATGTCACAGAAAGAGGATGAAACCTTGGAAGGTTATGTGTCTAGGTTTCTATTCAGTGTGTAGAAAAAAACTCAGCATCAGTTGAATGAGGATTCTAAAAAACTTCTCTTCCTTAGAGGAGTTAATGATACTTGCATGGAAGCACTTGACCTCATGGCCGAAGGAGATATCACCCAAAGCGATTGGGATGATATTAAGAAAATCTGTCTCAATTACTCTAGAGAAAATGTGAAGAAAGGCAGAGGGTTCAGACCCTCTATTGCAAAAGGAAATGGCTCAGGCGTGTCTAAGGGGGAGATTTATAATATCTTGTCTGACTTCAAGCAAGATATTATCAATGATGTAACTACTCAATTGGACACTATGCAAGCTAGAAGAAAGAAAGATGAAGCTGAGGCAATGCTAGCTGAATATTGCCCTCATTGTAGACAAAGGAAGAAGGATTATAGATGCAAGGCGGTGGCTAATTTGGAGGTGAAACATCTTCCCACAGAGTTCAAAACACTAGAAGGAGATGAAGAAGTGTTTTTGTTGCTCAACGCAGGCCATGGGCCCCAAGACAAGGTATGCCTCATGACCCTTTGCAAAATATTGGTTCATAAAATAATCAATGGCAGAACCAGTACCCTCCAAATTATGGCCAATATTCCCAATCTCAATGGAATAATCCTTGGCAAAATGCTCAGCAAAACCGTTGGCAACCCCCACAAGGGTATTGACAGTCACCACAGCAAAATCAATGGCATCCTCCACAAGGGATTTGGTAGTAGTCTAACCAGTGGAGAGGAGGCCAACAATGGTCAAATCAACCTATTGGTTTCCTGCAAACCTAGTAGCATTCAATTATGCCACCTCCTGTAGCTAATCAAAGCCAAAATCCTAAGCCAACTTAGTTACCTGCTCAAGTAGCACCTAATCCAAATAATCAGCCTTAGCAACAAGAACAAGTTTATTTCACTGACCCCAATCAACAACCTGCTTATGCTCTCAACTTGAGTAACATCAACTTATGGTTAGGGACAATGTTACCTACACCTTCTCCTCTCATAATTATAGAATTTCCATTTGAGGAGAATGATAAAGAAGATATTAATGGCCAAGTTCAATCCAATGAGCCCATGCAAAATCCACCATTGCCTAAAGTATCCAATAAGCCCTCACCTCCTTTTCCAAAAAGGTTGGAAGGTGAAGTTGTTCAAAAGAAAGAAGAGCCTACATTTGACATTCTTGACCAGCTAAAGCACATATGTGTAAAAATTCCTTTGTTCCAAGCAATTAAGGAAGTACCTATCTACAACAAGGTCATTAAAGAAGCATGTTTAAAGAAGCCAGGTAGGAAAAATAAAGACCCTCAAACTGTTCATGTCTTAGGTCAACTCTTTGATTTGATGCTAGGGAAGCTTACCATCCGAAAATATTCAGACCTTGGCCTACCTATTATGGAAATCATTATTAATGGGGTTCAAATTAAAAATACTTTAGTAGATCTTGGAGCAGCTATCAATGCCATGACAAAAGACCTTGTACTAAAGCTAAGTATTTCAGACCTAAGGCCTACATCTACAATCTTGTAGCTTGCTAATATTTCAACTGTCAAACCTAATGGAGTAGTTGAAGACCTAGTAGTCACCCTAGATTCATGGGGATATGCTGCTGATTTTATGATTTTATCTCCAAAAGCATCACTAGGAGGATATCCTGTAATTCTAGGAAGGCCTTGGTTAGCCACCGCAGATGCTTATATAGGATCTAGGTCTAGAAACATGACTATCTCTGATGGGTATAACACCAAAAATCTCACCCTTTATGCTCTAGCCCAACCTCAACTTGAGTTAGGACAAGTAGTTTGGCCAGATTTTGGAGAAGAAGTGGAAGAAATGAATTCTGTGGCAAACCTGATGATGATTAGTAGAGAACCTTTTATTGAGAAACAAGAAGATGAATAAATATTGTCTAATATCCTTCAGAATAACTATGGTATTGAGTACCCCCTCTGTGAAAAAGTTCCATGTTCATTGCAAACAATTCTACCCCCACCTACTTCAGCTCATTATCCTGCAACAACTGACTGCTTGCACACCTTATTACCCCATGAAGTGGAAATGCCTTTTCTGTCTAAAGTATCCATGCTTGAATTGACTTCCCAAGTGGAAGTGGCTGTAGGAAAAACCTTGAATATCAATAATAAACTTACCAATCAACAGCAAGAGTCAATGGTCAAAATGCTTACTACCCATAAACCAAATTTTGCTTGGGATTATGGTGACATGAAAGGACTTGATCCAAAGCTATGTACACACTGAATTTTTATCAATAGTGAGTTCAAACCTGTTAGACAACCCCAAAGGAGAATTAATCCAGCCCTAAGAGAAATTGTTAAGGAGGAATTGCAAAAGATGTTGAATGCTAGCTTTATCTACCCAATCTCAGATAGCCAGTGGATTTCTCCACTGGTTATCACCCTTAAGAAAGGAGGAAAGTGGAGAGTGTGTGTGGATTACAGGGAGCTCAAATCGGCAACTAAGAAAGATTATTTTCCTCTACCTTTTATTGATCAAGTCCTGGATAACTTATCAAGGAAAGAGTACTTCTCCTTCCTTGATAGTTTCAGTGGATATAATCAAATAAAGATTGCTCTAGAGGACCAAGAAAATACTACTTTGACATGCCCTTGGGGATTATTTGCCTATTCAGTCCTGCCTTTCGGTCTTTGTAATGCACCTGCAACTTTCCAAAGAGCTGTGATTAGTATTTTCTCAGATATTTTATATGATTGTATGGAAATATACATGGATGAATTTAATGTTTATGGTGCAACATTTGAGGAATCCCAAGACAATTTGAAAAAGGTACTGCAGAGGTGTGAAGACCATAATTTGTCACTCAATAGTCAGAAGTGCTCCATGATGATGCAAGAAGGAATAGTGCTTGGCCACTATATTTTTGCTACAGGAATATAGGTAGATCCCTCTAAAATTGAAGTTATCTCTAGTCTACCCTTCCCTACCAAGAAAAAGAAACTCAAAAGCTTTCTAGGGCATGTAGGCTACTATAGAAGATTTATTAAAGATTTCAGTCAAACAATAGAACCTCTATACAGTTTACTAAAGAAAGATGCAGAGTTTGTCTGGACAACAGAATGTGAAAAATCATTCCTTGATCTGAAGATTGCCCTTACTCAAGCACCAGCCTTCAAAGGACCTAATTGGTCACTTCCATTCCATATTCATACAGATGCATCAGATTCTACTATTGGTGTTGTTCTGGGACAAAAGGTTGGTTCAACTGAGCATTCACTTTATTATATCAGCAAGAAATTGCAAGGAGTTGAACTCAACTACATTGTTATAGAAAAATAAATGTTAGCAATCATTTATGCCCTCAACAAGTTTAGGCATTATATCACAAGGTATCAAATATTTGTCCATATTGATCATGCAACAATCAAGTATCTCATGAACAAAAGCTCAATCATAGGGAGACTGGCTAGGTGGTTGTTGTTGATGCAGGAATTTGATATTACCATTGTGGACAAACCAGGTAAAGCCAATGTGGTTGTTGATTTTCTATCTTGAATTCAAAGACAAGATGATTCTACAATCATAGAGGATTCCTTCCCTAATGAATATTTGTTTTCCATCAAATTCATTCACCCATGGTATGCAGATATAGCAAATTATCTGGCTGCAGGACGAACTCCTCCTCACCTCTCACCTAAGGAAAAAAGTTTTTTAGTAGAGAAAATCTTTAACTTCTCTTGGATTGCAGACTGCATGTTTTATACAAGACCTGATCAAGTAATGAGGAGATGTGTGAGAAAGGAAGACACCCATGACATACTGCATGCCAGCCATGATGAGCCTTGTGGTGGACATTTTGCTGCTAAGCGAACAACCATGAAAATCCTAAATATTGGATATTATCGGACAATATTACATAGAGATGCAACCAAGTATACTAGGAGGTGTGATAGATGTCAAAGGACGGGGAGGCCAACAAGATAAAATTAAATGCCCCTATTTCCACAAGTTATTGTTACACCTTTTGATAAATGGGGACTGGACTTTGTAGGCCCAATTGATCCGCCTTCAAATGGCAAGTCTTACATTCTTGTATGCACATATTATGTAACAAAATGGGTAGAGGCTAGACCTATGAAGCATGCTAGAGACAATAAAGTAGCAGAATTCCTCTATGAAAAAATATTTACTAGATTTGGTGTTCCTAGAGAAATAGTGACAATCCAAGGAGCACAATTTACTTCCACGCTTATTATAGCCTTAGTAAATGAATACAACATAAGGCATAGGAAGTCAACTCTTTATCATCCATAGGCTAATGGCTAGGTAGAAATTACTAACAGGGATATAGAGGTCATTTTGACAAAAACTGTGGATCTACATAGGAAGGATTGGGCTGCAAGGTTACCAGAGGCTATATAGGCTTATAGAACTACATGGAAAACTACAATAGGTTTTACACCTTTTGAAATGGTATATGGTAAGAAAGTTGTGATGCCAATAGAGTTTGAACACAAAACTCTCAGAACAACTTTGGAATTAAATATGGAGCTAACAACTGCACAAACATAACAAATCATGCAACTTAATGCCCTGGATGAGCTCAAGAAGAGTGCCTTGCAACATACTGAAATAATAAAGACTCGACGAATCAAATGGCATGATAAGTACATCAAGGAGAAGAAATTCCAAGTAGGAGATTGGGCTCTGCTTTATGATTCGAGATACAAAGATAGTCAAGGGAAACTGCAGACCAGATGGTTGGGACCATACAAAGTAGCAGAGGTATTTAATAATGGTGCAGTACAACTAACCACAATTGATGATGTCAGGTTCAAATTATTGGTCAATGGGCATCGAATCAAGCTTTACCAAAAGTTCATTGACAAGGAAGAGTTCCTGAAGCAATTCTCACTAGAGTAGGAATCTACTGATCCTGTAGCCGAAGGAGTTGAGTCTCGGCTTGATTCCCTAGGCCTGATTCCCTAGGCCATGCATGAAAGTGCATAAAAATATCATAATAAAGGGGTAATCCTTATGGATCCCCATTCCATCCCATCATTCCATCTCACCATTTCATCCGCTATCTATATCATCTCTTCTTCTGCCACCTCATCCACCTGTCACACATCACCATATCCACGTTTCTACAGATCACCTTTTGTAATAAAGAAGATGGAGTCACATCAACTGCTTGCAGTGCATCATCACAGGTAAGCTCCACTTAACTCAAAGATTGATTAGTTATTTCATTTATTGCATTTGATTAGGTATTTAGTAAGGCAAACAGATATCCTATATTGCTGCAATATCCTTCAGTCTTTTCCACACGAGTAGTGCACTTTTCCCAATTCATAACTTATTGCCACATCATTACTTCCACAGTCACAAAGCCTTGTCCAATCAATTTTTATTGTCCTTTCGGCTTAAGCTCCGGATTTTATTTTGAACATTTTCAATACATAAGAAAACCCTCATTACTTCCTGCAATTATGACTAGGCATGTCTTTCGCTCCTTCCTATCAATCTTTTTATATGTAAACTTTGAGTTAAAATGTTTGCAATTCTTCCTTCTGTTTTCTACATCTTTTGAAAGAAGTTCAAAATTTTTGGTTGGGGGGAGAGAAAAGAAGTTGGTTTGAGTTACAGGTTGTTAAATTTGAGCAAGAAATTGAATAAAACTAGGCTGAATTTTCACTGAATTTTTGCCTGAAGAGATAAGTTGCAAAGACAAGTGTAAAAATGGGAGGCCAGCCCATTAGGTATGAGCCAACAGACCACAATGTCTTGTTGCAGGATGTTCAACATTTTTTTCCATTCAGACAGTATGGGTGTCTCAACTATTTTCTCAAACTAGACAAGTTTGATGAAGACATTGCTGAGGAGTTCACAAGGACATTTCATAATGGAAAGGCTAAGGTCAGGGGAGTAATAATTGATGCCTCAGTAGACAAAATTGTAGAAATAATAGGGTTACCACAAGCTGGTAAACTATTTCCTCAAGGAAGGGATGCACAGAGTGCTAGGGTAGAGTTTACTCGGCCTGGTGATCCTCCTCTACATGTGGATAAACAAGGAGTCCAACATATGAGTTTGTCGCAGGAGTGGATTCCACAGGCAAGTTATATAATCAAATACCTGACATGTGAAAGTCGGTTTTTTGTTTTTCATTCTCATCATTGTAAGCTATTATCTTATTTGTGTCATGGGTTATTAATGAACATACCAGACTTTCTATATAATTTTCTCTCCAATAGTGCTGCCAAATTTAAAAAGGGAAGAATTAATTCTATCTCCCACCATTGCCTCATCAAATTGCTTGCTGAAAAATCTATTAGGGATGTGTCACCAATGACCTGGGAGGAGTTTGTTGTTAATTTTAATCCAAGGGTTCAAAATGTCGGACCTAGGGGTCAGCCTCTCACCTTTAAACAATGAACCTCTCAGTCAAAAGTTGAAGCCTCTGTTGTCGCATCTCCTATTCCTGAATCATCTGACTCACAAGATGAGTCCCTCTTTCTAAAAGATTTTCCAAAGGGCTAGTGCAAACCCCTGTCTTTAACCTGGGGAATTCCTCTAAAAATAAAAAGGGAAAGTCACCAATGATAACATCCCAGCAACATACCCCTACACCTGCTCCTAAATATACTAAGAGAAAGCAAACGAAAGAATATCCTAATCCTATAGCTAAGAACCCAAATAAACCTAAAGCAACCCCCACTCCCTTACGGAGAAGCTCCAAGATTCAGAATCAGGCAACTCAACATTCACTCAATATCTCTCAGTATTCACCATCACCCTCAGACCCTTCTAGTCTTGCACTTGAGGAAGAGGAACCATCTGTTGGTGAGACTGGGCATGTTTTAGAAGGGGTTGGCCTAGATGAGCTGGTGGTTGTGGTAGAACAGCTACAGGAAAAGGTAGTGTATATTGGGGAGGAAGGGAAATTAGTTATTGTTCAATCGAAAGAAGGAAGTGAAGATAATGAAGGGATTGATGAATCACCAACTGCTGCAGGAAATACACCAGCACATTTAATGCCACAAGAATAGCAAGAGAGATGGCAGCTAGAGGATGGAATGGAACATGAGATTTTAGGGCAATTGTCTACCAAAGACAAAATGGAGACACCAGGGCATGAAAATGCTGAGGCACTTGAAGAAATTCAAAGACCACCTGTAGCAACTTATAACCATAAGCCTTCTCTCCATGTTACAAATTTTTCTGGAGGAATGTCATGCTATGTAGAACTTCAAAACCAATAAACTACCTATGAATTGGAAATTGAAAGATTGAGGAGAGTAATCTAGAATAAGGATATAAAAATTGCTAATCTAACAGACACACTCGATCAGGTAGTTCAACTTGTTCCAAAAATTGTGCAATGTAGATCTCCTTCACCTATTTATAAAATGTACTTAAAAGAGTTATATTTGAACTTTCAATTAATAAGGATCTAGCAAGGTCAGAATCCTTCCTTGAATACTCCAGGTGAATTTTATGATGCATACAGGGACTCACTGCAGCATGTTAGACATCTTTTGTGTGAGTTTTATTTACACAGTTTGGTTGTGCCTCATGATACATAATGGAATCCTCTATGCTATGTTGGGGATATACACATCAGTGCTCTGATCTCTTGGATCATAAATGAAATAAGCAGGGGATAACAGTTTGATGGTTACAAACATGATGAGGTTAACATGCCACTGACTGTGAGAAATGAATCTAAGAAGGGGATGAGTATTTACTTTGATTGGAAGAAGCTATGGGTGGATGAAAGGGCTAGGATGATGATTGAACCCTTGAGACAAGAAGTGTTTTCCCAATACTCCAAAATTATGAATGATGACCTCGATATTGCTACACAACACAACCAAACAAGATGGGAACACTTTCCATTGTAGCTAAGAAGGGAAAAACTGCATACCCCAAACAACCTGTATGCAGCTACTCGTAGAGCAGAGAGGTATATGAGAAATGATAGAACAAGGAAAGATAATTGGTTGCCATTAGTCATGCAACCACCCATTCTCTTATGGCCATTGTTGGCCATGCAAGGAGAAAATGACACTTACAACAGAAATTCAGAGGATAATAGGTGGCAACGACTGGAGTCTATGCGGGCTCACTTTTGGAGTTTTCAACATGGTGAATGTGGACAACAACTGAATGTTGATTTGATAGAATATGCTTGAAGGAAAAATGCCAGAATTGCTGAGGGGACCAACAAGTAGTTGGTTGAGGGGAATGATGAGCCCAGTTTTTGGCATATTTTAGACTATGTTTTTAGACATTTCCATATCGTTTATTATGTTGAGAATAAATTTAGTATTAATTATGGGAGTAATACATAGAATTTATGCTTAATATAACAAGCTTATTATGATAAGTCTTTCCATGGTTATTGCTTAAATATTTTATTAGTTTGATAGAAGATGTGTGCCTTGTAACTTTTTGTGATGACATGCCTTTCCTACAACCACTACTGTTAACCTCCCTGCAACCATATCCAAAATATTATTTGTTCCAAACTAATACCTAATGAATGAATGAATGGAATGATGGATCATATTAATGAGTTAAATCTGTTGAGCTGATCCTCTACCAGAGGTATAGCTGTTAGTTATTTGTAGGTACCAAGTCTCCAGAGAAGATTTAGCTTGAACTAGATTGTTGAAAGATTGATTCAAAGAGGACCGATTCAACAGCAAAAGAATAGGGGAAATAGCTCCAAGTTATCCGCCATGCAAGGGAAGTGTTCTAGGAATCCAACAAGACGTCTTGATGGCACATAAATCTAGGATGGTGGTGCTTTACATATTCAAACTGATTTGTCTCAGTCCTTCCTATTTCTATCTACTTCTTCATTAGGTTGATCATGATGTAATAAAGACTTCCCATTTTATGAGGGAAGGGTGGGTTAGTCATTAGGATTAGTTTTTGAATAAATAGCCCATTCTCCTTTAGAGAAAGGGCTGGAAGATTGTCATTGTAATAAGCTTTAGTTTTTTAGAAATACAGTTGCGAGATTGTGAGCCATGTACTTTTTTGTTTCAACTCAATAAAAGCATTCATGGAATTTACAGCCTAATCTATTGCGTATCTTTGACACTACCTAAGGGGGCCCACTTAGGGAGTTTTCTATCTTTTCATTTATGCAATTAGAATAGTTGCACTTCATTCCATAGAAATTTAATGTGACTGTTCCTGTAGCTGACAGAATTACAGAGCTGTCAACTATTCCTGCAGCCACTAGGGACAAAGTACTTCCTATCTTTAAAGCTGGATTTAGTTTTCATTCTGAGTGAATTTAGTCAATAAGAATTTGTTTCCAGCAATTCCAATCCCAGCATAATGTTTTCAGTAGATAATACATGTTTGAAATAGGTGGTTAGTGCATATACTTTGCAGACCCATTTCAAGTCTTACGTCCCTGGGTTGACAATCAAATGATGTCCTTTAAGTATATTATGACTACCAGTTGTGATGCCTAATCCCTGAGTAGGGGAATTTATGTTCCTAGTTATTAACCTGATTAAAGGATACTATAGACATGTCGGTGATATTTATTCAATTTCCTCTTCACATCTCGGTAGTCAAAGTCAAACCTATATTTGTATGTTTTGATAGTTATGACTTGCATTTCTACATAGACTAACTTTTCCTTTTGCACACTATGAATAGTATACCTTCCAATTGTTAAAGGGAACTTGAAACCTAGTTTGTGAATTCTCATGTGTTCCTTATGAACTAAAATCAACTGTCTACATAGATCCATGAGTATCCACTTATCTGATGGATATTTGGGCCCATGTACTGACACCCAGTATAGCAACCCACTCTCATATAGGTGAAAGTTAGAAATTGCAAAAATATACACCCAACTTTACTAACCACTTTGTATGCCTCATCCAATACTCTCTTCTTCTCAAGAGTTTGATCAAAACTGAATAGCAGGGGTGCAAAGAAGGCATTTGTGACCCTCCTGAAATGATGAAGACTCTTAATTTCAATTGATAAAATTACTCATATACAGACACAAAATGTTTGTTTCCCTTTGTAGATAGCCCCGAAAATTGCCTCATCACTGCGGCAATATACACGAAATAAGAAGTCATGTAGAACTTCAGAGTGCTTGGCACATTTATTAGTTGTTCATGAATTTCATCACTGATTTGAGTCCCCCAATCAATATGAGCTTTATTTCTCCTGATGATCCAAATATATATTCATACATCCATTCCTAAAAATGGGATGACTCAGGCAATCATTTAATCCTGCTCAAGAGAGTAATCATGTCCTTGACATCTTCTTTGAAATCACTCCTAGGAAGCCCCTTTGTCCATCTTGAGATAGTAGGCCTAGGTGTTTTCAACCATTGGATATTAATCAAATTTTTGGCCTTAGTTGGATCCTAATCATAAACCTCTTGTTCCTGTTGCATTGAGATCTTTGTGTATTGTTCCATGTGAGGAACTCGAAAGACAATATCAAAGAATTCAGGATCTAGTCTCATCATGAATTACCCCAAGGAATCTATTACACTTTTGTTATCTCTAATGTAGTGAGATGCAACCAGGAGGAAAAACTCTATATTATGAGCAGAAGTCGAGAATGTGGATACCAGGTGAAAATCGCTATGGAAAATAGCTCTCTAGATTTCTTCTAGGGGATTTTTCTCAATTATTTTTATAAAATCTTCAGGGTCTTGATAACCAATTTTAGTTTCTTTAATTTCATCCACCTTCGAGATCACCATGGTAGGCGGAAAGACACCCTGATATTTGTGTTTCATTTTTCCCTCTTTCTTAGAAGATGATGGAGGCTTATTTTCTATCATCTAGAACAAACAAGATCAATGAATATCACCTTCTCGGATCACCTGACGAGATCTTGAGAGAAACTGCAAGAATAGTGAATCAACAAATGTTAGGAGAAAAAAATTAGTGTTGAGAAGTGTGAAGTGAGCAGGCAATTTGGAGCAAGTGTGAATGAGCTATTTTGCACAAAAAATGGAGTGTGAGTGAAGAAACAAATTTTGGAGCGCAAGCAGAGTGATTTTAGAGCGTTACAAGGAAGAACTATCTTTTGTGTAGGAGCGCTTAAAATTAGCGCTCCTACACTTGGGATAGTGGTTTTGCATGTAGGGGGCGCTGATTTTCAATGCTCCTACGTGTCTTTAGTCACTTGGTGAGAAAGTGTCAAGGTGCTATTTTTTAGTGCTAGTGCATGTGGGAAAGTTTATATTCATGCTTGGGCATTGATTTTCAGAGCTCAAGGATTTTCACTTGTGTTTTCTGGGTTGAATGCTCAAGCGATTTTTTTCACCGCTTTGGATTTCAAGTGAGGGGGAGAAATCCATGTAGGATTAGTGATTTTCACTGCTCCTACATTTAGAGTTGGCAAAAAAATTGTGTGAAGCAATGAACATTTTCACTGCTTCTCCAAATGAGGGTGAAATATTAGGAATGAAACAGTGTTGAAAATTTCCGCTTTAGCATTTGAGGGAAAATATGAGTTTGATTCAAAGGTGAAGTGATAAAATTTAATTCCAGAACAAGAGGAAGGTGAAATATTATAAAAAATAACCAATAGAAGAAAATGGCAAAAAGTAGAGAGCTAGTGAGGTCACGAAATCAAAACCAAAATGAAAGGTTTCAAGAAATCAAAACCTGGTCATTAGGAACTAAAAAAACTCAAAAAATGAAACATCAAAACCCTAGATCATAGGAAAGAAAAGTGGCGAAGATAGAAGAAAAAGCAAGAGGAAAAAGCATACCTATTAAAAACATGACACCCTCAATCGATATGCAAAAGTCCTCCAAACTCAAATTCACTATGGCGATGGAGTCTGACTAGGCGAGGAGGAAGGACGAATGGAGGAGTAGAATGAAAAAAGATTAGCTTAAAAATAACGTATAAAATCATTTAGAAATGACTTAAGTGAACTTAATGTGTGCATTAATGAAGGCATACAAATTGGCGAAATAGATGCATGAGTAAAATCACCGCTTGTGCATCAAGTAGACTTGAGAAATCAAAAAGTGCACAAGCGGTTATTTTCACCACTCATGCATTTTTGGCAGTGAGAAAAGTGTAGGAGTGCTGATTTTCAGTGCTCTGACACTTGGAGTTGGAAAATTCACAAAGGCTCATGTAGGAGTGCTGATTTTTAGCGCTCCAACATGAATCGCAATTTTGACTAACTCTCAAAGGTTGAGAGTTAACAAAGATACTTGTTTTGAAGCTCTTTGAAAGACGAATGTGGGGGAATACTCAAACAAACTATTTGAGGTTTGGACCACACATCAAGGTGAATTGAAAATTGCCTCGTTTTGTGCACTTGAAATACATGGAACTACGAAATAGACAAGTTTTGTACGGGGTTATCCCATGAATCTGGTACAATTGGATTCGAGGATAACACAATTATGTCTTCTTGAAACTAAAATTTATGGTATTGATCAACAACTTCTCTTCTCTCGGTATTTAATCATATAAGATAATGTGATCTATATGTTCCTCCTTAGTCTTCTAAAACTTAAAATATCATCCAAGTAAAAAATCACAAACTCACACAAACATGGTTTTACTATCTCATTCATTAACCTCAAAAATGGGCTAGGAATTTTAGTCAACCCAAAACATATAACCAACCACTTATATAATATTTCTTTAATATTAAATTCAATCTTCCATCCATCCCCTTCTTTGATTATGATCTAGTGATAACTACTTTTCAAATTTATCTTGGCAAAATAGTTTATGCCACTCAAATAGTTTATCAAATCATCCATTCTTAGAAGTGCTAATATATAATTAATTGTGATCTTATTTATTTCTCTTTAGTATATACGCATTCTCCATTCACCTCTTTTCTTTGGTGATAGTACTAAATGTATTGCACATGGACTTAAATTTTCTCTAATTAATCTTGTCTTCAATAGTTTATGTAATTGTTTTTTCTACTCTTTATTATCCACTACCATCATTATATGTACAACTTTATTTGGTAAAATTTCTCTCAAAATCAAATATATATGTTTCCTTATACTTCTTATTCATGGTAATCCATTTCGCATGTTGTTTAAAGTTATGTCACTATTTTTTTAAAAAAATTTGTAATTTATTTTTATAGTGCCTCTCCTTCACCTATACTACAATTTATTCTAGGAATCAATATTAAACATAATCTCTCATGTCTTACACAATATAATAATTTCTTACTATCTACTAAATAAATCCTAGGATTACCACATACTCATTTACATTTTTCCGTTAATGCAATTAGAGTATGTTTCTTGCCATCCTTCATCATAGTGTAAGTATTCTCTTTATACAAATGTATGAATTTATTATCATTTTACCATGGCCTAGATTCCCAACAATAAATGACATATATCTTTTAACATGATACAATACTTCCTCATAATATGTACCAATCTTAATTTTTAACAAACATTTATCACTTACTAGCACCTTTAATGTTATTTCTATAATTGTGAAATTTTATATGGATTTGGATATTCTAACCTTTTCAATTTTACTTATCAACCATATCTTTTGGCACTAAATATATTTACTATCATTGTTTATGATGGATTTATAACACTTATCTTTAATCTAAATAGACTTCTTCTTTATTGATGAAGGGTACTCCCCTTACAATATGAAACTCACAACAACTTAGAATTGCACACAAAAATGCAAGAAGTAAGAAAAGGTTTTCTATTATCACTAAAATGAAAATGAAATTACAACATTACAACTGACAGATCACATGGGCTTTCTGATTACATAAATCTACAAATCTGCAAATCGGGACCACAATCTACTCTTCTTTTCCCCTTTTCTCTGTAACATCATTCATATCCTTTATCTAGAATGCGTAATCGCCTTAGAATCTTTTGGAAAGTATAACCCCCACAAGAAGATATTTCAAAATTTTACTCCATTTGGTAGTGCAACTTCACGGGGTCATAACTTTCAATCTTACCATTGGATTTTCAATTATAATACCTTTCCAAAAATCTCCCCAAAAGGCACTTGGTCATAAATTAGTACAAAAAGGTAGACTACTTTGGTTTTTCACCAATTTTCGGACCCACCTAGAGCCTCTAACTGCCTCAAATTTGACTTCAAATATTTTAACAAGATTTTTGGAAACTGAAATTTTTAATATCTCACAAAATACAAATGATATTGGAGTGATTTCTTCACCATTAGCTTCAATTCACCATTCTAGAGGTCTGTGTAAGATTTTGTATCTAACAATGCATAAATGAAAACTTATTGAAAATAGTAAGCCTACCAAATTTAGCCCTTACTGAAAATAAACAACATTTTTTGGGTGAGGCAAGATTTATCTTACACTCTAGATGGTCTTGCATCATTTGTACTAGTTCTTTATCCATACCATCACTATTTAACAACTCTTTTCATGATCAATTAGTCACCTCTCTCAAATTTATTTATTGGGATTTATCACCTATTTGACTCTTCATTAGCATTGTAACTCTTGTGCAACCTTTAGTTCTTCTACCAATACTCCATTTTCTTTGGAAACATTCAAATACTCTATGTCCTATTCCACATCTAAAATAAGATCATATGAAGGATCTTTCACTACATCTACCATATCATCCTCCATCTATCTAATATTATTATATTATTTTATTTCATTATGAACTACTACTTCCTCTTTCTTAAATTTTTTCATTATAAGGTATTTCAAAACCATCTTCATGTCTCTCTTTGGTATATTATTTTGTATCTATTCTACATTCTCAAATATTTTCTTTAACTTCTCTTCTTTTAATCTAAATTTATATGCTTCTTTAATTGTCATTTGTCTTACCATAGGGTAAGTGCATGGATTTGTGACATGATTTTGATGCCAAATTGTAAAAAAATGCAAAAACAATGCCAAAAAAGAGCATTGGTGCACAACAAATGTGAAGAGTGATTTAAAAGCGAAAAAATGAATTTCAACCTCGATTTTCTATTGAACCCATGGCTTGGCTTGGAGTTTTCTTCTTTGCAACTTGTGCTTGCCAAATCTCTTCCATTTTTTGCACTCTTAGCTTGCAATTCTTCACAAGGATACCACCAAAACATCAAAGAGGTCAAATATTGTAAAGAGGTAAGTATTTTTATTCTATTTATTTCAAATTTGATTTAGAATGTAGATTGAAATAGGTTTTTTTAATTAAAATTTGTTCTAATTCTCAAGGAATGAATCTCCACCTCCAAATATTGAGAATTCATAATCACCCCCTCAAAAATATCCTCCTATACAAGAACAATCTGAAACCCCTCAATCAATTCATAGGCATCCTCAAGGAACACAAGAAAATATCCTAAATCAAATTGAATTCAATAAAAGAGACATTGAATAATTAATTGGAAGATTAACTGAGCATGTCAAAACTGACCCTTATAGGAGAGGGATTGTTGAATCATTGAAGTCAATGTATCTCATGTGGGAGAACTGAGTGAGAAAATAAATTTTTGGTCAAATGAGAGGCATGATATTAGACAATTTTATGCTAGTGGTTTGTCATATGTAGTTGTGAAAAAACAAAATATTAGTAGAGCTGACTTGTGTGCCCTATTTACAGACCTGAGAACCAACACACCTTTGGCTCATGCATGCAGGAGGTTCCCCATCCATTGGTGCCACCATGAATTAATTAAAAATAAATTTTGGGAGTGGTGGTGGATGGTATTTGACCAACCTCCATGCAATAACCATGAGGTTCCACACTAGTTTTTGAGGAAACGCTATTGTGAGTTTGTCCTCAATAAGATGCCAAATTATTTTGACATCTTAGACTTTCAGGGTAGAAGTGGGGGCTCCACACATGATAGACCTAATGCACAACATAATCCACAATTTGCATTGAGACCCTTGGCCAAACCCATGGTGGAGCATATCTTCATTCCTTCCATTGTTAAGGACATTGTAGAGGTGGACATGCTAGAGTTGATAAGATCATTCACCCCGACCATTATACAGTGTGTGAGGCCTCTAGTAGAGCCTGATGTGGAGGAGATGCGTATGCCTTGAGGTCCACCCCACCATTGTGGTGCTTGCAGTGTTGTTTACACGTATGATTTATCAGAGTGCTCAAGATGCAGATACATAGCCTACATCAGTTGTAGAGGCGATGCCTATAATAGATGAATTGTTGAATAATACATTTGGCATTGATACTTAGGTAAAATTTAGCAAGTTCATTTAATTTTGTTTATTAAATTATATTTTGAAATTTTAGAGTAACTAAATTAGTATACTTTTGATATGATAAAATTTTAGGGTTAGAGTGCTCATGAGACATGCTCCATTCATGTAGACCTTTATTCATTCTCGACGTTAAGTCCACATGTATGCAACTAGTATTAAAGATATTATTATTGCATTTGAACAATTGAATGTAATATTTGAATTTTTGTATCATAACATGCTTTGGATGTCAAATAGTTTCCTGGTGGACTTTCGAGCTCCACACCTCACAATTCATGTCCTCAAACAACTTTCACTTAGGTAACCTTTATTCATTAATGGTGTTGTAAAACAATGTTAGCTATTTTTCGTAATTTTGTGTATACAAATCTAAAAAAATGATGAGAAACACAAACATTGGTTGGTCTTGTGAGATCCTAATTATATTTACCATTCAACGCCCATCTCATTCTTCCATTCCTTTCATCATGCATATTTTAACCATTTTATATCATATATCCCAATCTTTAACATCTTATATATTATACCACCTTCATCGATATTTCACATTATACACATATCATTACAAGAAACCTTTCCTTCTGCTCATTATTGACGAAATCTCTAATACATTATTACTACACACCTTAATTTCCCACTTCGTGTCCTATATTCAAACCTTAGACACCGCCTAATTCACTTTATGGTCTAATATTCCCTCCTAAGTACTTCCCATTAACCTCTAGTATAGTTCACCTTAAAAATGTTTTATTATCCCATCCTAGCTCATCTAATTAATCTCTACTATTCCATTCTATGTTCCATCATCCCCTCTTGATCATGTCACATTATCTTCTCCTAATTAACTTTTTGTTTCTTTATTCCTTCCTAATCCCATCCCATTAACATTTAATAGTTCATCCTATTTTCCATGATTCCCTCCTAGCCCATTCCACTAATATCTTCTAGTCCATCCTATGTGTCATTATGCCCTTCTACTCCCATCTTATTATACCCATTATTATTTCACCATAGATGTTCCATGATCCCTTATGTTCCACCCTATGTTCCTTTATCCATTCTATGTTATACCATCTTTATCCATGTTTCATCCAAGATAACTCTTCTCCATTATTGCTACACACAAGTCAAGTTACCACTTCATGTACTATACTCAAACCCTAGACACCTCCTAATTCACCCTATGTTCCATTATTCCCCACTAATCACATCTGGTGTTTCATTTATGAAAGTTATAAAGAGACTACCTGAACTTCTTTATATGACTATTAGATATGTTGTTTCATTTGCAGTTGTTGACATCAGACAACCCTAGTGATGTTGGTGGCATGATGGACCATGGATTTGCTACAACAATAGCCAATTTTGATCCTTTGAGAGAGGTACACAATAGATTAGTCGATTTGACATTATATTTTCTCTTTTATGGTCTATTATAGAAAATTTTCACTACTTTTATGTAGTTTAATTTATATCTTGATGGTTGCTATAGGTAGTTGTCACTCCAAATTGTGGAAGTGGTAATGTTGTAAATGTGCATGATGAATATATGTATGCGGTAAGTGATTTTATTTTGTTATATGTCATTCCACAATTCAATTTATATGTATTAACATCTTTACTTTTTATTGTAGCAATTGAAGGTCCAGAGTGAAGAGAGGAGGACTAGTGAGCGTATTCAAAAGATAAGAGAACAACCAGGCACTCCATCCAGCTGAATATCAAATGTAACACGAGATCTCTTTCCTTCCCCTAGAGGAAAATGAATATATATTAGGGTCATTTTTTGTATGCCTATGTGGTATTTTCGAACATATGTTTTGTACTATAAATATATATGTGACATTTTATGTCCATATCGCTCTTTTGTAGTAAGCCTGTATGGGTTTTTTGGATATATTGTATATACTTTACCAATATATTTTTGGATGTTGTGGTTGTGTTTCTGATATGTGGTTGTCATTGATGTCAACACCATTAGCATTGATGATTCTGAAGGCTGTATATGTCGAGGATATTGAGAAAATTAGAATAAATATGTTGTAGGTAGTCTGTGAAGCTGTAATGATCAGAATGATGGAAAGTTGTGTATGTTGATAATTAGAGGTCGTGCACTAAAGGGTTTGTTGATGAGCCTATCTAGTATGTTTTCTGGAAGTTTCAGTGGTACACATCAAGATTGGAGGGAGTTATGAGTTTCTAAGATCCTACAGTTATTTTGCTACTGTAGCAGGTGGTACTGGAAGAAGAGAATGCATTTCTAGTAAAATAAGTTGTTGTGTATGCTATTGTGATGTTCATTAATGTTTCTAGATCATTCTCTATCATTGTGGTATGTCCACGTTGATTGGTGTGCTCGTGATCGAAGATTTTCCTTTGTGTGTTCGATTTTTTCATGTTCTTGGCCGACATGATGGTGGCAGCATGTTGTGGATCCTTATGGATTAATTTATTAGTGTTTGGCATGTTCGAGGATGTTAATTTAGGTCTTCATTATGTTGTGACCGACTTAGGTTGGTACGCATTGAGATTTTCTCTTGTATTGGGTCGATAGTTGTAATTTATTCTTTTATTTGTGGCCGACAAAGTTTTTGATGTAATTTCATGTAGCAGGTATAGAAGAGTGATTGTTTCTTTATTTTAAAGTGTGTGAGGTGTGTGGTGTGTGTTCGGTGAATATATTCGAAGTGTATCTATGAATAAAGATCAGATCATTTGATCCCATAGTAGAGTGTGAAGAAGTATTTACGTACCTAATCGGAACTGTCATCAGGCTTTGGTAGAAGCTAATTTCTTAGTTCAACCTCATCAGATGGATTTAATTTGATTTTTATATGTAAGGCAGCGAGCCTTCCCTCTGAGTACTGATCTCTACGAAGTGTTCTTGAATGCATGTGCGTTCCTTATTCATTTTTCATTATACTTCTAATAGGGTATAATCTTGTGGACTAACCTCCACTATGGTTTTTCCCCTAACAGAGTTTCCACGTATAAAATATTGGTGTTCATGTTTTTCTGTGTGTTGTTGATTCATGCTTTCATTGTTAATTATCATATCTAAGATTAAAGGTTGATTAAGGTTAAATAAGTTTGATTTCTGTAACAACTGATTCTCCCCCCCCCTTCCTAGTTTTTTGTCCTTGTTTTTCCAACAGTTGGTATCAGAGCTAGTTCCTCTGAAGAAGATTAACAACTTAAGGTGATCTGAGATGGCATCATACAAGAAGAATAGTCCTAGATTTGATGGTACAAATTACTTTCTATGGAAAGTCAGAATGGAGTGTCATTTGAAGTGCATTGGTGAACCCTTTTGGAACATTACAAAGAACATATATAATATTCCTTAGAATGGTCCCTCTACTCCTGATGAGATCAAAGAAGCTAAAACTAATATTAGGGCTATAGAAGCAATGTTAAGTGCTTTGATAGATTCAAAGATGAAAAAATGTGATAGGTCTGAAGACAACACATGAGATCTAGAAGAAGTTTGAGACATTGTTTGAAGGAGATGCACAAGTGAAGATTGCTAAACTAACAAGTCTGAAAGGCAAGTGGGAGAACCTAAAGATGAGTGAAAATAAAAACATTGTTGCCTTCATGCAAAAGGTAAATGAACTAGTGATGGGTATTAGATGTGCCAGTGGAGTCATGGAAGAAGATGAGATTGTGGCTGAAGTGCTCAGATCAATGCCTACTTCCTACAAAAAGAAATATCATGCTATTGAAGAGCTCAAGACGGTAACAAATGTGACAAGAGAAATGTTGATTGGTAAACTAGCTACCTTTGAGTTGAGTGAATTTGGTGAGTCTACTCCTAGAATAAAATTTGCATTTAAAGCTTTCTTATCTAGAAAAGGCCAATAAAGATATGATCTGAGAGAAAGCTCCATAAAGACATTCAAGTATGAAGATGAGATGAGACAAATTGAAGATGAAGAAAGAGAGATAGAAGAGTAGGAAGTATTGATTGTGAAAAGAGAATCCAGAGGACATGGTAAGTACAAAGGAAAGTTTCCTATTAAATATTTCTCTTGCAATAAGATAGGTCATTTTGCATCAAGATGTCTTGAAAGAGTTTCTAAGTATAAACCTAACAAGTCTAGATTTCAAAAGAGATGTTAATATGCTGAAGAAGGTGTTACTGGTGATAAATATGATAAAGAAACTGGAAATGAAGATGGATGGTTATTCATTGCTATCAAGGAAAATGGTATGGTGTCAACTGAATCTGCTAACAATCAGAATATTGAGAAAGCTCTTGTAGCCAAGATTGATGAAAATGATGAATGGTGATTGACAGCAGATTCTCAGATCATATGACTAGTGACAAAAGTAAGTTTCTAAGCTTGGAAAATTATGACGGTGGTGTTGTAAGATTTGGAGATAATAATGCTGGTGTGATTTGTGGTAGAGGCACTATTTCTCTTGGTGGTAAATGCAATACTGATGATGTCCTTTATGTTGAAGGATTGAAGAATAATTTGTTGAGTGTTGGAAAAATGGTAGACAAGGGATACAATCTTCAGTTCAAAGATGGTAAGTGTGGGATATTGGGAAGCTCTGGAAATGTAATTGCTTCAAGTACAAAGACAAGAGGTAATATTTTTCACTTAAGTGCTGCTAGTGAAAGTTGCTTAACTGCTCAAGTTGATGTAAGTTGGTTATGGCATAAGAGGTTGTGTCATGTGAATTTTGATAACATTTTCAAAGTAAGATCCACTCAAGCAGTCCAAGATCTACCTAAGTTAGTAAATCCTACTAACACTGTATGCAAGGAATGTCATATGGGAAAGCAGACAAGGATTTCTTTTCGGAGAAAACAACAATAGTCAAATGGAGTGTTGGAGTTGGTTCATACTGATCTATGTGGTCCATCCAGAATCATAAGTCTACAAGGAGAAAGGTACTTTATGTTGATTATTGATGATTACTCTAGGATGATATGGGTTGCTTTCTTGAGAGAAAAATATGAAGCTCTAGAAAATTTCAAATGTTTCAAGGCATTGGCAGAAAATGAGATAGGTTTGAAGGTCAAATGCTTAAGATCAGATAGAGGTGGTGAATTCACTTCCCGAGAGTTCAATTAATTTTGTGAAGAGCATGGAATCAAAAGACAGTTATCTACTCCCCAAACCCCTCAACAAAACAAAGTTGTTGAAAGAAAGAACCAAACAATTCTAGATGCCGCTAGAACTATGATGTTGGACGGTAATGTACCTCATATCTACTAGAGAGAAGTTGTAAGCATTGTTGTATACACTATCGACCGAGTAAATTTTAATGGTAATTTTGGTAAGACTTCTTTTGAGCTATGGTTTGGTTATAAGCCTACTGATAAGTATTTCAAAATCTTTGGAAGTAGATGTTATATCAAGAGAGATGAAGATATTGGCAAGTTTGATGCTAGAAGTGATGAAGGAATCTTTATGGGTTACTCTACTAAGAGCAAGGCATACCGGTGCTACAATAGTAGATTGAAGAAAATGATTGAAAGTGCAAATGTCAGAGTTGATGAAGAAACTATTAGATCATCTAGATACTATGGATATGATTCAAATAATCAACAAGTTAGTATTGATAATGGAAGAATGCGTAGACACATAATCAAGTTTAAATTGTTTCAGTGAATCAAGAGAATCATGAAGGAGAAGCTAGTGGAAGTACAAAAGAGAACAAAATAAATAGAAGTCAGAGAGAATCCCAAAGTCCCAAGGTATGTAAAGCTAAATCATTCTGAAAATTAGATTATAGGAGATAAGAACAAAGGTGTGTAGACTAGAAGAAGAATTGCAGAAGAGTATTGCATGATTTCCAAGACTGAACCTAGTAATGTCAATGAAGCATGTAAAGATGAATATTGGATGGAAGCAATGAAGGAAGAACTAATGTAGATAAAGAAAAATGATACATGGATTCTTTTTCCTAGACCTCAGGATAAAAATGTGATTGGAACCAAATGGGTCTTTTGGAATAAGTTGAATGAACAAGGTGAAGTGGTCAGAAATAAAGCAATATTGGTATGTAAAGGATACTCACAGATGGAAGGTATTTATTTTGAAGAAACCTTTGCCCCTATTGCTAGAATTGAAGCTGTAAGGTTATTTCTTGCTTATGCTACTTTCAAGAATTACAAAGTCTATCAAATGGATGTGAAGTCAAGATTTTTGAATTGTGAATTAGAGGAAGAAATTTATGTTGAGCAACCAGATGGATTTCAACTGATTGATGAAAAAGACATGGTTTGTTGATTAAAGAAAGCACTATATGGACTCAAACAGGCCCCTAGAGCCTGGTATGCAAGACTGGATAAAAATTTGTTGAAGCTTGGATTCAATAAAGGTATTGCTGACAAAAAATTATATTTCAAGATGGATCAGGATAAAGAGTTGATTATTGAAGTCTTTGTTGATGACATTATTTTTTAAGGTGATGATGACTTATGCATGAAGTTTGCTGATGAAATGACAAGTGAATTTGAGATGTCAATGATAGGAGAGCTGAAATTATTTTTAGGATTGCAAATAACTCAATTAGATGATGGAATTTTCATATCTCAGTCCAAATATGTAAGAGAGTTACTAAAAAAATTTGGCATGGAAGACTCAAAACCAGTTGGTACACCTATGGTAATCGGATGCAAGTTAACAAAAAATGATGATTCTCCTAAGGCTAATCAAACAAGGTATAGGTCAATGATTGATGGATTGCTCTATTTGACTTAGACCAGACTAAACATTATGAATGTTGTATGTATGGTTGCTAGATATCAAGTTGATCCAAAGGAATCACATGTGACTACAATAAAGAGAATTTTTAGATACCTGAAAGGAATAGTTGATTTTGGTCTTTGGTATCCTAAGAATGATGATCTTACTCTGAATGCTTTACAGATGTGATTGGGAAGGAGATGTAGATGACAAGAAAAGTACAAGTGGTGGTGCATTCTTCTTAGGGAAGAAGTTGGTGTCTTGGCTAAGTAAAAAGAAAAATTCCATTTCCTTATCTACTGCTGAGGCAAAATATATTGCTGCTACAAACAATTGCACTCAAGTATTATGGATGAAACAGATGCTGAGAGGTATTAGAATTGAGTATAATGAGCCTATTTCTATATTAAGTGATAATTCAAGTGCCATAAACATTTCCAAGAATCTGGTGTTACATTCAAAGACAAAACATATATCTATCAAGTATCACTTTTTGAGAGACAAAGTGAGTGATAAAGAAGTCAGATTGGAATATGTGCCTACTAAGGAACAAATTGCAGATTTCTTTACTAAACTATTGCCTAAGGATACTTTTGAGTATCTCAAAGGCAAGTTAGGGGTGATTTCCTCTCCTAATCTAAACTAAGATGCAAATCTTTGCATCAATCCGTGCACTTAATGTGATATTTTGTTTCAGATTGATTTTGTGGTGGCTGCTACTCATGGGGAGTAGTTAAATGATCCAAATGATATATGATTCAGAGCTTGTGTACCTTTTCCATTGATGTCAAAGGGGAAAAGTGTAATGTGAGAAACCTTGTAAAATCCAAAGGGGAGAAGTGGAGAACAAAGGAGGAGAAGCGTACTATGTGAAGAGTTAGTTGAGTTGATGGTATTTTTCACATCATGTGTTTCCATCAATGCCAAAGGGGGAGATTGTTGGATGTTGTGGTTGTGTTTCTGATATGTGGTTGTCATTGATGTTAACACTATTAGAATTGATGATTCTAAAGGCTATATATGTCGAGGATATTGAGAAAATTAGAATAAATATGTTGCAGGTGGTCTATGAAGTCATGATGCTCAAAATGATGGATAGTTGTGTACGTTGATAATTAGATGTCATGCACTAAAGGGTTTTTTGTTGAGCCTATCTAGTATGTTTTCCGGAAGTTTTAGTGGTACGCATCAATATTGAAGCATGTTATGAGTTTCTAAGTTCCTACAGTTATTCTGCTACGGTAGCAGGTGGTACTAGAAGAAGAGAATGCATTTTTGGTAAAATAAGTTGTTGTGCATGTTACTGTGATGTTCAATAATATTTCTAGACCATGCTCTATTATTATGGTATGTCTGTGTTGATTGGTGTGCTCGTGATCAAAAAATTTCCTTTGTGTTCGATTTTTTCATGTTCTTGGTTGACATGATGGTGGTAGCATGTTGCGGATCCGTATGGATTAATTTCTTATTGTTTGGCATTTGATGGAACTTTAAATTTTTCTCTTTATGTTCCATTTTTATCTTGCTTATGTTTATAGTCACCCATGATGTTTGGGAAAAGCCTAAGGTTGGGGTTTTATCTTTGTTTTCATGTAAAACCTGAGTGTTTTATTTTATGCCTTGGGTGGGATCTATTTGGCCGTTACTTTTTGAGGAGGGTTTTAAAATAGCTTAAGTCCCATTGTTTCCTCTAGGTTGGGCCCCTTTTTAATTCGTCATTTTATTTCTTTCGCTAGACTTTATGATTTCCTAATTCTAGGATGGCCCCGTGTTCCCCCGTTTAAAATAAACTTAAGTCATTGTTTTCCATCAGTCTAGTGATGTCCCCTCATGCTTTTAACAATTGTTTTATATTTTGCAATGGGAAAAAATTGCATGGCCATAGATCAATCACCGTTCGATCTCAGTCATTCCCCGCTATCCCATGATGAACCCACCACATAGCTTTGGTCGATTGTGAAATCACGAGCGAGCATCATGTGTCTCATGTGGTGAAGCCAAAGGATTGATAAGAATACATTGATAAATTAATCCAATTTTAATACATTATGTGGTAGGTTACTAAAGAAGTTATAGGATGCACGTGTTTCAAATGAATGGATGTGTTTTAATCTTGGTAGGAAAAGTGCTCGATGATTAATGACATAGCTGGTGACTGTGTTGAACAAGCAAGATTGTTGATGGTTGAGATCCATGGTTGCTCGCCATCACATGATTGGGAGTTGCAAGGTCTTTACTGATTGTGAAATCATAGGCGAGCACCACGTGGATTTCCTTGGCGATGTAGATTATGGTGGTCCATTGTTGCCATGGTGGAGGTCATGTCAGAATGTTTTGAAGGCAGTAGTTTGATGATCCAACCAAAATGGAAGATCGATGGGTAGTATTTGAATCTGCATCAAATGCAATTGGAGTTGTTAGTGCAGCGCGCGAGTGAGATTTAATGGCGAATGATACGTTCTCTGGCATGATTTGATTGAAATAAAGTGACCATTTCTCTATCCTATTGTATCACAAAGATTTCAAACTTTTCGTGGAGTAGTCTCAAAGACGAGGACAAATTTATGAGTTGTTGTAGTGAATGGTTAGGGTTTCTACATGCACAAAGCTGTAAGTTGAATTTTGTGTCTCCTGGTTAATTTGTAATCTAAATTATGGGAAATTTGTTGTGTGTGCTTGTCGCAAGGCTTGTTGATAATTGTTTGAGGGTTATAGGTTAACTGAATTGTGGGAAATTGCAAGTTTTTGTTTTGTAATTTTGTATTTTCATAAAGCCCTAGTTTTGTTTGAAGTCTGAAAAGCAAGGAAGCCCTAGTTAATCCGGATGGCACCATCAAAAATTTATTCTAGCCAGTTTGACTATCTTAATAGAAACCTATAGAACAATTTCCTAGATCAATTGCCCTTGTCAAAAAATGATAGGAAGAAGGGGTTGGTTCTAATGCAAGGAAAAACCCTTGGGGAGGGATTAGTATATAATTATTTCAACATAGCCAATGTTAGGGTTCCCCTTATGGGTTTGGAGATGTTCAGATTGTGGTTTGGACAAAGGAATTTTCCCCATCCTTTTTCAAATGGTTGGGTGTATGATATGGGGAAGCTGATAGTTCTGAATGTGTTCCTTGATGTGGAATGCTCAAAGCAGTGGCTACATGGTATGACCCTATCACACGAATAGTTAGAGACAACAATGGAAAGGTTCTGTTAAGTATTAACAGGGAAGAGTTCTGACAGGTTTTTGATTTGAGTGAGCCCAGTGAGTTCTTGGTTCCTATTGATCTTGAGGGAATGAAGCAGGAATATGGGAAGATGAAATCACTTTTTAGAGTTAAGATTCTCCCACCTCATTTGGCTAGGGTAGGAGGTTTCAAATAATATATTATCCCTAGTGACCAGGAGCCTTTTAGGTTGGACTATTTTGCAAAACACTTCTTGGCCACTTTCTACTCCTTATGTCAGATTTTGGGTTTTAGCCCCAACATAGTGATGCCTATTGCCTATATGTTCATGGGGGTGCAAATACAACACCCCAATTTCTCTGTGATTTATGATTTTGCTTCATTTTTGGCTGAAAAGATACATGAAGGGTTGTTGAAGTTGCAACAAAATGATGCAGGCACTCCATTTTTCTAGTATTTTATGTTAATGTACATGTTTTTGTTTAAGAATGTCAAATTATTCTTTGAGAAGATGAAGTTGAAGTAGTTTGTTAATGGATAAAAGTTTCCAGTGTGTTATCACGGAAACAAGAAGTGCTCGTTCCATGGATAACCCCCCTACAAAACTTGTTTGTTTCATAGGTTCATGATGTTCAAGCACGTAAAATGAAGTGATTTTGATCCACCTCAAAATGCGTTCCAAAGTCTCAGATAGTATGTTTGAGCATCCCTCTGCGTTCATCTCGTGAAGACCTTCGAAGTGAGTATCTTCACGAACAATCATTGTTCATACTTCACAAAATTGTGAAAAGTGCAAATGTTCTGGAAAAAAGCGCTCTAACATTTTCAAAATAAAAAATTCTAAGTGTTGAAAGTGCAAGGGCGGGGTTTTTTAGCGCCACTGCACCTAAGTGAAATGTTAGCTTGGTGCAAGGGCGCTAATTTTTAGTGCCCTTACACCAAGTCTCCATACAAAAGTTTCTAAGTGTTGAAAGTGCAAGGGCAGAGTTTTTTAGCGCCACTGCACCTAAGTGAAATGATGACTTGGTGCAAGAGCGCTGATTTTTAGTGCCCTTACACCAAGTTCCATACTTAGCCATTTTAAGTCATGGGCGGTGATTTTTGACTCAAGTGCACTTTTCCCAATTTTTCAAATTGGTGCACAAGCGGTGATTTTTAGTGCTTGTGTACTTTTTCCATACTTAGCCATTTTAAGTCCTGGGCGGTGATTTTTGACTCAAGTGCACTTTTTCCAGACTCAGTAAAAAATGACCAGGGCGGTGATTTTTGACTCAAGTGCACTTTTTCCAGACTTAGTCAAAAATGACCAAGGCGGTGATTTTTGACTCAAGTGCACTTTTTCCAGACTTAGTCAAAAATGACCAAGGCAGTGATTTTTGACTCAAGTGCACTTTTCCCAGTTTTTCACTAAGTGTTGAGCCCAAGTGCCAGGGTGCTGATTTTCAGCACCTTGACATATTTTTTGCCAAACTTACACATAAAGTGCAAGGGCACTGATTTTTAGCGCCATTGCACCTAAGAACATTCTCCTAAAGTGCAAGGGCACTGATTTTCAGTGCCATTACACTTTTGGAAGTTTTTGCCTTAAATACTTCCAAATCACTCCATTTTCACTTTGGACCATGTTTCTCCACTCCCACATCATTTTTTGTGCCTAGTTCCTCTTTTCACGCTTGCTCAACATCATTTGCTCGCTTCACGCTTCCCAATGCTACTTTTTTTGCTAACGCCTATTGATTCACCACCCTTGCAGTTTCTTTCCAAATTTCATCAAGTGATCTCGAAGGTGACATTTTTTGATCCAGTGAACTATCGCAAATCTACAAAGAAGTCGTCATGCTGCAAGTTGAGGATGCCAGTTTTTCAAAAGCCTCAATACATGTCATTTGCAATATACGGCTGACACTTGATAATATCAAGATGCATCTTCGCAGGTGCAAGAAAATCCATTCATCCTCCAGAAGGTTGATCACAAGAATTCACACCATTGTGGATTACACCATTGGTCTGGATGAAAAGTTCATGCAAGAGACCAGGAAGAAATATGAAGACTCCGTGCCCAAGCAAGGAACCATGAAGATTCTTGATCTCCCAGTGTTGAACATTTTGATGCTTCCCTTTAAGCATCTTGTAAATAGTTTTTGACATCTTAAATGTCTTTTTGTAAAACGTAATTGCACCGAAAATATGAGGTGCGATTACATAGAAATAAATTACACTCAGTTAGATTAGGGTTTCCTATTTTTACTCATCTGATTTCCTAATTTTGCTCTTCCCTCTTTTCTATAAATAAGAGGGATTTCTATTGTAATAGTTACCTTTTGAGATTTTGCAATGAAGCGCTACTTTTTTGAAACAAGCATTGAGACTTTGTGTTCAATATTGTGAGTTCAGATCTAATCAATAAAGAAGAGGATTGCATACCAAACTTTGTGTTGGAATCGATTGTCTTGTGTGTTGATTATATCAATAGTGATCTATGTATGAGATTGAAAGGGCTTCAAGTGGTTGATGTAAACTTTGTATTACATTTATCATTTGGATTTGTTTATGTTTGAAGGTTTTTGTTGAAGGATCTACAAGACTTTGTGCTTGTAATCATTCATATTGTTCGAGGAATCGTTGTGTCTAAGAAGACTTTGTGCTTTTAATACAACGAACAATACTACTACAGGATTCAACATTGAAAAGGCTACGAAACGACATTGTGCCTTCGTGAGCCTTCCCTTTTCCTTTTTTCCTTTGTTATTATAAATCATACCTGGTATTTCTACGCTGTGCTTTGTCAAGATAGAAATATCGGCATTACTATTCTTGTTTAAAGTTTAAGTTATCAGGTCTAAAGCTTTTCATCATGAAGCATTGTAAACATCTTCTCTGAAAAAAGAGAGAAGTATGAATGTAACACACCCCCCCATTTCATGAGTACAGTGTACATTTTGTAAGTATTTCTTTAGGTTTACTATAGCTTCTAATTAGCAGTAAGAAGGGTGCCTCCCCTTTCTGAGAGGAGAGATTATATCTGACACAGTTGTGGTTGAAGTCTAGATGGCGTAATCTATTGAAAATTTGATTACACTATTTTCACCCAACAATTTTTTGGCGACTCCGTTGGGGACACGATATGCATTCGAAAGCCTCACGTTTTCATTTGAAGTATACCAGTGTCCTTCATTGTAATTTATTTTCTTGTAAGTTTTTCAAGCTTTCACCAAGGACATGTAAATGGCTGCTCAAGGTCCTTGGGGAAATTATTTTGGTCCGTTGAGTCTGGTTCTACCCCTACATGCTCTTCCTGAAGGCTCATGAAAGAACTTTCCCAAGTTTTTTGGTGATGGAAAATGACATCCTGATGAGCACGTTGTTGCTTTCTACATTGCTTATGGAGGTCATGGTGTTGAACACGAAGATGTATCTATGAGGTTGTTTGTGGAGACTCTCCAAGGTGTCACTGTAGATTGGTTTTATCATCTGGCCCATGTACCATCACAAACTGGGCAACTCTCATAGCCAAGTTTGAACAAATGTTCAAACCTCCTGAAGACGCTCATGCTTTGTTGGCTCATCTCACTCAGTTAAAGAAGGAATCTCTCATGCCTATGCGCGAGTTCATTGCTCACTTCAACAAGTTGACACGAAGAATTCCAACTGTTGCTCAACCTACAGCTGAGAATTTGAAATGTTACTTTTTAAATGCTCAAGTACCTAAGGTTGGTTTCCTATTGAGAAGAGCAGCCCCAACTACTCTTGCAGTTGTGCAAACCTTGGCTACAAAAATTGAAGATGATCTCATTCTTGCTGGGCAAATAAGAATTGAATCAAATGAATCTGAAGAAATCCCTTATTTGGAGTTATTTTCTTCGATCACAAGGACATATCCTATGGTGCAAAGGTTGGAAAATGAGCTACTTGTCCTCAAAAAGCAACTAGCTCAAGGTACGTTTTCTATGCCTCGCAAGGATGTACCAGGGAGTTCACTTTCAAATGTTGCTCATAATTTTGCTGTTGGGAATCAACACAAGTTATCTTCACCTCTGAAGAGGCTTGCTCTTGAGGCACCATTAGTAAAAGCAGTAGCAAAGTATCTTGACTCCAATCCAAGTGATCTCTTTATTCTCTTCCTAGAAAAGGAAGCACACATAGCTGGTGACTCCCAATTTTGGTTTATGCAATCTCAGATAGCCATTAATGAAAAGCAGAAAGATGAAAGTCATTTTTCTAAAATTCAAGTGAATGAAGACAATCTTGTCTTGAGATCTGAAAAGATGGACATGCATGAAGGTCTCATTCAAGTTGAAAAGAATGCATCTGTGTTTCAAGGTCATGAAATTGAACACGTGTTGCATAAAAGAACTTCCTAAAGGCATGACGAGGACCTTATTAATAATTCATATTTTTCCAAGTTTGAAGATGGCAAACAACATACTAAAGTATGCAGTGCACTCATATCTTCATCTGAATCACATGAAAGAGATCATTCTGATCAGCACGAGGTTGGCATGGTTGATGAATCAGTTGTTCAAGTAGCAAATGGTAAGGAGCATTCAATCTTTGACCGATTGAGGGGATGTACCAAAAGACATCTTTCTTGGTTGGAGGCCAATGGGAAGACAAAGGTTCCACTTGTACTTGAGTGTGAAGATAAACTTGAGAATGTAGCTAAAGATGTATTTGTAGATGTGCAGGAGCAGTCTGAATTCAATGATTCATTTTGGAGCAGCAGTATATTTGATATATTTTCAAAGGTAGTTGAATATGTTCATCTCTTTCAAGAAACAATGCCTCAAATTCATCTACATGTAGCTTCTAATGATCATGTAAGGCATTGCAAGCTGTTGAAGAAAGGTAGCTATTTTTTTGAACCTGTGAATAGTTTCGTTTGAGAAGATTTCATTGATGGCTAGTTTTAATTAGGTAGGTTTTTTACCTTTTCAGTAAGTGCATTTGCATAAGTTTGCGTCTTGTTTTCGTAAATTTTCTTTGTGTCAGTCATGCTCGAATTTGTTGCCCAATGGATAAAGGCACTTGAATTCTGGAGTTCTTCACCCTTCATTCATTTGAAAGAACAATTGAAGAAAGATCCCCAACAGGAGCCAGTTGTTATCATGAAAACTAGCAGCGCTTGTTCCATGGATAATCCCCCTACGAAACTTGTTTGTTTCATAGGTTTGTGATGTTCAAGCACGCAAAAAGAAGCAATTTTTGATCCACCTCAAAATGAATTCCAAAGTATCAGATAGTCTATTTGAGCATCCCTCTACGTTCGTCTCGCGAAGACCTTCAAAATGAGTATCTTCACGAACACTCGTTGTTCATACTTCACAAAATTGTGAAAAGTGCAAATGTTTTGAAAAAAAGTGCTCTAACATTTTTGAAAAAAAAATTCTAAGTGTTGAAAGTGCAAGGGTGGGGTTTTTTAGCACCACTGCACCTAAGTGAAATTTTAGCTTGGTGCAAGGGCGCTGATTTTTAGCGCCCTTACACCAAGTCTCCATACAAAATTTTCTAAGTGTTGAAAGTGCAAGGGCTGGATTTTTTAGCGCCAACGCACCTAAGTGAAATGATGGCTTGGTGCAAGAGCATTGATTTTTAGCACCCTTACACCAAGTTCCATACTTAGCCATTTCAAGTCATGAGTGGTGATTTTTGACTCAAGTGCACTTTTCCCAGTTTTTCAAATTGGTGCACAAGCGGTGATTTTTAGCGCTTGTGTACTTTTTCCATACTTAGCCATTTTAAGTCTTGGGTGGTGATTTTTGACTCAAGTGCACTTTTTCAAGACTTAGTCAAAAATGACCAGGGCGGTGATTTTTGACTCGAGTGCACTTTTCCTAGACTTAGTCAAAAATGACCAAGGCGGTGATTTTTGACTCAAGTGCACTTTTTCCAGACTTAGTCAAAAATGACCAGGGTGGTGATTTTTGACTCAAGTGCACTTTTTCCAAACTTAGTCAGAAATGACCAAGGCAGTGATTTTTGACTCAAGTGCACTTTTTCTAGACAATAAAAAATGACCATGGTGGTGATTTTTGACTCAAGTGCACTTTTCCCAGTTTTTCACTAAGTGTTGAGCCTAAGTGCCAGGGTGCTGATTTTCAGCACCCTGACATATTTTTTGCCAAACTTACACATAAAGTGAAAGGGCACTGATTTTTAGCGCCATTGCACCTAAGAACATTCTCCTAAAGTGCAAGGGCACTGATTTTCAGCGCCATTACACTTTTGGCAGTTTTTGCCTTAAATACTTCCAAATCACTCCATTTTCATTCCGGACCATGTTTCTCCACTCCCACATCATTTTTTGTGCCTAGTTCCTCTTTTCATACTTGCTCAACATTGTTTTCTCGCTTCATGCTTCCCAATTCTTCTTTTTTTGCTAATGCCTATTGATTCACCACCCTTGTAGTTTCTTTCCAAATTTCATCAAGTGATCTCGAAGGTGACATTTTTTGATCTAGTGAACTATCCGAGATCTACAAAGAAGTCGTCATGCTGCAAGTTGAGGATGCCAGTTTTTCAAAAGCCTCAATACATGTCATTTGCAATATACGGCTGACACTTGATAATCTCAAGATGCATCTTTGCAGGTGCAAGAAAATCCATTCATCTGCCAGAAGGTCAATCACAAGAATTCACACCATTGGTCTGGATTAAAAGTTCATGCAGGAGACTAGGAAGAAATATGAAGACTCCGTGTAGAAGCAAGGAACCATGAAGATTCCTGATCTCCTAGTGTTGAACATTTTGATGCTTCCCTTTATGCATCTTGTAAATAGTTTTTGACATCTTAAATGTCTTTTTGTAAAATGTAATTGCACCAAAAATATGAGGTGCGATTACATAGAAATAAATTACACTTAGTTAGATTAGGGTTTCCTATTTTTACTCATCTGATTTCCTAATTTTGCTCTTCCCTCTTTTCTATAAATAAGAGGGATTTCTATTGTAATTGTTAGTTACCAAAATTTGCACCCAATACCGAATTTCAACAAACTTCAGCAATTCTGGTAAAACATGGGATTCACTTCTACGTAGGACACTTGGATTGAAGAAAAACCTCTGGGTTCTAGGCCAACTCCTATTTGGATAATCACCTAAAAGTACCTAAAACTTGAAATTTTTGAAAGGTAGAAGGATAGGAAAGAAACTTGAACAATAAAATAACTGGGTATTCAAAATTTTAAAGGTGATACACTGAAATTATAAGGATATCTTGATATAACAACACATAATAGTGAAGCTCATAAAACTGAGCATACTAGAACTCAACTTTGGCAAATAAGCAACTGCATAAAAATGTTTCATAGATAGGTAATAAACTTAGTTCAGAGCTTCGAATTAGCAGGAAAAGAGAGAGTTTTCACAATCTACAACCAAGCTTGAACTAGATAAATCTTCACAATATACAACCTATTCAATTGCAAAATATTCATTCAAGACACAGTTCCAAGACATAACATAAATCTCAGCATGAAACATCAAATTGAAAATAGAAGCATATGAAAATGAACTCCAAAGTGATTTGAAAATTTTAATGACTCTACCACTTTTCCATCACTTAAGTTTGTTGTTTCAACTTCACTTTAACAAACACATTTCCTTGGAGAGCAATAAAAGACAATAAATAGACAACCATCATAAGTTAACTTGTCCATCACTTAAGTTTTGTTATTTGAATTTCACTTTTAATGAAAATAAATAGATAACCACCATAAATTAAGCAAAGTATCATCAAATTATACACAAAGGAAAAGACAATACTCAGAGAACAACCATAAAGTATTTAAGTCAAAGGTCTTTTATTCTATGAAAAAAGCACTGAAAAGGCATTTTAATTATTTCATGGGGCTTATTTTCAAGATATTCACATGCATGAATGAAAATGGATTAAGTTTCATCTTTGATTTTTGAGTTTTGATCAGTAATAGTGCATCATTTATGCATTGTGTCAATAAACCATAATGTTAATTTGTGCCTTGGAATGTTGTATCATGGAAGTCTAAGTCCAAAAAGGGTTGAGAATCATTGTGATATGTTTTTAATAACCCGAGAAAACCCAAGGTATGTGCTCTGCTATTCCATCCTTCGTTATGCTATTAGCCATGTGACTATGTTGCCAAAGTTGAAAATAGCACCAAATTCCAAGTGACTGTTTGAAGAGATTGGTTGGTTGAAGAATATTTGGGAGTTGTAAAAGGTGTTGGAGGGTATTCAAACATTACTGCCACCATTTTTCATGTTGTTATGCCCTTTTTGGTATGTTTTTCCTTCCTTGGATACCCACTAGGCTAGGTTGTTGATGGTGGCAAGGTGTACTAAGATTTCTTGTGTATTTATTTTCAATGAAGCCCTTGAAGGGTGACTGAGATTATGTAAAGAGATAGATCATGATGACAGTGACTCTAAAAATCATCCAAGATTGGAGTAGATTTTGGAAATCCAAAAATAGAAAACCTAAGAGTAGATAAGCTTGATAATAATGGATTCCCTTTTATTGGTTTATAATTATATATAGTGGGGACATATTAATTAGAAAGGTAAGTTCATAACCTTCCGATGCAAGAAAATGTGTACAATAGAAGGCATTGTTTCAGATTTTTTCATAAATCCACATGATTTTCCTTCAAGAAAACTTTAAATGTAAACCATAAACCATTACGACTAACTTTAAATGTAATATACACATTTAATTGAGGCATATATTAAGGAATATACACATTTTCATCTATTCATTTCTCATAATTTTTGTCGCTCAAAAAATACATTAAGTCAATAACAAATATTACAATAGTGATGGAAGAACATCTTGAAAATCTTCCCATTTCTCAATACTTGTAGCAATACATGTAGGTAAATAATCCTCCCATTTGTAGCCCATATCATGAAATATATTGTACAAGAAGAAATAAAAGGAATTGTTGCCCAGTTTGTTTTCTCCAATCCACCTTTGGTGGCCCAGTTATTTGCATTCCAAAATTCTTCAAAACATGTACATCCCCTGCTACCTTGGAAACACATGGGTAGTATCCTCTCCATGGTTGTGTACTCTCACTAGCATTTGGTCCACAAAAAACCTACAAAAACAAAAGCCTAACAATTTTAGACATGGACTCACATAAAAATCATTAAAAGACCAATAACTGAATAATGTCAGGCATACACCTTTTGACCAGATCTATTATCACCTTCATGCATGTTACACGTAGATCTATTGAAGGTCCTACAATGGTGATGTGGCCCATATTTCGCTACTTTCTCATCTCTCGATGATCCTAAGTATAAATTTCAAATATATATAAAAATAACTAACATAAAACATGTAGCATATAAGAATCCAAGAAATCTATGAAAAAAAGAAGAGAAGATTGAATACCATAAAATGCACCAAAAACCGATGTTATTATTTTCTTGAGTTGATAATCTTTAATGAATCCTTTCCCTTTTTTCTCCTTCACTAGTCTTGCATATCTCTTCAGTAAAGAAAACATATAATTAATAAGCGGGTTAAAATATAGTCACAAATGCATCAATGAATGTCCTAAATGCATATGACATCAAACACCAATAGATTATACCAACTTAAAGGTATTAAATAGAGAGCACCATATAATTATCATTTTTTAAATTAACAATAATGCAATTTTGCAAACCCTTCTACAATAAAACTTAAATGCTTGAAAGAAAGCAGTGATCAATAACATGAATTTACAAATTCAATGTGCATACTTACAAATAAATCTAGGGAACCATGCAGGTCTGCTCTTCTCTTTATTGTGCCAAGTATTGCATCATGGTCAGACTCACACACTTTCCACAAGTTCTTGTTTGCAGATATGCCCTTATATTTGATCAAATAAACGTTGGTGTGATGACAAGGTTCAAGTAGTGAAGAATATTTCAATGCGTGTCAAATTCCTCAAACAACCAAACTACAACATTCTTAACTAGGTACCTTCTAATCCATGTGCCAGTAACAACCACTGAATGTGTAGGATATTCTATGTTTTCTCCATCTATAATTGGGGCCTCTAATTTCTTTTTGGCCTCAATACAAAGACACAAGTAATAATTTGTACCCTCTTCATTGTCTTCATCTGCAATCACCACATAAACATTTCCTAAATTGATATGTTGATCTCGTTAGATGTATTTAATGAACATCAAAATAAAACTTGAAAGTAAGATATATGACTTGGTTCTAGTAGGTTTGATACATGATCAAAGTCAACGGATGATTGCATCTTCATGATTTGTAGAGCCATTAAGAGCTAATAAGTGTCAAGTGGGGTTAGAATTCTTATAGGCCATCCATCAACCCACTCTGTTGACTCATAATCATTCCATGTTTGAAATGTACATGTATAACAAAAGCATGCCATCTTTTGTGTATGGATAGTCCATGTACCTGCATTGGAGCTTCTAAAAGAGTGTAGCTCGCTTGATCCTATTAGTGTACAACAGTCCTAATATTTGGCAATGTTAGTATCATCTACCAAATGAAAAAATCTATGAACTAAAGAATTACCTTCACTACCTAGACCCATTGCATGATTGCACCACTCAAAAATTGATCTCGCATATGTCAAATTTACACTGTCTTTGTACTCTAACTCTTCTCATGCTAGTCTCTTTTGATACATGCACCTGATCCATCATGCTCCCCCTTTCCATGCTTGGCCTCTGAGAAGTTCCACATATGGGGAACAACATTGATCCTATGCATCCTGCTCAACCAGTAAAATATTCTAGAGTTCTTGAATTGTGATGTAAATTTATCTGACCATATGATATGTTGATTGAATGATATGCCCTTGCTAACCAGATCAACATAAAGCATCTAAAATCAACCTTGCACAAACTCTATAGAATGTGTGCTATCATCATTGATGTAAAAGTGATACTCCCTCAATACTTTCATGTTATCCTTTGTACTATCATTTACATGAATTAATGCTACATGCACAAATATAGCAACCTACATGGAGTTTTAGTACTATGATTGCACCTCGTTCTGTGGTTGTATTATGTAGTTCTCCATTAAGTCGACAATTGAAACGATGCTATGAAGCAAAAATGTGTCCTTGCATAACTTGAATTGTGATTCCAACCATCGAGCTCTATGTGTATGCATTGCATACTCATAGACAACCTAATCATGGAAAATTCCCATAAACTAAAAAAATGGAATCTTATCACTGACCAATTCACACTTTTTTTCTTTTTTCCGATCTTTTAGACTGTAGGCCACTATCTTGTGTTTTCCAAATTCCATAATTTCGTCTCCAATAGTGTGTGTACTAGCCATGTGTTGGAAAATTGTAAAATTTTGCATGCCACCATAATGATCACATGTGCCATCCAAACATGACTTCTTGTAAAAAAATTGACCATCCACTCTTTCACATAAAATGGAATATAAGAATTCCCTTGAGGATTTAGGTGGAGGCCTTATGTTACATTTTGAAAAAACATTGTTAGTATGCATATCTACACATATACATCGATAAACATCATAATGGTTAGAAAAATCAATATGTACTCTACAATAACAAGTAGTGTGTGTGTGTGATTTATTTTGACTTAAAAAGGCTTTAGCATTTCAAAATACCTTTGACATATTTTAATTTCAGGAAACTTCCGTATAAAATCAGAAATTTTTTGGGTTTGAGTGGTATCCAAATAATTCTATGGATGTGGCTTATGGATTTTAATACCAATTCTCCTTCTTACAACATATCTTTGATTGGGAGAGGTCTTTTTGTTATCCTTCCAATAATCTACTATTATAGATCTCCCTGCTTGAGCAATTCTTTTATCTTTCTATGGCACTCTACTTGAAAATTCCCATAACTCATTGCTATTTGGATTCTCCACTCTTTCATTCCTTCCTTTGGCTTTCATTAGAGATGATCTAGTTATTTTCAAAGACTTACTTATCTTTGTAAGGTTCACCTTGTTCCTTATTTGACTGCTTAACAGTGTTGTTGTCATCACATGTCATGTGGCACAACTATCCTTCATGTGTGAGGTAGAACCCACACTCTCATATGCACTCATCAAGTTATTTACAATGTAATTTTCACTTGAGTCATTCAAAACTATTATCCCAAGAGACTTCATGGCGGGCCTAAATTTGAATTGCCTCATCATTTCAACAAATAGTTGGCATCTTCCACCCTCACTTAGCTTCTCAAGAAATAAACACCATATCCTCTATGCATATCTTTGACATGAACGTTTTGGAATCTTATTAAGAATCCATTTCAAAACATTGGAATCAATATCAATAAAAATTTTATGTTTTCTATGCAAAACTCTAGGAGGAGTTCTCAAATGTAAATTTGTGTCAACATTAGGAATATCAGCAACATCGAAGATAGGTCACGTACCTTCAATCAGAGGTGCAATTGATGACATACCTTGAGATTGACATGTAAATTATGTTGTACCTCCAACTTGAGATGTAGTTTGTGGAGTGCCTTCAAATAGAGATGTGTTTGTTGATGCACTTTCAAAATTCAATGTTGTTGATGGTGTGTCTTCAATTGGAGATGTGATTTCTGATGTACTTGGAAAACCACATGTAATTGATGACATACCTTGAGATTGACATGTAAATTATGTTGTACCTCCAACTTGAGATGTAGTTTATGGAGTGCCTTCAAATAGAGATGTGTTTGTTGATGCACTTTCAAAATTCAATGTTGTTGATGGTGTGTCTTCAATTGGAGATGTGATTTCTGATGTACTTGGAAAACCACATGTTGTTGCTGGTGTGTCTTCAACTAGAGATGTGCATTGAAATTCACCTATGGTTGATGATGTACCCCCAAATTTTGGATCCATTTGTGTCCTTCCATGAAATTTTTTCATTCGTTCCCTTTGTTTTTCCAATTGGACATCTCTTTTAGATTGCATGGGAATTTCAAGCTATATGGGCTGCAATTTCTTTGCTTCATGAGCTACAATTTTTGATTCTCTTCTCCTTTCATTTTTAACTACACGTTCTTTTGGTGTTAGAGGATTTGGTCATTTCCTCGACATGATGTTGAATGCTACATGTTAACACACATAGAACAAAAGTAAGTAATGCATTTTATGAAAGATATTGATATCGTTGATTACATTGTATTTTATCAAACATGTTTATGCTACAACAATTTTCATACATGTCTACTAAATAATCTTATCAAACATGTCTATGCTACAACATTTTTCATACATTTCTACCTTAGCCTTTTTCATACATGTCTACCAAAGCATTTTATGAAAGAAGGTAGTGAGTTGTTTGGAAAAATGTCTCCAATAAATGTGATCTCATGGTGATGGACATCAACATGAGACCACATTTCTTTAAGGCATTCCTTCAAATAAATCACTGCCTTATTCTATGCTACCACATTTTTTTAACATTTCTACCAATGCATCTTATCAAACATTTCTATGCTACAACACATTTCATCCATGTCTACCTCCATACTGCAAGAAAAGTAAGTAATGCATTTTTTCAAACATATCCATGTGTCGTTGATAAAATTGCATTTTATGAAACATATTCATATCGTTGATTACATTGCATTGCATATCTTTAAAACTCAAAGCATTAATTTACATTTCATAACTAATTTAACTTATCAAACATTACATATCTTATCAAACATTGATGTCCCCAACCTAGGGTTTATAGTGAGCTTAAAAAAAACCCATAACTTTTGATGCGTCAGGTGAAAATATATGAAACTTGGTATTTTTGTACGCTTATATGCATGTGCTGAAAAAATAGGGTTGCTAAATCCTCATTTTGTGTGAGTTATTGAGGAAAATTTGTTTCTTTTTGCAACTATACTGTGCAAAACCTAGTACTTTGAGGGATTTGTACAAATTTCTCCATGTAAGCGTTGATAAATGTTAAGAAGGGTTTGAGGGGAGTATTTGGAGTGTGGAAAAGTGCTTAGAAGTAAAGAAGTGTCAAACCTAGGGTATAAGTTGATGTCACCTTTGGAAACTAGAGAATCTTGTGTTTATTATTGTCAAAACCACATTGTGATTGTCAACCAAGCCATGAAGAACATGAATTCAAAGAAGGGTTTGTGATGCTACATCTTGGAATTATTCACTATTTCTTTGGCAATGAGGTAACTTAGAAAGACAAAAAGCATTTTCAATTGCACAAAATTTTCCCTTTTTTAATTTCTTAGAAAGGTAAATGGTATGAATGAATGGAAACTTTCATTAACAACTATGTCAAGTCACTTGAATTTATCTAAGCACATGATGAAGGTGAATTTTTATGGCATGATAAAATAAATGGAAACTTGTATTAACATTGATGAAAGCTCTTAGGTTTTCCAAATTAATTGAAAATAAAAGTTATCCCACAACCATCACTAATAATGAATTTATATCTATTATGTCATGTTTTCTATTTTCTATCTTCAAGCTCCTAAAAATTATACTTTTAATTGCAACATCTATCTAATTTAATGTTGAATATGTGTAACAATGAAGATTAATAAAATCATCAAAATGAATGGTCTATAAATTGTCAAAAAAAACCAAAAAAACTCAATATAAACATCTACCTAAAATGAAATAGAGTGAATTCCACTAGCCATGTTGGAAATGGACTACTATAAGCAATGCAAATAGAATTCATAAGAAAATTTGTGTTAAGTTGATGTCGTTTATATAAGTTTAAACATGAATTCATCACTATTATGTCATGTTTTTCATTTTTTTCCTTCAAAATCATAAAAATTAAACATTTTTATGCAACTCCCATCTAATTAAATGTTGAATTCTATGTCCAATTGTTATGATTAATAAAATTGTGAAAGGAATTTAGTTTATATTGTCAAAAACAAACAAATATACTAAATATAAATATTTCAAAATTACCAAAATGAATATGTTACCTGAGATAATGTAAAATGATGTAGAAACTTCAAAATGTCTTCTTCTACGTTTATTTAGCATGCAAATTAGTGGTAAAAAGGTGATGGATCAAGCATATATTAGTACAACAGGGAGTCAACTGCATAAAAAATGTGTTTCTAAGTTGGATAAAGCGTTGAACCAAACAAATGCAAAAGCTTGTGGGCCTGAATCATGAGGTCAACCCCTGTTTTACTATTTCAAGGTAAAATCATATTTGGTGCTCTCCAAATTTGGTGAGCGCCAAATGTGTTGCTTTGAAATTTTTTCCAAATATAGAGAGGAAGGGAGTTAGACTTGAGATAGAGAGAGGGGATAGGAGTGAGAGAGATTAGTCTAGGTAGTGTGGTAGGGAGTGAGAACTGAGAGTGATAGAGACTTGAGAGGGATAGAGATTTATCAAGTTAGGGTAGGGGGAAAGACCTGACAATGGGAGAGGGGTTTGGAGGGATGAGACATGAGAGATACAAAAATACCTAAGGGGGAGAGACAGAGGGAGTGTGGGAGAGGGGGTTGGAGTGAAATAGATTTGTCTAGGTAGGGTGGGAGGTACATGAGACCTGATAGAAGGGGAGGGAGTGTGAGAGAGGGGATTGGAGTGATACATATTAGTCTAGCTAACATTGGAGGGAGTGCGACCTAAGAGAGAGAGAGATGAGAGGGAGATATTTATTCAATTAGGGTGGGGGAAGACCTAAGAGAGGTAGTGGGAGAGAGAGGGAGTGGGAGATAGAGGGATGGGATACCTAAACCCTAAACCCTAAACCCTTAAACCCTCTACCCTCTACCCTCAACACAATACCCTCTACTCTCTACCCTCAACCCAATACCCTCTACCCTCAACCCTAATCCCTCACCCTTAAACCCTTAAACCCAAATAAACTCTCTACCCTAATCCCTCAACCCTAAACCCTAAACCCTAAACCCTCAACCCTTAAACCCTTTTAAACCTAGCTAAACTTTCTACCCTAACCATAAACCCTAAACCTTAAACCCTCTACCCTTAACCCTTAAACCCTAAACCCTTAAACTATCTACCCTATACCCTTAACCCTCTACCCTCTACCCTCAGCCATCTCTCTCTCTATCCTCTACCCTAATCCCTCACCCTTAAACCCTTAAACCCAACTAAACTCTCTATCTTAATCCCTCAACCCTATAACCTCACCCCTTAAACCCTCAACCCTAAACCTTCAACCCTTAAACCCTTTTAAATCCAGCTAAAATTTCTACCCTAATCCCTAAACCCTAAACCTTAAACCCTCTACCCTTAACCCTTAAACCCTTAACCCTTAAAACCTAAACCCTTAAACTGTCTACCCTCTACCCTTAACCCTCTACCCTCTACCCTCAACCATCTCTCTACCCTCTACCCTCTACCCTCTTATACCCTCTACCCTCAACCATCAACCCTTAAACCCTAAAATAATCAACCCTCAAACCTCTACACTCTTCCCTTAACCCTTAAACCCTAAACCCTTAAAACCTCTACCCTTAAACCGTAAATTGTAAACCCTAAACCCTAAACCATTAAACCCTCTACCCTCCACCCTCAACCCGCTACCCTCTATCCTCAACCCTCTCTCTCTCTAAACACTATACCCTCTACCCTTAAACTGTAAACCATAATCCCTAAACCCTAAACCCTTAAACCTTAAACCTTAAACCCTAAACCCTTTAATTGTCTACCCTTAGCCATCTACTCTCTACCATCAACCCTAAACCCTCAACCCTCCTCTCTCTCTCTCTCTCTCTCTACCCTCTACCCTCTACCCTCAACCCTCTCTCTACCCTCAACCATCTACCCTCAAACCTCAACCCTTAAACCCTTAAACCCTCTACCCTTAACACTTAAAAACTAACACCTTAAACCCTCTACCCTTAAACCATCAACCCTCAAACCTTAAACACTTTAAACCCAACTAAACTCTCTACCCTAATCCCTAAAACCTAAACCCTAAACCCTTAAACTATCTACCCTCTACCACAAACCCTCAACCTTCTCTCTCTACCCTCTAACCTCAACCCTCAACCATCAACCCTTAAACCCTTAAACCCTCAACCCTAAACCCTTAAATCCTCTACCCTTAAACCGTAAACTATAAATTGTAAACCCTTAAACCCTCTACCCTCTACCTTTAACCCTCTACCCTCTACCATCAACCCTAAACCCTCAACCCCCCTCTCTCTCTCTCAACCCCACACCCTCTACCCCTAAACCATCAAACCTAAACCCTCTACCCTTAATGTTTAAACCCTCTACCTTCTACCCTTAACCCTCTACCCTCTATCTCTCTAACCTCTAACCTCTAACCTCTAACCTCTACCCTCTACCCTATACCCTCAACTCTTAAACCCTAAAAACCTCAACCCTCAACCCTCTACCCTCTACCCTTAACCCTCAAACCCTAAAACCTTAAACTCTCTACCCTTAAATCATAAACCCTAAACCCTTGAACCCTATACCCTAAACCCTTAAACCATCTACCCTTAACCCTCTACGCTCTACCCTCAACCCTAAACCCTCAACCCTCAACCCCCCCTCTCTCTCAACCCTACACCCTCTACCCTTAAATCATAAACCATAATCCCTAAACCATAAACCCTAAACCCTCTACCTTTAACCCTTAAACCCTAAACCCTTAAAATGTCTACCCTCCACCCTTAACCCTCTACCCTCTACCCTAAAGCCTCAACCCCCCATTTGTCTCTCTACCCTCAACCCTCTACCCTCTACCCTCTACCCCTTAGCATTAACACTTAAACCCTAACCCCTTAAACCCTCTACCCTAGACCCTAAAACCTCTACCTTTAACCCTTAAACTGTCTACCCTCAACACTCTCTCTCTCTACCCTCTACCCTCTACCCTCTACCCTCTACCCTCAACCCTCAACCCTTAAACCCCAAAACCCTCAACCCTCAACCCTATACCCTCTACCCTTAACCCTAAAGCCCTCAACCCTCAACCCTCTACCCTTAACCCTTAACCCTTAAACCCTAAACCCTTAAATCCTCTACCCTTAAATCATTAAGCATAAACTGTAAACCCTAAAACCTTAAACCCTATACCCTAAACCCTTAAACCCTTAAACCCTCTACCATCTACCCTTAACCCTCTACCCTCAAACCTAAAACCTTAACCCTATCTCCCTCTTTCTCTCTCTCTCAACCCTACACCCTCTACCCTTAAACCGTAAACCGTAATCCATAAACCCTAAACCCTCTACCCTTAACCCTTAAACACTAAACCCTTAAACCATCTACCCTCTACCCTCTCTCTCTCTCTACCTTCAACCCTCTACCATCAACTCTCAACCCTAAATCCTCAACCCTCTCTCTCTCTCTACCCTCAACCCTCTACCCTCAAATATCAAACATCTACCCTCTACCCTTAACATTTAAACCCTAACCCCTTAAATCCTCTACCCTTAAACCATCGACCCTCAACCCTTAAACCCTTTCAAACCTAGCTAAAGTCTCTACCCTAAACCCTAAACCCAAAACCCAAAACCTTAAACCCTCTACCCTTAACCCTTAAACCCTAAACCCTTAAATTTTCTACCCTCTATGCTTAACCCTTAACCCTCTACCCTAAACCCTCTCTCTCTACCCTCTACCGTCTACCCTCTACACTCAACCCTCAACCCTTAAACCCTAAAACCCTCAACCCTCAACCATCTACCCTTAACCATTAAACCTTAAACCCTTAAACCCTCTACCCTTAAACCGTAAACTGTAAACCATAAAACCATAAACCGTAAACCCTTAAACTCTATGCCCTAAACCCTTAAACCCTCTACCCTCTACTCTTAACCCTCTAACTTCTACCATCAAACCTAAATTCTCAACCCCCTTCTCTCTCTCTCTCTCTCATCCCCACTCCCTTTACCCTTAAACTGTAAACCCTAAACCCTAAACCATCTACCCGTAACCCTTAAACCCTAAACCCATAAACCATCTACCCTCTACCTTATACCCTCAACCCTCTCTCTCTCTCTCTACCCTCTACCCTCTACCCTCTACCCTCTACACTTAAACCCTCAAACCCTCAACCCTCTACCCTCTACCCTCTACCCTTAACCCCTAAACCCTCTACCCTTAAACCCTAAACCTTAAACCCTATACCCTAAACCATTAAACCCTCTACCCTCTACCCTTAACTCTCTACCCTTTACCCTCTACCCTCAACCCCCCCCTCTCTCTCTCTACCCTACACTCTCTACCCTTAAACCATAAACCCTCTTTCGTTAACCATTAAAACGTAAACCCTTAAACCGTCTACCCTCTACCCTCTACCCTAAACCCTCAACCCCCCTCTCTCTCTCCACCTGTTGGAATTTCAATTCACACCTCTGGTATGTGAATTAGAAATGGACAACTATGCACAAATAAACTGCTCTTCGAATTAGGAGGGGAAGCTCCCTCTTTGCTGATGTTGCTCAAGAAAGTAAATTAAAAGTAATTTTCTTATATTTTTGTTTAGCTAAGAGCACAAGGTTATAAAACTCAAGCATTGTAGTTGAGGTTTTCTCTTTTGAAAGTTCAATTATGAATAACCCTACGCTAATGATGTTTCTAACTACTCAAGTAAATGCAAAGCATGAGAGTTAGAAATAAACAAGTAATGATTCTTTGACAAAAATACTTTAAAAAACTTTATCCCAACACATATCTACTAAAATTTCAATGCAATCTGAAATAGAGATCATATAAGTGTAACATATCAGACAAAAATATGAGACATTATATCAGGTAAGCAAAGCAAGCACAAGACTTTATTTTCTCAAATCTCAAGGCCAAAAGATTACACTTCTAGGATAGCAGGATTGTAGCGAAATAGGCATATAGTTTTGCAATCAACCAGAACACATTGACACAAGTAACATAAAGACTCAATAATAACTTGAAACTAGAAGAGACTTGCAAGATTTCCCTAACACTAAGTGAACATGGAACTCAACAACAACTTGCAGGTAAAATAGGCTTAGAAATTTGTTATCACTATGACTATTTGAACAATACTAAATAACAACAAGAAGGAACTAGTAGGCTCAACATTTTGTTATCACAAGCATCATTAAAAATAAATGGTCAAGGCTGCCCTTATTTATAACCAAGCATAGGAGTAGGGAACCCTACAATATCCTTGCTTTTAGAACTAAGACTTGCCAACATGCAAGCTTTTATTTCTAAACCTAAACAAGATAACCTTCTAACAACCTAAGAAAGCCTTAAAACAAGGAAGTGCCAACTATTACAACTTGATATTTTCCCTTCAAAGAATGGATAAGCCTTGAGATGAAAATAGAAAGAAAGCTGAAAGAAAGATTCTAGAAGATTGTTGCTTTAAATCTTGATTGCATCCCCCAAAAAGTAGGAAAGTATGTATCTTTCAGGAGCATCAATACTATAAATAGAAAAGTTCCACTTTTTAAAGATTTCTTCTCCTTCATCAATTGATCTCAGAAAATATTTGACCTAATTGGCTGCTTTCTCAAACCTCGTTTACATCATGGAAATCTGACTCATCCTTCCAACACTTCCATCATTTCCACGAACAACACTCTGGAACTCATATTTTACTTCATCAAGTACAATGTAGGAATGATCAACATGACAATACCGACAAGGGATATATGCAACAAACTCTCTTATGAACTCAAAATCATCAATAACCGTTTGTTTGTATGCAACAAACTCCTTAGATATCCTTTCATAAGTTCTCACTTTGAAGAGGTGGCGTTCTTTCCATGTAAGGATTTGTCTCTTGTGTTTTCTTGAAACCATTGAGCCATATGTTGTATCTAAATCTACAATGATGATCTCATCCATAGGCTTCACCTCTGCTATCAACTGCTCAAATCCTTGGATGACTTGGCATAAATCATGGCTATTATACCTCATCTAATATATTTGTGCTAGAATCTCCATGCCTCTAGTGATGATTTCCTCGATCCATTCTTGTGTTTGCTTCCCACATATAACCAACTACCTCAATTGTTGTTGATCAATTGGTGTCTCTAGAACCTGGGGCAGCAAGTAAGTTTCTCATGAAGTGTCATGAACAAGATTTGAAATGTATAATCCGAGCTGCTAGATTTAAGCCTTGAGGGCTGCATTATCCTCTCCATCTTTAAGCACTCTATCTTGAATATTCTCTACTACAACTTTGAACAAACTCACATTTGTATGCCTGGTGTTTTTACCAAGATTGGCCTTAACCATTATGAAATCATTCACCTCCACTTCATCAACATTTCTATCTTTTGGAGGCATGGTAGTCTCCATAACCATCTTAACATCTGGATTCTTTTCAAAATGAATTTTCTTCTTTGCTTTCTTTTTAGGAGCCTCTTGGTAAACATTGTCTATTTCATCAAAGTCTAGCTGATATGAAGGCCTCCTTATCTTCCTTCCTAGGGATCTCTCAAGCCAAGACATTGTGTCTCTACTAGCTTCCCTGGGAGTTTCATCTGCAACTTCTTCTACTTCTTCTTCCTCCAAATCAATGTGACTTCACGAGCACCTTTTCTGCTTGTGGTGTTGGCTCTACTAGAGTGACTTCTACTACAAATGTTTGCTTCTCTTGTATAATTATACCTGAAAAATCCAACCTTTTCCTTACCTTCTTTGTTGTTCTACTGCCTTTTACACCCACTTGAGGATGACTTACAACCTTCATCTTTGTTTGTTCTCTTGAAGAAGAAGTAAGAGACGATTGCATTCTTGGCGGCATATCTTTCTTCCTCTTTTGAGTTAGGAAAAGCGTGTTGTTCTTTATGACCCGATTTGTCCTTTCTTTGACTGAAATGCACTCTTTGTTGGACCAATTGACCTGTGGGAGAGGTTGCTGCTCAATTTGATTCTGGGTGTATGTTGGGAGAATTACATCTCCATCATCATGAAATAATCCCTCCATATCTTCTGATAAGAAGTCTTTAATTTGGTGAAGTGTAAGCTTGTTGTTATTGTGCCTCCTTACCTCAAACTCATCTCTGCAATTAGCCCAAAAATCATCAAGTGAGAGAACAAGTGCATAGTTCTGACCAAGTTGAGATGCATAGACACCATGAGGGTCGTATGATCGTCTCTCATTGAAAGGATTGACATAAAGTTTAGAAAACTCATCACCAATTGACTTAGCATCTATTGATGATATACACCTGTAGATTCCCAACTCCAAAGGAAAATTGAAGGTAGGCTTCTTTCTATTCCACAAGAAAGTGTGAAATTCATATACTTGCCTTAGGAATTCCAAGAAAACCACTTCATTTGAAGGATACCTTGACAACATGAGTGGAGCAATCGAGAAACCGTACACTCTGATGTAGGTGAATTTAGGAAACTGAATAAACCAATCTTCCCACTCTACCATTTTTGCCCTAGCAGTTGATCAAATTCGTATGTGGAACTTGTTGTCCAGGTCTCTCACCATGTATATTAGGAAAGCCTCATTTACCCTTTTGTAGTGATGTGTTGACTCTAAGAATTCCAACTGAGGGTAATAGTTATAGATATGATGCACATCCACAGTTCCCACTGTGTTCAATCCTCTGAATTTGCCTTGAAAGGCAACTAGATAGACTAGATATGAAACCATGTGGAACTCATGAATTTTGAAGTACTCAGTTATATGATGATGAAGATTGTCACTAATCAATGTTGGCCAATCATAGAATTTTGTCTTCTTCATGATATGGGACATGATATAGAACATCCATGGCTAGAACTTTGTAGCATCCTCTTGATCTACGATTTGGTTGAGCAGGGTGATCATTATGACAACATCATCTTTGAATTCTCCTCATCCAATTTTCTTAGGCAGGGTCTTAAGTTTTTCCTTCATCCATTTCTATGCAACTTTATTGTTTTATTTCTCCTTGTGCATTTCCCATAGCCTTTGACATTCTTCCATGGAAACAGTTACACTTTCTTACCAAGGAGGTACTGAGAAGCATTATTCAATCATATCTGGTTTGAGACTACAAATCACTCTTCCATCTACTGTTTGAATCCATCGTGTAGCTGGATTGTAATGCTTGATACATGCAATTACAAATTCTAGACTTTCTACTGAAATGGGAATCAATGTTGCTGCAAGTAGTCTGGAATGACCAAGGTGCCTAACTGTAACATTGCCAGTGTCTTCCATAGCACACAAATTGAACACTGGTTTGATGTGGTGCATGTCAGTCTCAGGTGTTTTGGTGAAACCATGGTATAGCACTATCTTGGTCTTGAATTCAATGGGAGTGTAATCCATACTGAAAATCTTGAAGATTAACTGTGAACTTGACTATGTTTGGATGACTTTTGCACAAACCCTAATTTCACCTTGCTAAATTTTTCTCTTCAAATGGACAAATTTTCCCAAAAAATATGAGATATGGGTTTTGTAGGAAGTTTTATTGCAAGAGGACCTAGATTGATGTTTTTCAAAAACATTGATGGCTAGTCGAAAAAGCAGCAAACCCTAATTTCTAAAAAAAATCACCAAAAAAACTAAGAGTTGGGTTTTGTGTAGAATGAAATTTAGGAACAACCCAGTTGATTAGATATTGAATATATTGAAGGCTAATTGAAAAAATAGAAAACCCTAGAATTTGAAAAAAATTCTGACAAAGCTAAGACCTGGGTTTTATTCACAAGTATGTTTTAAGAGGATCCAGAAGATCAGATGTTGAATATACTAAAGTTTTCTTTGACATGCGTGGGGAAAAGCAGTTCCTGCAATTTGAAATTTTTCTTAAAAATTGTCCAGAATCAAGAACTGGTATGACCTAGATCACTGAAAATTGAAAACCTTGACATCCTCTTTGTGAAAATTGATGCCCTAGAAGAAAAAAGAAAACAAAAAGAATCATCCTTGTGTGGTGATCTGAAAATTATGAAGAACTCTGAAAAAATCAGCAAACTTTAGCCTTCAAACCTCTAAAATAGGATTTTTTTTGGTTTTATCCTCTCTTGCCTTGATCACTTGCAAATAAAATTATGAAGAATGAATGCATAAGGAATCCTTAAATAAATTTTTAGATTAAAATCTGCTTTCATTTCTAAATTTAGAGTTGTAAACCCTAATTCAGGTGCATCAAACTTAGGCACCTTTCCTCTTCTCTTGAAATTTTGAAATTTTGAAAATTTTGTCTAAGGAATGAGAGTTTGGACGCCACCCTTGAGGACTTAGCTATTTTCATGAAATTTAAATTTTTCTTGACTTTTTAACCTTATTTTGATTTTGATTTCCGGATGATAGGTTGATGTTGTGAACTAGCTGAATGATCCATTGTGGAGCTTGATTGAATTTGACGAAGTTTGTATGGAGACAACTTTTGGTAAAAACTTCATCTTGTCCCTCAAAATCATGGGCGCCTATCTCTCTCTGGGGCACCCAGCATAACCAATGTTAGCCATTTTTGTTCTTTTCAAGTTTCAACACTGTTTCTTCACCTTTAGATGATTTCGTGAATGTGGGAGTTATACTGACTTGAATGACTGACCATCAGATTCGTTGGATACCTTATGAATTATGAGAGGGGTCTCTTGGGAGCTGCATCTTTTGAAAGCTGAGTTTAGAGGATCAAAATATTGGGTGCCTATCTCCTCCAAGGGCGCCCATGTTTCCAGACTTATAATTTTCTTGAAATCTTTATTTTTCCTTTGACTTTATCACTCAACTTCATCTTCGATATTAGTTGACTACCTACTCTAATGGTCCTACTGACAGTTGCATTGAAGAGTTGCTTCAGGTATGAAGAAGTCATGTTGGAGGTTGTGAGTGCAAATTCATTCATTTGATACCTCAAAAGCTTGGGTGCCTATCTCCTTCTAGGGCACCCAAGTTTTCATACTTAGACATTTTTTCTCTGTTTCCATCTTGAAGCTTGAGAACCTCATGTTATGACCTCTTCTTCATCTGAATTTGTAGTTAGTTGGGTGATCTAATGATCAGGCTTAGATATCTACTACAAAGCTAACAGGGTTCTAAAGAGATTGAGCATATCTACAAACCCTAACTACGAGATTTGGTGCTTCAAAACCCTAGGCGCCTGTCTCCTTTTGGGGTGCCCAAAAATTTTATACTTAGAATGTTTCTGATGATTTTCATGATTTGCCTTCAGCTTCTCGGTTGAAACTCCTTCATTTAATCTTTGATCCCAAATGAATAGTTGATCACATGGTTGTTTTGATGGATCTGTTGTGGAGCTAAGGAGATTTGAACAACATTGTCTAGGAGCTCAAACCCTAATTCTATCATTTGATCCCTTGAAAAGTTGGACGCCTATTTCCTTCTGGGGCACCCATGGCTGGCAAACTTAGTCTTCATTTCATAATTTTTAACTTTATCCTTCATTTTACATGCTAACCTTTGTTCTAATTGTCAGAGATGAAAATTTTCTAAGGCACAAAACTCTAGGAACCTTTGCTTGATAGGGGTGCCTAGATTTCCAAACAACCAAAATTTTACATTTTTTGACTTTTATAGCTCCCTTGATCCATTCTTTGATCTTCATGCACGTTCATCATTTCTCATCTTCTATTCCATGCTTGAATATTTTACTGTAACATCTAGCAATTGAATGTCCTCCATTGATGGACTTGGAGCTCTTGAAAAATCTTTTGAGAAAGCAGATAGACCCACTAGGGAAAATTGATCTTTTTTTTATTCTGATTGGACCAGCTTCATGAGGAAGTATTTCGAGCCAATCAAAATCAGCTTGAACCCTAGAAGCCAAAATTTCCATTTTTAGAAAAAAATTCTAGCATCTATTTCAAAAGAAACCCCAAAAAAGTTATATTTTTAGAAAGTTTCCAAAAATGGAAATTTTCCTAAAATTAGGGTTGAAAAACTGAAATCTGGGTTTTGTAGACTTGGTCACTTTGAGCAGACTCAAATCATCAAATTTTGAATTTTTTGTGTTTTCGCCCTCATGCAAGACATGCAAATCCCCAATTTGACCTTTTTTGACAAACTTTAATAAGACTTTGATTGATTTCTTCAAAATGCCTAAGTGTAGCAAAAATTTTAATTTGGGGTACAACATTTGGCTCCATCTAGGGACCATGTTGGATACTTTCAGCATAGGAGAACCATAGAATCTCTGGATTTTAAGCTTAGACCAGTGCCTTGTCCATTGGGTATCGGATTCAGTAATACTTAAATCACCTATTGCAAAACTTTTCCCTAAGTCACATATGACAGGACCTCCTAGAATCACCTAATAGTTGGAATTTCCTATAAATCACCTAAAACAAGACTCTTAATCACCTAGAACATGATGAAACTATTACGGAAAGGGGAAACACAACATAACGAACACATCATGGAAAGGGGAAACACATGACGAAAATAGAAAGGGAAATAATTTACAGAAAATTTAATCCACCCTTGAAGGGATGAAGTGCTTCAAGTACTACCCATTGTTTGGTAGTGGGAGGAGCCTTCCATCCAAGTGTGAGAGAATATAAGTATTCTCCCCAGTGAACTCGTGGATCTTGAACTACCCTAGCCACAAGGAATCAAATTTTTTGTGCATTCCTTTGGGATCATGTCTCTTATCCCATAGTCGGACTTGATATCCAACCTCAAAGTCTCACTGACGAGCTTTCTTATCAAAAAAATTCTTCACCCACTGTTGGTGATGAGTGATTCTATCTACAACCTCCACCCTTTCTTCTTGAAGCTTTGTTAGGTACAGGATACACTTTTCAATCAGATTTGTGAACTCCCTATCTTCTACTACGGATGCCAATTGCAAAGCGAACAACTCCAACGTGAGAGGTAACATAGCTTTTGTACCATACATGATGATAAAAGGTGAAGTACCAATGGATCTCTCTTTGGAGTAATTTTGTTGGCCCAAAGAGCGTCGTAGAGTCTCTTATGCCAAGTTCATTGATTAGAATCAACTAACTTGTGTACTATTGTAACTATGTTCTTCTTTGATGACTTAGCCTATCCATTACCCTAAGGGTAATAATCCGATGAATGTGACAAAGTGATACCTTGATCAAAACAAAACTCTAGTAGCTCCTCTGATGAGAAACATGTTGCATTATTAGCTACAATTTTGTGAGGCACTCCGAAGCGTAAAACAAAATTTTCCTTCAAGAAGTCACACACCACTTTGGAAGTATCTCGCTTGGTTAGAATGGCCTCAACCCATTTTTTGAAGTAATCTATTGTTGTAAGGACATAAATATGCCCCTTACTAGATCATGGGTTGATAGGACCAACAAAATCTAATCCCCATTGTTGAAATGGGGCATCTATAACAACTAGCCTAAGAGGAATGGCTACCAACTTCATCTTGCCAATGAACTGCTGGCACATATGACATCTGTGCACCCATTCATATGTGTCACTGAACATAGTTGGCCAAAAGAACTATGCTCGCAAAATTTTGAATGCAGTAACCCTTGATGAAAAGTGGCCATTGCATGCTTGACTGTGAAAGGCTTCCAAAAATCATCATTTTCGGTCTTTAGTGACGCATAACAAAAATGTTCTGTCAAGCCCTTGCTTGTACAAAATTTTATTCATAAGCACATAATTTTGTACTTTGAGCTTCAGTGTTCTCTTTTGTTTCTTATCCAATTGTCCTGGGAATTCGCCATAAGTCAAGTAATACCATATCTCAATAAACCATTCTCATGCAAACTCAACAAGTAGGACCATAGGAAGATCCTCTTTATCTTCAGACTCGATTTTAGGTATACATTTAGCTTGAAGCTTCTTATCACCATATTCTGCTATTAACTAGCAAAGACCTGTCCTACAAACGAGTTTGGTCGGCTGGATTTCCAGATCATACTCTTGTACTCTTGCGACCCAGCTTCCTATCTTAGTGCCCATCTCCTAGTGAGTTAGCATGCACTTAACTGCTAGATCAGTGACATATACAGTTGTATGGGAATTCAAGATATGAAATCTGAAATTCTTTACTGCTCAGACCACTGTGTATGCATTCTTCTCAATTTGAGAATATCTTGACTCACTATCCTTGAAGTTGCTTCTCATGAAAGCTATTGGAGACTCAGTTTCTTCATTTAGCTTCTGTGTCAATATGGCAGACAAGGTATGTTCTGATGCATAATAGTAAAGGATAAAATCCTTGGAAAAATTGGGACGGACCAGCACTGGTGCTCGACTGATAGCTTCTTTTATTGCGATGAATTCCTTACTGCCTTCCTTTATCCATTTGAAAACTGACTTCTTCTTCATTATGGTAGATGTATCCTTTGTCAATTTAGATAAATTCGGTACAAACCTTTGTATGAAATTTACCTTACCGAAGAAGGAGTGCACTCTAGTTCTGCTTCTTGGAAGAGACAAGTTTCAAATAGAATCAACCCGACTAGGATCAATTCAAGTTCCTTTTTTGGAGACAATGTGGCCAAGCAGTTTTCCCTCTGTCACCGCAAAGATGGACTTCTTAGGATTTTGTGAGATTTTATGATATCTACATCTCTCAAATATTTTCCCTACGTGTGAAAAATTATCTCCTCATATCTTTGAGAACACAATGAGGTCATCTAGATAGACAACGATTAATTTATTCCTCAAGTCCCCAAATTCCAATTCCATGGCTCTTTGAAATGTAGCACCGATGTTGATGAGATCGAAGGGCATCCTTTCATATGGAAATATACCCCATAGGGTAGTGAATGTTGTTTTAAATTGGTCTTCTTCATCCATGGCAATCTGATTGTAACCAAAAAATCCATCCAATAAGGACAGAATCTCTAAACCAGTAACCGTCTGCAAGGTGTGCTCCATGATAGGAAAAGGATAATTATCCTTGAGAGATGATTGATTCAAGTTCATGAAATCTACACAAATTCTGATTTCTCCATTTTTCTTTCGTACAAGAACTATATTTGATACCCAGGTGGAGTGATGAATTGGAAAAATGATTTTGGCACCCACCATTTTCTGAATCTCCACGTAAGTGGTATCTTGAATTTATGGATTGTAGTGTATTTGTTTTTTCCTAAAGGGATTTTCTTTAGGTTTGAGAGGAATTGTATGGGATAATTCTCTTGGCGTGAATACTTTCAAGTCTTCATAGGACCAGGAAAAAACATCATGATATAGTTTGAATAGAGATATTAACTTTTCACTCTCTTTTGCAGTGCAACATTTGCCCAAATTAAGAAGCCTAGGCTTGTCTTCAGTTCCAATATTTACCTAATGATGCTCTGAAAAAGTCTTATCTCTTAAATTTCTCTGATCTTGAATGTACCGATCATTCTTGTCAAAAATATTCTCCAAGGAGACCAAGCCCTTGGGAATCTTATTCCTTTCAACTGGATAATGTTGTATCTGGATCTTCTAAATTTTTAGCATTTTATGCATCTTCAGGTACATGAGAGACCTCTGTTACTGATTCTCTAAAAGTAGATGAGATTCCCTCAAAGAAAAATTCTTTGAAATTATCTCCCATAACAAGGAACTCTTTAATGTGGTCATCGTCATTGAAGACTTTCCAATTATCATAGTTGTTAGGTACAACTAGCCTGTATATCAGTTCAATAGTGAATGTATTCTGACGAAAGTCAAAATGTGGCATGAAAATTGAGGACGATACCGCAAGGACATTTTCTTTGCTATTTTCTAGACGTGGAATGTATTTGATGTCAAATTCCTCAAACCAGTCGATTGCACTCCACACCCTATTTTTGTAATGATGAAGATGATCAACTCTTACTCTAAATAGATCTCTAACTTGCTTCACAATCAATTCCACATCACCTTCAACTCTTAATTGTTTGATACCCATATCCTTTGCATTCTTGAGACCTAGTAGGAGCACCTCATATTCAACTGTATTGTTTGTACATTCAAATTGAAGGCGATATTCAAATGGATACAACTGTCCTTCTGGATAAATTATTACAACTCCTGCTCTTGAATTAGCAGTGAAATAAATTCCATCAAATTGCATATTCCACATCTTTGGATCATCTACTAATTTTCCTACAGCACTCATAACCTCTTGACATTCTTCATTTATCTCAGTCAACATAGCATAAGTACCAAGCCCTATTTCTTGATATAGAATTTAAGATTGAGGATCTTGAGACTTTACCACCGCAAATAAAAACTTGGGCTTTGGTTCAAGCTTGAAAGTACCTTTCTTTAGTGGAATAGTTCTCGAAGACCAATCCATTTGTATTTATCCACTGAGATTTTTGCAGAAGCTTTTACTCAATAGCATCTCATAGCTAGCTAGAATATCAACTACCAGGATGGTCATCATAATCTTCTTCTCTGGGAAATCCGCCAACCTCACTTGGGCATCTTTCAACTGTCCGACTAACAACACCAACTTGGACTCCAGTGAATAAAATTTATCCATTGTGCTAGTGCATGAAATTCCTAGTGCATTCATCACTTGTAGAGGCATGACGTTGTCTGAGGCTCCTGAATCAATGATATAATTGCTCAATTTGAAACCCCCTATATACAGGGAAATATAAAAGGGTTTAGGCTTGTCTTTTGCAAACACAAATGATTCAAGCAATGTTGGCTGCTTGATAGGTCCTTTCTTCACAAACTTAAGGAGTCAATCCACTTGCTTTGGATTATCTTGGAGGTATTCTAGCTGAGAAATCTGCACCTTGTTCTTCATCAAAGAGTCTACAATATAAAAAAAAATCGAGGACAAGTCTTGAGCAACTTCTTTCATGTTCTCCTGAGAGGAATTGGTATTAGAATTAGAAGCTACTTCTTTTCCTTTCTCTTTTTCTTTTTTTGCTTGTACCTTCAGTCTCTCTTCCTCTTCTTCTTTATGTGCTCTTAGATGTTCATCTCATGTAAACATGGGTGTTGTGAAATTTTCAGGATTCACGGCAAGAGATTACTAATAGGGATCTTCTTCTTCTTCAATATATAAGGCTCACTTTCAAAGTATCTTGTTGTGGAGTCACCATCAAAGTTATCTGATTGTGGTAAGACAACATTCAAACTTGGAGTTGGTAAAAAACTTGGACTTGGAGCAATTTCAGTGTACCCTAATATATTATTCATTCTTAAGTTCTTAGGACATGTGGATCTAGTGTGTTCATTGGTATCATGAAAGGAGTAAAATACAACATTTTTGTATTATCAATTGCTTGCCTTGGTGGAGGTGGCCATCATGGCTTGAAATTATTATAAGGCTAAAAGTTATTCTTCCTTGGCTGGTACAGCTACTGAGGTTGGTATGGTTGTTGTGGTGCTTGATATGGTTGCGGTGTATGCAACACAAGGCGTGCAAGTGGAGTAGGAAATGCAGATTGAGTGGGAAAATACCTCTTGAGAATATTCATTTTGTTAGCCACCTTTTGTTACAGTGGATTTGTAGAACTATGAACCATAGGCCTGATGGAATATCCCTTCATTTTTCCACTAGTAATCATCTTGTCCTCAATCTTTATGGCACACTATTGTGCATTCTCTAATTTTGTTTCATTAGCCAGTTTTAGGAAAAAGGATAACTCAGATGGGAGAGCATTAATGAAACTGTTCAACAAAATTTCAGGTGACGGATTGAGTGTATGTGAAAGATGTGTGATGAGGTGATTAAACCTTTTTTCAAACTCTCTCATTGGTTCATGGGCCTCCATCTTTGAATTGGAAAGTTGGGCAAACAATCAGTGACTATCTTCTATGGGATTGAATCTTGCAAAGAAATTTCCGCTCATAGTAGCCCATTTTGTAATGCAACTCGGTTCTAGGTGATGAAACCATTTGGAAACGCTTTCGCTAAGGGTCTCGACAAAGAGACGCACTGCAATGTCTTCATGTGCTACGTGCAAGATGCCAAAAGCTATTGAGAAGGATGAAACATGATCATCAGGTTGTCGAGTTCCATCACCATGGAACTACGGAAAGTGCTTTCTTGATCCCTTAGGTAGTTCATGATTTGATGCCAAAGCCAAAGGTCCAATTTGATTACCCCAAGGTAGTGATATTTCTCACCTCCGATTGTGGTTATTGTTGCGGTTTTTTTTTTTATTGTTGTTGTTATTATTACCCATCACTTCTGGTTGAACTATAGGTTCTTCTTGTTTTACTTCAAGCTCTTCTTCCTTGATCTCAAGTACTGTGATGAACTCAGGAACTACCTTGGATGGCTCTCCAACCTCAATAGGATGTGGCAGGAAAGGATCTCTATCAATGTTGATGTCTTCTTGAAATAGAGGATTCTTCCTCCTTCTTTTATAGACTATGTAAGACAGGTTTGTCTAAACCCACACAAGAGGTGGAAATATAGGTCTTCCGATTGTAATATTGGATTTCTATTCTTCTTGGTCTGGAACAATAGCAATAGTTGTCCATTGAGCAGGATTTTCCTTCTTCTCAAAGATAAAACTCCTTGGGCTTTTGATGATGTCCACTTGCTCTCCTTCAATTATCTCAAAATTTGGCTGGATAACTGGAGGCGTAAGAGCAAGTTGTTGAATTGGAGTTGTAGGACGCTAGAGAGTCATACCCATGACATAAAGCATGAGATTTTCTTTGTAGATTTATGCCTCATGCCCCATGTTGGGTGCCAAAAAATTATTGGTGTTTCAATTCGCACCTCTGGTATGTGAATTAGAAACAAACAGCTATGCACAGATAAAATGCTCTTCGAATTAGGAGGGGAAGATGATGCTACAAAGTTCCAGCCATGGATGTTCTTCATGAAGAAGACAAAATTCTATGATTGGAAAGCATTGATCAGTGATAGTCTTCATCACCATATAACTGAGTACTTCAAAATTCATGAGTTCCACATGGTTTCATATCTAGTCTATCTAGTTTCCTTTCTGATCTGGTGTTAGGATCTAGGACTGTTGCATGTGAATAATAACTTTAACCATGATTAAATTTATTAAATAAATATAACAAAATTAAAGTGAAGATATTGGCATAAGAGAGAAAAGAGAGAGAAGAAAACACAAGTTGATAACAGATTTCACCAAGATGGCTATGTCTTCGGGTCCTCTCTAACAGAGTGATTGATCCTTGATTATGCTCCAAAAAAAATTACAAGGCTCCAACTGTTACAAGTCTCCTCATAGATCTCAAATGATAATGAGTTACAAATTCCTCCCTCACAAGTACAACAAGCTTGAATTCAAGCTCCAAATGTACAAAGAATAAAATTCACCATCAAGTCCTAGCTCTCATTTATCAGAAACTCTCTCTCACCATTCTCCACTCCATAGAATGATTCTCATAAACCATAAACTAAATTCCAAATGCATACACTAGCACTCTCCTTCACATCACCTGACGCAAAATAAAAGCCTATAATCCCCCTTTTATACATAATTTTCCCATATGGGGTTAAACCACCATATTTAATAAAATAACCCCCTTACAACAAATTTCCCTTATTTTTACAAATAAAACAATAATATCAACCATTACCCCCTTAAAAAAAAAAATCTTTGTCTTTAATCCCTTATTACCTTCCATTCAGGTTCCATATTGTTTATTTTTTTGTCTTTTCTCGTAGGAAATCCATTTAGAGGTTGATTAGTTTTAACTACTATAATAAAACCAAATTGTCTCTCATATATTCATGACCCTCATAATTTTGGGCTATAAAAATCATAAGGGATTAAATTTGTTTTAAGTTTGGAGGTCAAATTTAATCTTTTATGAAAATATTTTTTGATATTTTAAGCCCTTAAAAATCTCATTTAAATCCCTTAAAATATTTTAAGATCCTTAAAAATCTTTAACAATCTTTAAAAATCTTTAAAAATCTTTAAAAATCTCCTTAAAAATCTCCTTAAAAATCTCATAGTATGGGCTTTTAAAACATAAAAGGTTTAATAATTTAAATACAAGGGAATTCAGCTTTTAAATTCTATTTTAATAGTCATTACATCATTCTTGCCACGTTATCATTCTTGCCACATCATCATGGTCAACCCTCAACTTTGATCGACCATAACTTTCACGTACGGACTCGGATTTGGTCTGTTCAGAATGCGTTAGAAAGCTCTTGATGAGATCTTCAACATGGTGATGAAATTTGGAGAATTTGGAAAACTTAAATTTTTGATGACAAGTATCCATCTGGATTAGTCCTCCCCACTGGAGAGCTTTTCGACCTCCAAAAGTTACATTTATTCAGAATTTAAGTGAGGGCATGGCATCCCCACTTGTCATGTACCACATATCCATCTGTACACTTGGCTCATCACACAATCAAGGCTGCAATAAATTGTTTGAGCATATATGTCATTCTATCACTTCCATAAGCATCTACATCAACTGTTACAACCATTATCCAATAAACACTAACTAATAACAAGTTGAATAACAATGCAGATACGAAAGAGAATGAATCAACAACATGTCTATCTTTCACATCAGGAACATTTTTACCCAAGGGAACCTCCAAATTGCCAACCAAAAGTTGCGGACTTGGATCATCAATGCTTTCATTTATTGTTTCCTCATGATGTACTATCGGTGTATCTTGCAACATCTGATTATCCTTGATTACCTCAAGTTCATGTCTAAAATCACTTGAATTAACAAACATAAGAGAAAAATCTTTACTTGCATTAATCACCCTTTTTAACAGACTTGTGTTTGCAAAAGATCTACCAGTCTTGATTCTGTGAGAATGTACAATATACCTAATACCATCTTTAAACAAGTGATAATGATTAAATTCCCTATAGGAAATAGCTTTCCAATCATATAAATAAGGGCTGCCCAACACTATCCCACAGATATCTAGTGGAACCACATCAAACTATACCTCATCAACAAACTTACTTATGATTGTCAATCTCAAAATGCACTGCCTTGTTACTTGCAATTCATTATTTTTCGCAAACCCAACCTAGTGGATGAGGTTTCTTATGTTGTGTATTTTTCAATCCCAAGTTCCTTACAACATCTTCAGAAATTAAGTTAACTTGAGATCCACTATCTATGAGTGCATGAATTTTAGTATGCTTAGCAACAACCCTTATGTGAAAAAGCTCATTTATTTTCTTATCTTCAGGGACATCATTAACTTGAGAAGTAAAAGCACAACTAGTAATAGAAAAAATAGAAGCCTTGCCTTTTAATCCCATTTCTTTTATCTTAGTTTCATCTTCAGACTCTAAACCAAGATCCTTAACAACATTTGCAGACTCCTTACCTTTTTTTTTACGAGCCCATTTCAGCTTCAATTCTAGATGCAACTACCAATAATGATCTTCATCATGACCTTGCCTATCACAATGAGAGCATGTGAGCTTATCATCCTTCTTCTTAATTGTAGCTATCTTCTTCCCCTTTCCTTTGTCTTCATATTTACCTTCAGGCTTAGATGGCTTCATGTCATACTTATCAATGAATGTACCCTTACCTTTTGACTCTAAGTGTGTAGCTTGTACACAAAGTTCATCTAGATTACTAGGATTCAAAACCAAAATGGAATGTCTTAGATAAGAGTGAAGACCACATATGTACTTAAGCAAGGTATCCTAGGTGTACAATGGAACATTCAATGCAATATCCCTTTTCCTGAATTCATGGGTGTACTCTTGGATAGTTTGACCTTTCCCTTGCCTAAATTTTTTCCAGTCCATCATTAACTGTTGCATATGGCCTAGGGGATAAAATTTCTTCTTAAGAGCATTAAAAAGTACTGCCCAAGTTAAACTGAATCTACCATGTTGTGAAATTTCTGCCCGAGTTCTACTCTCTCACCAGGTGAGAGCTATTCCTCCCAACCGAAGAGTAGCTAACTAGATCCTAGAAGCATCATCAAAGAGATTTTGGACTCTACAATAGACTTCTACTTGTTGAACCCAGTCATCTAATTTCTCAGCATTCAATTCCCCACAATACTTAGATAGATCAAATTTTACATCCAATTTAATTTTAGGCTTAAGTGCACCCTTGAAAAGATTAACATAAGAAATAGAATCAATAGAAGAAGAAGGAGAAGATGGAGAAGAAGGAGTTTCTGGAGGCTCATCAACACTTTTTGATCTTCATACTTTTCTCGCTTCGATGAATCTCCTTTTTCGTGTTTCTTCCATTCCCACATTTCCTACCTTTCCTGAAAAAGAACTTCTACCATTTCCTTCATTTCAAGAAAATATTTTTGAAAAATCTTCTCATCAAGCGCTGAACTTTTCCCATCTTCCGATCCTTCCATCCTTGGCAAATCTTTGTTTACCAATCTCAGGATTGTACTCTGCAAGTGTGCCTTCACCTCGCTATTTCTTGGATCACGTTATCATTCACCTCTGCAAACACTAGTCACAACAAAGCTTTGATACCACTTGATATGGTGTTAGGATCTAAGACTGTTGCATGTGAATAATAACTTTAACCATGATTAAACTGCTTAAATAAACATAACCAAATTAAAGTGAAGAGATTGACATAAGAGATAAAAGAGAGAGAAGACAACACAAGTTGATAACGGAGTTTTCCAAGATGGCTATGTCTCCGGGTCCTCTCCAATAGAGTGACCGATCCTTGATTATGATCCAAAAAAAATTACAAGGCTCCAACTGTTACAAGTTTCCTCACAACTCTTAGATGATAATGAGTTAAAAAGTCCTCCCTCACAAGTACAACAAGCTTGAATTCAAGCTCCAAATGTACAAAGAAGACAATTCACCATCAAGTCCTAGCTCTCATTTCTCAGAAACTCCCTCTCACCATTCTCCACTCCCTAGAACGATTCTCACAAACCATAAACTGAATTTTGAATGCATACACTTGCACTCTCCTTCACATCACCTGACTGCAAAATCAAAGCCTATAATCCCCCTTTTATACATAATTTTCCCATATGGGGTTAAACCACCATATTTAATAAAATAACCACCTTACAAAAAAATCCCTTATTTTTACAAATAAAACAATAATATCAACCATTACCCCCTTAAAAAAACAAATTCTTTGTCTTTAATCCCTTATTACCTTCCATTCGGGTTTCATATTGTTTATATTTTTTTGTATTTTCTCGTAGGAAATCCATTTAGAGGTTAATTAGTTTTAATATTAGTTTTAACAACTATAATAAAACCAAACTATCTCCCGTATATTCATGGCCCTCATAATTTCGGGCTATAAAAATCATAAGGGATTAAATTTGTTTTAAATTTGGAGGTTAACTTTAATCTTTTATGAAAATATTTTATGATATTTTAAGCCCTTAAAAATATCATTTAAATCCCTTAAAATCTTTTAAGATCCTTAAAAATATTTAAGAATCTTTAAAAATCTTTAAAAATCCCCTTAAAAATCTCATAGTATGGGCTTTTAAAACATAAAAGGTTTAATAATTTAAATATAAGGGAATTCAACTTTTAAATTCTATTTTAAATAGTCATGTCATCATTTTTTCCACGTCATCATTCTTTCCACGTCATCATTCTTGCCACATCATCATGGTCAACCCTCAACTTTGACCGACCATAACTTTCACGTACGGACTTGGATTTGGTCTGTTCAAAATGCGTCAGAAATATCTTGATGAGATCTTCAATATGGTTATGAAATTTGGAGCATGTGGAACAGTTCAATTTTTGATGACCAGTATCCACCTAGATCACTTTCAAGGCAAATTCAGAGGATTGAACACAATGGGAACTCTGGATGTGCAACATGTCTATAACTATTACCCTCAGTTGGAATTCTCAAAGTCAACACATCATCACAAAAGGGTAAATGAGGCTTTCTTGATATACATGGTGAGAGACTTGGACAATGAGTTGCGCATACAAATTTCATCAACTGCCAAGGCAACAATGGTAGAGTGGGCAGATTGGTTTATTTAGTTTCCTACCTTCACCTACATCAGAGTGTATGAATTCTCGAGTGCTTCACTCATGTTGCCAAGGTATCCTTTAGATGAAGTGGATTTCATGGAATTCCTAAGGAAAGTATATGAAGTTCACACTTTCTTGCAAAATCGAAATAAGCCTCCATTCAGTTTTCCTTTTGAGTTTGGAATCTATAGATGTAGATCATCAGTAGATGCTAAGTTGGGTAACGAGTTGTCTAAACTTGGTCTCAAGCCTTTTAGAAAGAGACGATCATATGACCCTCATGGTGTCTATGCATCCCGACTTGGTCAGAACTATGCACATCTTCCCACACTTGAAGATTTTTGGGCTAATTGCAAAGATGAGTTTGAGGTAAGGAGGCGCAATAACAGTAGGCTTATACTTCACCAAATGAAAGACTGCTTATCAGAATATATTGAGGGATTATCTGATGATGATGGAGATGTACTTCTCCCAACATACACCCAGAATCAAATTGAGCAGCAATCTCTCCCACAACTCAATTGTTCCAATAAAGAGTGCATTTCATTTGAAGAAAGGATAAACTGAGTCATAAAGAGCAACAAGCTTTTCTTAAGTCAAAAGAGGAAGAAAGCTATTCCAATAGTAGAGTCACCCAGAATTTAGTCATCTCTTCCTTCTTCTTTAAAAACACAACCAAAGATGAAGGTTGTAATTCATCCTCAAGTGGATGTAAAAGGCAGCAGAACAACAAAGAAGGTAAAGAAAAGGTTGGATTTTTTAGGTATAATTATACAAGAGAAACCAAAATTTGTACCAGAAGTCACTCTCGTAGAGCCAACGCCAAAAGCATAAGAGGTGCTCATGACTCTTGATTCTCCACCATCACTAAGGGCTTCTTTGATTCACATTGATTTGGAGGAAGAAGAGATAGAAGAAGTTGCAGCTGAAACTCCCAAGGAAGCTAGTAGAGACACAACGTCTTGGCTTGAGAGCTTCCTAGGAAGGAAGAGAAGGATTCCTTCATATCAGGTAGACTTTGATGAAATAGACAACGTTTACCAAGAGGCTCCTAAAAAGAAAGAAAATAAGAAAATTCATTTTGAAAAGAATCTAGATGGTGAGATGGTTATGGATACTACCACGCCTTCAAAAGATAAAAATGTTGATGAAGTGGAGGTGAATTATTTCATAATGGTTAAGGCCAATCTTGTTAAAAACACCAGGCATACAGATGTGATTTTTTTCAAAGTTGTAGCAGAGAATCTTCAAGATATAGTGCTTAAAGATGGAGAGGATAAGGTAGTCCTCAAGGCTGAAATCCAACAACTCAGGTTATACATTTCAAATAATATTCACGAAAATTCACGAGCACCTCAGTTGTTGCCCTAGGTTCTAGAGATACTAGCTGATCAACAACAATTGAGGTAGTTGGTGATATGTGGGAAGCAAACATGAGAATGAGTCAAAAAAATCATCACTAGAGGCATGGAGATTCTAGCACAGATATAGCAGCTGAGGTATAATGCCCATGATTTAGACCAAGGCATCCATGCATTTAAGAAGTTGATAGCCGAGGTGAAGCCTATGCACGAGATCATCATTTCAGATTTAGATACAATATATGGCTCAATGGTTGCAAGAGAACACAAGAGAAAAATCCTTGCATGGAAAGAGTGCCACCTCTTCAAGGTGAGAACTTATGAAAGGATATCTGAGGAGTTTGTTACATAAAAACAAAGGGTTTTTGATGCTTTTGAGTTCATAAGAGAGTTTTTTGTAGAGATCCCTTGTCGATATTGTCATGTTGATGCTTCCTACATTGGACTTGATGAAGTACAAGCTGAGTTCCAGAGTGTTGTTCATGGCAGAAATGGTAGTCTCGAAAGGATGAGTAAAATTTCCATGATGTTAGCGAGGTTCGAGAAAGCAGCCAATGAGGTCAAAGATTTTCTGAGATCAATTGTTGAAGGAGAAGAAATCTTAGAAAAGAGGATATTTTCTATTGATAGTATTGATGCTCCTTATAGAGATACAGTTTCCCACTTTTTGGCGGATGTGATCGAGATTTAAAGCAACAATCTTCTAGAATATTTCTTTCAGCTTTCTTTCTATTTTCATCTCAAGGCTTACCCATTATTTGAAGGGAAAATATCAAGTTGTAATAGTTGGCACTTTCCTTGTTTTTAGGCTTTTTTAGGTTGTTAGAAGGTTATCTTGTTTAGGTTTAGAAATAAAAGCTTGCATGTTGGCAAGTCTTAGTTGTAAAAGCAAGGAGATTTTAGGGTTCCCTACTCCTCTGCTTGGTTATAAATAAGGGCAGCCTTGCCCATTTATTTTTAATGATGCTTGTGATAACAAAACACTGAGCCTACTAGTTCCTTCTTGGTGTTATTTAGTATTGTTCAAATAGTCATAGTGATAAAAAATTGTTGAGCCTATTTTTCCCGCAAGTTGTTGTTGAGTTTCATGTTCACTTAGTGTTAGGGAATCTTGCAAGTATCTTCTAGCTGCAAGTTATTGTTTAGTCTTTATGTTACTTGTGTCAATGTGTTCTGGTTGATCACAAAGCTGTATACCTATTTTGCTAGAATCCTATTGTCCTAGAAGTGTAATCTTTTGTCTTTGACATTTGAGAAAATAAAGTCTTGTGCCTACTTTGCTACCCTGATATAATGTCTCAGATTTTTGTCTTGTATGTTACGCTTATATATGATCTCTATTTCAACTTGCATTGAAATTTCAATAGATGTGCATTGGGATAAAATTTGTTTAAGTATTTTTGTCAGAGAATCATTACTTGTTCATTTCTAACTCTCATGCTCTGCATTTACTTGAGTATTTAGAAACATCATTAGCATAGGCTTAGTCGTAGGTAAACTTTCAAAAGAGAAAACCTCAACTACAACACTTGAGTTTTATAACCTTGTGCTCTTAGCTGAACAAAAAGATAGGCAAATTAGTTTTAATTTACTTTCTTAAGTAACATCAACAAAGAGGGAGCTTCCCCTCCTAATTCGAAGAGAAATTTATCTGTCATAGTTGTTTGTTTCTAATTCACATACCAGAGGTACGAATTGAAATGACAACAATTTTTTGGTGCCCACCGTGTACATTAGGAAAGCCTCATTTACCCTTTTGTAATGATGTGTTGACTCTAAAAATTCTAGTTGAGGGTAATAGTTGTAGACATGCTGCACATTCAGAGTTCCCGTTGTGGTCAATGCTTTGAATTTTCCTTGAAAGGAAACCAGGTAGAATAGATATGAAACCATGTGGAACTCATGAATTTTGAAGTACTCAGTTATATGGTGATGAAGACTATCACTAATCAATATTGGCCAATCATAAAATTTCGTCTTCTTCATGATATGGGATATGATGTAGAACATCCATGGCTGGAACTTTGTAGCATCCTCTTGACCTATGATTTGGTTGAGTAGGGTGATCATTACAGCAACCTCATCTTTGAATTCTCCTTGTCCAATTTTCTTTGGCAGGGTCTTCTATTTTTCCTTCATCCATTTATGTGCAACTTTCTTGCTATATTTCTCCTTCTGCATTTCCCATAGCCTTTGAAATTCTTCCATGGAAATGGTTACACCTTCTAACCAAGGAGGTATTAAGAAGCAATTTTCAATCATATTTGGTTTGAGACTGCAGATCACTCTTCCATCTACTGTTTGAATCTCCTATGTAGCTGGATTGTAATGCTTGATACAAGAAATTAAAAATTCTATACTTTTTATTGAAATGGGAATCGATGTTGCTGCAAGTAGTCCGGAATGGCCAAGGTTCCTGACTATAACATTGCATGCATCTTCCATAGCATGCAAATTGAACATTGGTTTGATGTGGTGCAAGTTAGTCTCAACTGTTTTGGTGAAATCATGGTACATCACTGTCTTGGTCTTGAATTTGATGGGAGTGTAATCCATACTAAAAAATATTGAAGATCGACTATGAACTTGACTATGTTTGGACAAGTTTTGTACAAACCCTAATTTTACCTTGTTGATTTTTCCTCTTCAAACGAACATATCTCTCCAAAAAAATATGAGATATGGGTTTTGTAGGAAGTTTTTTTGCAAAAGGACCCAAATCAATCTTTTTCGAAAATTTTGTTGGCTGGTCAAAAAAGCAGCAAACCCTAATTTCTAAAAAAATTGACCAAAAAAATTGAGCTGGGTTTTGTGCAGAATGAAATTTAGGAATGACCTAGTTGATCAGATATTGAATATATTGAAGGCTAATTGAAAAAGCAACAAACCCTATAATCTAATTTTTTATTGAAAAAGCTAAGACCTAGGTTATTTCAGAAGTATGTTTTAAGAGGACCCAGAAGATCAGATGTTGAATATACTAAAGTTTTCTTTGACATGCGTGGGGAAAAACAGTTGTTGCAATTTGAAAATTTTCTTAAAAATTATCCAAAATCAAGAACTGATATGACCCTGATCGCTGAAAATTGAAAACCTTGATCTCCTCTTTGTGAAAATTGATGCCATGGAAAAAAAAGCAAAGAAAAAGAAGCCTCCTTGTGTGTTGATCTAAAAAATATGAAGAACTCTAAAAAATCAACAAAATTTAGCCTTCAAATCTTTGAAATAGGAATTTTTTTGGTTTTCTCCTCTCTTGCCTTGATCACCTACAAATAAAATTATGAAGAATGAATGCATAAGGAAACCTTAAATAAATTTTTAGATTGAAAGCTGCTTTCATTCCTAAATTTAGAGTTGTAAACCCTAATTCAAGTGCATTGAACTTAGGCACTTGTCCTCTTCTCTTGAAAATTTGAAATTTTTGTCTAAGGCATGAGAGTTTGGATGCCACCCTTGAGGACTTAGCTATTTTCATGAAATTCAAAATTTTCTTGACTTTTTAACCCTATTTTGATTTTTTTTGGATGATAGGTTGATGCTGTGAATTGGCTGAATGATTCATCATGGAGCCGAAGTGAATCTGACGAAGTTTTTCTGGAGACAACTTTTGGTAAAAACTTCATCTTGGCCTTCAAAATCATGGGTGCCTATCTCTCTCTAGGGTGCCCAAAAAAACTAGTGTTAGCCATTTTTGTGCTTTTCAAGTTTCAACACTGTTTCCTCACCTTCAGATGATTTTGTGAATCCGGGAGCTATACTGCCTCGATTGACTGACTGTCAGATTCACTGGATAGCTTGATGAATTCTAAGAGGGGTCTCTTGGGAGCTGCATCTTTTGAAAGCTGAGTTTAGAGGATCAAAAGCTTGGGCACCTATATCCTCTAGGGGCGCCCATGTTTCTAGACTCAATTTTTTTCTTGAAATCTTCATTTTTCCTTTGAATTTATCACTCAGCTCCGTCTTCTATATCAGCTGATTGCCTACTCTAATGGTCCTGATGACAGTTGTGTTGAAGAGTGGCTTCAAGTCCAAAGAAGTCATGTTGGAGGTTGTGAATACAAATTCATTCATCTGATACCTCAAAATCTTGGGCACCTATCTCCTTTTGGGGCACCCAAGTTTTCATACTTAGACATTTTTTCTCCATTTCCACCTTGAAGCTTGAGAACCTCATGCTATGCCCTCTGTTTGATCTGAATTTTCCGTCAGTTGAGTGATTTGATGATCAGGCTTAGATATCCACTGCAAACCTAGTAAGATTATAAAGAGATTGAGCATATCTGCAAACCCTAACTGTTGGATTTGGTGCTTCAAAACCCTAGGCACCTATCTCCTTCTGGAGTGCCTAGAATTTTCATACTTAGAATTTTTTTGATGATTTTGATGATTTGCATTTAGCTTCTCGATTGAGACTCCTTCGTTCAATCTTAGATCCTGGATGACTGGTTGATCAGATGGATGTTCCAGTGGATATGTTGTGGAGCTGAGAATATTTTGAACAACATTGTCTGGGAGCTCAAACCCTAATTCTATCATTTGATCCCTTGAGAAGTTGGGTGCTTATTTCCTTCTAGGGTGCCCATGGTTGGCAGACTTAGTCTTTATTTCACAATTTTCAACTTTCTCCTTCATTTGACATGCTATCCTTTGTTCTAATTGTCAAAGATGAAAATATTCTAAGGCACAAAACTCTGGGTGCATTTTCTTGACAGGGGTGCCTAGATTTCTAGACAACCAAAATTTTACATTTTTTGACTTTTACAGCTCCCTTGATCCATTCTTCAATCTTCATGCATGTTCATCATTTCTCATCTTTTGTTTCATGCTTGGATGTTTGACTCTGACACCTGGCAGTTGAATGTCCTCCATTGATGGCCTTGGAGCTCCTGAAAAAGCTTTTGAAAAAGCAAAATATACCCACTAGGACAAAATTGGTCTTTTTACGATTTTGACTGGACCAACCTGATGAGGAAGTATTTTGAGCCAATCAAAATAAGTTTGAACCCTAGAAGCCAAAATTATAATTTTTTTAGATTTTCTATATTTAGAAAATTTTGCTAGAATTCGTTTCAAAAGAAACACAAAAAAAGTTGTATTTTTAGAAAGTTTCTAAAAATATAAATTTTCCTAAAATTTAAGGTTGAAAAATTGAAATATGGGTTTGGTAGACTTGGTCGCTCTGAGAAAACCCAGATTATCTGATTTTGAAACTTTTGAGTTTTTCACTCTCATGCAAGACATGCAAATCCCCAATTTTGACCTTTTTTGACAAACTTTAACAAGACTTTGACTCATTTCTTCAAAATGCCTACGTGCAGCAAATTTTTTAATTTGGAGTACAACACTACCCTCAACCCTCAACCCTCAACCCTCTACCCTCTACCCTCTACCCTCTAACCCCTCTTCTCTCTCTACCCTCAACCCTCTATTGTCAACCCTCAACTCTTAAACCCCAAAACCCTCTACCCTTAACACTTAAACCCTAACCCCTTAAACCCTCTACCCTTAAACTCTTTACGCTTTACCCTTTACCCTAAACCCTCTACCCTCTACCCTTAACTCTTAAACCGTCTACCTCTACCCTTAACCCTCTACACTCTACCCTCAACCATAAATCCTCAACCCTCTCTCTCTCTCTCTATTGTCTACCCTCAACCCTCTACTCTTAGCCCTCTACCAGACTACACTCTACTCTCAACCCTCAACCCTCTACCCTCTACCCTCTACCCTTAACCCTAAAACCCTCAACCCTCTACCCTCTACCCTCTACACTCTACCCTTAACCCTTAAACCCTAAACCCTCTACCCTTAACCGTTAAACCCTTAACCCTTAAACTATTTACCCTCTACCCTTAACCCTCTATGCTCTACCCTCAACCCTAAACCCTCAACCCTCTCTCTCCCTCTACCCTCTACCCTCTACACTTAACCCTTAAACCCTCTACCCTTACACCGTAAACCCTGAACCCTGTACCCTGTACCCTTAAACTGTCTACCCTTTACCCTCTACTCTCAACCTTAAACTTTGAGAGAGAGGGGGGGGTGGGGGGAGATACCTAAGAGAGAGAGGGAGGGTTTGGGAGGGAGATACCTGAGAGATAGGGAGAGAGAGAGAGGGAGGGGATGGGAGGGAGAGGGAGTGCCCGAGAGAGAGATGGAGGGAGTGAGAGAGATAGAGAGAGAGAGAGAGAGGGAGGCTGGAGGAGAATGCTCAAGATAGATAGAGAGAGGGGTGGGGATATACCTGAGAGAGGGAGGAGAGGGAGGGAAAGATGGAGGAGGAGAGAGAGAGAGAGAGAGAGAGAGAGAGAGAGAGAGAGAGAGAGAGGGGGTGGGAGGGAGATACCTAAAAGAGAGGGAGAGAGAGAGGGAGAGAGATAAAGGGGTGTGTGAGAGAGAGGAGAGGTGGTGGGAGAGATACTTGAGAGAGAGGGAGAGGGAGAGAGATAGAGGGAGTGAGAGAGGGAGGGAGTGGAAGAGAGATAGGGAGTGAGAGGGAGAGGGGGTAGGAGGGGGAGACTTGAAAAGAGAGAGAGGGAGAGGGGGTAGGAGGGAGATACTTGAGAGGGAGGAGATTGAGAGAGAGAGAGAGGGGTGGGAGGGAGAGACCTAAGAGAGAGGGAGAGAGATAGTGGTAGAGAAATAGAGGGAGTGAGAGAGAGAGGGAGAGGGGCTAGGAGGGAGAGACTTGAGAGAGAGAGAGACCTGAGAGAGGGAGAGTGGGTAGGAGGGAGAGACTTGAGAGAGAGAGAGATTAAGAGGGGGTGGGAGGGAGAGACCGAGAGAGAGAGTGGAGAGAGACAGGAGATAGAGAGGAGTGGGAGAGATAGGGGTGTGTGTGTGTGTGTGTGAGTGAGAGAGAGAGAGGGAGTGAGTGAGAGACCTGAGAGAGTGAGAGGGGGTAGGAAGGAGATACTTGACAGAGAGAGATAGAGAGAGAAAGATAACGACCTAAGAGAGGGAGATGGAGTGAGAGAGACAAAAAAACCAGAGGGGGAGAGAGGGAGTGTGAGAAAGGGGGTTGGAGTGAGATAGATTTATCTAGGTAGGGTGGGAGGGAACGAGACTTGAGAGAGGGGATTGGAGTGAGAGAGTAGTCTAGATAGTGTGGGAGGGAGTGAGACCTAAGAGAGAGAGAGACTTTAGAGTGATAGAGAGTTATCCAATTAGGGTAAGGAGGTAGAGAGCATATGAAAGGTAAAACCTTAACTATCCATCTACGATAAGAAATCGTGCGCTCTCAACATTATCAAAGTGGTTAGTCCTAAAGGGAGTGAAGAGTCAAATTTTGTTCAAAGCAAGTCATTTGGTGAGCGCCAAATTTGGCACTCGCCAAATGACCTACTTTGGATGAGTGAATTGATAGGATTTTCCAAATTTCCTCATATTTTTGTTTGTGCTCACCGTCACGTTTGCACGTATTTCAATGCAAGTTTATAAAAAAATTTGTGATGGTGTTAACCTCTCTCTTAGCTATCTAAATATATAATTCTTTTTTCGTTTTGATTCAGTTAAGGTTTTGATCCATACCTTATATTGTAAATGCCTCCGTTTTTGGTCAAAAAACAAACATGTGCTAGTTTTAGGATATATTTTTACTCGTTCATCGAAACATGAAACAAATTACATTTTTTAAAACTAGACTCCATTCTACACATGATTTTTTTTAAAAAAAAAATTGATTAGTTTTCAAAAAATTTAGGGGGGAATATGCTCAAATTTCAATTTTTCAGCATGTTTCCACTTTCAAAATTCATAAAATATTGTTCATTAAAAAAATTATCTAAAAGAACGAGGATAAACTACATGGTGTTAGCTAATTTCTCACCGTTCGGATTTTTAAAATTCTAAAAAAAAGTTAATCAAAAAGGCAGGAACCCTCAGGCGCTATGCTATTTTTTTGATAAAAACATGACCTATTTTGCCCCCCTTTTTGAGACCCTTAATCTTCGTTAATTTCAAAAAGAATTAATAGCTTAGAAACTAGACGCAGAGCACTTCAACTCTTATTTTTGCTGCATCATGAAATTTTGAGCATAACTATCTTCATTTTCTTGTGCAAATCAGATTTTGTTGATTTCAGAAGAAAAAAAAGTGGCATCTTAAGAGCCAAAATTATGTCACAGATCCATGCACTTAGCCCATACTCAATTATTCTTGAATGTATCCTCTTAATTCATTTATCTATCTAGACACCTTTTATTCTACTTCATTATGTCTAATACCAATTATCATCTTATAGAATCTTTAGATATTTCTTTACATGCTTATTCTTTTATAAAATTTAAAAGAATTCTAAGTGGTAATCATTTTTTACAATTTTACTCCTCAACTTTAAAATTATTCATTTTGTCATGTCTCTCTCTATATAATCCCCATCCCTCCATTCCTTTCCATTTATACTTATTTACATCATATTGTAATACATCATTTCAATTTAGCCTTAATAAACCTAACCCTCTTAGGATCTACAATTTCCTCATACACAAGATATTTTTTTAAGACAACTTCTCTAACCATTCAATTATTTCAAACTCAAACTACCAAAATAAGTAGCAATATAAACTTTAGGTCCCTTATAATTTTTAATAATAGATTTCAATATCTTTAAAAATATATATATCTTCCTCTTCTTGTTTATCCACAACTTTTTCGATAAGTAGTGCATTCTTTGGATTATTTATTCTTCTTTTAATTTTGTAATCATCACTTTAATCATATGTAAGTTTATTACCTCTTCTATCTTCTTTTATACATCCAATCAATCCATACATTCCTCATCATCTCAAACATTTCTTCTATCCTTATAGCAATATTAAATACATGTTCGACTCTACTCACTCTTCATGGAGGAATCTTATCTATATATTACAATGTAAAATACCTTAGGTTCAATGATCTATTTACAAAGTCCCTTGTAAATTACCTCAAATTTGATGATATATTTAAAATATTCCTTTTCAAACTATCTTAGGTTCAACAATCTATTTACAAGCATAATTCTCTTAACACCTACCCAATTATAAATATTAGAAGATACAACTTAAAATATAATTCCAATGGATGTCCTTCCTTGGGATTTAAAACCACTAGATACCATGTGATAAAATTATGACTCGAGGATATAGTTAAGGATTATCCTACCATACGATCAATTACACAAATACTCGCAATAGAATTTGATGGCATAATAAATTAACAAAAATATTTATTAATTCATATAATTACATTTAGTATCTTGTCTCAAGGGCTTACAACATGAGACCTCAATCTTTAATGAATCACATACACAACCACTGTATAGATTATAATCTTTTGAATTGATATGTGATACAATACTCTTCACAATGTGCTACTAATCTTTTCCCTTCCATCCGTTGGAAAAAGGCATGTTGGAAAGCCCATCTTCCAAAAAAAATCATATTCCTAAACAAGATAAGAAAGAAGATCATATTTAGAATACAATGAATCTTGTGAGCAGTAGCAGTTTGAATCCAAATAATAAGATAAAAGCAAAATAGGCTTTTGATTGGGATCATTTCTTTATCTTTAACCAAGAGAACACATTACTTCTATATCCAATGACAGTATCAAATTCCTCCTCTTGCCCATCTACGAATTTAGCTCCACAAAATATAAAAATCTCTATTATTGACAGTACCTATAAAAATACCGACTCGTAAACCATTCCACTACTCTTATGCCACAACCATAAAAATCAAAGTGATGACTAACTTTTCCACTGTCACACTCTCTGATACTAAACTGGTGCAAGAAAAACTCTCACACCCTTCAAGTGTCTTCTCATACTATCCAATCAAACAGAGAAACGTAGTTCTTCTCCCAACCACTCAGATAAGACTTCTACAGTTTACTAACAAAACTGGAACAAAGAACTATAAAGATTAACACAAAAAAATAATGATAGGAAGTTTAGGAATGTAATCACACACTCAGTAAGTGACAAAATTCTGCAAACACATACAACTTAACTTCGAGGCGACATAAAGTTTCATGATGTTGGAAAATCTAATCTCGAGCAACAACGAGAAAGTGCATTTAATGCACAAACAAATAAGATCTGTTTTGGATCGTTCCCCCCTAGCTGGATTGTCAGACACTTGTTGTCCCAATTAATTTTGGCAGAAAATTTATTATTGGTAGGTGAATTTGAATTGAGCGCCAATTTTGGAAAAGGCTGGGAAAGACAAAAGAACAAAATAGAATATTTTTCAGTTAGAGAAGAAAAGAAGAATGTAAGAGACAGAAGACAGAGAGCAGCGGAAGAATAGAAGGAAGAATGTTCAACATAACATAACAGAACATAAGTAGAATGTTCAGGAGATCCTACAGTAGCAGAAGACATTAACAGAGGACAGTGCTCTGGAATGTTCGCAGCAGCACACAGTTTGTTCTAGTGCACCAGAACGTGCACAGTATTTTGGATGAAAGAATGTACAGAGCTTTGCACTAAGTTTTTGTATGTAAACATTTTGATATTGTAATCTTTTTGGTTAGTTTAATGAAATAGAAAATATTATGCCTCTCTTCTTGCTGTCCATTTTGTTTGGTTTGTTTTTTCTTCTTTGTTCATTGTAGTTGGGTTTATTTTTTCCCAACAGATTGGTATCAGAGCCCTAAGCTTTCTGGGCATTTAGTTTTTAAATCCCTAGCTCTAGTCCTAGGCATGTTGTGACAGAAGCCTTGCTTCTGGGTGTTTGGGAAAGCCCTAGTTTTCTAGGAAGTGAAGAAATCCCCTTTGGTTTTTTCTGCGTATTTGTAGTTTCCCCCATTTAGCAAAATGGTTGGAGGAGATAGTAGGAGTTGGCAGTAGCCACCTATTTTTGATGGAAAAAGTTATGACGTCTGGGCAAAGAAAATGAAAACCATTTTTGTAGCAAATGATTAATGGGAATTAGTAGCAAATGGGTTCACAAATGTAACTGGCCCAAATGCATATGCAACATTGACGAATCTCCAAAAGAACCAGTTGAAAGAGATAAGAAAGAATGATGCTAAAGCCCCTAGCTTGATTGAGGCAGCCTTAACAGAGGCTATTTTCCCTCGAATAGCAGCAACTTGTTATGCAAAAGAGGCATGGGAAATACTTGAAACCACTTGCAAAGGGACTGAAAAAGTTAGGTTTATAAAAGTCCAGCTGCAAAGGAGAAAATTTGAGACCATGCAGATGAAGGACAATGAGTCTATTTTAGATTTTCATACAAGGACTTCCACCTTGATTAATCAGTTAAGGATAAATGGAGAAACTATGGTAGAACAAAAGATCATGGAGAAGATTTTTAGAAGCCTACCTACAAAGTTTGACCCGGTGGTTATTGCCATAGAAGAGGCAAAGGACCTCTCAACATTGTCAATTGATGAGTTAATGGGTTCACTTCAAACCCATGAGCAACACCTAAATAGGTCTGCAAATTCTTCCCAAGAACAAGCCTTCAAAGCACAAACAAATGTAAGAGGTAGAGGAAGAGGTCAAAGAGGTAGAGGTAGAAGCAACTCTAGAAGAGGAGGCTCAAACAGCCAAGAGGAAGCCAACACTTCCCAATTAGACTTCAAAAAACACAAGGAATAGCAACTCAAATCAGAGGAAAGATAAGAGCAATGTGTAGTTTTACTAGTGTCACAAGTATGGTCACTATGCAAGTGAATGCAGGAAGAAACAACATGACCAAGGAAACCAAAATGCAAATATGGTGAATGAGAACAAGGCTGAAAATGAAAAACAGTCACAAGTTTTCATTACATGCAATCTAGCAGAATAAGGCAGTGCTGAAGTTTGGTACTTGGACAGTGGCTATAGCAACCACATGAGTGGTAACATAAACTTATTTGCCTCCATTGATAGTACCATCAAGTCTGAAATAAAAATGGGCAACAATGAGAAGGTTCCAATCAAGGGAAAAGGCATAGTGTGCCTACAAACCAAGCATGGTGAAGAAAGACAAATTCATGATGTCTTTTATGCCCCATGAATGAAACATAATCTTTTGAGCATTGGACAGATGGTCCAAAATGGCTATAGAGTGTTGATGGAGAAAGGAGAATGCATCATCTACGACAAAGACGAAAGCAAGAGAGTTATGACAACGGTTCAAATGACAAAGAACCGAATGTTTCCCCTCAAAATACAAATCTCAGCATAGTCAAAAGGCTCATAGTAGTCGGCCTTCAAATCAGTCATCCAAGACCCATCCAAGCTTTAGTATTTGAGGTATGGGCATTTAAGTTATTCTAGTTTACGTCTTTTAGCTAAAAAAGGCATGGTTAGAGGCCTACTAGCAATTATAGAGCCCGATAAAAAGTGTGAAGCATGCATCCTAGGTAAACAACATAGGCAGCCCTTTCAATCAGGGCATTCTAGGAGAGCAAGAGCACCATTAGAGCTGGTGAATTTAGATTTGTGTGGTCCCATGAAGACCCCAACACTAGGAGGAAATGTTTATTTCATGACACTCATAGATGACTATAGTAGAAAAATCTGGGTGTATCTTTTGAAGAACAAATCAGAGGCATTTGATAAGTTCAAGGAGTTTAAGGCCTTGGCTGAAAAGCAAAGTGGCCATTATATCAAAGTCCTCATAACAGATAGAGGGGGAGAGTATATCTCTCAAGAGTTTATGAATTTTTGTAAGTCTCAATGTATTCAGAGACAACTCACAATTAGGTATACTCCACAACAAAATGGAGTGGCTAAAAGAAAAAATAGAACAATCACAAAGATGGCAGCAAACATGTTGAAGGAAAAAGGTTTGTCAAATGAATATTGGGGTGATGTTGTAGCAACAACAGTTTACATCTTGAATAGGTGCCCCACAAAGGTTGTTCGTGATAGGATTCCATAAGAAGCGTGGACAAAATGCAAATGGAGTGTTGAGCATTTGAGAATATTTGGATGTGTAGCATATGCATTCGTGCCAAAAGAGAAAAGGCAGAAATTTGATGACAAAGGTGAAAAATGCATTTTCATAGGCTATAGTGAAAAAACCAAAGCCTATAGATTGTACAATCCCATCACCAAGAAAGTGGTGATCCGTAGGGACGTTGAGTTTGTTGAAAATGAATCATGGAATGGAACAGTTGATAGAAACATAGGTATTTATGTTTCAATACCTTTTGAGGATGAAGAAGTTGTAGAGGGAAGATGCTCTGGAACCTTACAACAAGGTGACAGTTCAGAAAATAGCTGCAGCAACTCCAGAACCTTTCAACAGGGCAGATGCTCTAGAACTATACAGCAACAGTCTTCTTCATCATAAAAACAGTCAAGCAGCTCCAGAAATTCAGACCCTACACTTGCATCATTGATGCCACTGAAGACTAGAAGCGTGAGGGAAATTTATGACAACACAAGGTATGAAGATTTTGATGAGAATTTGGATTTTGCTTTGTTTTCTCACAATGATCCAATGTATTTTGAAGAAGCCGTGAAAGAAGAAAAATGGTGTAACGCCATGGATGAAGAGTTGGATGCTATAGTGAGAAACAAAACATGGGAGCTCGCTGATTTACCCAAAGGGAAATCAGCCATTGGAGTTAAGTGGGTCTATAAGACCAAATGCACTACTAATGGTAAGATTGAAAGACATAAAACAAGGTTGGTTGTTAAGGGATATAAACAACAGCCTGGAAGAGACTATGATGAGACTTTTGCACCAGTTGCAAGGCTAGAAATAGTGCGAGCAGTCCTAGCAATTGCAGCCCAACACAAATGGAAAGTACTACAAATAGATGCAAAGTCAACATTTTTGAATGGAGTGTTGAAAGAAGAGGTGTATGTGGAGCAACCACCTGGTTACAAAGTTGCAGGGAAAGAAGACAAAGTCTACAAGCTCCGGAAATCTCTCTACGGACAAAAACAAGCACCACGAGCATGGTACAACAGAATTGATACGTACCTTTTGAGCAATGGCTTCAACAAAAGTGGCAATGAGCCCACACTCTACATCAAGGTAGCCAATGGTGAGATACTTATTGTTGTTTTGTATGTAGATGATTTAATTTTCACAGGTGATAGTAATCTTTTCGTTGCTGATTTCAAAGAGGCAATGCAAAATGAGTTTGAAATGATAGACCTAGGTTTGCTAAAATATTTCCTAAGCATAGAGGTCCAACAAACAGATGATGGCATCTTTATTTCTCAAACAAGTTATGCTAATCAAATCTTGAGAAGATTTAGAATGTTGGACAACAAATCAGCCCCAACTCCAATAGCTACAAGTCTGAAATTAGGCAAAGAGGATAGCAGCAAAAATGTTAACCCAACCCTCTATAAGAGCATGGTTGAAAGCCTCATGTATTTTACAACAATAAGATCCGATCTGATGTATGTGGTAAGACTGATTTCTAGGTTCATGGAGCAGCCTAAGGATGCACACTGGCAAGCAGGAAAAATAATTTTAAGGTATGTCAATGGCAGAAAAGGCTATGGCATTATGTATACCGCCACTAATGAGTTTCAACATGTTGGGTAACAAACAGTGATTGGGCAGGAAATGTAGATGACAGAAAGAGCACATCAGGATATGCATTCCACATGGGTTAAGGAGCAATATCATGGGCATCAAAGAAGTAGCCCATAGTTTCTCTCTCCATGGCTGAAGCAGAATACATTGCAGCAAATGCAACAGCATGCCAAGTTATATGGCTTAGAAGAATCCTTGCAGATTTGAATGAGCAGTAAGAAGATGGTACAGCCATATTTTGTGACAACGTATCTTCTATTGCCTTGACCAAGAATCTCGTCTTTCATGGACGAAGTAAGTACATAGAAATCTGTTACCATTTCATAAGGGAGTTGGTGGAGCATGGAGAGATCGAGCTTCAGTATTGCAGATCTGAATAGCAACTCATCGATATTTTCACAAAGGCATTGTCAAAAGACTCCTTTGAACGCCTAAGAGATAGGTTGGGTATGCAGGAGTGCGCTAGAACTTTGGTTTCGGTAAACACAGAAAAACAGAGATGCTCTGAAACCTTGGTTCAGAAAAACACAGAGGAGCGCAGATGCTCTGGAACTTGTGTTCAGGGAAAAATAGAAAATCGCATATGCTTCGGAACTTATGCTCCAAAACTTTTGAATGGTGATGTAAATTAGAAAGACTCAAGATTAAGGGGGAATGTTGGAAAAACTAATCTCGAGCAGCAATAAGAAAGTGCATTTAATGCACAAACAGATAAGATCTGTTTTGGATCGTTCCCCCCAGCTGGATTGTCAAACACTTGTTGTCTCAATTAATTTTGGTAGCAAATTTATTATTGGTAGGTGAATTTGAATTGAGCTCCAATTTTGGAAAAGGCTTGGAAAGACAAAAGAACAGAATAGAATATTTTTCAGTTAGAGAAGAAAAAAAGAATGTAAGAGACAGAAGACAGAGAGCAACAGAAGAATAGAAAGAAGAATGTTCAACAAAACATAACAGAACATAAGTAGAATGTTCAGGAGATCCTGCAGCAGCATAAGACATTGACAGAGGACAGTGCTCCGGAATGTTCGCAGCAGCACACAGTTTGTTCTAGTGCACCAGAACGTGCACAGTATTTTGGATGAAAGAATGTACAGAACTTTGCTCTGAATTTTTGTATGTAAACATTTTAATATTGTAATCTTTTTGATTAATTTAATGAAAGAGAAAATATTCTACCTCTTTTCTTACTGTCAATTTTATTTGGTCTGTATTTTCTTCTTTGTCCATTGTAATTGGATTTATTTTTTCGGGACACATGAAACATCAAAAAAATTAAATGCAAGCTTTCACACATAGAACAATCAACAACATTCGATCATTTGATTTAATTCTTCAATAATGAGGTTTACATTTATGGCAATTCATTACCACATAATAGACCTGGAACTTGTTCCGGCCAAACTACTCCCTGTCACTCTTGTTATACTCAAGTTTGCCTTGTTTGCAATACCATTTACAACATACCCTGTTCTGTCTGCATCCTCAACACACGCGCAATCCTTCTTCTTGACCCCTTTATGGAATCGAAGCCTATCTTCTTCTCTGATTGCTACTCTTCTCTTCTTTTAATTCATCTTCCTCAATTTATAAATCTTCTTGCTCGATTTCCTTCTTATCTCAATGATCTGAAATCGACCAAGTCTTCCTACGTAATCAATTCTTCGGCCTTCTTCACTCGGCCTCCTGCCACGACTTCTCTCTTGCCCTTACACATCAACTCTTATCTACAGAATCTTCTCTGCAACCTGTCAACCTTCTTGTCCAGTCACTCTTCCCCTGTTCGGCCTTTCTTTATTCTCTTTCTATCAGCCACCTGCAGATTGGCCTCCGTTCTGAATCGACCCCGCTACTCTCCGTTACTGAACCCGATCATCTTTCACGATGTCTTTTAACAATATTTTTCCATCAAACCAATTTAATCATTATGTAACAGTTGAATCCAGAAACTCACTTATTATTCAGATGGATTGTGAAAAACTTATACCTATGTGTAACTGATTCCTTTGACATCACATTAATCTCTACTTATTCTTTTCCTCCTGCCGAAGGTAAGTAAATGATTTACTTAACTACCAGATTGTGTGGCGATAGGAATTGCATTCACCATGGTGATAGGAACTGCATCCACCCAGATAAGATTGAAATAAACAATGAAACATGACATAATTCAAAAGGGTAATCGATGCTCTGTATCACAACATCCCCATGAGTCATAACCATCATGAGTTCTCGTAAACAAGAAATACTAAAAATGTCTATATTTTACAAAGTCTCTGAGCTTTTAGGTGTTTTGCATATGTACTTATGTAATATAAAATCAAACTTCATGTTTCTATTTGAAATTTCAATTTTTGGAAAACCTTGTGTGGCAAGAGATTAAATAGACTGCATAGCATTCATTTATGGAGACTTTGGATGCTTCAAATAAAAAATAGCGTGATGGCTACTTACTTAAGCTACCTGTGAGTGCCATTTATGCCTTTAACTTGTCTTACTGTTATGATATTTTGATATATCTAATGATGAAGTACTCAACTAATAATACAAAAGTGTGAAATATAACAAAATATTAGTGATTATCTTTTTAGTTCAATTATTCTTACATTCACATAAACATATAATCTAATATATAAACTAAACAACTTATCCAAGATTAACCATCTTCACAATACAAATTCACAGCATCATCAACACATCATACCAAGCCAACTAAGTCTATACAACACATCAATTTAAGCACCTAGAAGAATGCAAGGAACAATGGTACATAATATATGCAACATAAGGTACATACAAGATAAGATAATTTTTTTATATAATCAATACCTTATTACACATGGATTTATAAAGGTATCTCAACCAATACATACACTCAAAATCATATGCAACATCCTTATTATTACTACTCAAGCCCCATACCAATAACACATATCAATCAATGACAAATTCCTTAGCAAATCAATATATAATCAAGGTAGACTAACATGCATCCTATACTACATGTATCCTATCACCTTAGCACAATCTATTTTGTAGAATTAAAAAACAAATTTCACTGTTTAACTCTCCCAAAAAATTTAAATATAAAAAATGTTTTTATTCCCCCCTATTTATGAGGTTGGTAAAGCTAATTCACCTATTAATCACCCATTAATCGAAGAGATGGCTTTAAGTGGACACCCCTCTTAAGTATGACAAAACTAAAATTTGATAGCATTGCAAAGGGAAACCTTGGATTATCTAGAGTTGAATGTTTGATTTGGGATATGAGAGGAATATTGATTGGTGCAGCATAAAAAACTAAGAGGGAATGCACAACAAAGTGCTAGTGTAGGGATTTGTTCTTGGCCTACAAATATGAAACTCATATGGTGCCAGGAGTGTGTAGATCGAAGGTGATTCAATGGTGGTCATTAATGCCATAAGAAAAAAAAAGCTAACTAAAACATTAATATCCTTAAAGGAGAATGACCCTTATTAGATCCATTACATTGGCTAATTTTTCTATCAATATAGTTTTAGAATGTGTTATCGACAACAAGGTCAATTCATGGGAAACCTTAAAATCAAATATGGACTTAAAAAGCTTTGAAACCCATTCCCTACCTAGATGTGAATCTTGAGCCTTATGAGGCTAAGGGAATACAATCTCGTGGCATTTAATCTTCTATTCCTCCCTGCATACTTAAGATTTTTTTGCAATGTTTTGGATTGATCCATATTGCATGGCATACGACAAATTCACCACCAACAATTCACCGTGGTAGAAAATTCACCGAATGAAAATTCATTGCCAAGTAAAATTCATTGCCAGTAATTCACCGTGGCGAAAAATTAACAGCATTAATACTTTTAATAAAATCAAAGTTTTCAAAATATATATTAAAAATATTAATGTGGTTAATTTTCCACCTCGGTGAATTGCTAGCGGTGATTTTTCCTAGAAAAAATATCACATATCCCTCTAGTGGATGTTGGAAATAATCTCACATGTTGCAATTGGGGATTTCAATGTGGGAGGACATGCAAAGTCTTAATTATACAAAAATTATATTAAAACATTCACTATTATTAACATGTATGTTGGGGATGAAAATTTCCAAAACTACAAAGCTATTTATTTTGGTACCACCCTTATTAGCTCTTTCCTCTCATCTACAAATGAATGAATACTTGTGTTATGTTGTTGAGAGGGAAAAGGCAAATAGCCTTCTTGGGGGCATAACAAAGTTGCGATTGTAGCAAAATTTCAAATGAGGTCTAGTATCCTACTATTTTCCTCAATGGGTCCTTAGGGAGGAATTCATGATCTTTGATTGTTGCTATAGTGTTAACCAAGTATTTCTTCTATGTTTGTTGTTGTCCTCCTTGACTTGGGTGAGGGGAAATAGAATTATGACAAGTTGATGACAATTTTGGTGAATTTTTTTTTACTTGGCAAGTTGAAGAATGTTTTATAAGGAGCACTTTAAAGTTCCTAGTTTGACAATTATTGTAATGGCATAGAGTTCAATCCATTCTTTTTTGTAAAATGAAGAGAACAAAAGGAAGAAAGCATCAAAAGGTGCGAATTTTTTGAAGTAGACTCTAAGGATTGTTGTACCCAAAATAAATTTTTACTTTAATAAGGCATTTTGATTAAAATGATCTAAATCATGTAAAATTGTTGTCAAAAGTTTGTTTTGGGTCGAACAAAATATAGGCTTTTTGTGGGTTTGTGTCAAGGAAGATACTTGTAAATTTATGAAAATTTGAAAATTAGGGTTTCAAGCCCTATTTTTAGGAAAACCCTAAAAAATAGGACCTTTCCAAAAACAATTGAAAATGATTTTGATATGATAATTTGACTTCACAATCACATTGGTCAAGTCAAAATCACCAAAAAGTTTGTTTTAGCTTGGTGGTTCTATTTTCATTTTTCAAGAAGAAAGTTAGGACCTTCGTAGCCATTAATGACAAATGACCAATACCAGGTGTTAGAATCTAAGCCTCCAAAGCTTCAAGGAAGAATCCATGGCAAAAGATGCTTGAAAAGATGCTCTGCGACAGAGGAGATTTTCAAAGTTGTAAAATGTTGAAAATATTCAAGTCTGGAAGAAGGATGCCTTGCTACAAGAAAGAGGCTACACAATCAATGCCAACCATTTTTCAAGCACCCGTATATGTAGCATGGTGAAAGAAATTGCTACAGTGAACACATTCGCATAGTCAACAATGGTGAATGTGAAGCACAAAGAGGTGAGAACTTTAAAGGAAATGATGAAGCTACACTCAAAAGCACCCTTGCTAGCTAAGGGCACCCATGAATTCAAAGGATCATCGGTAGTCATCAAGTTTTGTCTAGATAGTCATCTCCTTCGTGATTCTATTGGCTTTCCAACACATCATCAAGCAGATTAACCTATTTCATCAATCACTGAAAAATGTAAGCGAAGTCAGAAGATGCTAAAAGCAAGTATCATCAGAAATGGTAGTCAAACATGGGAAAAAGCGCCCCTATAGCTCAAGGGTGCCCAAGAATGAGATGATCCAGATATCAGTTTTTGAGTAAACTTGTCTTTAGATGATCTCCCCGGCATCAACTCAAATTTTCAATGAACCTGTTCACCAGTCTAAGAGACACATCAAACAACGACAATTGTTGATTGTTTGAGCATGTGAAATGAAGGGTAAATCAATGCACATCAAGGCAAAAGCGCCCCTTCTAGCCAAGGGTGCCCATCATTTTGAGTCACCTATTGAAATTTTCATCAAGTGATTTCTTCAAGGAATCTGCTTAGCATCCTTTTAGCTCTGCGACCAATCTAGTTGCACGCTCACAGAACCTATCAAGCATTCACATACAAAGATCAAGTAGAAAACACCGAAGGTGAAGACAAGATGAAGAACATGAAGAATTGGCTAAGTGTTAAGGAAATTGCACCTTCATATAAATAGGAACCCAACTTTTTGGGCAATCAGATGTAGTCTACAAGCTCAGTGACCTCCACGAAGTCTTTCTCCATCTTGATCAATCTCAACAATGACACCGTCAATAGATTCAACAATAAATCAAACATTTGATGATGAAGATCGAACTAGGGAAATTTGTGAAAGATTGCAAAGTAAAATTACATCACAAAAGGTCAAAGGTGCCCCTGCAAGCCAGGGGCACCCATACTTTTGAGACCCCTAAATAAACTTTCAGAACTTGCAAGACCGGTCATTCTTTCCAGTACTGAACTAGTTATCCATTCCATATTTCATCACATTCACTGGAATCATCAATCATCGAGAATCTCATATTAGAGCACTGAAGGTCAAAACTAGAGAAATTGAAAGAAATCCATAAAAAATGACTTAAGTCTGGTGAAAAATGCACCCTCTTGGGAAAAGGCGCCCAAGAATTTGAGGCATCAGACTCAGGTTTTAAGCTTTGCAGCTCCCGAGCACACTTCTTCAAAGTTGATCAAACTCTATGATGGATTTGTCAACAAGACTTTAGGATCATTCGAGCAACTAGGATCAGGGATCGAATGGAGGCACTTCATCACAAAAAAAGAATGAAAAAATGTTCAACTCCTCAATTTGGATGCCTAAATTCAAAATTAGGGTCAGTTGACTAAAGTTGTCTATTTTGTAAGCTTTTTCATGTCTAATACGTCCCCAAATTGGTGGAAATCATCTCTATGAACTCCAAATCAGGAAGATTGGCTCTTCAATCATGTGTTGGCACCTAAACTTGATTAATTCAACATCAAACACTATTTATCAAGTTTAGGCATCATAATTCATCATCTTTCTTTGTAGTTTGAAGCTCAAGAACATATATTTTTTCTCCCCAACGCTTTTTGAAGATCTGACAAAGGGTTTTTTCGACATTCTTCATGTTTTCGAGAACAAAGTTGCACATAATTTTTTTTTATCATAGGTTATATTTCCAGGCGTGATTTTCTTGAAGATTTAGAAGGGAAATTTATAACTTCCAAATTTCTTCTCATCTTTTTCTTCTATTCTTGTCTTAGATCTTCTTGCATGTCTAAGTAAATAGAGGTTTTTCACATATTTGACCTTTTAGGTATGATCAACACAACAGTTCCAACAAAACCCATGTGTTAGATTCTTCCAGAAAAAGTAGCCCTACTGCCCCTATTTTTAAGGGTTTTTAGAAAAGTCAGTTTCAAAAAACAAACAAACTAAGTTTGTTTAGCTTTGAAGCGCTAACAAAACCCATGTTTTAGATTTTTTTGGGAAAAACAAGTTTTTGGTGCCTCGCTGCCTCTTCCATTGAAGGGCTCTTGCATTCCATAGAAAAAATCACTTTTTTGAATTTCTGACGTTCTGGGTTTGTTTAGAAAAATATTCTCAACAAAACCCACATCTCATAATTTTTTGTAAAAAGTTACCCCTAGCAAGGCTATTTTTAGCAGTTTCAAAAAAGTTGTTTGAACAGTATCATGTGCACAATCAATCTTCAAGGTTTTCATAATGTAGTTATCCCAGGTCGAATACAAGACCAAAACGGTCTTACTCCATGACTTCCTGAAAATGCTTGACACCGATCTGCATCGGGCACACCCAAAGGTTAACTTAGAAAAGCTAGAAGGAATAGACCAATGCACACTTCAAAACATTGAGCAATCTAGATTGCTTGAGGTAGATTCACTCCCTATCTTAGTATAGAGCACGGAATTTGTAATAGCTTGTGTAAAGCATTACAACCCTACCACATGAGAAATTAGATTAGTGGATGGATGAGTAATATGCAGCCTCAAGCCTAGGGATATCGAAAGGTGCTTCGCCATTCCACCATGTGTGAAAAACTTGGTTGTGTCTATGAGATAATGTGAAAAGGAATTTGATGCGTCAAGAGACAAATGTTAGAAGAGGATGGCAAGAACATGGCTTAAAGAGAAAAGAGCCAACTTGCTGAAGAATGTAGGATGTTGAGAGTTCAGAGATGAATATGCAGTAATGATTACACTACTCAACCGTATTATTGGTCAAGAAGAAGCAAACAAATTCCAATCATGGATGTACTATGTCGTCTTTAAAATTGTGAGTGACAAAGAACATTATGACTAGCACACCCTGATCAATGATATGCTCCACAAATAGATGACTAGTTTCTTAGAGGCTCACAAATTTCACAAGTGTTTTATCTCGTATATCTGATTGCCTTCCAACACTAGTTCAGAGCATTGAACAACGTGGGAACTTTGGTTGTGCAAAAGGTTCACGAGTATTTCTCACAGCTTGAATTCACACAAGCAGAAATACATTTAAAGTGAGTAAATGATCTCTTCCTCATGCACACCATGAGAGATCTCGATCATGAGTTGCATATCACCAATATCCAAGGAGGAAAAGGTAGATTGGGCAGATTGATTCATCTAGTTCCCCACTTTCTCATACATCCAGGTGTATGGGTACTTGGGTCATCATGCCATTTACCCCGCCATGTGGAGACAACCATAAACATAGTTGAGCCAGTGATAGAGACAATTGCAGCTGAGACAAAGCCAGTGATGGAAATAGTTACAGCTAATGCAATACCAAAGATGGAGGTAGAACCTCCCATTTCGCCACCACCGTAACAATCACTAGTCCATATTGACTTGGATTCATTGCCACGTGACATTGCAACACAGTCCCACTCGTTAGGGGTTCACGATTCCAATATCCATCCATCTAGTGAGGTTAGTCAAGATTCATCTTGGCTTGAGAATCTCCTAGAAAGGAAGAGAGAGAGGCCATCCTACCAACTGGAATTCATAGAATTTGACCATGTCCATTAAGACATGTCAGAGAGGAAGCTCAAGAAGCAAGTCCATATGGGAAAGAATGCTAACAATGAGATTATCATTGAGACCGTTGCACCACGTGAGGACATAAATGCAAATGAGGTATAGGTTGATGACTTCACCTTGTTGAAGGTCAACCTCAACAAGACCATGCATTAGGTTGAAGCATATCTCTTTGAAGTTGCGTCAGTAAGTGTCAAAGAAAGAATGGCGAAAGATGGAAAAGACAAAGTAGCCCTAAAAGCTGAAAACAAGCAGCTACAACTATATATATCCAACTTGATGCATGGTACATCAAATATATCTACCTTGCTTTCGTAGACATTGGAGCTCCCCGCAAAACAAGAATCAACTAAGTTAGCTGATCCTATATGGAAAACACTTGAGAGATCAAGTTGAAGAGTTTGTAATTAGGGGTCGGTGTATAGTTGCAGAGTTGTACCAGCTAAGGTGCAAAGCCCATGACCTCTGTGCGAAGATCCAAGAATCTGAGTGAGACATAGCAAAGAAGAGGCCTAGAGATGAGATCACTATCTCAAACTTGTAGATGACATACAAATCAGTTACTACAAAGGGAAACAAGCGACATCTTTACACATGAAAAGAACAACTTGCATAAAAAGTGAGAGCTTATGACACAAACTCTGTAGAATTGATTGAGTATAGACATATCGTGGAAACTGTTATCAATTTTGTAAGAATGTTGGTAACATCTATCCATTTCCTATACTAGCATGAAGGATGTGCATATGTTGAGCTAGCTGAGGTACAAACATAGTTTTAGGATCTCATCCACAGTAGTTTTTGCGGTGACCTTGTTGGCTGCAAGTTGAGTAAGATCGCAATCATGTCAACAGGGCTAGATGACATAGCTGTAAAGAATATTGAATACCAGGAGCACATTACGAGTGGCAAGGAGATGTTGTGGTGACACATCATCATCCCGTGAAGCATTAATTTTCCAAAGTCAGAGGAAGTCAACGATTGGTTGAAGGAATTGATAACTAGAGTTGATGAGGTGTACACTCTCAGTTAGGACATCCTACCCCTCCAAAATAGAATTTATTACACATGAGTTAAATTGATGCCTCTTTCCAAGTTAACTCACTGTCCCACTGATTATTCATGTCTATTTTGAAGACACCTTTGTATATTAGAGTTATGTTTTAGTTTAGAATCAGTTAACTGAAGTAGATTTTCTAGTTAACTACTAGCTCACCTACTAGTTAATTAAGATATAAACTTCCTCAAAGGCAATCATACAAAACCCATTCAAGCCCCTCACACAAAAAAGAGCACATAAAAACTAAATACAAATACCAAATTTGACGTATATTTCAACTTAAATTGTTGTTGAGAAGGATCTAAGAGTGTAAAGGTTGTGCTAGAGGAATTGTAGGAGCATTGCTGAGCATAAAAGAAAACGAGATGCAAATTCATATCCAAGTTGAATTTGGAAAGAAAACCTAACTCCTTCAAAACATAAATGGGAGTGTTGAACAAGGTACAAACATTCATCTAAACATAGAGGATAGAAGGATTTTCTCAAGCATATAGAAGGCATACAAAGAAATGCATGCAAAATGTGTTGGGAAGCACATTGGTAGTTATGCATGCAAAATATCCAAGCATAGACAAGGTATGATGCAATGTTATTTAACCCGATAACAAAAAAACAATAAATTGCACATTACCTTTTCTCTTCAACAACCAATGTTCTCACAAAAGACAACTACTAAAAAAGGAGTAACTAAAGCAGAGATTATGCATTTGTTTCATTTATAGTATGATGAACATCATTAAAGAAATTTCTAAAAACAAAAAAATAGAAACTTTTTTTTTATGTACACGGATTCTCAAGGAATTGGCTTTCATTGTAAACACCTATCAGTGTAATTATCATAATATTATATTAAAATATTATATATCAATTTTATTAATATTTTATAAGATTTATAAATGTTTTTGTATATAAAAATACTAAGAAATATGTATGTTGTGTTTTCTCCAAATATGTATACACACACACACACACACACACATGTGTGTGTGTGTGTGTGTGATTTTTACATGTTTTTTGTATAGATGAACCCAACCCACAATTTTTTTTGCCAAATTCATGAACTAAATCCATGAACCAGAACTAGAATCTAAATCAGAACTAGCAACATAGTATTAGAATTGTTATTTTGTAGAACCTTGTCTGATTATTCTTCCATTTATCAATTTATCTAGAAGCATTTCTCACTACCTTTCTTTCCATGGTGTAATGTCCCCTACTTGGAGTATGCCTGAATTTTCCTTAAGAGACCATTACACAACATATAAATTTGTTTAAAAAATAATATTTCATAGCAAAACATATAATATATATTGAACTTAAGAGTAAATGAACTATTAACATTATGAAATAACAACTTGAACTTGAATCTAATCTATAGACTCTTTTCGATAACCAATCATGGTAGAGATTGGAGAGAAACACATGATAGGGTGCTAGGAAAAACTGCTCATCACAAGTAAGCCCAAGGGTGGGCTCATACCCCCTTGGCCCCAAGTGGACGGAACACCCTATCAAGACAATCCCATCTAACTTAGGTTTGATGTACTTACAATGTGAGAACCTATACATTATTCATCCCAATTAAGCCCAATGGTGGGCTCATACCCCCTTGGCCCCAAGTGGACGAAATATCCCACTAAGAAAATCTCATCCAAGTTAGGGTTGGCATACTTAATGAGAGAACCTATACCACCCTTCCCTAGCATGTTTCCTTGCCAACCTTGCACATGATTTCTTAAAGAAAGGGATGATGTTAATAATAATATAAATAGATTCACTATTTACTTATCTACCAATTTAAGCATAACATATCTTTATTCATTGCATATTAATCATTATAAAATTATCTATATATATGTATATATATGTGTATGCCATCAAGATTAGATATTAATTGCATACCAAACACTTATTACAACCAAGTTATTGGTTTGGGTTATTTTTTGAGGGTTCGGTTCACGGATTCGATCAAAAAATAAAATTGGGGTTGGGTTTGTTTTGGGTTCATCGATACAAAAACATATAGAAATTATAAATATATACATATTTATAGCTTGAAATCAAGATTATTAGACGTGATATATTTTTAATGTATAATAATATTTATAAGCCTTCTATAATCCTTTAATATAACAATAATATTAATATTAATAAATAATAAATTTAATATATAATATAATTTTCATATTATTATTTGTCAAAGTTAAAATTAATAAATAATAAATATTATTAATTTTTAAAAATAAATTAACCTACATAACTATTATTTTTTTTATTATTAATCATAAAATTAATAAATAACAAAGGTATCATCCACCCTTTGGAATGTGTGGAAATGTTGCACACAATTCAAGAAACGATATCAAGATGGAGCACCCAAAGGAAGGGATGCTTGCTATGCAACAACCCTATCCCTATTTCATGAATTTGAGCTTTGGAAACATGGGCATAGCTTCCAAAGGAGACATAAAAAAACAAAATTGGGCTTACTGTCGAGGCAACTTCTGTAGTTCGACTTAGCCCACATGCTTGTTCCCATCACACCCTTGGGATGATGACTTTCAAACAATGGACCTACTGAACTAAATGGGATTCTTGATTGTACTTGCAACTCTTTGATTGTTCGCCTCTCCAGCGCCTTGTCTGTGTTGGAAATAATCCAATCTGTGGCATGGGTAGACTGAAAAACAAATATAAATGTTGAAATTTGTCACAAATTCATCCGAGACTATCCCGCACAAACCCATGTGAACTCACAAGAAAATTCTCGGACCGTGTCCAAACCCAGGCTGGGCCAGACCCAGACCCCAAACCCTAAACCTGAAGACAAAATTGGAGAAGGACGATTATATTTAGGCTTGATGCAGTGAAGGGTGTTGGATCTGGAGTTAAAATTTTACTTCTGATTTTTTGGGTGATATTATTTATTGAGACCTTGTTTGTTGCATCAAGTTTATTCATTTTGAGGATATATCAGCTTAGAGGGAGGCTTCTCATAGCTAGAAGTGATCATTTGTGGCATTCAACAAACTATTGTAGTGTTTACCAGGTCTGGTGCCTCATTCTGGGCAGTCTATTGTCTTTTCCAAGTGTGTATCAGACTTCCAAGTGCTAAGTCTAGGTTGGAGACCTCTTGTAAATGTATTTTTAATGTTTTTATATGTTCTGCACTATTATAAGCTCATTCTGAGTGTCATTTTCTCATGAAACAAATTGTAGACACTAAAAATTGTCCTAGACTTGTGACTCTTAAATTCTTCATCATTTTCGCTTTCGTCTTTTATTTTTTAAAGTTATATATCTTCTATTAATTAAATAATTTTAATTATTTAATTAATTCATTTCTAATCTTTATTCTTTCTTGATTAATTAAATAAATTTTATTTATTTAATTACATCACTAATTAAGTCCTTTTCTTTTTAAAATTAAATAAATTTTAATTTCTATGTCACTTTCCACTATAATTATATTATTCATTAGTCTTTTCTCTCTTAAATTATTTAATTTGGTCCACTCTCTTGAATTTTTGAATTAAATTTATTTAATTCAAAAGGTCCTCTTTGTCACATTCTTCTATGATTAAATAATATCTTTATTATTTAATTATTCATTGACCACTTAGATTAAATATTTTTTATTATTTAATTTCTCCCATCACCTATTTGTTTGTGCCAGTCTTATCTTCCACATCAAGTTCTTATCTATCCATTACTCAATTAACCTCTACCCTTGATTAAATTATCTATAATTTATTCTTAACCGTTAATCCTTATAATGTTACCCTAACCCTAGTCCTTACCTCATCTTTCATTTGTGTCCATTGATTATTGACATTCAATCTCAACACTTCATTCAAAATTGTCTTTTCTATAAAAGACCGTGTCATTTTCATTTTCATCATCTTGGAGAATCAATCATCGAGAGTCTACACAAGCTTATGTGATCTTATACTATCTTGTCATCTTGCTATCAACATCAAATCAAGTGCATCCATAGTCAATTGAGAATCTTTCATATTTTTCTTTGTCATTGTCATAGGTCATTATTGCATACTCAAAATCTGAGGGAAATTATTATATTCAAGAAAAATGGAGAAGTGCAATGAAGGTGAGTCAATGGTGGCATGAAGATTTGGTAATATTTCTTTATGTTTTATGTCTTTATGGTTATTTGTGCTTCATTGTTTATTAGGGTTTGATTATATGCATTATTGCCTAACCTTTAATATTTTAACCTTAATTTACTTTGGTGAACCTGACGTGAAAGGACAAAATTGCATAGATCGTATGGAAATACCCATTTTGCAAGTTACAAGTACCAATAACTGCAATCACAAAGGACAAAATGACACAATCGCGAGGTCAAATGACACAACTATATTGCATAGGTCATATTTAGATTTTCCTTTTAATTGGGTTTGTTGCTAGATCTAGGTCATTTAGCCCCTCATTTCATCAGGCTAACCCTAGCTGCATATCATAGGAATCATTAGATTATTTGGTTTTGGATTTCTTTTTGTTATTTTATAGGCCTAGGTTATTGCATAGCAATTGACTATGTTTCACCGCAATCGCCTTTTTGGTTAGCCGCATCTAACATCGATCTGAGCCACAACTATTTTCGTGAACCACATTCAACATCCAGGAAGTTGCAATCGAAGTTCTTGAGATGTATTTGCTTCTATCTATGAGCCGCATTCGTTATTTTGCGATGCAATTGCTTATGTCTCTAGAATTTTAAATTTAAGTCAAAATTTGAAGTTTAGGTCATTTAAATTTCATAGCATAGGAATTTTTTGTTACTAATGGTTGATTTCCAGCATGTGGCATAGGTGGAAAGGAGATATTTCACTTGACATTGACTATTAAACCATCTTGTCTTTTCTTTATTCACTCATTGGATTAAAATTAACCTTGCATCCGCACATCATTGGGCTTAAATTTACCTTAATTTTCATTTCACTCATTTGTTTAAAAAGAACTTGCATTTCACTCATTGGTCTAAAATTAACCTTTGCATCAAGTGTCTTTTCACATATTTCTTTAAAGGCTAAAAAGAACAAGTGTTTGCATTGTGCTTCAAGGTGTGTTTGCACTTCTCTCAAACCATTTAGTGATCTTGAGAATCAAAAACATCTTTTGGCATTTTGTATAATCACCCACACATTTGGATTTTGGAATTAAAATGAACCTTATGCGAGTGTGAGGCAAAGGTATTGTGTATGCTCTCTCCTTGCGATTCATGCAATCTTGGATGATAAAAAGAAACATCCTTGTCTTTCTTTTGTTAACTTTAGAGGGGCATGCCTTGAAATAGGGGATGAATCCAACCAATTTTTTTCTCAGACCAGTATATAAAAGGATAAGTCTAAATCATCAAGTCCTCACAATGGTCTTTTCCCTTGTTGTACAGTGTCACTCGAAATAGGGTACCTACTGTAAAACATATAAGATCCCCTAGTAGAGTTATTAAAGCCTTAAGTGGCTTGTTGGATGCTTGTTGGATGCTTGCAGGGAGCCATGTCCCCAAGTATTCACTTAGAACCTTTGTTATAGTGGCCAAAATCCATTTCACTTGCTAGCACAGGAATGGTCATTCTGAAGTCACCCCACGTCTTCACTAAGCATGTGTAGAGGCATAAATTCCTCTTTTGGGAATCAAGACTTGGTGAGCCCAAGAAGTGAGTGCAATGGAGGAGAGCTAGTTCCACCAAGTCTCTAGTTGTCCGCCTTGTTTAAGTGGTTGGAGAAATCTAAGTGAGGATCTAGCGGGTGGTATCTCTTGAGAAGCTATAGGTTGTGAAGTGTGTTTGCAAATGCCTTTTACACATTTAAACATCTTAGACATTCAGACCAAACAAAAGATAAGTGTTTGCAGACTATTCTTTGTGTTTTCCAAAATTAAACATCATAAAATCACCTTAAATTTTGGTCAAAATCCAATCAAAATATTCAAAACACATAGAAAACCACAATCAACTAATATAAACCACAACTGTGACACATAAAATCACAACCACCATCCCAAAAACTGTAATAGACTGTGCATTACTGTAATTGACAACTGAAACAACGCAACTTCTTGAAACCAAAAATCTTGAAGAAAATTGAAACAAAGCCATTTGTCAATTGATCCTGAGTATAACCTAAGTCTTTAACCACAAACTTGTAAGACTTTTAGTCACCATTCAACCATTTATTCACCATTGCATTCCTTGCATACACCTTGCAAAACATTAGGGCATCTTCCAGCTTGCATAAACCTTGTTATGAACCTTAGTTTTGGAAACCTATCATATTTGAGACTAGTTCGTAGAGATCAGACCAAAATTTATCTTGAATTCAACCTTCCATCATATTTAGTCCTTTTGTCATATGGGTTGGTTCCTCAACTCCCAAGGCTAGTTTGAGACCACCTTTGTCAACCTTTTTCATTTTTGTCACCATCATCTTTGAAGTCTTGATATACTAGATTTGTGACCTTGGCTGCCTTGGTTTGATCTAGCAACATTGCTTTGGCCTCATCATATGGAATTTAGTATTCATTACCTTAGTTTTCATTATCATTTCCACTTGCATAGACACCATTTTAGACAATTATATCTCAAAAATCCAAAAAAATAGACATCTTGCATAAACATTGCCTTGGTTTAGAATTTATTGTGACATTACTCTATTGACCTTTTGACATTTTTTCACCTTGAATTAGTAACTTGGCATTGTCCCTAGGAATATCCTTGCATAATCATCTTATGCATCACTCCAAGTCATCTTCATAACCATCCTCTCTTCCAAGTATTACTTGGTTAAAACTAGGTTGAAAAGGAAACAAAAAGACAATATGGCTACCCCACAATACAATGAATTTATCAATCCATTTGTAAACTCCTCATAAGGGACATCAAGACCACACAAATCCTTATTGAACAAATTTTTCACTAGAGACCAAAATGGACACATTGTAGTAGAAGACTTAGAAGCCACTGCACAAGATCCTGAGTTTTCCTCTTTTATGGATGAATATTTGGCACTAGATCCTCAATGTTATTTGGAAAAAATATTGATCGAAGGTGCCACATTACCTCTTGGGTTTGATGTCCATACATTACAAACCTCGTCCACACCTACCAATCAAATTCAAGGAAACAACACAACCGTATTTATTGGCTCTATCCCACAAGTTAGTACATCCATACCATTGGGAGGAATTGCACAAGATGCAACAACAATCCACACCTCCCTATTTGGAACACAAGGCACATCACAAGACATGACATTTACTATAGGAGCATCATCATCAAGTCCATTTGGAACAAATCACACAACTAAAAGGCCTAAAGTCACTATCTACACAACAAATGCCATACCAAATGTGACAAATTCCATTCCAAGCATAACAAGTGCCATATCAAGCATTGGAATTTCTTAACATGTCACTACATCACAAACAAGACATATACCATCACATGGAAACCAAGGGTCTTTTATACAATTTGGCAATCCTCATGGTAATGCTTCGATAAGCTTAGGACATACCCAATCCGATACCCTCCATAACATCCATATCCCTAATAAACACATACGAAACCAAAATACATCACACATATACACTTCCAATATACCAAACCAAAATCCATCCTACACCCATACATTAAATCAAAACCTATCTCACAATATTGGATTCCAACATGGCTACCTAGACCCCAAAAATACACAAAACACATCATTAACCCAAGTGGATGTTTTGCAAACATGATTCCTAGCCCTACAACAACTGTACAACATGCAAATGTCTAGCAAAAGGACCTACTCAACAAAAGACTTGTTTCCATTTCCCTTTGAAAAGAGTTTATACATGCCACCCTTCCCACATGGCTATGTCATACCAAAATTTCCTGTATAATGGGAGGCTTAAACCTATTGAGCATGTAAGGTAATTTTCCACGACTTGTATAGACATTGCATATGATACTACATATCTTATAAGACTCTTTCCATGAAGTCTTACTGGCATAGCACTAGAATGGTTTTCTCAACTCCCGATTGGCATAAAAACATGGGGTGAAATAGCTGAAAATTTTATCGAACATTTCACATTTAACATTGATAATGAGATCACAATAGCCACCTTGTGCCACACTACCCAAGACAAAGGAGAAAATTTTGTCACCTTCTTCCAATGATGGAGAAGTTTGGCTAGTCGATGTCTAGTTGAGATACCAAAAAAGCAAAAGGTCACCGTGTTCCTAGAAAACATTAATCCAAAATTGAGAAGTGACCCAAGAGTACAATATCACACCTCATTTGTTGACCTAGTGGAAAAGGGTATCATCCTCAAAAAATATCTCATTGACAAAGGTGAAATCGAAATGCCAAGTAAGAATGCAAATGCCCAAAGCACTATAAATGACAAAAAGAATATTGGGCCCGAAACAAGAATGTAACCAATGATGGCATTGTCGATGCTAAAAATGTGCACGTTGGTCCTATCATCTCACTCAGAGGGTCCAACTCATCCAACAATGCACCAAGAATTGTTGATCAAACTGATAATGCTATCTAGAACACACATCAACCAAGAAATCAAAGAAAATTCCCCAAACATCAATATACTCCTTTACCAGAACCGATTGAGTCAGTGTTCAAACAACTTCTACAACACAATGCTATACAATTACTCGAACCAAAAAAATACGATCTTGGACAGTTTAAACCTTCTTGGTGGGATGAAAACTCCTTTTTTGATTACCATCGGACCAAAGGACATAATCTATCACAATTCTAACAATAGAAAAATATCATACAAAATCTTGTGGAAAATGGCACTATTGAACTTAATGGGCAGCAACAACCATCCTCAAACAATGATCATAAGGTATTTTTTGATCCATTGCATGATCATGGGAAAGGAAAAACCTCCAGCTCGAGCAATAAGACCAATAATAATTCAACAAATTATACCAATTTCAAATATGATTATAACCATACCACCATCATAAACCATATTCAATCTGGCGATGAACATGTCAACACTAAAACCATAAAGAAACCACATGAGTGTGCTATGAATACCCATCGCACTAAGGTAACCATTCAAGGCCCTCCCCTCGACCACAACAACAACCTTCAAAGTCCTAATATAATTTGCTCGGCCAATTGGGAAAGATGCCTGCGCAAATCTCCATTTTAGAGTTATTGCGTATATCCTTTGAGCATCGAGCTATCCTATATAAATCCTTGCAAGACATGACTGTACCCACCAACCTTGACATCGATCATTTACAGGAAATGGTAGGTTACTTGACCAATTCTCACCATGCCACTTTTTTAGAACAAGACTACTCAACCAACAAGATGAACCATAATAACCCTTTGCACCTCAAAGTTCTTGTCCATAAAACAAAGGTCAGATGAGTCTTGGTAGACAAAGGAGTTGGGTTAAACATTTACACCTTGAAATTGGTTAAGATGTTAGGCTTCTCGGAAGCATGTGTAGACACTACCAAAAGCATTGTCATCAAGGCATACGCTGATGAAGAGCGGTCATCTAAAGGAGTCATAACACTTCCTATTAGAGTTAGTCCTACGATTATGGATACCACTTTCCAAGTCTTGGACCTTGAACTCCCTTACAACCTCCTCCTAGGACAACCATGGATTCATTCAATGAAGACTATCCCATCCACATATCACTAATGCCTTAAATTCCCATACAACAACACTAAAATCACAATAGCCAGTGATCCTGACCCCTTTCAATATTGTAATAATCTAAGAGGGACCACACAATTCTAAGTGCTTGTTAATAATGAGGCTTCATTTTCCACTTTGTCACATTACATTGGTCCATCCTCATTGACCAAAGCATCTGTCATCCACCGTACCATCGAATCCCAAGGTCCAAGTCCATGATATGGGATGTGGTGAGTATCGTATGGATAAGTTGCAAACAAACAACAATACTAATGTTCAGGCCTCCAACAATGATGTAAAGGTTGCTTCAGAAGCTACACAAATAGATGGTCATGCATGGATCGACACCTCTTGGGATCTTGAGGATACATTTTCTTTTACCCTATCTAATTTTGCACAAACTTTTCATATCCATGATAACCCCATGTTCGATCAAGATATCTATGATAATCCACTCTTTGAGCAAGATCCAAATGGGGATATCCACACATCATCCTTCCATACTGCATGTCCCAGGTTAGAGTATGTCCCCCCTACTATTGCCTCTACCAAGTCATCTTGCCGAGTCGTTAAGGATGTGCAAGCCTCCGTTGATGCAAATGGTATTGAAAAGGATAGTCCCAAATAAAACATTGTTGACATCATCACTCCCATTCATCCGCCAAGCATTCCAATCACTCAATCCACTTCATTCATTCCACTCATGCCCATACGCATCATAGAAATAGATCAACAAGTCATAAATAAAGAAAAGTACAAATGAAAATTCCAAGAATCAAGAATGAAAATGCCTTTAAAAGGAGATCAAGAATCAAAAGACATGCTGAAAAGAGAAAATAAAGAAAAGTCCTCCAACCAAAATAAAAAGCTATTGGACCAATCAAAAATGTAAGTCAAGAATGAGAAAGAATATCAAAACACATCCTCTAGCCAACATAAAAATCTATTGGATGAATCAAAAATAAAAATTGAAAGTAAAAATAAGAAAAGTATTGGTCTCGAAGAATGTTCCTCCATTAAAAATATTTGGGGGCATCTATTAGTGCAAAATGTTAAATAAAGAGCTTGTTGATCCAAGGTCTTCATTTCCATCACTTTCACTTGTTCCATGCATTCCACTCAATCTATCCGGAATTCACTTATCATTCCACTTCCATTGGCGATGTATTTCAATGTACCTTTGACGAAGACCCCTTGACGTACTCTAGCTCATTGGTTTCCCAAACTCCTTGTCATCTGAAGCCTAGTGGGCCTCATAGTGTGCACATTAGGGATCATACCATAGTCTCTTTTGTCTACCACTTTTATCATCTGTCATATTTTCCACTTACATTTTGTATCCAGATCAGGTCATTTTTCCCAGCATGGTCACCTAAGCAAGGTCAAGGCATCATCATGACGTACCGATTTTGCACATAGCTTCCGGGAATCCCATATTAACCATAAAAAAATACAAAAAAAAAGAAAAAAAATCGTTACCTTGATGAAAACTTGGCAAATAGGCGTCCTAGTAACACCAAAAAATAAAGAAAAATAGTAAAGAGAAATAATTTGTCCAATAATGAAAACCACTTCGGTGGCACTTTAGATAAGTACAATGGTGAAACCTGGAAAATAGATGCCATGTTTAGTTGAATTTGCTCCTTCGTCTACCATCATTCCAACCTAACTTTTCACCATCATCTGTTCTTCTCATGTCATCCATAATAAATAGTGGTCCATTTCATGACCTGGAACGATTGGCATCATGCGTCTTTTCGCTCTTTATAACTCCTATCGTATTTCATATCACCCCTAATAAATTGGTCTTATACCTGACTAGGAGAAAATACTTGACCTATGTCTTCATTGGATCCTACACTTGCTGTTGGAGGTCATTATATCAAAAATCCAAACAAAAATCAAATATTCTAAAAAAGACAAAAAAATCATAAAACTTCAAAAAGACAAAAAAATCATAAAACTTCAAAAAGACAAAAAAATCATAAAACAACAAAAAGACAAAAAAATGAAATATTCCCAAAAATCCAAAAAAATCAAATATTCCCAAAAAGACAAAAAAATCATAAAACCTCAAAAATTCAAAAAAAATCAAAACATCCAAATCACTTGCAAAAATCCCAAAAACAGAGTCAAAGTCAGTCATGTCAGTCTAAGTCCAGTCAAACTATGTTGTCTCTACAACTAAACGTAGGCGAGGCCATCTGTCGATGTGCCCTCAAGGCATTAGGTCAATCCTCTTAGGTTGGTCGAATAAAATCATGACTAAGTCCTTTGTCAATAAAACAAGGTCATGTCATGTCAAACTACGAGGTCTCTGTGCATTGTTACTTAGGCCAGGTCATCTGTTGATGAGCCCCCAAGGCCACCTAGGTCGGTCCTTTAGGGCTTGTCATGTCAGTCATAATAAATCAAACATTGTCAACTTGGACACAAATAGTCATCAAAACATCAAACACGTCACATATCAACAAGACAAACAAGTCAACAAAGTCACTTAGTCAAACCAAATGAATTGCCAAAACAATCAAACAATCAACCAATCAATTTATGTCTTATACAAGATGTGTCCTTCCTGAAACCAAACATTGTCATTTAGTTAAAATCAGTCATTTTCCTTATACAGGTGGTCACATGGTCAAAAATAGACTTGAAATCTTATACGACATGTTTCCTCTCTTGAAACCAAGCTTCGTCAAACAATAAACTCGTCAATCACCTAGTCAATTAACCATCATACAATCTAAATGGTTGTTGACTTGTGGTCTATTTTGTCATATCTTTTTTCTTGATTTATCTTTCAGTCAGGTTACTAGCTCTCTCCAGGATATCTTATGAAGGATTTAGGGAGGCGAGGATGTCTCATGACTCTTTTCTTTGACTGATGTTTGTGGTGTGTTTTGGCAAAAAGATTGGGGCAACTTTGGCCCTTAGTATGAGTTAGGACATTTCTTGTCTGCGATTGTGTCTATTTTACAAGTGGATGACCTTGCACACCTTGGTCTATCTCATACCATGGTGTTTGTTGTCCATTTGTATCATTTTACTACCCAATGATGATTAATGCACGACCTATTATGTATTTGGAAAAATATTGAAGTTCTTCTATACTAAGATCCATGTTTTTCGTGCTAAAATTTCTTCTATCATTCATCCTCTAGTTTTCTCATCCATTTCGAGAGCACACTCATGTTATTTGAACCCGTTGATGTAGGAGCATCCTTGGTTTTTGGCAATCTTGCATCAACCAAAAAATTACCTTCATTCAGTTTTATTCTTGTTCTGGTTTGAGTTTGAAGATACGATGTTTCTACATATTTGCTCACCAGATCTTGTGTACCTAGTATTTCATTGTGGACATGTTCAATCTTCATTTTCCAAGTTTTCAGCTCATTTGGATCTTTTTTCGACAAGTTACCGCTTTCGGCATACGTGATAGTTTTGAGGCTGGCCTCAGAATAACTTCAAAGCCTAACAACTAGTTGGATCGATCACAAACCTTTCTTGTGACTTGCGGATCCTCACGGTGTGTTTAGATTTGTTCCATGGAGTGTCACTGACCTTACACTTAGGTCCACACTTCATCATACGCATCTACCATGGATGGATTTAAAATTTGAGGCCGACCTGTTCTTGCACACATTACACATTTCTTCTCGGAGATTGTAGCGAACTTTGGCCAACATAGATGTTTTTAGACTCACGGATATGATATAAAGATAGTATTGAATCATTAGAAGAGGGGGAGATAGATTATTATGGACATGTTGTATATTAGATCCAATCTGTAGGGTTTCACTCGCATGTATGAGCACTGTATTTTAAGCATGTTGTAATCAGGCCTGTGTGCCAAATCTGTAAGCCCAGATGTGGCCGACTATATGTAATCAATGTTGCAGATAATGAGAATGTTTGCACCTACATTTGCCTCCATAAATTGTGTTGCTTTTGTTGTATTACTCTTGCTGCATGGTTCAGACTATTCTCTTTGAGGACTCTCCTTACTGTGATTGCACCAATTGATATCAAAGTGAGATTCATTCCTTGCGAGATCATCAGAAGTTGAGCAATCATGTTGAAGATTTGTTGTAGGGTGGCGGATTGAGGATCCGACCTGAAATTGCAGAGGACTTGTGTAAATATGGTGGCAAGAATAAATGGTAGAGGAAATGGAGTGCGTGGAAATGCAGACCCTGCTGTAATGGAAATGTTAAGAGGAATTGTTGCTAGATTAGAAGCGATTGAAATGGCCCAGAGAAGAGGTCGACTAGTCGATGATGTAAGTGATGAAGAAGTAGAAGAACAAGAATAAGTTGCAAGAGAAGAGCAACCTGGCCTTGATCAGGGAGAAGAGAGGTTCATAAGAGCCCTAACTAGAGTAAACACTAAGCCACATTTCAATCCACTGGACTATAATGGTAAGCTGGATTCAGATGAATTGTTGGATTGGATAACAGAAATGGAGAAATACTTTGATTTTGAAGGTACCCCAGATGATAAGAAGGTGAAATTTTTCTGTACAAAATTGAGAGGACATGCATCCCTTTGGTGGGAACATTTGTAGACAGATAGACAAAGAAAATGAAAGGAGAAGATAAGATCATGGATCAGATGGTGAATAAATTAAAGATGAAGTTTATGCCTACAGACTATCAGATTAGTTTGTTCAAGAATCAAGTGTGACAAAGTATACAGAGGAATTCTATAAGTTGAATATTAGATTTGGACATTTAGAAGATGAAATTGAACAAGTAGCTAGATATGTAAATGGTTTGAGGTCATCTATTCAAGATGAGATCAGTTTTATTAAGTTGTTGAGTGTGGAAGAGGCATATCAGTGTGCCCTAAAAGCAAAGGAGAAGCTAAATAAAAGACATGAATAGAGATAGAGGGGAAGAGGTGGAAGATTTCAGAGAGGAAGAATATTTACTGGAGGAGGAAGAAGAACCTTTGCAGATCAGAATAAGAGGTCAATAAAAGTGAAAATTTATATTGAAGAGATGATGGAAAATATTATAGAAGAGGAGGATATGGTGGCTACAAAAATGAAGGGTATTGAAAAGATGACATAGGACAAGAGAAAAGAGTATTCAAGGGAACTTGTTTTAAATTGTGTGGAGAAGGACATAGAGCCTTTGAATGCAGACAAGGAGAGTCAAGCAGAAAGACTGAAAACAATAGGAGAACAACCCTTGTTTAGGAGGATCATGCTGGATCATCTAATCAACCAAAAGAAGGAGAGGTATTGGTGAATAGGAGAGTATTGTGTCAAAGTAAATTGGAGAAAGAACCATTGCAAAGAAAGAATTTGTTCAGGACCAGATGTAAGGTAGCTAATAAATGTTACAAAGTGATCATTGATAGTGGAAGTTCAAAGAACCTAGCTTCTGAAGAAATGGTAACCAAATTGAATTTGGAAAGGTTGAAACATCCTAAACCCTATTAGATAGCATGGATTCAAGATGAGAATAAAATACTGGTAAGTGAACAATGTTTGGTGAAATTGAAGATAGGAAACTACCATGATGAAGTTTTTTGTGAAATTATGTCCATGGATATATGCCATATCTTGTTGGGAAGGCCTTGGCAGTATGATCGACAAGATATTCATGATGGAAAGAAGAACGTATACACCATTGTTGCTAATGGGATGAAGCAGACTTTGTTACCCTTGGAAGATGTTCCTAAGGCTGAGATTTGCACGACTACTAAAATCTGTTTGGTTGATGGAAGAAGATTTCTAGATGGACTGAGACATAAGAACTTGTGCTATGCATTGGTACCTAAGAAAGTTGAAGACTTGAAGCATGTAGAAGGACAAACATAAGAGATAAGAGAGTTGTTGATAAAATATGAGGCTATCATTTCAGATAATGTACTTGATGGATTACCACTTGTAAGGAGTATTAGTCATTGCATGGATATGATTCTTGGAGCTATTTTTCCTAACAAAGTAGCACATCGGATGACACTAACAGAGAATGAAGATTTGAACAAACAAGTGCAAGAGTTTTTGAGGAAAGGTTTGATCAAAGAAAGCTTAAGTTCTTGTGTAGTACATACTGTGCTTGCACCTAAGAAAGATGGAGAATGGAGAATGTGTACCGACTCTAGAGCCATAAACAAGATCACAATGAAGTATAGATTTCCTTTGCCCCAGATGGATGACATTATGGATTATTTGAGTGGAGCTAAGTACTTTACAAAGATAGACTTGAAGAGTGGATATCATCAGATCAGAATCAGAGAAGGAGATGAGTGGAAAACATCATTCAAGACAAATGAAGGATTGTATGAGTAGTTGGTGATGCCTTTTGGGTTGAAAAATTCATCGAGTACTTTCATGAGGTTGATGAATGAGGTATTGAAGAAATTATTGGGTAAATTTGTGATTGTATATTTAGATGAAATTTTGATTTTCAGTAAGACTAAAGAGGAACATTTGTGGCACATAAGACAAGTTTTGTAGAGGTTGAAAGAAGAACAATTGTTGATAAACCTAAAGAAGTGTAGTTTCATGAAGGAGGAATTGGTATATCTAGGATTTGTGATATTAGTGGATGGATTGAAGATGGATCTTGAAAAGGTGAGAGCTATTGTTGAATGGCCTACACGTGAAAGCATTGGAGAGGTAAGATCATTTCATGGATTGGCTAGTTTCTACTGGAAGTTCATTAGGAATTTTAGTTCTATTTGTAACCCCATGACAGAGACGATGAGAGGAGACATGAAGGATTTTAGATGGACATCTAGAGCACAAGAGTTTTGAATTGTTGAAGTAGAAGGTGATTGAGCAGCCTGTGTTGGCTTTACCAGATTTTGATAAGGTATTTCAAGTAGACTGTGATGCAAGAGGAAATGCAATTGGAGCACTATTAAGTCAAGAAGGAAGACCAGTAGCTTATTTCAGTGAGAAGTTGAATGATGCAAGGAGAAGGTATTCAGTATATGATCAAGACTTCTATGCCATAGTTCAAGCCTTGAAAAAGTGGAGAAATTACTTGTTATCTAAGGAGTTTGTGTTGTATATGGATCATCAAGGTTTACAGTATTTGAACAGTCAAGGTAAGTTGAATAAAAAACAAATGAGATGGGTAGAGTTCTTATAGAGTTACACTTTTCTCTTGAAACATAGGAGCGAAAAGTCAGATAAAGTTGCTGACACTTTGAATATGAGAAGGAATTAACTGGCACATATGAGAGTGGAGGTATTAGGCTTTGATGAAATGAGGAACAAGAATAACTTTAAGAAACCCCCCCCTTGACGAAGGTGTAAAATCTTGGCGAATCTTTCCTTTTATTTGAAAAAATATATTATTTTTTTTGGAATATCTATGCACATTATTAAAAAAGTTTGTAAAATTATGGTGAATCTTAATGAATAATTGGTAAAAAATAATAATCACAGTGGTGAATCCTAGTGAATATTTACTAAAAATATTAATTACAATGGCGAATCTCTCCTTTAAAAATTTGCATAGTTGGTCGTCGCAGTTCCCCCATATTTTTTTTTGGTTTTTGTAATATTGAAGTAGGGGCCTGGGGGTGGCAGCCACCGGCAGGGTCAAGGGGCAAACCCCTTGTGGTGGTCAAGGGGGAAAAACATAAAATCCCTATAAAAAATGCATTGAAGCACACATGGATTAAGGATTTTTTAAAATTCTCACTTAAAAAAAAAGATTATATGAAAAGTGAAATTATTACCATCGATTAGCTTTTTAATCGAATGGCTGAAAGTTAATTCCATGAATTTATATGCACATGCCTTTTAAAAAGGTTGTTGAGGCCCAAAATTTATTTTGGGCAACATGATCAAATCTAATCGTGTGGCCCAAAACAAATTTCGGTCCTCAACAACCTTTTTAAAAGGCACGTGCAAATAAAGTCACAAAATTAACTTGGAGCCATTCGATTAAAAAGCTAATCAATGGCAATAAATAAAAAACCTCAAAAATGCATTGGAAAACACATGGATTAAGTTTTTTTTTTTAAATCTCACTTTAAAAGTAAGAATAAATGAAAAGTTTAAATGTTACCATCGATTAGCAATTTAGCTTTTTAATCGAACAACTGCAGGTTGATTCCACGACCTAATACACATGCCTTTTAAAAGGCTTGTTGAAGCCCAAAATTTGTTTTGGGCCACACGATTAGATTTAATCATATGGCCCAAAACAAATTTTGGGCCTCAACAAGCCTTTTAAAAGGCATGTGTGTATTAGGCCACATAATCAACTTGCAGCCGTCCGATTAAAAAGCTAAGCGATGATTTGATGACAATAAATAAAAGCCCTATTCAAGGCTAAAATATCCGTGAAATTCAATGGTAATTTATTATTGTGGTGATATTTCCACAAAATTAATGTTAGGAATATAATATTACTAGCGAATATAATCGATATTTTTGATTATAGTATAAATTGCTGGCGAATCAGTTCCAATGACGTATCATTTAAAATATAATAAATAGGCGAATTAATCGAGACAATTTTTTTTTTTTGTAAAAACTTGACAATTCAACATTGTTTTTAGCTTGTACTATTCGCCATTTTTGGAGGTCCCGATTTCAATTATTCGCCAATTGGCGAAGATTCACCACTAAAGTTTTCCCTGATGAGGAACTTGTATAAGGAAGACTCGGATTTTGTAGAACCTTGGAGAGCATGTAGAGAACCAATCCTGGAGGATAGAAGTCAATGGTTGGATTATTTCGTCCAAGAGGACATGTTGTTTAGAGGAAACCAGTTGTGTATACCCCAAAGTTCAATGAGGGATAACTTGGTAAAAGAGAAATATAGTGGAGGATTGGAAGAACCTTTTGGAATTGACAAGACAATAGCATTGGTGAGTGCGAACTACTTTTGGCCACGGATTCATAGGGATGTAAGGAGATTTGTGCAGAGTTGCCGAGTTTGTCAAGTTGCAAAAGGAAGTAGTCACAATGTTGGACTGTATAAGACACTAACGGTACCAAAAGGACTTTGGGAGGATATCGATATGGATTTCATACTTGGGTTGCCTAAGACACAAAGAGGTAATGATTTAGTATTTGTGGTAGTGGAAAATTTTTCTAAGAAGGTACATTTCATACCTTGTAAGAAGACAATGAATGTAGTACATGTAGCAGATTTGTTCTTCAGAGAGGTGGTCAGATTTCATGGATTAACTAGGAGTATTGTTTCAGACAGAGATACAAATTTTGTTGGCTATTTTTGGAGGACACTTTGGAAGAAGTTGAAAACATATTTGAAGTTTATTTCTACTTTTCACCCACAGATAGATGGATAGACAAAGGTAGTGAGCCAGAGTTTGGGAAATTTGTTGAGATGTTTGGTTGGAGAGAAGATCGGAATTGGGGATCTAGTCCTAGCACAAGTAGAGTTTTCCTACAATAATTTAGTGAATAGGAGTACTGGAAAGACCTATTTTGAGATTGTTACAGGAGTTCATCCTAGAGGTATATTAGAGCTAAGAGACATTAGTAAGGAAGATAAGAGGAGTGTAGAAGCAGAAGAATTTGCAGAACATATGAAGACAATGCATACTCAAGTGAAGCAACATTTGGAGAACATGAACCAAAAGTATAAGGAGAAAGCAGATGAAAAGAGGAGACATAAGGAGTTCGGAGATGGAGATGAAGTGATGGTGTACTTGAGGAAAGAAAGATTTCTAGTTGGAACATATAGTAAACTGAAGATGAAGAAGGTTGGACCTTGCAGGATATTGAAGAAATTTGACTCAGAGAATGCATATGAAGTGGAGTTACTGGATGGCATGAGTATATCACCTATATTCAACAATTCACACGTACATCAGTACCATGAAGCGGAATTTAGTGAGGAAAGTAAGATGAAGTTGGAAAAATAGCTTCCTAAACAACCATCAGATAAGATAGATGAAGTTTTGGATGTCAGAGATGGGAGAAAGACTCGTGGAAGACAGTACAAAGAATATCTTGTGAAGTGGAAAGGTAGACCAATGGAGGATTATTCTTGGATTTCTTAGGGTGAGGTAGACTGTATTGGTTTTCCTTTGGCCCCAAAAAAGTGAGAGGATCACTTTTCATTAACCCCAGATATCTGATTTAGGAGCATCCTTGGTTCTTGGCAATCTTGCATCAACCAAAAAAATACCTTCATTTAGTTTTGTTCTTATTCTGGTTCAAGTTTGAAGATCCGGTGTTTCTGCATATTTGCTCGCCAAATCTTGTGTACCTAGTATTTCATTGTGGACATGTTCAATCTTCGTTTTCCAAGTTTTCAGCTCATTTGGATATTTTCTCGGCAAGTTACCACTTTCGGCGTACATGACAGTTTTGAGGCTGGCCCCATAATAACTTCGAAACCTAACGACTAGTTGGATTGATCGCGAACCTTTCTTGCGACTTGCGGATCCTCATGGTGTGTTTAGATCTATTCCATGGAGTGTCACCGACCTTACACTTAGGCTCACACTTCATCATACACATCTACCATGGAGAATTTCAAATTTGAGGCCGACCTGTTCTTGCACACGTTACACATTTCTTCTCGGAGATTGTAGCGATCTTTAGCCGACGCAAATGTTTCTAAACTCGTGGATATGATATAAAGCTAGTATTGAATCATTAGAAGAGGGGGAGATAGATTATTATGAAGGACATGTTGTATATTAGATCCGATCTGTAGGATTTTGCTCGCATATATGAGCACTATATTTTGAGCATGTTGTAATCAGGTCTATGTGTCGAATCTGTAAGCCTGGATGTGGCCGACTATATGTAATCAATGTTTCAGATAATGAGAATGTTTGCACTTGCATTTTCCTCCATAAATTGTGTTGCTTTTGTTGTGTTACTCTTGCTGCATGGTTTAGACTATTCTCTTTGAGGACCCATACATAAGGAGTTCGGAGTTGGAGATGAAGTGATGGTGTACTTGAGGAAAGAAAGATTTCTAGTTGGAACATATAGTAAACTGAAGATGAGGAAGGTTGGACCCTGTAGGATATTGAAGAAATTTGACTCAGGGAATGCATATGAAGTGGAGTTACTGGATGGCATGAGTATATCACCTATATTCAACATTGCACACCTACATCAGTACCATGAAGCAAAATTTAGTGAGGACAATAAGATGAAGTTGGAAAAATAGCTTCCTAAACAACCATCAGATGAGATAGACGAAGTTTTGGATGTCAGAGATGGGAGAAAGACTCGTGGAAGATAGTACAAAGAATATCTTGTGAAGTGGAAAGGTAGACCAGTGGAGGATTCTTCTTGGATTTCTCAGGGTGAGGTAGACTGTATTGGTTTTCATTTGGCCCCAACAAAGTGAGAGGCTCACTTTTCATTAACCCCAAATGTATGATGTAGGAGCATCCTTGGTTCTTGGAAATCTTGCATCAACGAAAAATTTAACTTCATTCACTTTTATTCTTGTTCTGGTTCGAGTTTGAAGATCTGATGTTTCTGCATATTTACTCGCCAGATCTTACGTACCTAGTTTTTCATTGTGGACATGTTCAATCTTCGTTTTCCAAGTTTTCAGCTCATTTGGATCTTTTTCCAGCAAGTTACCACTCCCGATGTACATGATAGTTTTGAAGTTGGCCCCAGAATAACTTCAAAACCTAACGGCTAGTTGGATCAATCGTAGACCTTTCCTGTGACTTGCGGATCCTCACGATGTGTTTAGATTTGTTCCATGGAGTGTCACCAGCCTCACACTTAGGTCCACACTTCATCATACGCATCTACCATGGATGAATTTCAGATTTGAGGACGACATGTTCTTGCACATGTTACACATTTCTTCTCGGAGATTGTAGCGATCTTTGGCTGATGTGGATGTTTCTAGACTCGTGGATATGATATAAAGCTAGTATTGAATCATTAGAAGAGGGGGAGATAGATTATTATGGACATGTTGTATATTAGATTCGATTTGTAGAATCTCACTTGCATGTATGAGCACTGTATTTTGAGCATGTTGTAATCAAGCCTATGTACTGAATCTGTAAGCCCGAATGTGGCCGACTATATGTAATCAATGTTTTAGATAATTTGAATGTTTGCACCTGCATTTGCCTCCATAAATTGTGTTGCTTCTGTTGTATTATTCTTGCTGCATGGTTCAGACTATTCTCTTTGAGGACCCTCCTTATCGTGACTGCACCACCCACATATTCTCTCAAGGGGGCATACCACTACTTCCTCGCCATCCTTCCTCATCCTATCCACACTGGGTAATGTTTTGACTAGATTTCTTTGACACAATGCAATAAATTGCATTGTATCAAAGAGGGGCAAAATGTAGCTACTAAAAATTGTCTTAGGCCCGCGACTTAAATTCTTCATCATTTCCCCTTTCGTCTTTTATTTTCTAAAGTCATATGTCTTCTATTAATTATTTAATTAATTAATTTCAAATCTTTATTCTTCCTTGATTAATTAAATAAATTTTATTTATTTGATTACGTCACTAATTAAGTCATTTTCTTTCTAAAATTAAATAAATTCTTATTTATTTAATTTATGTCACTTTCCACTATAATTAAATAATTATTTTAATTATCTAATTATTCATTAACTTTTTCTCTCCTAAATTAAATAAATTCTATTTATTTAATTTGCTCCACTCTTTTGAATTTTTGAATTAAATTATTATTTAATTCCAAAGGTCCTATTTGTCACATTCTTTTATGATTAAATAATATCTTTATTATTTAATTATTCATTGGCCACCTAGATTAAATAATTTTTATTATTTAATTTCTCCTATCACTTCTCTGTTCGTGCCAATCTTATCTATCCATCTTTGAATTAATCTCTACCCTCAATTAAATTATCTATAATTTAATCTTGATTGTTGATCCTTATAATGTTACCCTAACCCTAGTCCTTACCTCATCTTTCATTTGTGGCCATTGATTATTGACATTCAATCTCAACCCTTCATTCAAAATTGTCTTTTCTATAAAAGACCGTGTCATTGTCATTTTCATCATCTTGGAGAATCTATCATTGAGAGTCTACACAAACTTATGTGATCTTATGCTATCTTGTCATCTTGCTATCAACATCAAGTCAAGTGTGCATCCATAGTCAATTGAGAATATTCAATATTTTTCTTTGTCATTGTCATAGGCCATTATTGCATACTCAAAATCAGAGGGCAATTATTATATTCAAGCAAAATGGAGAAATGCAATGAAGGTAAATCAATGGTAGCATGAAGATTTGGTAATATTACTCTATGTTTTATGTTTTATGCTTATTTGTGCTTCATTGTTTATTAGGGTTTTATTTATATGCATTGTTGCCTAACCTTTAATATTTTAACCTTGATTACATAAATCATCAAAGTTGCCCTAGCTATTCACAATATATTTCAGACAGGTCTGCAATAAATTTTCTGGAAATTATTGTGTGTAATCTTGTCACAAGTCTAAGAACAAGCCATCATTTAGCTACTGCTAATTTCTGAGTAGTTTCTATTTCATAATAACTGTATACAGTGCTCAGAAATAATCATTTCCAGAATCAACATATGGTTTAGGTTGGAGTTCTTAGTGCTTTGTCTTTTCATGAACGTGGATGATCTGATTTCATTTGTATTTTTGAGATAAAAGGTCTGAGTGTAATTCTGGGTAGTTTGTTATCATATAAGAGTTCATTAATTGCTTAGTTGGGAAAAGTTAGTCTATAGGCGTTGTTTAAAGACTACTCTTGTAACTCATATTTATACAGTGCTATGAGTAACTTCTATATAGTCTGAAATATACAATATTTGTGTACATCTCTTAGTCATTGCATCTTTGAGCTAGTTATGAGTTGAATAATTATAGAGTACTCACTGTCATTCCTTGGCATGAAAATGTAAAGGTCTGAGATGTTTACTCGCTTACATTACCTTGTTGAACACTAAGGATGAAGCTCAGTTTGCTTAACTGAATGTCGTATGCATTTACCTTTGTTACTCTTAAACTCTATGCAATGTGTCACTCTGAGTTTGATAAAATGGAAGATCTATCAAACTGATCTAATCGCAAAAATTATACACCATTTGGGAAGGGTTCTTTACATTTTAAACTATTTTTTTTAGGCGTCGATCTTTTTGATAGTTGTCAAAACCCTTTCGTTTTGCAAAGGAGTGATTTTTCAATGGTCATTTTTAAAAACAAGATGGGTTTTCGATGTTTTCAACAACTTCCGTTGGGACCGACATTGCATTTTTAACCATGCTTGATCTCAACGAAAGTTTAGAAAAATCATCCAAGGTGAATGAATGAATGAAAGATTTTAATGGCGTCCACGAGACTAAACAGTCTAAGGGACCAAGACAAAAAAATCAGGCTTAATCAGTCTTCATGCTCTTTTCCAAGTCGAGTCTCCTACTATTAATTTTGACTAGAAGGCTAACCGTCTGATTAATCTTATCTTCCCCAAAGAGCTGTTGCATATTAACAACTTTCACACCATTTCGTGCTGAGTACGGATATCCTCGTAAGCGGTGCATTCCATGATGAAGTGCCATTCCATTTCCACAGTCCCCTTATTGTAGAAAATACGAGTTCTTTCTTCCCAAGTTTCTTTGGGCATCTTCCATCTACTGGTCTCACACCTAAGGTGATGTGATCCCGTCCTCAATTGTGCAACTAACAGCCTTGCTTTCCCTTCAATAGCTGCACCTAAATAAGTTTTCTCACCATGATCCTTTTCCAGGTTAAACTCTTTGATGTAGTAAACTTTTTTACGCCCAATCTGATTTGCCCACATGGCAGTTCTAAATTTTTCATTCACGTAGCTTTTTATTTCACTATTGGTGCTAGGACACTCTTGCAAATTGATGTCCCACTTGTTCATCCACTTGTTGTTCTGCTTCATCCAAGTTTTTTTTCTATGATCTAGCGTCTCCTTCATAACCATTTTAGGCCAACGGTGGTCATCCATGTTTTCAACCTTTTTTAAATAGCTTATCAACCGAGTTAACGTCGATGCTTCCAAAGGAAAAGTCCCGGCTTCAGCTAAAAGAATTTCATATGGGATTGTGGTTTTAACTTTGAGACTGCTTGTTATTAGATGTTTCTGAATTCTGTCCAGCTCCCTCCAACTGCACTTTGACATACTGCTTCCCCACACTTCGCACCCATAAAGAACAACCAACACAACAAGCAAACCAAAAAGGGTTTTCTTGGTTTTCCAATCTCAAAGCTCGACTTTTCTACACCTATTCTGCAGAAGGTAGGAGGCTTTCCACCCTCCTAGAATCCTTTTCGTACGACAGGTCTCCCAACTAAGCTTATAGTGAAATTCAATCCCAAGATACTTGTATTCTTTCACAATTTCAAGCGGGCTACCTTCAAAAAGAAAAGTATTTTGTTTATCCTTTCTGTTCAATGAGAAAATCATGATTTTGGTCTTGGTGATATTCACTTGCATCCCAACCTCCTGACAAAAGAGTTCGAGAGCTTTCAAGTGTTCTCTTAACCCATGGGTTGTTTTAGAAATTAGGATAAGATCATCGGCATATAATAGAAGTTTCACCACATAGTCTTCCAACTGAATACCATCCTCGTCCGTATTGCTTATCCAAGCTTCCAACTTATCAATGTATAGCCCAAAAAGCGTGGGGGATAGAGGGCAGCCCTACTTAACGCCAATGTCGCTACCAAAACACTCTGACATACCATCACTAGTTCTGATTTTAGCTCTAACCTTCTCATACAATCTGTGAATAGCTGCTCTATACTCATTTGGGATGCCTAATTCCTCCATTCTATTCCATAGTTTGTCTCTCGGTACCATGTCAAAATCTTTCTTAAAGTCTACAAAATAGTAGTAAGCTTCCTCACCCTAGATGTTCCCATGCCTGCCCCTTTGCCCTTTTTCCCTCATTTTCTGCCCAGCCGCTGATCCTTCGTTCAACCATGCTCCCAAAAGGGATATCTTAATAAAAGATGAGCTTGTCGAGTCGGGTTAAAGTTTTCGAACTCCGTTGATTATCGACTGTACTTTCAAAATAAATTCAAAACATCCAAATTTGTTGAGTGTACTGAGGTCACCCAATATTATCGCCAAGTGGCATGTGTTAGACATTAAATGCTGCTAGTACTGAAGTAGACAAAATAAATGCTCGATCATGCAAAATTAAGCCGTCATTTGGAACATAATCATTCTTCTTGGAAAGTGTAATCTTAGAAGCCTAGAAGAACATATATACGAGCAACACTCGAAGAAATAACTCAGGCAAGAATGGGTGACATGTTTACCAGGTGAGTGGCATTTCTAATTTTTTCTCTAGTGATTGGCAATTGTTTTCCACATCATAGCATAGTTGAATTTTCTTTGGAGAGAACACTTGGGAAAATGAAATACAAATATTTGGGGTATGAACATTTGGTTGGCCTAGATAGTTCCTTGCTTGAAATTGACCATACAAGGTTAGGATATATAAATTTAGATACTTTCTGGGAATGAATTCACAAACCAAATAGAAATCCTATTACTCAAAGGGTAGAAGAAAGTAGTCTCCTTGAGGCTGTTGCATTCCCAGTAGCGGTGCAATGCACAAAATTGGTGTTAGAATGTATATCTCATTATAACCCAACAATGAGAGAAATCCACACGAAAGATGACAATCTCTGTGTGACTCTGGATAGAGCTACAATAAGTGGGTGTTTTAGGCTGCCAGAAAGAGAAGTCTATTCTCATTTCAGTTTTACCATATCCTAGGGTTTCTTTTCAAAAAAGAAGGGGTGCTACCGAAACTGCATTGCTAAGGAATGGTTTGATCCCCCTAAGAAAGGCAAGTCATAGCTTCCCAAGAAAATGCACAAGTCAAATTTTAGGGAAGAAATTTCGAACATTATTGTGTTATTACATAGGGTAAGGGGAAATATGAATGCACATGATTTCGAAGAATGAATGTATTTCTTCGTTTACGTTATTTGTGGTGACACACAGTATCTAGATTGGGCCACTATAATTTGTGATCAACTGGATGATACGATGAGCTTTGTTGTTAACAAATCATTTTACATGTCTTACCTCTTTTTATGTCTTGGCTTGTACAAGACCTTGGATTGGCTTAAACCCTTTGGAGGATTTTGATGAGGGATTCAAATCTATGATTATTAACTTGATTTACAACTTGAAAAGAGTTGTAAGAATTTCTCGAGTGTAAATGATGTGTTCAGTATGAAGCTGGTCAGGTAGTTATAGGTGATCCAGGTCAAAGAGTATCTCCCAAGGCTTTTCAATTGGTCACCAAGTATGGTAGTCTTTTTATACAGTTTCAAACATTTACCTATTTGTGGGTTGCTGGATTCAATGACTTTCCTCTAAAACTTCCCAGATATGTAGAAGATAAATTCATCTTGATGGAAGTTTGCCATCAAGCTGCAAAGGTAAACAAGAGATGTGCGGATAGGAAAAAGGTTGGGATTCCATTCCCAATTGGTTTAGGGTATTATGAATGCAAGTCTTAGTCAAATGCCCTTAACTTGAGGAGAGAAGTTGCAAAGTTCTCTTTTGGTACCTATGAGAGGAGGTTCCCATTTGACAATAAAAATTATGTGAGAAATAATCTTCAACTTGGTCCCAGTTATTATCACATGCCTCATCTTGAATATTTCTAGGCGAATTGTGTGGATGTTTATGAGGTAAGAAGAATGAATTGGATGAGACTCTCCTTAGCGTAGATCTTCAATTTTAAATTGGGTTAGAATACAAGGGGAATACAGGATGAAGACTCTAATTTAATTGATCCCACCTATGCTCAACAGGTATAGACATTACCTTTGTCACCCATGGATTGGAATAGTGAAGAGAATGAAGATATTCAGGTTAGAACTTCAACAGTCTTAAGGACACAAGTTTGGTTAGCCAAAAAGAAAGGAGAAGCTACCAAGGCTCCATCAAAGGAAATAGAGGGAGTTTGAGAACAAACAAGTGTTGGTCATATAGGCACGAGGTCCTTTGTGCCAATACCATCAATACAAACGACATCTCTGTCAAGTGGTAGTGGGAATGGGGATGATCCTCTTGAGAAAGGTAAAGGACTTGAACAAACTTGTGGTGAAGGCCCTCTTCCCAATGTTATAGTTGAAGAACAAAGTGGTGATGATGCTGAGCAACAATCAGGGGAAAGTAACCAAGAAAATAAAGCTAATAGGGAAGCGCTGGAAATTCACATTCAATAACCCGAGCAACCCCAAGGTGGAACAAAAGAGAATGTGTGAAGAGGTAAAGCTTCAATTTCCTCTCCTTCAAGCATATGTATTGTGATGAGATCTCCCCTACTAAACAAAGCCCTTTGTTTCTCTATGCCCGAGATTTCTTAGAACCCTGATACACTTGCATCTACACCATCTTGGCTAGAGAATTATCTCTCAAAGGAAATGAAAATAGTGCTTATTGTGTTACCAAAAGAGGATGTTGTGGGAAATTTTTTGTAGAGAACTTCTAAAGTAAAGAAATTGAAAACCATTGCTAGATTGATGGAAGATGAGGCTTTTGGACATTTGGTTATGGAAGTTGCTCAACCTTCTATCTAGAAGAACGTAGACAAGCTAAGGCAACAAACTACAATGTGACCAAAGTAGATTTAGGCCCTCCTAGTAGGGATCGGGATATCCATAATTTTCAGGTCACTGCCTCGAGGTTGGTGGAGAGAATATAAAATAAATAAGATAACTAAATTTTTTTCCTTCAAGTAGAATGACTCTTATTAGATCCATTAGGGAGAGAGGAGAGAGAGAGAGAGCAATACCTTGGCTAAATTTTCTATCAATATAGTTTTAGAATGTGTTATCGACAACAAGGTCAATTCATGGGAAACCTTAAAATCAAATATGGACTTATAAAGCATTGAAACCCATTCCCTATCTAAATGTGAATCTTGAACCTTATGAGGCTAAGGGAATACAATCTCATGACATTCAATCTTCTATTCCTCCCTGCATACTTAAGATTTTTCTGCAATGTTTTGGATTGATCCATATCACATATCCCTCTAGTGGGTATTGGAAATAATCTCACATGTTGCAACTCAGGATTTCAATGTGGAAGGACATGGAAAGTCTTAATTATACGAAAAATCATATTAAGACATTCACTATTATTAGCATGTATGTTGGGGATGAAAATTTCCAAAACTACTAGAGCTATTTATTTTGGTACCACCCTTATTAGCTCTTTCCTCTCATCTACAAAAGAATAAATACTTGTGGTATGTTGTTGAGTGGGCAAAGGAAAATGGCCTTCTTGGGGGCATAACAAAGTTGCGATTGTAGCAAAATTTCAAAATGAGGTCTAGTATCCTACTATTTTCCTCTCAATGGGTCCTTGGGGAGGAATTCAGGGTCTTTGATTGCTGCTATAGAGTTAACACAAGTATTGATTCTATGTTTGTGGTTGTCCTTGACTTGGGTGAGGAGAAAGAGAATTATCGCAAGTTGATGAGAAATTTGGTGAATTTGTTTTTACTTGGGAAGTTGAAGAATGGTTTGCAAGAAGCACTTTAAAGTTCTTAGCTTGACAATTATTGTAATGGCATAGAGTTCGATCAATTTTTTTTTTTTTGCAAAATGAAGAGCACAAAAGGAAGAAAGCATCAAAAGGTGTAAAGTTTTTGAAGTAGGCTCTAAGGATTGTGTAGACGAATGGTATCACATGGCAAAGCTCTCTAATAACTGACAATTCTAATAAGAAGAAGATTAGTGTCTGCACTTGAATTTCTTTCTATTATATGTATGTAATGCTATATAGAAGAACTATACATTTTTGTATTAGTGAGCCCTCATAGGTAATAAGAAAGCTTAATCTCTATTTTGGCTATTCTAGTCATTTTTGTAATTGTCTACCCATGGATAATGGTAAACTTGTAATTTCTTATGTCCCCCATGAACTTTATAATATGCATTTTTCATAGTATGTTTAATAGAATGAGCACAATCCCCATGTGACTATTTAATGAAACAAATATTTTTATTCCAACTCATTAGCTTTTACCAATTTATTTAATTCAAGAATTTAAATTTAAAAAATTATAAAAGTCAATTAGATTTGACTTATTAACTTAATCTCTATTTAACAGTTTAAAAAATTTCTATTCTAAAATACTAAAATTAAAATCTAGAATAATAGTGTTTTTTTCCTTTATCAAATGGAATATATTAAAATATTATTTCTTCCCTTCATGCATCTCTTCTTAGAAAAGTATCTAACATCAAAATATTAGCTTTTCAAATTATAAAATCTTACAAATAAAAGATTTAGGTGAGAAATTCGAGCAATTAAGATTGGAAAGGTGAGATATATACGAGTCCAAAAGTTAACACAGCAACATACTGATGTGTGACCTATGATTATGGATAGGATTTTATTCTTGCAACTAAAATAACAACTCTAAATTACTCATACAACAGCTATCTAGTGTGAAAATAACCATGCTAGGCAATACGGGGTTTTCCCCCCACTCCAGCACTCCCACTCTCCTTCCCATTTTTTCTGGGTGCTCTGTACATAAAAACAGGGCCATACTCTTTTCCTAAAAAATCATAAATTTGTACATTACTTAAAAGTAGGGTTTATGATAGCTTGGAGTGATACAAGGTTGACTTCCACTTAGACCTAACAATTTGTTGCTTGTATTGATATTGATTACAAAATTGTGTGAGGGATCTCTAAGAAGATAACATTTTAAAGAGATTTAGACATGAGTTGGGTCAAAACCATATACCGATACGCCAAATAGTTTTGAGTCTTAAATCGTTTTGAATTTGGTTCATATATGGATGCACTTTGGCTGGTCTGAATTTTCCTTCTGTCCAATTAAAAAAATTATGAAATGAATGTGATTAGGAGATATCCCAATTTAAATAAAAATCAACGCAGGTGTGTAAGAGTCAATGTTGAAACTTGAACTATTCAAGCAGATAGGTCCTTTACTAGATACAAGTAGAAGATGAATTTCCCCACAAATAGATGTGCATCCCCAATTCTGGAGTTATTTACTACCATGGCCAAGGCGATATAAGCACCCCCTCAAAAACAAAGAGTTTTTGGACGGCTGATTTATTCTTAGAGCTTGGTCAATAAGCAAAGCAGATAAAACAAACATTTCGAGATAGACTGGGTCGCCAATGCAAAAAATGATTTATTAGATGAAAGTTTGTAGTATGACAATTAACTGAGAGGGAAGGTAGTTTGCAACGAAGAGCCGATTTTCATTTGATACAAGATCCAGAATACATAAACTATGTTTCCCCTCCCTTACTAGGAAGAATTGATTTTATACAAGTGCCATATTACAAAAGACAAATTTCCTTACCCCTTTGCAATCTAGTCAACCAAAAATTCTCAACTGGATTTTAAACAAAATGATTAATAATTCATGTTCCCAGTCAAATTTCTGTTTAGCCTCTTCTGCCGGTATTTCCAAGCAACTTGTATGCATGTTGCTGCCCATGTCTTCCAGTAAGGTGACTCATATCTGCATCAAAGTTAATTATGAGACATACATATCAGCCCAAAGGAAAATTCAATTAAAAAATAAGGGAGCATTCAAACTCAAAGGCATACTAAACAGCACCTTATAGCCCCTTGAACTCTTGGATTGCGTAGTAAGCGACTGAAAAGTCTTGTCACCTCTTCCAAATCAGCTGCTTGAAGAGAAAATGCTTCTACATTGCTTACACAACGGACTGTTCTGCTAGAAATCGCTCTTTGGCCAGTTCGTCTGAACTTCTTATTATCTGCCAGAATGAGGATTGAAGGAAAGCGAATTAGCTAATCATAACTAAACAAAATTTGCTTTCCACAGCAAGTGTTATCTCAGAATATGGAAGAACCGTTCGTGTTTAGCAAGTAATAAACATTAAATTTAAAGGTTTTGAAATAGATAAATTAATACCTATCTGATTTAAGCTGACCGAATAGTAAATTAATTATTTGGCAACACTCTCACCAGTTTTCTTTAAAAGACGCATATATACTGAGGCTCAACCTCTAATAGTAGTGAACAGAAAGAAAGTTCAAGTTCCCACTGTATCAAACTAAAAATCAATAGAATTATCTGCATGTTTAAAAGTTCTGCTCAGCCTCTCATAGCTCCTCTGCTTTTGTTCCATGTAAAATATGTTGAGGGAGTAAACTAAAAATATACTGCTGGGAAAAGTTAATGACAGCATGGGGCATAAATTATAGATTTGGCTGTAAGGTTATCACACGAATCATTGTTAGATACTTATAATAATAGGTTAAGAGTTTATTATGTGGAAAGGCATTTTACAATTTATTATGTGGAAACGTGACAATTATTTAATTAATATTTAATAACTAAATAAATTTAAAAATAACATATAAATTATATTATTTACTATATTTTAAAGGTGAAAACAAAATTAAACTAGCACTTGCACTTAAAAGAGGTTCAAGGATTATATCAATAGAAAACTATGTGTATGTTAATATGTAAAAAAGTACATGTTTGTGCATGAGTGTGTGTGGATGCCATGTGCTGGAAATTCTAGTTGTATGTGGCTGAATTAAACAATTAATAATAAGTGCTAAATAATTGAATGAAATAAACTTATACAAATCTAGATTTTTTTCTTAAAGAAATTAAGTATTATCTTATTTTTAAATATTTGCATACAGATTTAAAACATAAAGAAATGCAAATGAAAAAAACAAATTGCCATCAAATTGACAAAAAAATTGTAATGGAAATAGAATGTTCCCATCTAGTTGAAAAATCAATATTTATCTCGCTTTTATGTGATAAGTGAGATTTTGGAAGCTTTTACCATTAAATGACAGCTGGTTTACCATTAAACGATAGCTAAAACTTGTTTTCCGATGACTCAACAGTGGTTTGCAGGCGTGAGACTTGTTTCGTGCTCAAATCTCACACTATATGTAGTCTATTGATTAAAAATAATTAATGATATTTTTTATAATGTAAAATTAAATTTTTTATATAAAGATAAAATAACTCTTCAAATAAAAATAATCAATATAATAAAATAACCCAGCTTATGAGATATAGATAACACAATATAATAATAATAAATTTTTAAATAAAATTAAAAATTTATCTTTTATATATTAAATAATTTTAAAATAAAATAAAATAACCTAGCTTATGAGATATAGATAACATAGCTAAACCAAAGACCACTTATACCTTTTTCGAACAAAATTCTAAAAGCGTTACTCGAGCAACGCTCTCCAAGATTATTATTATCACTGTATTGGAGGGCTAGTGGTCCCTTCATCATCCATTCATTATGCCTTTATTCCATATATATTTTCATATTGCAAGTCTCTCTATACTATTGAGGCATGTTGCGAGTGGTGTGTTGTACCCAAACCAAATTTTTTGCTTCATGGTTTAAACCTTGTAAAAATGATGTCAAAACATAGTTTTTGGGCAAATCAAGTATGGGCTTTGAGTCAGTGTGATGTCAAAAAGATATTGGCAAAATTTGAAAAATTTGAAAATTAGAGTTTCTTGACCCCTAGTTTTAGGTCAAAAAACCCTAAAAATTGAAACTTGTTAGAATTGACTAAAGATTGTTTTGATTGGCTTATTTTGCTTCACGATCACAATGGTGAAGTCAAATTCAGTTAAAAATCAATGTAAGTTTGGTGGGTAGTTTTTGCTTTTTCGAATGTAGAGTTAGGAACTTCGAGGTCAACAATGGCAGATGGTCAGGTACCAGGTGTTGAAATCTAAGCTTGAAACACTTCGGTGAAGTTTCTATGGTGAGATATGTCCAAAATGATGCTTCGTCTTAGAGGGGATTTTCGTCTAGGTGAAAATGTTGAAATTTTTCTAACTCTGGAGCAAAAGCGCACCTTTTAGCCAGGGGAACCCTTGATTTTGGAGGCCCAGATCAACATTTTAAGTTTTGTCACTTCCAAGAGGACTTCTCCGGAATCTTATCAGCTTCGCGATGAGCTTACTAGCTAGTCCAATAGGATGTGTCTAGCACCTGAAACTAGGGATTGAACGTGAAATGAGGGAGATGGAAAATGACAAGATTGGAGTGAAAAACACGCCTCTTAGCTAAGGGTGCCCATCTTTTTGAAGCACTAGATGGAGGTTTATGATCAAATGACACCTATGATGTTTGTCTTAGTCTTGGTCTGGCTTCACAATGCATCTGTCAGCGAGTGAATATGAGTTGCTGAACTGCCAAAATCAAGAGTCAAACATAGGGTTTTAGTTATGGTAAAAAATGTCAAAAAATAGCAAAAGCGCCCCTGGAGGCCAGGGCGCCCAAGGTTTTGGAGCCTCAGATGCAGTTGTTTTGGTCGTCTCAAATACTCATCTTGTTCGTAACGCTTCCAGCTTTTCGTTGCATACCTTAGCCGGGTTAGAAGATTTGTCAGCAACCTGCAACTGGAGGTTAAGTGAATTTTTAGCTATTTGGAAAAATGGCTATCTTTGAGAAGAAAAGCGCCCCTGAAGGCTAGGAGCGCCCATGTTTTTCAGCTACCAGATGATGTTTTTATGAGAAGTGCTCTCCAAGAGCTCTTGTTCATAATCCAGCTAGTTCTGTAGTGAGCTTGTCAGCCAATTTTGAGGTTTTGCTGAACACCGGGAAATGCGAGATGAAGTAAGGTCAGAATCACCTTCAAAATGATGAAAATATATGAATTTTTTTCTTAAGTCTAAGGTCAAAAGCGCACTTGAAGGCCAAGCGTGCCCTGAATTTTGAGGCCTTAGATGATAGAATTAGGGTTTGCAGCTTTAAGGAGATTCTTGTTAGTTTTGATCCTACTCTTCAATGAAATTGTCAGCCAGCCAATCCGACATGTCAGTCAATCAAAATCAGTGATCGAACATGGACTTCGGTGACGTTTGCAAATTCAAATTTTTGAAAAATTGGCTGTCTGGAAAGTGACGCCTAAAGTCAAAGTTTGGCATTTTGAACTCAAGAGAAGTAGGTGCCGTATAAAGGTGGAAGCAATTAACTGAAATTAGCTCTTTAGTTCAACTCTTCAAGTCGACTTCATCTAGAATTCATTTTGCTTGTAACTGGACGACTTATTTTTGCATGCCAAGTTAACTGAAGTATTTACAGGTGGTGCCCTAATTAGGGCATATTTCTCAACCAGTTAATTGTTTTGAGGTCCAATCACAAGCAAGGCGTTGGTTTTGGAGGTCCAATTAGAAGGCTAGCGCCATTTTAAGTCAAATGCATGCATTTAAGATGCCTTTCATGATAAATTCTTATTTATTAAGGCATAGGCATCCATTATTTTTCATTACAGGTGAAAGAAAACATGTCTTTCTTGAGCAAATAAAGATCTGAAGGTGCTACAGGGATTAGATTTCAGTGCTCTTTGCAATGCTAGGCCAAGATTGTTCAAAGGAAGCATTTGCCAGACTTCATTTTTCGATTGCATGCAGTCTTCATCAAATCCAATTCAAGCATAGACGACTTTTTCAAAGATAGTAGAAAAAACTTCTATTTCTCTCTCTAAAATTCTTTTATTCTTGTCTTAGGTTTTCTCTCGCATGTCAAAGTAAATGGCGAAATTTTCAGAAACATATCATCTGGGTTCGCATATTTCAGCGTCAGCGGCAAAACCCATGTCTTATATTTTTTCGAGAAAATTGCTCCGCTGCTTCCATTCTGGAGCACTATGCTTTTTTTCGAAGATTTCTTTGCATGTGGGCCAATAACTCATTTTTTCCAAAATTGAATCATCTGGGTTGTCTTAGAATTCCATTGCCTACAAAACCCATATTTTAGATTTTCTCGAAAAAGTTGCCCCTAGAGCCCCTACAGTTCTCAATTGAAAACCTTTTGCATGCCTTGCTAAAACCCATCTTTTCGAATTTCTGACGATCTGGGTTTGCTTAGAATTCAATTCTCTACAAAACCCACGTTTAGAAAATTTCTAAATTTTTTTACCTCAACCGACTATTTTTAGCCTATCCTAGAACTATTTTTCAGCTTTTTCTTAAAGTTGTCTGTACATACCTGACTTTACAGTAAAAAATCAAGATTTTCAAAATGCAATTCAACCTCCATAGATTACAAGGCCAAATTGGTCTTGGTGCACAACTTTTTGAAAACTGCCGATACAGACTTGGGTCACGTATATCTGGTGGTCAATCTGAGCACATTGGAAGGTACTAGCAGCACCATAGTCAGAAGTCTTGAGCGTTCCGGGTTGTTGGCAACATCACCTATTCCTATCATGGTTTTTGATCTGAAGTTTGTGATTGCTTGCATTAAGCATTATGACTCGTTCACAAGACAAATCAGATCAGCTGATGGGAGAGTCGTTTGCAGCCTCAAGCCAATGGACGTTGAGAAGTGCTTTGCTATTCCTCCTCGCTCAGACAATTTTGCAGTAGCCATTCCAGATTGCGACAAGATATGGGAAGGGGATAAAGAGAGATCATAGAGAAAAGTTGCTCAGAGGTGGTTGAAAATACAGAAGACCAACATGCCGAAAAAGGTTGGGTGTGGTGAGTTCAAGGATGGGGTTGCTATCTTAATAACTTTGCTTAACTGAGTTACAAGTTAGGAGGAAGCACATGTTTTCCGACCGTGGATGTTCTATATCATCTATCGGATTATTGACAATAAGGAACACTTTGACTGGGTGATGTTGATCAACGAGTGTCTTCACCAACAAATCACAGAATTCCTCAAAATCCATGAGTTTCACATGGTGCCTTTTCTGGTCTACTCAGTTGTGTTTCAAGGCAATTTTAGAACTTTGAAGATCAATGGAGCTCTTGGCGTTCAACGTGTTCACGAATATTACTCACAGTTGGAGTTTTCAAAGGCTAAACAGGAATTCAAAGTGGTGAATGATCACTTCCTCATGAAGATAGTTAGAGACCTCGATAATGAGATGCATATTAGAATTTCACCAGAGGCAAAATCAGGAATGGAGCGTTGGGCGGATTGGTTCATTCAATTCCCTACTTTCACATATATTCGAGTGTATGGTTACACTGGAGAACCTCTGATGCTACTGAGATACCCGTCAAACAAGGTCCTATTCATGGAGTTTATGAGACAAGCTCAAGAGGTTCACTCTTTTCTTCGCAATCAACACAAGTCAGTGTTCACCTTTCTGGCTGGATTAGGTATATACAAGTGCAAGTCTGCTGCTGATTGCAAGTTAATGACGAACGAGTTAGAAAAACTCCAACTCAAGTATCTCACTTAGAGGCGTACTTATGATCCTTTGGGTCATTATTCAACATAGTTGGAGCGAAGTAATTCACACAAGGCAATGCTTGAGGAATTTTGAGTTAACTACGAAGATGAATTTGAGGTGTGCCGACGTCATTACTGCAGACTTACTCTTCCACAACTTGCTGATTTCCTGTTAGAAGATGTTGAGGGTTTGTCAGATGATGACGGAGAGCTGCTTCTTAGTTCATTCGTTAAAGACCAAGTTGCTCGCTAGCCACTTCGCCAACCTGATTGGTATGTCAAGGAGAATACTTCAGTTGAGGACTTGTTGAGATCAGTTATTAAGACAAGCATGTACTTCTTGGAGAGCAAGAGGAAGCAAAGGACAATTCCAGCTACAGAACCACCAGTAGGGTTTTCTTCATTACCTTCCACTTCTAGGTCGAGGCCTTGAGTTAAAGTTGTCTAAAAGCCACCTGAAGGTGTCAAAGTTAGTGGGAACTTGAAGGGGAAAAGCATCACTAAGCAAAAAAAAGTTGAGAACGCGCCGAAAATTCCAATGGAACTAGTGGTACAAGCTGGGGCCGATTCATCATCTCCTGGTCCACCATTTTCTCCATAGTCATCTCCTATTGATATCATCTTGGAGCTTGAATCACTAGTTCATGAGACTTTCATTCCAGTTGATCCACCAGTGGTTGACACAGCAGGAGCAGTTTCTCCTCGAGAAGACAACATTGATCATTCGTGTTGGCTTGAGAGATCTTTGGGGAGACAGAGGCGTAGGCCTTCATACCAGCTTGATTTATCTGAGTTTGGTGATCCTTATCAAGATAGGTCAAACAAGAGAGTCAAGAGGTAGGTGAACATTGAGAAGACTCCTGAAGCAGAGATCATCGTTGAAGTTGCTACACCACCAGAGGGTAAGAGCCTAGATGAAGTTGACGTTGGTGATTTCACCTTCGTCAAAGCAAATCTTGGTAGGAGCACTTGGCATGTGGATGTGAGCCTTTTCAAGGTCGTCGCGAGTAATCTAGAAGAGCGTGTCATGAAGGACGAAGAAGATAAGGCAGCCCTCAAGGCTGAGATCAGGCAACTCCGACGGTACATCTCGGATCTACTTCATGGAACCACAAGACAAGCACCTATGCTCTCACAGCTTCGAGAGACACCTGCAGATCAACAAAGACTTGGTCATTTAGTCAATCGCGGGAAACTCTTGGACAATTGGATTGAAGACTTCATTGTTGCCGACAGATATCATGGAAGCTCTTAGACAATTGGATTGAAGACTTCATTGTTGCAGGCATATACCTCATCACAGAGTTATATCATTTGAGGTACGAGGCAGATGATCTTCGTTAGAGGATTCAACAGCTCGAGATATTCATAGCAGAATGCAAGTCGAAAGACTTGATACTCATATCTCAGTTGGCAATTGCACATGACACCATTGTAGCAGAGGGGGATAAGAAGAAGGTTTTCACTTGGAGAGAACATCTTTTCAAAGTGGAAACGTACGTTATAATCTCTACAGAGATGGCCGCGCTCAAGGAGAGTGTTGTTGCAACTCTCAGACTTATCAACGAGTTTATCACTCAAATCCCATGCCACTATCGTCGTGAGAATGGTACATGCGCTGAGTTGGATGCAGTGCAGGCTGAGTTCGAGAAGCTGGTTCATGATAACCTAGATGGAGATCCTGAGGTGACCAAGTTGGATCACTTCTTAGTGATGACAACTACTTTCAACAAGGTGATTGCAGATGTCAGAGAAAGTCAGAGGGCGATCAAGGATGGAGAGAAAGAGTTGAACAGGCAGTTCATCATCATGGATAGCGTCAGAGTGCCAGAGGATGAGACCATCGATAAGTTCCTGGACGAGGTGATAGACATAGAGGGCTTGTAGAAGATAGCCAGTTAGAACCTACAGTTATTTTTGAGGATAGAGTCAGAAGCAGCAGTTAACTCAACGTCATTTCTTGAGTTCTCATTGCTGATCTCATGTGCGCCTATCTCATTCTTGGAGATATCTTTGCAGGAGGATGGACTTTCAGTTAGGATTCAGTTGACTGATGTTAGTTATCAGTTAGCTTTCATTTCAATAAGGACGTGCATGTTGCACATGTCCATTTAGTCTAATTTGTTTCGGTTAACTGATGGTAGCTTTCCAGTTAACTGTATAGTTTCATTTATTTAGACTTAGAGATAAATTCTTGCATGCTTGCAAGACTGATTGTAAACTCAAGGTGATTTTAGGGTTCCCTACACCTTGAAGTTCTATAAATAAGAGCATCCTTGCTCATTTGTAATTAACTTTTGCTTGATAGCATACATGCTGAGCCAACTCTTGCTTGTAGTATTGCTATTTGTGTATCTATTCACGAACCATTCACTGGGATAGAGAGTTGCTACATTGTCGGAAATATTCCTATGTTTAGTATCGGTTCACCTTTGAGCTTTTATTAGCAATAAACAAATTGCTGAGCCACCTTGTCGTGCAATGTTACTTGTAATGGTTCATATTTGTTTAATATAATTTTGGTGGATCGTTTATTTGTGTGATAGGTCCTTCATACAATCTGCTGTCTTGGGTTATATTTGTGATTAATAAATTTGTTTCATATCTACACCTCAGATAGGAGTTGTCTCCTCCTTGGGAATTTAGAAGTAGGTTTATCATGTTGTGTTGTGATTAATGATCTCTGTTTCATATCTACACCTCGGATAGGAGTCGTCTCTTCCTTGGGAATTTAGAAGTGAAGATTGTCGTTTGATGTTGTTGCTAATAACCTTTCTTTCAGCCTACACCTCAGATAGGAGTCGTTTCCTCCTTGGGAATCCTAACTTAAAGTTTATCGTCCAAATACTCCCTGCTCCTAAGTCCTCATGCTTTGTTTCTCTTGAGGAATAGGATAGATTAAAAACATTTAGTTAGTTGTAGTTAAGATCTGCAAAACCAGAGAAAAACCTTAGCTGCAACGTTCTTGGTTTCCTTAACCTTGTGCCTCTTCTAGCTGAGTCAAAAAGATAGGATTTAGGTCATTTACTTTTTCATGTATATCAGCAAAAGAGGGAGCTTCCCCTCCTAATTTGAAGAGCAGTCATTACGCACTGTGCATAGCTGTCCGTTGCCAATACGCTCTCCAGAGGTGCGAATTGTAATGCCAACATGGTGAAAGAGCAACTTTTGCTCTATTAGCCTATCATAATTAAATTTTCACCTCATAGGAAATTATTCATATATTGATAATGCTATTAGTATCCCTGCTGATTTGTGGCTATCCATTCTAAGTAGTGTTAAAAAACTCGCTAAGTACGTTGCAGACTTGCCAAGTTCCTAAGGTGAGGCCAAACAAGGCCTGCGGCCTAGCCACTGTGTCTTGACAAGTCTGTTAGATTCATTAAATTTGGGAGACTTGTTGGAATTTACGAGGTCTGAGAGTCAAACTCACTCAGCTAAAATCTTTTGAAATAAAATAAAATATTTAAAAAAAAAAATCACTTTATAAATTTAAAAAGCTTTCAAAAATACAATATAAAGGCATCACTTGCAATCAACAACAAAGACAAAAGGAGATCATAGAAAGCAAAAAGAAGGCATTGAAGCAAAAGATAGCCAACATATTCGGGCAGCAAATGTTGATCACTGTATTTATGCAGATTTGAAAAAGCTTATGGTTCATCTACATACAAAGTTTGTATAATCCCTTACTGATTTCTTTATGCTCAGACAATGTTTTGGTATGTAACAATAATGCATAAATATTTGACAAATGCAACAAATAATTTTGCACTATGGGATATACCAAGATTAACCATACAGTAATAATGAACAAATTTCCTCAAGACTAATAGCAGATTGTTTAATAAAAAATGTTTCGTAAATTAGAAATCCTCCACAGTATTCAAATATTGACTTAAAAATGTAAATGATTGATCAGAATTAGCAGCTGGGTCCCATTACAACTACTTAAATAAAAGAAGATGTCTCCATATACTGCTGCAGCACTTCCATACAATTGTCATGCTTGAGTATGAGATGTTTATGCTAGGATGCAACCTCCTGTAGCAGACTGGGTATGAAAAATGCATGCTGTTATGATCAGCAGAATGTTTATACTTTATACAGCCCAGAATGGAATTTCACCCAGTTATAACCTTGTTGTGCTGGGACAAACCTACCAGATGGTTGATACAGTCCTCACATAGTCTGTAATATGTATAAAGTTCCCAGTTCTGTATTTTCAATCAGAAATTACAAACAGCAGTCAAAGTAATTATGTTTCAACTTCAAACTGCCACTTACCCCACCCATTAAGCTGTTCAGACCATGATGGAATGTACCACCAAGTTGAATAGACCACACATCAGCCTAGAATTGCAACAAATCTTCAACAAAATCTCAAACTAATATTTGCCTGCAAATGATGTCTCGATATTCAGCACAAAACTCCACAATCTTATAACCAAACACTGTAGAATCAAATGGAATAAAAGTTCAGCACAAAGGTGAACTCTATATGAATGCACTCGATCAGCTAGGTGAGTTTTCGTTCATGAAATTGATGGCCAAAAGGGTTTCCGTCCTTTGACTAAAGAATGAACTTGGTTCAATCTCTCAAATAAACAAGGATTTGATAAAAATATTCAAAATGAGCTTTCTTTCCTCCAAAACCCTATAAGCACTTTTTTGGTATACTAAAATATTATTATTTGTGTCTTCTTATTTTTTCCTCCAAAATGTAGACTTTTAACTCCTTTTAAATAATTAACATAAGTTGTTTTTACTTTTAACTTTTTCAACCACTGAACATTTAAATATTTAATTATTTTTCACACATCTACTTAAAGTTATGGAAAATATTAAAACGATCCAACTATGAATTCTCCCTAGTCAAAATAACCTTAAGTTCTTATAATATCGAACTTAAAAATTTACATTTTCCAAAAATAATGAACTTCAAGGCGTTTGGAGTGCTGTCAAAACTGCATTTGAAAAGTACCATTGTACTCATTTTGATCTCTTAAACTCATTGCCACTGTTAGAATTCCTTTATGATAAAGTTGGCGCTCTCCAAGATTCTTGGAACTTTTCAAGAACGGTGTAATGAGCCGAAAATGAGACATTACAAAGTTGTGGTTATTTGTATTAGATCACAATGAATTAGTAGGAAAATAGGTAGTATGTTAGTAGGAATATAGGTAGTATGTTAGTATGAAAATAATCATTACCTAAATAGTTTAGATTTACTTAGTACCTAGTAGATTTATTCACACTAAATATCATTTAGAGGGTTTGTTGTAGCACCTCATACGCCCATGTTACATGTCCTCACACTTGTCCAAGTGTTTTACATATATCATACTTCTTGGAGGGTTAATCAATGGTTCTATTATGATCTTTTTTTTTTAATTATAGAAATAATTAAATTTAACTTTTAAGTAGTTAAAAAATATTCTTTTATCATAAGGTGACTTCTATTTAATTATCTATAAAGGTCAACATAAGTTATTAAATAAAGTGTCTAGTTAGACACAAGGTGGAAAAAGTGGTAAAAAATGACACTCTATATTATATTTTTATAGCTTTGAGGGAATAATTGTCAAAAAGAAAATAGTATTATTTTATTTTTTCTCAAAAAATTATGAAAAAAGGTTTTGTTTGAAGGAAAAGGTTGATTACTCATTTTATGAATTTCTTTTATAGAGAATAAACATGAGTTTTTCTTTTGCCCCCAGAAAATAACCTTTTGGCCAGATGGTTTCACGCATAAAAACTCTTCTAGCCATATGAGTGGTTTCATCTAGAAATCACTAGAGTGTTGAATGCATTCAATTTCAACTTGGTGTTTGAAGATTTCCAGTTTCAATCATTTTGGGTTGTATTGAATTTGCAGAGCATATTCAATTGTTATTTCTCTAGATTTTGTGTGAAAGTTTTCTAGTTTGCAGGTTTCCAATATTTCAATGTGATAGTTTGAGGTTGCGATTTTTACAATGTAAATTTTGCCATTGACTGTGCAAATGTTCATGGTTGTTATATCAACATATATATGCAATTGCATCAGAACTTTTTTCAAGTAAATTATTATTATAATATTGTCTGTGGTGCTATTGTACTTTATTGAAAAGCAAAAAAAAGTCAGATAGCAGCCTTTTTTTAGCTGCAACCTCATAGGTTGCAATTTCTTGTTTTTCTGCTACACCTTTGTTTAAGGGAAATAATATATTACAAAATTAGGTTATTTTTATTTTATTAATAGCCAGTCAACTGCAAGGATATTTGAGCCCTTTCATCCACATGGGAACAGCTTGAGGAGACTAGTTTAATATGTTTTTGTCTATAGTTGAAAGGAATTGTTTTCGTTAAGATTTATAATCCAACCACATTTTTCAGGATGCTATAAGACAAGGTTCTAATGAGGGTAATATCCTGTCAACGTTTTCCTGGATTGTTGATACCAACTGCAACAATATGTTGGTTATTCGTGATTTTAGGCGAATTAGTTATTTGATTAGAATTTGTGTGAATAGTTTATGGTACGTAGCATGGTTACATTCTGAATAAAGTTGCAATTATTTAAGAATTAATTCTATCAAAAGCTTTTCACTATTATGGGTTGCAACTACTAATTGGATATTGAAATCTTTTCCTAGCACTTTAATCGACTTAGAAATTTTTGAAGATTGTTATTCATAGCATAGTTTGCAAACTTGGACTCAGAGAGTACTTGACAAACCCAAAAAAATTTATTCTGCAAAAACCCGACAAAACATAATAACTTAAAAAATACTTATTTTCATAGAACACGATTTTTTTGCAAAATTCAATTACAAAATGTATCAAATGGATCTAAAAAACTATGAGAAGTGTTTCTATTAGATTTGATTCTTGAATACACATGGATAAAATAATCACATCATCATACGAAGCCAAATAGTGGATACAATAGAGCTAGCTGCTAACTGATAATTATTATGAATTTATGATAGTCTTTGAAAATCATCATAAATTGCATATCTTGGCAAGTAAATAATTACAAGTGTTTTTATTTCCTCTTCCCCATGAAAATTTGGTGGGTAGAGCGTAAGGTCCTTGCACTCAATTGTGGCTCCCGGCTGCTACTAGATGACAATGAATCCTCCTCTACCATATCAATGCCATCCAATGATAATCCAATCTTTGTATGTCCCTTTTTGGTCCATTCCAACATTTTTGGAAACTTTCAGAATTCTTGGAGAATGCTGACTTTATTGGAAAGGAATTTTGATAGTGGCAGTGAGTTCAAGAAATCAAGATGAGTCCAATTGTACTTTTTGGATGCAATTTTGACATTCTAGGAACTCTCCACGCTTCTTGGAGAAGTTTGTTATTTTTGGAAAGCACCAATTTTCCTCATGTTTGATATCTTCAAAGCTGAAGATTATTTTGACATGGCCATAATTCATATTTGGTCCATTTTAATATTTTTCATAACTTGGGTGGATGTTAATTAAATAATTAAATAGTTAAATGTTGTTGAAAAAGTAAAAATCAAAAGACAACTTATATTTAATTATTTAAAAAGAGTCAGTCATTTTTTGGAGGGAAAATAAGAGGACACAAATAGTAATATTTTATTATTTCAAAATAGGCTTATAAAAAGGGGGGTTTGAGGAGAGAAAGCTCATTCTATACATTTTTATCAAACCTTTGTTTATTTGGGAGATTGAACTAGGTTTATTTTTCAACCAAAGGACGAAAACCCTTTTGACCATCAGGTTCGTGGACGAAAACCCACCTAGCTGGTCGAGTGGATTAATACAGAGTTCACTGTTGTGCTAAACATTTAATTTTGCAATGTTTGGTTATGAGTTTGTAGAGGTCGTGCTGAAACAAAGAAATATCTTCCCAAATTTGCATTCTTGCTGAAAGGTAAAGTTTGTTGTGATTTGTAAACAAATAATAAATTTGTGATTTGAAGTTCATTATTCACAGCCATACAATGTGAAGGTCCATATATAATGGACAAAAAGGCAGCGAATCTTTTTTTATTAAGGGGTGACTCATCCTAAATGCTGACCATACCAATAAAGGTGTGAAGTGTGAAGAAATTGTTTGAAGTATTTAGAAGGTGGGGGCGTATGACTATCAAGAGGAATTGTGGGTGTAAGAGAATGAATTGACTCATCCTAAGAAGTCTTTGGAGACTCCTTTCCTAGCCACCAACTTTCATAAGGTGGGACGTGAGGATGCTTAGATTGATGTGAAGATATTTGCTGCAGCTTAAATGGAATTTTGAAGCACTAGACTCTAACCGCTTAGCATATTGGTGAGTTCCTTTGTCGTTGAAGTGAGTTGTCTCTATTTTGAAGGGAATTCAAGGGTTTGCATTGGTACAGCAGATAGCTAACAGCTGAAAGAAGAAATTTGGAAGCAATTTCATTCTTTCCATTTAGAGTGTCAACTATATTGCAGTACCAGTGATTTCTACAACTTATTTACAATGGTTTTATCAGTATTTTGTGAACAACATCAGCCAAAAAGGTGATTTGAATGTTTAAATCAAACTTCAGCTCAGTCATCTTTATTCAAGCAATTCAACAATCTTGTTAGCAGCAATTTGATTTATTCCAGGACAAAACAATGATCCACTATATGGAATTACTGATTTTTGTATCAACCAATTGAGTTGTATCAGCATTGAGAACTATGTGGGAATTTATCCAGAAATTAATGATATCAGCCTTTCCACATTATTTTTGAGAGCTGAGTGATAATTCAAGTGTGAAATGGATGCATGACAACTGTTTGTCATAATGTCTATGATATTAATTGGTAGTTACAGCTGTTCATAATCAGTATCACCATACTCTCACCTTGCCCACATTAAGCTTTGGGTGATAAAAATGTATGAAGGTTTATGTATTCATCAAATATTTGTAAAATTTCAAAAAAAATCAATTTTAGGACATTACATCTCTTCTAAAGTGGCCCACCTTGCCACATTTCCAACATTTTGCCTTGGAATTTCAAGGAGAATTGGATCTCACATAAGATTTAACCTTCTCTTCTTTTTTTTGGTCCATTTCCCTGCCTTTTTCTTCAGACTACTCACAAACAACCAAGGTGTCCTTGGTGGATTTGGTAGCCTTCCACCTCATCACCTCCAAGAGAAGAGCAACACCAATCTCATTAAGCACCAATTTTGAGATAGTGCTTCCAATAGCCATTACCAAGTTTATTGAAGATTTGCGAAAACAAATAAAGAGCCAAAGGCTCAAACCCACAAATTAACCATTCATCTTCAACATCAAATTATTACATTACAATGGCTTTATAAAGCCTTCTGACTTCTAACTACCTAACAACTAACTAACAACTAATATCTTAACTAATAACTAATCTCTAATTATGTTACACCCCACCTTAGATCCCTAAATACCTTTCACTTTATGGTAATTATTCTGATGAATTATGAGATTATGAAACCTTGAGAATTATATATTATGATGGAATTATGCAATGTTATGTTATTGCTTTCAATAGAATGATGATGGTTACTTGATACTATGAATTTGATGAAATGCTATGAGATGATTTTATTTCTTTAAAGCAAATGATTAATGAAAATGCTATGATATGATCTTGGTGTAATGGTTTTTGGCTAATTACCATTTGTTTTCCCGAGTGAAAATGCAGGAACAATTGGAGCACCTTTGGAGAAAAAGAGTGTAATATCCCTTGCTACTTCTGATCTAGATTTTTGCTCTCAAGGAATATCATAAGGGTTGCCAAAATGCAAACAAAGATCTTGGTTACTATGACCTTCTAACACTTTAGGATTTTTCACCTAAAGGAGAGGGTAAAGACCAAAATGTCAATGATCACACTTCTTAAACCACTGAAGAAATTCTTTACAAAATCTGGCCTAAGTTTACTTCAAGGAATATTGTCAAACACTTCTCATACAACCACCTTATTTGTTGTTTCTGAGTTTTCAGTTTGCTTATGCTAGCTTGAAATGACTTCAAATGTGTTTGATATGCTTGCAAATGACTTCTAAGATGTGAGATTGTTTAACAATGCAATAGAAGTAATATATTAGCTGTTCTTGACCATCCTCATACATATACATGACTGAAATCAACAAGTACAGCTAGTTGACATAATGTCAAACACTTTCCATGCATCCTAAGATTGTCAATATGCATCTACAGCAACTAGGCATTAATGCAAACACTTGGCATGTATATGATTCAACTCCCAAATGAAGGTACAGCAGAGACACATGTAAATATCTATGCAAATAGTCACTTACATCCAATAGACATTTAAGCAAACATATAGCATGCAACTAGTAAGCAACAAAGATATGAGCAATTCATTTAATACTTGATATGCAACTTATCTCTCCATGGATATGCCAATCTTCTACAATGCTGGTATAAATTTTGAGTAGCCAAGACTCTTGGCCTTACAATTAAATGCACTCCTACAGCCTGATTACAAGATGCAGCAATTAACACTATCCAAATGCTTATATCAAATGCAATATTTAGAGGAACCTGATCAATATGAAGCGCCCCTTGAGAGGAGATGCCATGGCAATCCTTGTACAACAAAATGGAGCCTTCACAATGCAAAATTGAACCATACTTGCAGCCGCCCCTGTTCTGTCATGAAGGCTCTTGTAAAAGTAATCACAGCCTCCCATGCTCTTCAAATAGCATTGAAATCCATCACCAAACCCTCTAGAGTGGAGCGATCAAGGAAAGAGAGAAAATCGATGGAGAATGAGACCTCCAAAAGCAAAATCGTGGTTCCCAGCTTGCAGCAATATGACTGTAAATTGATATTAGCAGCACCAAAATCGCCCTCTTCAATGAATACCCTCGCAATGCCAACTCCAAATTCCTAAATTGATTTGTTTCTGGTGATGAATGTACAGCAGGAAGACAAATCGAACCTTCCCAATTGCTTCAATAAGCTGATATGCAATCCCTTTCACCAAATTTGGCCAAAGGCCACAAAATTTGCAATGACGCCCAAATTGAACTTTTGAAGTGAAGCCCACAATTAGCAATAATTCAGCTGATATTTCACAACCTCAAAATTGCATAACCAATGAGAGTTTTTGTTCCCAATGGCTGGAATTGGCAGAAACCCTAACTAGCTCCTTCATCAAACAATCTCAACAAAACAAATATCAATTTCCTAGATCTCCAAAAATGAGCCCTTAAGATCCTTTTATTCTTTTCTTGGGAGAGCTCACACACTTTTCTTGCCAATGTGGGATAAAAGATAAATTTCCCACTTTAATTTTATTTTAGTGACTTTATGATATAATATTTTATTTAAGTCACTTTATTAAATTAATTAAATATAAGGTTACTTTATAATATTTATTTATTTGATAACCTTACAAATAATTAATTTAATACCACTTTTAATTTAATTAAAATAATCAATTAGTCATCCTTATGAAATAACATTATTTTGGACAACATAATCAATTAATTTAATTAAATTACTCTGCCTCCAAAATAGGGACATTACAAAGAGGGGGAGTATCACCTAGGAGAAGGGTGAAGTTGCGAATTCTCTGGAAATGCCATTTGAGCTAACGTTGGTCAAGTATTGTTTTGGTAAACCTAATAAGTCTAGGGTGTCTCTAGCATGCTTGGAGGTAAGTCACCCTAGGACAGTTGAGTCTTGTTAGTCCATTGCATTGGTATGGCTTTTTTAGGGTTATTAACTCTCCATTTTATATATAGACAAGTGAAAGTATATTTATATGAATATATCTATATGCGTGAGAATGGGTAAGAAAATGCATGCACATATGTATAAATATGTAAATGGATGCATATGTATGTATGGAGGCGAACACAAGCGTTGATGTACATACATATACGTTCATGTATGTATAAATAAATATATGCTCGTATTGTGGAGCAAAAACACCATGAGATGACGTAAAGATCTCTGCCGTCGATCTTGCATGACTATGTTACTAACTCTAAATTGCAATGATTATCATTTATATGTGTATTTTGTGATAATTTTTAAACGGCTAAGATAGTCATTGAGTCCATTATTTTGACTCAACTCCTTTTATATAGGAGAACGATATATTGATGAGTTTACTAGACTCAATTGAGGAGCTTTTTGATTATTGTGATGGCATAGATTTGCCTAAATATATATGTGTTTCACTTTAAATAACAAGATAGACTTAGTTTAACCTAGGCCCGATAACATGAAGGTGGCAAAGTTTTAAAGTAAATCAAATATTATTAGGCTATAATAAGTCGTGGTGCTCATCAAGAGGTAGCACAGATAATATTTATGATTGTTTAAAAGTGATTTTGTATTATATGAGCCATGACATATAGTTCTCAATCGGAAAATTTAAGCATGTTCGGTTTATTTTAAATGCCAATAAGGATAGGTATTAGTCATGGTTTGATATGTAGAAAGTGGCTAAACTTTACTATATTGTTTTTAATTGTCTCTAAAGCCACCATTGGCCGAGCATGAAAGGCCACGAGGCTGGCGTCAATTTTAACGTTGTGTAATCAAGAATTACCTTAATTTTAGTCATGGCATTCTAGGCGACTTAGTAGTGAATGCACAGTTTTAATAACTATTTTTACTCCAACCGCTCGAAGAAAAAGTCACTTGATGGTTCTTCGAGGTAGTAAGGGAAACTGTTTGGGTGATCACCCACCCCCGTTTTGGAATGGTTTTCATAACTAAATAAGCTTTTCAAAACGAAGCATATAAAGGTGGTATTCTTGCTCGATAGGGGTTTTTTTTGGCGAATATTTCCATGGAGGATGAAATATCACAAGCAATTTTTTTTTCTATTTTTTGACACAGCTCAAATCACCTGTCAACGTTATGAAAACCAAAACCCGCTGAAAGGAACCCTTGACTTTCTGATCAACCTAGATCCCAGTACGGGCAAGGTGAGAGCATACTCGGAGGGGATCGTTAGCAATATTGAAAACAGGTAGAATTGATAACTCTAACCAAGAATGCGCCTTAAGACTCGAGATGGGACGAGGGGCGAGCATATGGTCAGAGGATCCATGATTTGGTGACAGCTCAGCCGATCAGCACAATGTAAGGATGCATTGCAAAAAGTAAATAGGCGACAAGCCAGCCTCTTCCACTTCTTCAGTGGGTGATACAAGAATTGAAACTATCTAAGACTAAAGTATGCCAGTCTCTTCCACAACCGTGGGAAGTTATAAGAAATAAATCAGAGATAGGAGAAGTGCTGAAAGTACTACTATTCAGCTTACAATATTATAGATATCCATTCTGGTTATGCAGACCTGCACTGATATTTATCAAATCAGCAACACAGAGATCCATCAAAATTAACACAACTCCCTCAAAACTGGTCCAAACCTTATGAAGTAAAATGCAAAGTAGTCTAATACTAAAGGCGCCTAAGTAGGAAGCATAAAAACAGACCCAAAAGACTCCCTTTCATTTGGCACGCAAAACCAAGCAAAGCTGAGATGGTACGACCCAAGAGAAGGGGCGATTTTGCTTAATAAAATAAAGACTCCATATTAAATTCTGCAAATTGGTGGAAGGGGTCGCCTCAACCAGCCAAACACATTTCTCAAGTACCCATAAGCAAGCAAAAATCACTCTCAGACTTATGAATAAAAATGCAGTTCAGCCACAGTCAAAACAGCAATTGTGAAAGTGATTGAAAACACAGAAAACTCAAATACAAAAGCAAATAACTCAATGGAAATCAATCTCTCAACTAGTAGTTGTATTTCAAGTAAGAAGTCAAGCCTAGCTAGGAGGTATGCATCCCTCGAAGCATTCACTCACCAATCCGGCAACATAACTTTGCAATAAACTCAAGATGAAGAATGAAGAGCCAAGACCTCCTTTTTATAATTTTTGCCAAGCCCTCTAGAACCTTCCAAAAGGTGCGCTCCACTCCAAAACCCTAATCCCATGTTGACCTTTGACCCTCAAGATGGCGTCCCATTTTCCAAGGCAAGACTTTATCATTTAAATATTAAATATCTCCTTAAGTTGGCGTCCCTTTTCTTTTCTCCAATTTGACTTTAGAAAAATAGAATATTTCACTTAAAATATTTGATGAGACGCCTACCCATAAAAAACCCCTTTTAAAAACAACTTAAGTCATAAAGTTCGACCAAGGGGGGAAATTAATTAAAATAACATTATTTTAATTAATATGACTTGTCTCTCCAGAAACTGCATCCAGGCGCCGATTCCGACTCTGCCAACTGAACCAACTGATGAGGGAGGCCAAAAGCACTGGGGCCAACAAGACCACTGCCAGAAATAGAATTTACTAAAAATAGTAAATTCTAGAAGTAACTCGGATCATCATGCCAGACATACCATTGCGAAGCTCTCTGAAAACCCAGAAAGAAGCTGCCGACCAAACACCAAGATTCCAAAAGCACACTCCAACAAACGCTAAAATATCCTCCTAGAAGATAGGAACCCTAATTCCTACTTCCGAGTAGTCTACGGGTCACCAGAATAGACTAACGGCCAACTGTTAGATCACTGCTGAGAAGGGGACATTACAAAGGATATAGTGGAGTGAAGTCGTTCTTTTAAAGAGAAAACGAATGAAGTAGTGTGTAGAGTCTTTAGTGTAGATTAGAGGTGCACTCTCTATTAATTATACTATTTTGCATTTGCTCAGTGGAGAATGGGAGCTTTTCATAGGCAGTGAGAAGAGGCATTTTGAAGATCATCGGGTACAACTTTCTGGGTAGTGCAACAGAAGCTTTTGAAGAGGTCATGCTTTAAAACTCTCTACCTTTTGCTAGAATTAGTTAAGTAAAAGTTGAAATCTATCATTGTAAACTTAGAGAGTCGTTCTTCATTTCTTTTAAAATAATTTGTCTTTTCCTGTTCTCTCAGTGGGTGAGTTAAGTGGTATGCGAATAATTGAAAATACAATTTGAATTAAGAATCCTTCTTTGAACGAAAGTTGAACCATAGTTTCCATTCTAGTTATTCAAACCAAGGGTTAGGATGTTGTGAGCTTTTGAGTTGGTAGAAGAGCACAAAGACCTTTAAAACGCTTAATCGGTTCATTATATTAGCTAATCTTTGTAATCTTGTTCACAACCTTGTGTTGAAAGAGTTGTATTTGATTGAAAACTTTTTAGGCTAGACCTCTACAAGAGTCAAAATAGACTAAACTTGAAGGTTGAGAAATGTACTTTAACGGGATATACTCCTTAGCAAGCGGGTTTTTTTATGATTCCTTTGCACTACAATGTGACTAGGAAGGTTCGATTAGCACCTTGATGATAATATATGTATATCATATAACCTTATTATTATGAGATTTTTGTGAACCTAACGTTTAGAATTTGAAAACTTGAATAAGAGGGAGTAACCCTCTATTAAGATCAAATATTACTGTCACCAAGCTTGTATAATGTTACGTCAGAATCTCCTTTATGGCCTTGCGTATGTCATGTCGATGGCATAGCGTCAATAATATTGCTAAAGAAACCTAAGAATAGGTGAGAAGGTAACACCTTTGTTTCGTGATGGTGTTTGAATTTGAGGCAGTAGCATAAACCCAGAGGTTACTAATGTGTGACCAAAGAATTCTATTCCGGAGGTAAACCTTACAAAATCAGTTATGTTTCAAGCTTAGCGAGCAAGCATTTATGTTATGCAAAATTACTGCAAGATGAGACCAGTTGGTCTTCGACTGCTTCTACCCTTAGTTAACAAGATTTCATTGAAATGCATGAAGATGTAAAACTAAAAGAAAGACATACTCTTGATGAAGATCTACCCCTTTCTAAGCAAACTTTGTCTAGGTAATATTCATACTACGTTATGACCCAGAAGGTCAAGAAGTTATCGTTTTGTGACAAGATTCGCTTAAAGATTATATTGAGTATAGTTGCTCTCATGGGTTAGGGTTAAGACTCGAGCAAGTGGTTGTAGCCAAGACCCAGGTGGTTACGTGAAAGTAACTCGGGTGTTCGAGTCAGAAATAACCAACCCAGATGAGTTATTTACCTAGTGAATTGTTACTTTTTGGGTAAGGGCTCTATGACGAAGCTAAAACGCTGTACCTTTGAGACTATAATAAGAGGAAGGGATTTTTCAGCATAAACTAATATCTATTAGTAATTATGACTAAACATTTTGTCAATAAATAAAGAAAGCAAGTAAAGAAGAGTTACTGAAGTAATGAGCACGGTTGGGTGCTATAGTGGTAGGATTACTTACGCAGTAAAAGGATAGATTTCTTGTTACCATTTGAAAAATGAATTGTACTTTGAATTATTTCCTTGAAATGTAAAACTGTTTCCTTGTGTGAGACCAAACCTTTATAGGGTTTGTAAATAGATGGATACCACTCAATAGAGGGTATTATGTTAAGGAAGGTTGCCTTGTCAGTCCATGACCGATCAGGTCAAGTTAGTTGTTCGTATTGGCAAGGAAATGCCAGGAAAACCACTATGTGGGGAAATACCCCTTGTATTTTGTTTATCTTGAACTAGTGGCAGTCACCAAGACCCGATAGTTACGACCGATAACCCGGGGGTTTGAGAAAGAGCTAACACCTTATTAACTCAGTTGAGTTATGTCTAGTAAGACAAGTTATGCCGAGTCATAAGTTCTTTGTGATTGTTTATAGGGTGGAATAGTTAGTTCCAATATACCCTTGGTTAGGAAAGGTATTCCAAGTCGAGTAGGGTGGGTGAACCTACGACTTTGCTCTTAGAAGCGATTGTATTTATGATACAAATACTATGGCCATAGTGAGTGCAGTTGTCTCTACACGCACTTGTTGGTTCACTATGACCTAGATACTTAGCTAGTCAGAGATGTCGTACATAGTTGGAGGGTATCCATAGTTGTGCGACGATATTAGTTAAGTAGGGCACAACACCAGAGCTCAGATGGCAGAACTAAGAGGGTTCTCGACTTATCCCTTCGTTGAAGGGAAGGGCCACTTCCAGATAGGAAGGTGTGTGGGGGACTGCTTAAGTCCATGGTTGGAGGTAAATCACTCAGGTGATGCTCTCCCTCTTGCAGATGACATGCCGAAGACATAAAGAATCTAGATGTGGGATCTCTGACCTTAATCCTATAAGTTATTATTTTAGCTTAAATAGATGTAATCATTTAATTGATATACAAAAGTGTTAGATATTTGTTCTTTTCAGTTAGAAAAGATTGTGTAATTGCTTTGTTATATCTTTATGGTAACAGTTATGCAGGAGCATGTTCCATATTTAAAAAAAAATTGTACCTCTTTCATCTATGCTTTTAGTTATTTACTGTTTGGTGAATAATTCATGGTAACTCTTTGTAAGAAGATGTAGTTTGTTACAAATTAATAAATTAACATCAACATGTTAATTTATTATATATTGCAGCATTCTATGTCATACACTATTAATTCTTAACACCCCCTTTTAGTGTTGACATAGGAACTTTATTTTGGTTGCATTGATGGTGAGCCTGCATCGTCTGAGCTGCCTCATGATATTTCCATTTCCTTCAAGTATTCCTCTCCTTATATGTTTTCCATTATTCTACTCCATCTAGCTTTTAAGTTTAGTGTTGTATAAGGTTCCTACAAGCAATCAGTGTCATTAATCGTCACCCTTAATCTTATTGTCATAATGTTCACCTCAAAAAGTGTCTTCAAACATTGGAGGTGGCCTAATGATGATAGGCTTCTTTTCTTCCCACTACCGCATTGTTCTCCCCAATTTACAATCGAATCCACATCTTATTACTAGATGGAATTTCAAATTTTCTAATTTCAAATGGTTTAAGAAAAGAATGAAATGTTGGAGGTCTAAATTAGTTGTTCAATCATTGTTCATCACTTGGAAATTCCTTCATTATAAATTCCTTCTTGTTTTCTATTGCAAATTGTCTTAGGAAGTTGCCCTGCTAGACTTAACATTTCTAGCAATTCCTTTTTGTTTAATGACCAATCTTTCCTAGATCATGCAAGACTCACTTAAAGCCAACAAGGAACTTGGGAAACAAGTAAAGAACATCCAAGCTCAAATTGATTGCAATATATTATCACATATTATCGACCATTAAAGTTATCTCCATTACCATTTACTAAAATTGGTTTCACTCCATGCTGTTTGCTACCACAATAGGCCTTATTGATCTCGATCATTGCTCAAATAACTTTGATTGTAACACAAACAACAATCTGTACTTTACATGTCTGCTACACCTCAACCAAGACATTGACCATGGTATCTCGACACAAAAAATATAATGTATAGAATATCATTTCAAATAGTTCAAACATCTCTTTTGATTGCTTCTACATGCTCCTACAAGGCATGAATTCACCCATTGCTATCAATAATCAAGTCAAATGATATTCCACACAAGATCAATGCAAACTTCTTTTCTTCAACAACCTAAAAACATTATAGCCACCTTTCATTTCCATGGAGGCATCCTTCAAGGTTTTCAGCACAAGTGTTGCAATGCTTGGAACAAATGCAACTAATATATAGATTTGATTGCATAGATATTTTTTTTCTTTTTCTTTTTTTTGATATGAAAATGAACAAAATGGAGAGACGAGAGAAACCAAATGCAGATGGATGATAATTGCCGATAGATTTGCACATGGTCTGCATTGTGCTTCCGTTGTGAAATGTTCCACCCCTGGTAGGATATTTTACTATTGAATTTTGCACTGATCTAGGGTTTCAACCATGAAGAACAAAATGAAGATATTTGCAATATAACTAATTTTCAACAGATGTTAATAATTAAAATCCAGATTTTATTAATTACTCTAGGAAGTACATAAATTCATACTCGGATGACAACTCCTGATCTTGGAAGCTCTGAAATACCCTAAAGGATGATCTCCAATAAATTGATGAAGCTCTGTGATAATCTCTGTAGGAGACTATCTCTCAAATTGTCCTTGGGTGATCTTCCACACCCATAGACAATGATCTCTCTGAGGTATCTCGTCCCCAAGAAAGCATGAAACTTTAGAACTAGCAAACCCTTGCTGGAGCTCTTCTCCAAAAATCTCCACAAGAAGAATAATATTCTGAATGATGAAAAAGCAAATGCATTTTGCTTTTATACTTCAAATCTCCACTTGGCCAAATAATTAAAATAAATAAATATTTTCTTTTTTCTGCATTGGGCCTCTTTTAAAATATAATACATTAATAAAGTATCATAATTATAACACTTTATTAATTGCCATATACCCCTTATAACACCCTTTTAATAAAGTCATAATTAAATGTTAATATTATAAAGTCAATTAACTTTATAATATTAAATAAATTATTAATCCTCCATAATCACCTGACACCAGCTCAAAAGGTGATCCAACGATAATTTCTAGATATAGGCATGCTGATGACCGAACCGGATATGACTTACTACAAATAGTAAGTATAGGCGATATAACCAAGTGACTTACTATAAATAGTAAGTATACATCAAAGTCTCCTGAATGGCCCCCAGAAGGCACACCACAAATAAACTGGGATGAAGATTTGATGAATACCGAGATTAGCACCAAAGGGTTTGTTGTCGAACCAAAGATTACCCTCAAAAGGGTCCCTTGAACACCTTGTTAGCCCACAGGAACTAGTGGGTAGGCTAATCGTTGCTTCTGACCACTACTCAAGAAAAAGGGACATTACACGTTGACGAAAATGCGAGAATGAAATGCAGATGGATGATGAAGCCAATAGATTTGCACATGGTCCGCACTACTCCTCTATTGACAAAATGCAAGAATGCTTTGATACCATATTGAAAATTTGAGAAAACAAACAAAGAGCTAGAGGCTCAAACCCATAAACTAATCATTCATCCTCAACATCAAATTATTACATTACAATGGATTTATAAAGCCTACTAAGTTCTAACTACCCAACAACTAACAACTAACATCTTAATTAATAACTAATCTCTAATTAATAAATTAACATCAACATAATTTATTATTTATTACAATATTATGTCATCCACTATTAATTCCTAACAAAGTTGTTCCATGAGTCTAGAAAAAACCATAAAAGGGGCATCCATTGATCTTCCTCTTCCATCTTCACAACCATGGATAGTAATTGGATTATAATTTTGTTGAATGCATTTAGATGCTTAGCAATAGAATCAAGATTAACCATCCTCAATGTGTATAGCTTCTTTTGTAGAAAAAACTTATTAAACAAGGATTTAGCATGGTATAGGTTCCTCAATGTTCGCCAAAGGGTTTTTGTAGTGAATTTTTCATAAACATTGAATAACATAGAATCTACCAAGCAAAGTATGATAAGGCTTCCCACTTTTCTATCCAACACTACCTAATCATCTAATGAAATTATGTGGATGGTGTTGTCCTTAGTTTTTGCTTTGCAAAAACAGGACAACCTATACGAATTTTTCTTTAAAATTCTTATTTTGGTTTCTCTAAGTGCAGGTTTCTCAAGGGAAAATCGTGCTTTGTATAATCTATAAGTTCATAGGTGGTTTTAATCTTTTTTGTTTTGGTTTTGGGTCCTTATTGATCTCGCTTTTTTGTCTTTTCTTCCTCTAGTGGGGTTTTGGGCACCTCACTGCAAGTTTGGGGGTTTTAAGTTCCTAAATGCAAGTGATATTTTCACTTGCAACTAGGTCTTCAAGACCCGATTTCACTTAAAGAGCTTTTTAAGTCACTTTTATGTTTTTAAGTTGGTCACTTGTAATTGGGCTTTCAAGACCTGATTGCAAGTAAATGGTTTCAAGGTTCAAGTTTTAAATCACTTGCAATCGGGTCTTGGAGGCCCGATTACAAGTTCGCATGGAGAACTTTATGTCTTGAGTTACTTGCAAATGGTATTAAAAGACCCGACTTTATGAGTTTGTGTATTAAATCACTTGTAAGTGCTTTTAAAAAGCCTGATTACAAGCTTGGGAGTTCGAAGTCTTTGGTGGAACTTGCTTTTATCTCTTTGAAACCTGATTTTGACCTGGTCTCTTCATTTCTTCTTAATGGCATGTTTTCTCAACCATTTTCTTCCCTTTGCTTCTGCATTTCTTGAGGAGGGAATTTATTGCCCAGCATTTTGTATTTGAAAAGGAGTCTTTGTCTCATTTTATTTATAAATGCTGTTTTCAAATCAAGGGTTCTCAAGTTTGCTTTTGAGCTGTGCGTTTTTCCTCTTCAAGGTACGTAGCTTGGTTTTTCTTCTTTTGTTTTTCTGATTTTTATTTTCTGTATTTCTTCTTCTTTTTGGCATCCCCATGGTCTCAAATAAGTGGGTGAGTTTATAAGAATGCACGAATGTAAAGAATCATGTCTCTTGCATGCTTGCAATCGGGTCTCCAAGACCCGACTCCAAGTAGAGAATGTATGAAAGATCTTTCAAAAAGCTTGCAATCGGGTCTTCTAGATCAGTTTGCAAGTGGAGGTTTTCTAAATCAGATTGCAAGTATCCATTGCTTTCATATGCCTTATGCCTTGCTTATGAAGTTCCTTCAAAATGCTTTCGTCATGTCATTTTCCCCATCACTTGCAATCGGGTCTTCAAGACCCGACTGCAAGTATACATTGCTGAAAGATACACACTACTTGCAATCGGGTTCCCAAGACCCGATTACAAGTAGAACTTGCAAATAACCTCCCCAAATCCGATTTTCTTCCCACCGCTGTCCAAAGCATATTCACCAAGCATCTTTGAGTCATGACAAGTTGTTATAAGTTCAAAATCCAAGCAAGTTTTGGTGGAATTACTAATTTTTAAGATTTTGGCATCATGGAACCACCCATAGCTATTGAAGATGTTCTTACTCTTTTGAGTTTTCATCACAGTGTTTCAGATTCTTGTTCGATTACAAAAGAGCCAGCATCACCTCCAAACAAGAAAATGAAGTCTAAATATGATAAATATTTGAATGAGATCGCTCCCTCTCAGGTGGTTTCTCTCATTGATGAGATTAGAGACACGAAGATCGAGCATGTTGATATGTTTGAGTTTCTGGAAAGGACGAAGGGTTCACCGACTCATGGGATGCAGTTGCTTCTCAGAAGTTATATTCATTTGGTCTCTTCATTCCTAGTGGCTGCCTTTGAACCTGAATTTGTGTTTGCATGTGCTGCTCATTTTAATCAAGAAACAAGGACAATCAAGGACGAAGATGGGAATGTCATAATAAGTTTGGATGCTGAGACAATTGAAAAGATCTTCAAAGTACCTGCAGCTCCTTTGTATGTTGAGATCACAATAAAGAGTGCTACAAATCATTATAATCAAAGAAGATCAAATTGCATTAGACATATTAATGCTAAGTGGTTGAAGACTACTAGAACTTGTTTTTCGAGATGGACTAAGTTGTATTGTTCTGACTTCATTGAGGAAGTAAGTGATATGATCACACTTCTCAGCAGGATAGTAGGTTTGAAGCACTCCAACGTGTTTGAAATTTGGATGTACAAGTACATCGTGGTTATGAGGAAAGGGTAGTCTCATGTTTTCTGGGGAGAGTTAATCAGTGATAACTTGTGTAGACAATTGGCACAAGTTCCTACTACCTTCGCTTTTTATATGAATTCATTCTTGGTGTATATTGCTGCATCACTCAGACAGTTTCCTGGTCTTTCTACCAAGGGTAATAGATCGTTGGTGCCAGTATGGGAATATTATGATCAGCTAACTCTGAAGCCTAGTAGGCTTCATTACAGGAGAGTGCAGGATGCTTTTTTTGGTCACTTTATGTGTTTCTTTGATAAATCACTCAAGAATAGAAGAGTCTCTTAAGTAGCCTGGAAAAAAGTGAATGAGTACAATTGTTTGTTTCTGCAGTTCCCCACTTTCACTTACATGAGAGTTGGATGTTTTGAGGGACAACCATACATGTTACCCCAGTATCCCACTGACAAAATCCTTCTAATGGAGTTGGCGAGACATCTAATGGCGGTTCATGCTATACAACTTGCTAATCACAAGTTGGGTGTTAATATCTCTTCACAAATTCCATTGCAGATTGGTTGATATTCTATAAACACTTCTCAAAGAGCCAAGGCAATGGAGGGTGAGCTTCAAGAAATCAAGTTGAAGAAGTTCATTGCAAGGAAAGATTTTGATTACCGAGGGATGAAAGAAAATCAAGAGAGCCTTCGCTCATATTCATCGCCTCGAAGATATCTGGGTTGATCTTTGTACTGAAGAAGAAATAAGAAGAATGGACTACAGTAGGCTTACCTTTGAGCAGATTGTAGATCTTAATTTAACCAGAATCCTTGAAGGGATGGTGGATGATGGAGAAATCATAGATCCAGAGTACATTGAACAAAGAGTTGCAGAAGCTCCTCTCCCTTCTCCACAATGGTCTAAAAAGGAGTGTGACTCTATCTTTGACCGTTTTCAGCCCATCCTCGTTAATACCAATGCTTGGTTGAAGGATAATAATGTCAAGATTATCAAGATCAAAGGTGAAGCGGAAAATGATTTGGATGGGCCAGTTGGGCAAAGGTCTAAAATAAGAGACAAATCTAAAGAAGGTGCTTCTTCTTCTGGTACAAGAATCAAGTCAAGGGTTGGTAGAGCTTTGGTAATCCCTCCACCAAAAGTATCAACAAAAGGGAAAGAGACATCACAGGTGCAGGTTCATGTTATTAATGCTGAAGATAATACCTGTGAGGAAAATACAGCAGAATCACCTCCTTTAGTAGTCTCAGATTCTCCTCATGCGGTCATCCCTCAAATGACCATGGATATTGATACAGATGTAGATTCTTTCTCCACTATATTTGTAGATCCTGTGGAACCTAGTACAACTTCTAGTGCTAATGTGGAGTTACCTATTGGAACTTCTCACGAAGACTTGGAAAGAATTTTTGATGATAATCTCTCTTATGTGGCCATGTCCAGTATTCCTTTTCCTGAGGTTGATACTTCTGCCTTGAGTTTTGATAAGTTTATGACAGAGGTAAATCATGTGTTACCACTTGAGCAAAGGCCTGTTGCAATTCAAATAGAAACTTCTCCTAAGGTGACAAATATGGTATAGGTAGAACCTGTTTCTTCAAAAACCACAGTTGCTGTCTCCAATATGAACTCACTAGAATTACCCCCATGGCTGAGTTCAATTATGCCCAAAACGAAGAAGCAGGAAATCTCTCTTGATGTGTTTTATTTCCAACAAATTGCAAAACCTAAATCCAGGGTTGTAAAGAAGGCAAAGAAAGTCTCACCTGTGGTGATAGATGAAAACAAAATGAAATATGCGGAGGTAGCTGAGCCATTGGTTGAAAAGCCACCTGAAGAAATGCAGCTGTCAGATTACAGGCTTACCAAGATTGAACTTGGTAAACAAACACATTCTGGTCTCATGCATGATAACACAGATTCAATAGCCTCATTGGTTCAGAAATATGATGAGTTACTGACAAAGAAGAGTGAGCTCAAAGAGAAGAATTCACATCTCATCATGATGATTCAGAAAATAACAAATTCTTTGAAGCAAGTTAACCCATTAACTTCCTTTACCTCTGAAGAACCAGTCAGGCAATTGTAGAAGATTGCACAAAAGGCCAAGGCAGTTGATTCTTGGGTAGATCAGCTGATTGATCAAGGTACACAAGTGATTGAGAAGGCACTGCTTATTTTGAGCACTGTTAGAGCAGCAAGGGTTAAGATGAATAAGACTTTGGAAGCTTTCAAGCAAAGTCTGGATTCACTTGGAAAAGACTTAAAAATCTGGCATGAGATGGATCAAGTTAAGCTGGAAATTCTGAGCAACAATTCAATAATATCAAGCAGAGAGAAATATAGAGTTTGAAGAACTTATGACAAACAAGTCATTAGTTGTTGCAGATCTCATCAAAGATGTTCAGGCTACATTTGAAACGAGTGGCAAAGTTGAGCAGGACATACTTTCTAATTTTGATAAAATGTCTTGCAAGATTCTAAGTCACGAAGGAGATTTTCTTGCAACAGATGTCATTATCATTGAGATAACAACAAATCTTCGCCAAGAGTTGGAGTCAGAATAGTTTACTGTGGATTCGATTCATAGGTTTGTAAATCATTGAATGATCTTTGATAAAATGCAAACTGTCCTTGAAGAACACAGAGAAGCAACAGTAAGGTATTTTGATGTGATTCTTAAGATTGTTGTGGTTGCTAAGAACACTTTGGGTCCTGATCTTGATGAGTTGCAAGGAATTATCAGCAATTTCTAGTCCTTCAAAGCTAGGAATGAAGTGGAATAAAAAGTGTCTCATGATACTTTATCTTTATTTTATGTATTTTGTTTTCGACAAGTTACATGTAAAAGCAAATTTTGTAATTGCAAGTGTTCCTTTCACTTGCATTTTTGTAAAATGTAATTACATGGAAGGCAATTACAGGTTAAGTTAGATTAGGACTGTAGTTGTAATAAGTCACAGTGGTTGAGAGAATTTCTCAAGTTAGTTGGGATCCTCCCACCTTTTTCTCATGACTCCTCTCCTATATATACTTGAGGGGGTCTATTGTAAAATCATCTTTTTGGCAAGTAAGAAAATTTTGCAAAATTTTGTACTCATAAAGACTTTGAGCTTTATAGTTATAAGTTGTTCTTATTAAAGTAATATGAAAGAGTTGGAATTTCAAACTTTGTGTTGAAGTCCTACTTTGTATCCATTGTGTTCTTATGTCATTTTGGAGCATTTCTTTGTGATTATTTGGAGATTGTGGAAGATTGCTGAAGAGAGTTTCACTCTAATTATCTGCAGACTTTGTGCTGTAAATGTTGAAGATTGAATTTGTAATTTGTAATTAGAAATTGAGAAGAATTGCAAGTCTTTGTGCTCGTAGTAATTCCCGTTTGAAGTAATTCATAGGTGCATCATACTTGCAGAATTTGTGCTGTTATATGTTGAATATTGTCCTTAGGCAACCATTCTAAAAGGGTAGATAGGATTTCAGATATTCAAGACTTTGTTCTTGGTAGTTGTTTTCCCGTCCCAGAGGAAGTGACGGAAGTCTTTGTGCTTTCAGGAAATTTCATTTCCTCTGTCAATTTCATTTCAAAACTGCTGTAATAAGTTTTCTTAAAGGTTGTTGTTACTTTTTTGTGAAGAGAAAAGAATATAATCCTTCTTGAAGAAAGAGGAAAGATTTCTGTCCTACCCATATTAGTTTAAATTAGTTAATAGGAAAGGGGGAGCCTTCCCTAAATTAGGAGAGTATCATACTCACATACTGTGATTGAAACCACAATTTTGCATATCCTCAAGATATACAAAATTTTCAACCAACAAATGGTTTGGATCCAAATACTGTAACCCACAAATCTCAATTTATGAGCAAATCCTCCATCTCGAGCTTCTATAGCTCAAAGTTAGTGCCATTGAATTTTTTCATCTCCAATCTATACATGCTTGCCATCTTCATTGGAAAAAAGATATTCTCTATGCACACTTCCACTCAGCCTAAGATTAGTACAAAAGACTTGTTCCTACCACCAAGGACCCAAGTTGTTAAGCTCTAATACCAAGTGAAAAGAAGCAGATGTGAAAAAAATGCTTCCTTTGCTAATCTAAAAGGAGAGATGAACAAAAATGTGATTTAAAATAACTAGCAAGAAAGAAACAACATGATAGAATCATTCACCATAACACAATGATGTATCTTGGGAAAACCCTTACAAGAGAAGACCTAGCCTACCAACTCTAAACCAATTTATTAATCAACAACAATATCTACTACAATACAATCTAGGTCCTTTACAAGAGACAACACCAACGCTCAGAGCTAGAGTAATTTTGGTAGAATAATAATGCTTGTAAAATACCCTATAGAAACTCCATTCCATGCACCCAATAAATAGAGAAACCAATACATGAAACAACCAAAGGGGAATTACAAAAGCATTCGCTAATACCACTAAAAAATGGTGTTCAAATCTCCAAGTCAAATTTCAATGCTCAAATATGAAGAAGAGCTCTCATGCTAGATAGAGCATATTCCTTACACCTATCATAACAATCTATCATAACAAGTCATAGTTATCCTCCCAACTTTGGCACTCCAATTTGTCTTATTCAAGCCTCTCAAAGACGCTCTATAATAGTCATAATGGCATGTCAAGTTGGTGAATGTTCTTCGTCAACTTGTGTAACTCTCTTATGCATCATAGATACACTTACATCTCTAATGTAGGAGGCTTAACTTTCAAAGGCTATAACTTTTGATCTAGAAAGCTGGTTGAGAATTTTTAGTTCAAATTAAAGATCTCAAAGAGCTCCATGTCACCAAAACCAGCTTTAGTAGGTTAAAGCCAATTTCAATAATTTTCAGAGCCAAAAAATATCTCTATAGCCCAGAAATTGCATTTCATTGTTATCAACATTAAGAGCAGTTTTGAGACACCTTTCCTAAGAGAAATGCCATGACATGGATGCCTCCACTAGTAGGGCATGACTATTATTTATGATAAGATTGAAATAATCAATATGTAGAAATAGTATGCTTATAGTAAAATAGAAATGTAAACATCAAACATATATGATGTGGACTCATCGTTTCCTTATACCACAACATGCTCTAATAAAAAATATAGGCCAAGTGGATACATGATCATTGATTGAAGCACATCAATGTATAGTATACTTCATCACAGTCATGAATGCATCATTAAAGATGGAGACATTGAAGTGGAAGTGACTCGGGCTCCAAGTGTATTAGGAAGCTAGAGGCAAAGAATGCCTAGCTAAAGCAAGATTGATGTTGAGGCCACCCACACCACTAGAGAACAACCATCACTAAAAAACCAACTGTCAACCTTATAGAGGTGAGTCAGGAAACTCAAAGCAGCAGAAGCAATAGAGGAGTAGGTGGTTGTGGGCACAAAATATACTAAGGCATAGTCATTGCTTCCATGGCTTCACCAATTTTCAAGAAGAGTTGGTCATTGATGAATCTGACAGAGGAATCACCCAAATAACAAAGAAAAGGGACTGTGTTGGATGTAATCCATATTATGTTAATATTCATGCAACAGTGAACCTAATGGTCATGATCTAACCAACAACCATTTTATCTTTAAAGAAAAAATAAAAGTATGCTCCCAAGTCTGCACATATATCAAGATCGAGAAAATTCTGTGTATGTATTGATAAGAAACTAAGCGCCTACTATTCTAACCCTATGATACAAAAATGGATGTAGGACTGTGAGCAGAGAAGATGCTGAATAGAGAAAATAAAGGAAAGGAAGACTACATCTGTAACATTTTTTATCAACATAAAAGCTCCTCAAATTGGAAATATTAAGCATGGGAACATGCTCTTTAAGATGGAATTATACTGAATGAATACAAATACGATGCATGAATATTAAGAATCAAAGAAGTATTCAACATGAATATGAGAAAGAAAGAACTTCCAACACTATTTTGTGTACAAAATTATAAGAGTGACAAAGGTCCTTACTTTTCTGCACTCCAGAATGCTCAAGGCACCATGTGAGAAGTTCTTCACCACAGATATCTCCTCCAGAAAGTGTTACTATGCCAGAATCTTTGCCAATACTCTCCAAGTTTCCACGGACAATAAATATCATTTTATCAATTGGATGGCCTATACGAAGGATTTCACTTTCACGTATGTAAAGACGCTGCCTTAAACGTTCACAAAAAGCATCCAAAACTTGATCATCCATGACAGTGAAAATGCGTACCTGTCATAAAAAAACTGAAGTCATGCATCTGTAGTTTTCAGAATGAAAGCAGATGCTTGTGTTTTGAAATAAGAACCATAATGTGGTGCAATGCACATGGAGATCAGGTTGTGCAGTTGAAATAGCTGGTCTTTCTTTACATTGATAAAGATGATACATTTTGCCAAGGTATGTACATAGGCTTTAGCTTAAACAGTTGATCCACCTCATCTAGGAATGAAACAATATGGCAAATTGATTTCCCTCTTCTTCCAGATATATAGAAAGGATAATGGGTGCACTTCAGACAACATTTATGAACAATCAGGAAAAATTTATATCTGATCTCTATGGCTTACCTTAGAGATCACCTTGATGCAACATTGCAACTAACATGCAAACAGAATTTATTGACTCCTTTGAAGCAAATTAATACAAATATTTGAGATGTAAGATATCTAACATGTATCTTTCTAGAAGGTTATTTACAGACAGAAATTATGGCTTAAGTTTATCGGAATGTTATGTGTTCAAAAATCAAATAACACTTGTACGACATATGCAGCATGTCCCCTTAATTGGATGACCAGTAAAGAGATCATAGACTAAGCTTCAATTTAAATTTAAAATAAACATTTTGAAACACAATTTACAAGTATATATGCTAATAGGAAGCTTGAAGGGAAAATGATTGAAAGTGCCATAGAAAGCTTGTAACTTACAAGTTAACCCAATGCAAGTCAGTAAACAATTCATAAATAAAAAATAAAGCTTTGGATTTGAGAAAACTGTCATAGACAGTCCTTGGAGTTGAAACTGCCTTGGGGCAACAAACAACTCTTTATAGCTAGATGATGCTACCCTGAATTTCCTGAAGTTTAGTGTGGTGCCCTCAAAGTTGTTTAGCAAACAGTATCTTTATAAGTTATAACCAGGATTGGAACTAAAATGGGGGAACATTTTACAAGTTATAACCAGCGAATAAGCATCTATGAATTATATCATTTTATATTTTACAATCTATAATAAACAAGGGCTTAGCACTTGTATTCTTGAGCCTATCTATGAGATTGTATAATCTTTGTACAACCCACTTGAATCCATAAGGACATTCTGAAAAATTGCCTAAACATGGTTTAGACAACAGCTAAAGGAAGTGATATCAACGCAAGATTGAATAAGTCCTCTAATGTTTGAGATATGTTTGATGATTAGAATAACAAAATTCCCAACAGTAGGTGTTTATCCACAGAATCTATTTAATACAATGGAATTAAATCCAATTGAAAATAAAATCAATTTTGACTCTTCAAAATGTGTTTATTTTCTGGAGAATTTTTTTCCTGAAATAAATTCTGATTGCCTTTTTATCCTTTTCTTTTGGAGAAAAACTATCTAGAGTTTATACCTCTGCTGTTGTGGATTCATCTTTAGCTTAGATGTTGCAACTGAGGGGTACACAATCTGCTAAAATTATTTAGCAACCTGGTGACCCAAGTATGGAATTGTTTGGAAGAGTCCTGAACCATTTCGTGCTACGTCTGGAGGATTATATCAGCTTGTTTAAGGCATAATTCTGACAAAGCAGGACATATTTAATGCCATTATAAATCTCAGACAAACAGGATGCCATGGGACTGATTTTAAGTTTTATATCAGTTTCCATGAAGAAAAGATCCTTGAATGAGGGCCAACCTGCACAATATTCTGTACTACCAGCTCTACAGTCAATAAAGAAATTACTAGTTATAAATGAAATATAAACAGATAGAGGTTTTGATACTATATTAGAACTATGTTACCAGATCGATGGGCCAAGCCACCGGATCTAGGTCTGGTTTGAACCAGATTTGGGATCCGATTAGGGGCAGCAGGGATCCGTAGAATATATTTAGATATTTCTAACTTCAATCCATCAACCTCTCCAATCCATCCACGTTTTCATCCGGGGGCTTAATCCATCAACATTTATATCCTTCACTGCATCCATCCATCCATCAACTTTTCTATCTGGAGGTATTTTAATAATTATCACAATGTTATATTATTAATATTTATATATTTTGATATTATATATTAATTTTATTTATATTTTATAAGATTTATAAATGTTTCTGTATATAAAAATACTAAGAAATATGTATATTGTTTCTGCTGCAAATATATATATAATTATATATATTTATGATTTTTACATGTTTTTTGTATGGATGAACCCAGCCCCCAATTTTTTTTTTGCCAAATCCATGAACCAGAACCAGGATCTGAACCAGAACTAGCAACATAGTATTAGAATTGTTATTTTGCAGAACCTTGTCTGATTATTCTTCCATTTATCAATTATCTAGAAGCATTGCTCACTACCTTCCTTTCCATGGTGTAATGTCCCCTACTTGGAGTATGCCTGAATTTTTCTTAAGAGGCCATTAAACAACATAAAATTGTTTGACAAATAATATTTCATAGGAAAACATATAATAGATATTGAACTTAAGAGTAAATGAACTATTAACATTATGAAATAACAACTTGAACTTGAATCTAATCTATAGACTCTTTTCAATAACCAATCATGGTAGATATTGGAGAGAAACACATGATAGGGCGCTAGAAAAACTGTTCATCACAAGTAAGCCCAAGGGCAGGCTCATACCCCCTTGGCCCCAAGTGGACGGAACAACCCACCAAGACAATCTCATCCAACTTAGAATTGATGTACTTACAATGCGAGAACCTATACATTATTCATCCCAATTAAGCCCAAGGATGGGCTTATACCCCCCTTGGCCCCAGGTGGATGGAACATCCCACCAAGAAAATCCCATCCAACTTAGGGTTGGCATGCTTAATGAGAGAACCTATA